>OZ057406.1:39804172-40321152 GCA_964056735.1 Allodiplogaster pararmata | reverse complement strand
TCATTTTCAAGGGTTACTTTAGACTTGTGGTAAACTATGTTGGTGATAGCAATTTTGTATCTTCTTGAACCAGTTTTTCTGCGCCTCTGACCTCCTTTTCCTTTTTCCACTTATCCGATCCCAGCAATACGCCCTTCTCTTCCTTCTCTGCTATGCTTCTCGCCAAATCCCTCTCCCTTTCCTAAAAATATTTCCAAATATCTCTTTTTCCAATAAAAATGATATTATAAAGCAAGGCTAAAGGTGATGTGTTTCACGTACACAACGATAATTATCTTAACAAAATGCTTTTACAAAAGTTTTCCTGACCAGAAATATTTAGAAGATCAGACGACTACTTCGAGACAAAAAGTTTGGAAATTTCTCCAAGTTTGAGAAATGTTGATTTCCAATGTTCTAGCGATAATATCAGAAACGAACTAATATTATTTAAGAAAGAATAATATCTCTCCTCATTGAAAGAAGTAGAAATAGATTAAGGGTAAGAAGAGATAGATAGAGATGGAAAGAAAGAAAACAGAGATGAAGAGTTGAAGAGAGAGAGAGAGATGAATAGGTAAAGAGATAAAGGGAGATTGACAGAAAAAGACAGCAAGAGCGCTCACCTTGTACATGCTGTTCTTGAGGCCAATATTGATGAAGGTCTTCACGTAGTGATGCGCGTCCACCACGCCGTCGTCAACGTAATTATCGGCGACGAAGCGAACCAGCGCTTTCATGTCTTCCTGCAATCATTAACGCGCTCGTTGTGATGCTCCTCCACCCTACTTCCTAAGGAATACTGTAGTTATTTCAAATTATTTGCATGTTGTTGGTCACTTCAAGTTAAAAAGTAAAGTCCAATGGTCTCTTCAGAAAACTCTCTTTCAAAGAACAGCCGTTTTTCGTTTTTATTCTACAGGCGAACCATTCTATAAAATTATTAGGCACCCTTTTCAAAAATATTCACACTTTTTGCAATAAGTTGTTTCTCTCGTAGGATGATTTATTGCAACTGGAAAGCTGACTTGAAAATTGAGCACAAACAAATTCTAACTACAAACCACAGCTTTGAAATTTTTTTTACCGATTTGATATACTCGAACAACTCTATAATTGCCGAGTTAAGCAGGTTATTGCGACGTCCGTTGGAGAGGAGGCAATCGATGACCTTGTCGAATACTCTCTTGTTGACCACATACCTTCAATGTTTCAATGATCATACTTTAATGTATCTGTGGTCATACCTTAAAAGTTTGAATATTTAGTCATACTTTTAATGTATCACGTGTCATACATTCAATGTATCTACCAGTCATGCCTTCCCATTATCAAGAGCATAATTCCAATTTATCAATAAAAATTCCATGAGTTTATAAGAAAGCATACTACGAATACAAGTAAACTACATAACGTCCATCAGTTATGAAAACAATCAAATTCATAATTTCTAATACCTTCATCGAAGTTTGTCACTAAATGTATATTCTAACTTTCGAGATTTAGAGCACAAATCCTTGTTTTCATGATGAAAGAATCTTCGATACTTACCGAACATAAAAGTCATCCTTCTGCTGAATGACACTCCGAAGCAGCTTCAACGCATCTGCAAGTGGAGAAAGCTTTCACTTATAAACACAACGTTCATAATACACCCCAAATGGTCAATTACTTGAAAAGGATCGATTATCCTAGGCCAAGGTTCTGAAATAATGAGGATAAGGCGAGAAGTGAACGGCAAAGTTATTGAAAAATCATTATTTCGGCCGCATTTTTCGGACGGTGAATTTCAACTCTAGTTGTGGTGAGCATATTGTTCATAATTCTTTGTAGCTGAATTGACATCGCACATTTGTTTAAATCTTTTAATCCGTGTTAGAATAAACAATGCATCAAGAGTAAGGTGAGCGGCAAGATGAAAAGGAGAAAAAAGAGCCATAAAATAACAACGCAATGACGAGACAAGGATATGAGGAAAAACGGGCACAGAATAGGAAGAGGTTTTAGAGCTTTCTAGTCAGCTGTAGCAGACATTTAATGCTCTCACCCATTAAGTACTTCAAAGTGCATTCTAGGATTTTATAAACTTCAAGGTTTCCCCTATACCCCTAAAATTCTCAAAAATCCTTCAGATTCCTAAAAACTTTGAGGAAATCTCAGACTCCTAGTGATTTCAACAACAAAAAAAAACATTTTGACCCCGAGAACCACAACGTAACTGACAGAGGGCTAGGAAATGATGCTTGCTCTTCAGCAAAATCAGCACTTTGTTGAGGAAATTGCGGTTGATGAGGAAATGGCGCATTTGATAAGCGTGGTGAGTCACGCAGAAGTTGATGAGTCGCAACACGAGCGATTGCTTCTTCGCCGTGTGGTAGTCATCTGGAAAACGATCACCTCAGAGTCAACCGTCATAGGCAGAACTGATGGCTTCTCCGTCCAGAAAAAGGTAAACAATTCCAAATTTCTTTCATTTCCACCGGCTGCTTTCTTCTGCTTCATAAACTTAAACCTGTGAGTGATGTCTCTTGGTATCATCAGGTTAACTTCATCCGAATCACTTTTAATTAGGCTATATATTCATAATAAGCTGCATAATGTTGTTGTTGTTGCCGGCAAGCATCCCGCAAGACTTGGTTATGAACACTCTCTTTAATGAGAGAAGTTCTAGTGTTCTTCGGACAAAATGCGTCCGGAGAAGGGTTTTGATGTCCTTTGCAGTCCTGAGACTGTCATGCTGCACCTTGTGAAGGCGGACATCGTTGTAGCAACCTGTTAAGCTGCACAATCGTGTAGCAACAAAATAAGCTGCACAATCGTGGTATTTCCCATGCTGGTTGGTGATTCTTTTCAAATCCCTTTAATGAGAGAAGTTGTTCTCTCGCGGATTCGTCACCCGCATGTTCTCTCATCGATCTTGAACTCTGGAAACCGTTGGGCACCCAAGGCTCCCTAGCTCCCAAACTACCCTACAATTGCATTTTTTTAAATGTAGATAAAAATATATAAATCCTACTTTCGTGAATCAACTAATATGATCACTTTTCAACTCAACATTATGATTTTGCCTTCACTATTATGAATCTTCTATTTTGTATTTCAGAACACAACCAGTGAGATTCTTTCATTTGATCAGCTCTCCATGTTTCTCCTCAACCAAAATCAAGATAAGGTTGGCAACCTTTGGCAGGTGCACCGCTTTTCACATTTTCCTCCATCGTACTCACGAGGCAACCAATGCATCTGCAAAGTATTCTCAGATCTCAACCAACAAAACTACATAAGTTCATAGGAGAAAGTCATTGAGATAAGTCACTAACAAATAAGTCGAAGATAAGTTCTTAAAGTCACTGAGATAAGTCGACCTATGGACCAAGCCGCTGGAAGTAGCAGCGCTCTTGAAGATATAAAAGGAAAATAATAGAAGAAGAAACAGAGAACACATCACGTTCCTCGAGGCCGGCTACATCCGGCTCTTTTCTCCCTCTACTCTCAAGTTCTTCACTGCCTCTTCCACTCTTCATTCTTCGAGGCCGGCTACATCCGGCTCTTTTCTCCCTCTACTCTCAACTTCTTCACTGCCTCTTCCACTCTTCATTCTTCGAGGCCGGCTACATCCGGCTCTTTTCTCCCTCTACTCTCAACTTCTTCACTGCCTCTTCCACTCTTCATTTCGTTTACTTTTGTTCTTCTCTGCTAGAATTACCTCATTTCTCACTAATCTCTCATCGAATTAGACGATTCACTTTCTGGTTTTCATACCTAGAACTGTTTAGGCTTTCAATAAAATTATGGGGAATTTTCTAGTTATGAATGGATGAGAAAAAGCCTAATTTATGAACCTGTTATAGAAGAGAGATAGGAACTCGCTCTTCTCTCCTTTCTGCGCGTTTCCCATGTTATCTGGGTCCAACAGCATTCGCATTACCTGTGAAAACAACTTATAAAATAATGAAAATAATAATGTAACAATATTGGAAATAACACACCGAAATTATGTTTTAGCTGCACATGACATCCAAAACCTCACTCAAATATTCTACTGTTCACATCATTTGATATACTTCAATACATCTCATCGGGAATTCGGAATATAGCCAGGCTTTTACTTACCACTCACAGCAGAAGCGTGTCAATCTAACATACTAAATACGAGAGACGACACCCCTTCGAAAAGAAATGTGTTGAAAATGGAAAATGCCTTAAAGATTTACATAGAGCACTTAGCCTTTGTTTTGGTGGGCCTCGATTTCAACCGCAGTGCTGGTTAGAGAAACCAAGCTCAAGATGTTTCGGAATTGTACACAAATTCGATGTGTTTTTTTCAATCGCTTGAACTTGATGATTTTTTCTCTGCTCAAAAGGCGTTTTTGCTTTGTTTAAAAGGCCTCTTTTCAAAATCACAATATTCCTCTTTTTATAGATCTTTATACGTTTTCGAAGCAAGCATTCGAACCGTGACTCCCTACCTATTTACTTCTCAACTGAACTACCATAGCCTCAACATTCGTGTCATGAAGACAGTCAATCTGAATCATACGGTACCTGCAGCATTTGTGTCGCTGATGACAACTCCGGATCTCCGTCACTCACTATGTGGGACAACAGGATATTCATCAGCACAGCATCCTTCAGTAAATACAACATTTATTTATTCTTTCAATTACGTTCTCATTTTCCGGCTTCTTCCAAGAATACGTCAACTGAATGATACTGTTTTTTTATTGACCAAGCTTAAAACGACAAACATTGAACCCCCCCCCTTCCTCTACTCTCTCTTTATTCTCCTCACTCCGAATTAATTCTTCGAGAATTTTGAAGTGGAAAATTGACACTATCAAGCCATTTATACTATTATTTTTCCTTGTAAATCAAAAAAAGAGATTTGTTCGGCGTTTCACAACTTCCAATGTGTGACACTCTTCGTCCAAGCATCTCAATGCAATGCTAACGTTTCACAACTTCCAATGTGTGACACTCTTCGTCCAAGCATCTCAATGCAATGCTAACGTTTCACAACTTCCAATGTGTGACACTCTTCGTCCAAGCATCTCAATGCAATGCTAACGTTTCACAACTTCCAATGGTGCTACAACGATGTCCGCCTACTCGCGGTGCAGCACGTCAGTCTCAGGACTGCAAAGGACATCACCAATCTTCTCCGGAAGCAGACCAGCTCCGAAGACACGAAGACACGCTCCCTCCGGAGCACACAATTCTTCCGTTTTTTGCAATGTGAGGCAGACTGACCCGGCCAGTCTGTCTCAATCTCTACTTCTACAAGCCGGAGACATCGAACGCAACCCAGGACCTCCCACCACCTGGCTCTGCTCTACTTGCCGAAAGACAGCGAACACGAACTGCATCCAGTGCTCTCTCTGCTCCGAATGGACACACATCAAAGCGAAGTGCAGCGGTATTCCATCGCTCAAGGACTACGTCCCTGCAACCTACCGATGCCCTCCATGTCAGACCCGCCAAGACACACCCTCGCCATCTGCAGACGCAGCTCTCGCTCCAATCGCTCGAAACAGACGCAAAGGCAACAAGAACCTGAGACTGCTACAATACAATTGTAATGGGATAAATGGCAAGACAACAGAGATCCTCGACCTCCTAACTCGCCTGAAGATCGACATATTCCTAATACAAGAAACGAAGCTGACGGATCGCGCTAAAACTCCTTCATTCCCCGGATACTCCATTGCTAGAAAAGACCGCGGAACCGACACAGGTGGCGGCCTACTCACAGGCATCACCCATTCTTTAATCTACTCCGTCGTCCCGTCTACCACAGATCCTCACCTGGAATCACTGACTGTTCGCATCTCGGACAACAACGGCCTCTCTCTGGACATCACTAATGTCTACATTCCTCCGATGACCTCCTGCAACACAGGCTACCAACCGGATCTATCCCCCCTTCTACGCAACCGCGAGAATTCCATCATACTAGGCGACCTTAACGCCCACGACTCCAGCTGGTACTCTCACTCGACAGACAACAGAGGAAACGTCATCTCCAGTGCTATTGACGACTCGGAACACGCCACTCTCAACCGCGACATGCCCACACGAGTTCCCTCAAACGGTCGCCCTTCCTCGCCAGACATTTCCATCTGCTCTCAGGATCTCCTTCAAAAAGCGTCATGGAAAACTATCACTGAAGGCAGCTCCGATCATCTTCCGATAATCATCGAACTAGAAGGCAGCAATTTCAACCACACTCACAGAGACGCAACCTTCACAAATTACCGGAAAGCGGACTGGGAAGCGTTCCAGCAACACGTCGAAGAAAGCCTGTCAAAAAATCCTCTTCCCAATCTACCAGCCGTTCAAGCAGAACCTCTCTTCCGAAGAATACTCGTATCAGCTGCAGCAAAAACAATCCCACGCGGCCGGATCAAGAAGAGAGAAGTCGCCCTAACGACAGAGATACGAGAATGGATGCATCATCGCGACACACTCAGAGAATCGAATCCGACAAGCGACCTTTTGAACGATCTCAACACGAACATAAGGAGAGCTACCGACAAAAACAAACGGGATATCTGGCGCGCACTGATGGAGTCCTTCGATCCAAAGAAAGATGTCAACAAGCTCTGGAAGACCATCAAAATCCTCAACAACAAAGGAAGACCACCGCCGAACTGCGCCATATCCTTCAGAAATGAGACGATCACGACCGCCTCCAATATCGCGAACCGCTTCAACAAAGCCTACACTTGTCCAGTCCAGTATACAACTTCAAAGGAAAACAGGAAGACTATGAGGAAAATACACCGCCTGTCCGCAGATGACTTCGAGGACTTCACTACCACAGACGTAGCAGCCGCCATCAGATCCACGAAGAAGTCCACCGCGCTTGGTCCAGATGGCATCGCTCCTATAATTCTCCATCATTTAGGTCCGAAAGGAATCAGCGCCCTGACTTCCCTGATCAACAGCTCCCTACGCACAGGCAGGATCCCCATGATATGGAAATCGTCGATCATACTACCCCTCCTGAAAGCAGGCAAACCAGCATCCGAAGGCTCCAGCTACCGTCCGATATCTCTACTCTCGCCCGTCGCCAAAGTGATTGAACGGCTATTACTCGGCTCCCTACAGAGGCACATTCCCCCGGCAGACCACCAACATGGCTTCACGGCAAGACGCTCTACAACCTCGGCCCTCGTAACTCTCTCGAAGAGCATCGCAGACGGTTTTAACCAGAAACGTCCCGCTAGTCGAACGGTCCTCATGGCAATTGATATGTCCAAGGCATTCGAAAGTATCGACATCGTCAAGCTCATCGACCTCATTGAGACAACAACCGCGCCGAACTACATTAAAAAATGGCTCGCCTCTTACCTTAGAGGAAGAACAGGACGCACAAGCTTCCGCGACTCGGTATCAAGTTCCAGACTCTTCAGAAACGGAGTCCCACAAGGCAGCGCCCTCTCGCCCACGCTTTTCAACCTTTACCTCCGCGATCTTCCCACAGACGATGCCCACACGAACGTCATCTCGTATGCTGATGACATCACGATCTGGGCGTCAGATCCCGACACCAACGTCGCCTCCGAAAATCTACGCAGGGCCATCACGAAAATTGAAACCTTCCTCAAAGAACGGTCACTCATCATTTCCCCGACCAAGAGCCAGCTCATGCTTTTCACCCCGTTCAGTCGTGAATTCAAGTCTACTCTGGACATATCAATCTGCGGATCACCCGTCCCCACCGTCAACCAGGCCAAGCTACTCGGCGTCACGTACGACTCGATGTTCACATTCAGCCATCATGCCAAAGACATCGCGAGACGGATGTCGCAGCGCAATAACGTACTGAAAGCCTTAGCCGGAAGCACCTGGGGCAACCAAAAAGAAACCCTCCGCCTCACGTTCAAAGCCATCTCGCAAGCGATCTGCAACTACGCCGCACCCGCCTGGTCCACCTTCCTCTCGGACTCCGCTCACGCCAAAATCCAACGTTCTCAGAACTCCGGACTCCGCGTCGTGACAGGGAATCATCAAATGGCCGACACTGACCATATTCATCGCGAATCAAAGGTCATGCGCACCAAATCCCATCTGAACATGCTCGCCGCGCAGTACCTCGCGAGATCGTTGGACCCAGAACACATCCACCACGGCCTCCTCGACTGCCCGGCGCCCCCTCGCGCAATGAAGAACAACCTCGTGTTGAGCTGCAAGAAGACTGTCGAAGCCGCGAAACAGATGTCAAAGGATCCGAACAATGGGAAATCAGTCGCAAACACCGTACACTCGATGATGGTCTCGAACGAACTCCAATCGTTGAAGGGTGCCGTCATCCTGGGAGGCAGACCTCCGCCCCTTATCCAGGAAGAAGAGAAGGAGTTACCCCGCAAGACTAGATGCACGCTCAGCCAGCTCCGCTCGGGATTCAGCAGATTCATCAACAACTACCTCCACCGCATTGACGAATCCATCCCCGACGTGTGTCCCGATTGCTCTTCCGGACCTCACGACGTTGCGCATCTCTTCAACTGCCCATGCCACCCGACCGCGCTGTCTCCAATCGACCTCTGGACCAAGCCGCTGGATGTCGCAGCGTTCTTGAAGATATAAGAAAAAAAAAAAGAAGAAGAACAAGAAACGAAGTACACAGACGTTCTTCGAAGCCGGCTACATCCGGCAACAACAACAACAACAACAACTTCCAATGTGTGACACTCTTCGTCCAAGCATCTCAATGCAATGCTAACGTTTCACAACTTCCAATGTGTGACACTCTTCGTCCAAGCATCTCAATGCAATGCTAACGTTTCACAACTTCCAATGTGTGACACTCTTCGTCCAAGCATCTCAATGCAATGCTAACGTTTCACAACTTCCAATGTGTGACACTCTTCGTCCAAGCATCTCAATGCAATGCTAACGTTTCACAACTTCCAATGTGTGACACTCTTCGTCCAAGCATCTCAATGCAATGCTAACGTTTCACAACTTCCAATGTGTGACACTCTTCGTCCAAGCATCTCAATGCAATGCTAACGTTTCACAACTTCCAATGTGTGACACTCTTCGTCCAAGCATCTCAATGCAATGCTAACGTTTCACAACTTCCAATGTGTGACACTCTTCGTCCAAGCATCTCAATGCAATGCTAACGTTTCACAACTTCCAATGTGTGACACTCTTCGTCCAAGCATCTCAATGCAATGCTAACGTTTCACAACTTCCAATGTGTGACACTCTTCGTCCAAGCATCTCAATGCAATGCTAACGTTTCACAACTTCCAATGTGTGACACTCTTCGTCCAAGCATCTCAATGCAATGCTAACGTTTCACAACTTCCAATGTGTGACACTCTTCGTCCAAGCATCTCAATGCAATGCTAACGTTTCACAACTTCCAATGTGTGACACTCTTCGTCCAAGCATCTCAATGCAATGCTAACGTTTCACAACTTCCAATGTGTGACACTCTTCGTCCAAGCATCTCAATGCAATGCTAACGTTTCACAACTTCCAATGTGTGACACTCTTCGTCCAAGCATCTCAATGCAATGCTAACGTTTCACAACTTCCAATAAGTGACACTCTTCGTCCAAGCATCTCAATGCAATGCTAACGTTTCACAACTTCCAATGTGTGACACTCTTCGTCCAAGCATCTCAATGCAATGCTAACGTTTCACAACTTCCAATGTGTGACACTCTTCGTCCAAGCATCTCAATGCAATGCTAACGCTTCTTAAACTTCACAACGCAAAACTGTAACGTGGAAGAATCGGATTAAAAATTTAACGCTTCAACCCCTTCAAAAAAGTGATCCTTTTCGGGTAATAAAAACTTCAATTTAAAAAAGCGAGACAGCAACTCCAAAGCATCAAACTGCAAATCTTACATTATCGTCCGCCTTTTCCTTCGCCTGCCGCAGGAGAAAGTCGCGGACGGTCTGAGCGGAAAATACGACTACCATGTGGAGCATCTCCGTGGTGGCAGCTCGCGTCTCCTTGTCCGGCGACAGCATGCATTCCTCCACCGCCGAAAGAATATCGTGCTGGATCAGCGTCTGAATACTTTATTCAGAGCGTCTTCATGGAAACGGCAGTACCCCCCCTCGTACAGTTAAATACAGAAATTTCATAGATTTGCCAATTATCTACAAAGCTGTTTTTGGTAAAATTGAGACATCACACAGCTTTCTTAAAATCCGCACCCAAGAATCGTTACAAAAGAATTCATAGATTCAAATTGCTTTTACAGGTCTGTAAAAAGCTCAAGAATTTTTTTTACCATATCGAGTTGAAACAATGTGGAATGAGCTACCCGATTCATTTTTTAATGGCTCATATCATAAGTTTAATTATTTGCTAGAAACCTCGATAATCAATTGACTCAGATTATTGGGCCACCTTCCATCGGATGGGGCCACCTTTCTCCCTACCTCCGACATTGGCTGTCCTATGTGACCGCCTCTTAAACCGTGTGCAATGGACAATAAAACGCCAAATGAAGCAGTCCAAAACCTCCCTTGCTCACCTTACCCCTGCCACGGTAAAACAAAGAAAGTACATGGAAAACTAATTTTTCTGGCCATATGCGAAACTTTGTCCAGGCATATTTTCTTTTTTCTGCGGGTCTCTAACATTTTTTTTGGAACCCCGAAAAGACTCTGCGAAAGTGACCCTTAAACGCCTTCTTAGTGAAAAAAAACTCTTCATCTCCAAACCCACTAAAAACTCATTTAAATTCCTTCA
The DNA here is from genome assembly GCA_964056735.1 of Allodiplogaster pararmata. Lineage (NCBI taxonomy): Eukaryota > Metazoa > Nematoda > Chromadorea > Rhabditida > Diplogasteridae > Allodiplogaster > Allodiplogaster pararmata. The sequence goes on along the minus strand of OZ057406.1, from coordinate 40,310,444 downwards.
GAATCAGTGTTCGCCTAAAAAGAAGAAGAAGTCACCTTGTAGAAAACTTCCTTGCTCTGAGGTGCATTCTGATGACTCATGGCACACAATTCCTTCAGGAACACGCACAAATCTCTTCTCCTCGCGACGCCCGTTGAGGCACTTTTCAACTGACTGAACAACTCCGTCAACAGCACTTTGTCCTCCTGCAACCAATGTCACTCTCATGACAGCAATGACTTCATATACTGCCACTCTCCTGACAATATCCCTGTCCAATGTCAATCAAATTACAACCTTTTTTTCCAAAGTCTGTTTCACGAAAATATACTGGTCCAATTTCAATCTCATCGTTCGCTTCCAATTTCATTCTCATTAGCATTTTCGTTTCCGATTTCAGACAAAGGACAATATTTGTTCATGATGTCAGAATCATGACAATATTCTAGTAAAATGTCAGTTTCATGACAAAATCCCTTTCCAATGTCAGTATCACGACAGTTCACCTCCGCAATGTTAATCTCATCACAATATCTCTATTCAATATCAGTCTCAAGACAATGATAATTTACTCACTCTCCCTATATTGTTATTCGCAAACTTCTCAGTCATGACTATGGCGCAAGGAAATGTCACTCTCAAGAATATCACTCATCTGAAGCATGGTGACAATGTCATCTCGAGAATGTCACTCACCTGAAGCATGGTGACAATGTCATGTCTGGTGAAGAAAATGTGAGAGTTGAGAGAGGAGAGAAGATTTTCTTCAAAAAGCGAAGGGGCTGGCAGACACACATCTTGTAGGTACTGCACTCGGAAAGTGTGATGTATCTTCTCCCTGAAAAAAGTCTCCAATAGTTGAATTTTTTCTTCGATCTCGTGGTTTTTATAGAATGAGGTTTTTATATCGAATCAATTTCTTGCAAGATTTTCTACTGAAAAACTTAACTCACAATGAGAGACCCTAAAAGATATTACTATGCATTCTGTATTACGGCATTAATTTTAGGTACTGCCCAGCTCATGGCTATAACTGTCGCCTTTGTAAAAACCCATTTCGAGTATTGAGAATTTTTATGACATCTACTAGTTCTCATAACACATCCTATCATCGAGAGGCACCAATTGCTATCATTACTTTTCTGTCAAATTTGCTTGGTAGCTTTCTTCAACAGATGTATTCAAGAAAAAAGTGTGAGAAGTTTGAAAGAAGCTCGAGAAAGAGAAATAAAAGAGATGTAGAAAGAGAGCGAGAAAGAAAGAAAGAAAGAGAGAGATGTTGAAAGAGAGCGAGAAAGAAAGAAAGAAAGAGAGAGATGTTGAAAGACACTCCCACTGTTTTCCCTTTGCTTATTACTGAATGGATGAAGAAATAGTGAGAGAAAAGCAACCAACTTCAATAGCGGGTTGTTCATAGGGAGGATCTGGCGGAAGCGGGCCTTGTCGTAGAGGAAATCCCGATGCGGCCGCGGGGAGGGCTGCGCCGGGTCGTACTCCAGCATACCGATTACATCCTGTAGCAAAAACTCTCTTTTTATCTCTGTCTTTTTCTCTCTCTTTTCTCTTTAATTTTTTCAATGTCTCTGTCTCTCTTTCAATGTGTCTCTCTCTCTCTTTCTCCATTCAACTTTTTCAATGTCTCTGTCTCTCTCTTTCTCCATTCAACTTTTTCAATGTCTCTGTCTCTCTCTTTCTCTCTTACTCCTTCTAGACTTCGTTGCTTCTTTCAACCCAAAAAGAAAGACGTAAATAGATCGAAAAGACTCATCACGAGAGAAAAACTGAGACAGGAAGCGTGGCGACCTATTAATTACACATCTCGAAACACACTGGCAACAGTGGCCATTCGTGACTCTACAGCCTTAAGAGCCTGTCACGGATGGAGCCGGATCATCCAGTCCAGAATCGAGCGCGACCTCAGGTGGCGGATAGAGGGATGCCTCCCTACGAATTATTCGTGCTGGGAGGTAGCGGGAGAAATCCCGCCGCGGACCAAAACTGGGTAGTATAGCTCGTCAAAGGAGGGTGATGCCGGACCGGCCTGGGCATGCCACCGGACAAAATATCAGCCGATACTCCGCTATACTTTTCAATGACGAGTCGAGGCGCCAGTCAAATAGCCTCTTGCCTATCTCCGGTCAACGACAGGCGAGACGTCTCTACTCCCACCCAAAAAGGTGCTAGGCCGGCTTGACCACCCACTCACAAGGCCTATAGCATGAACAGGTTGCTACAACGATGTCCGCCTTCACAAGGTGCAGCATGACAGTCTCAGGACTGCAAAGGACATCAAAACCCTTCTCCGGACGCATCTTGTCCGAAGAACACGAGAACTTCTCTCATTAAAGAGAGTGTTCATAACCAAGTCTTCGATGCGGGATGCTTGCCGGCAACAACAACAACAACATTAATTACACATACATCATAGGTAAAATCTGTCTTGATTTTTCAATAGGTCGATCGCTGAAGTTGGCTAAAAATATTCCACTTTCAACTTGACGAAACGGGTTGAGGCTGAGTTATATTTAAAGAAACGTTAATTTTATGTAGAAAAATGAAGTTTTTTTAAACTTTCACTTTCAACTGAAAACTCTGATACATTCATTTCGAGTGAATGAGAGGGTCGGTAGGTCGGTCGCTCTAGAAATTTTTGCCAGTTTACCTATGTTATGCATACCATGCTTTACCTATGTTATACTGTAGCGAAGAGGGGAAAAGGGGGGGGAATACTTTTAAAATGAAAATAACACGAAGGCCAATAATTGCAATAAACTCCAAAAACATGATGGAAGCAGCGGTCGTCTTTTGATTCTCTCACGCTCCCTTCTTAATCCTTCTAGAAAACTTCCGTCTCGAAACAAACTGGCAACAGTGGCCATTCGTGACTCTACAGCCTTAAAAGCCTGTCACGGATGGAGCAGGATCATTTAGTCCAGAATCGAGCGCGACTTCAGGTGGCGGATAGAGGGACGCCTCCCTACGAAGAATTCGTGCTGGGAGGTAGCGGGAGAAATCTCGCCGCGGACCAAAACTGGGTAGTATAGCTCGTCAAAGGAGGGCGATGCCGGACCGGCCTGGGCATGCCACCGGACAAAACATCAGCCGATACCCCGCTATATTTTTCTATGGCGAGTCGAGGCGCCAGTAAAATAACCTCTTGCCCTTCTCCGGTTAACGAATGGGTCTCGCCAAGAGGATCGCCGACTGCGGTGCGAGTGTAGACGGAGAAAATCTCTCCGGACTCAAAAGGATCCTCACCACCAACCTATCCCAAAAGGACTCCACTCGACAGGACCTATGGGCAAGACAACAACAACAGAAAACTTCCGTTTACTTCAGCTAAGCTATACTCCCTTCATCATCAGCTCGCACTACCCCCCTCCCTCTCCCTCCCTTCCCCCATCTTTTCACCTTAAGCATAAAAACAAACCTGAGTGAGTCATCGACCGGTAAAGCGAATAAAATCTGTGCACTTTCGACAGAATATCAAGTTTTAATAAATTTCTGGCTAACAAATACACGAACTGAGACATACAACAATGCAGTAAACCTTGAGACATTCTTCAGACACAAGAGCCTCAATGACGCCCGTCTTGTTCAGCATGAACAGCTTCTTGGCGATGTTGTAGAGCGACTTGAGTCCTTCAGTATTCTCCACATCCTCGCACATTCGGAAGATATCACACAACTTGCCAATGTAACTGAAAAAAGGGCCGATAAATCTTGATGCGGAAAAAAAGACTCAGAGGCCCGCGGAAACCCGGTATTTATTTTCAATTAGCAATTCTTCGTGAACAAAATGAATGGGTTACATCTAGTGTAATCGACTTTTTAGTAGGGGTCTGGTCTCAAAAAGAAAACAGATACCCAGCGATGTTCGAAAGAAAGTCTCTTCTACTTACTGTAGAACTTGATCATTCAACTCTTGACTGTAGACAGGTTGCCAAGAACTTCATTTTCAAAGGCAGGAAGGATTCGCAAGTCTTAAGCGTAAAAAGAAGACCATAACAAATTTGTATGCAAGATAACATCGGCGGGAGTAGAAGTTAGCCACAACAACCTCGAGTTTACCTCTTTCACTGCCGATAGAAACCCAAACAGCCAAGAAACAACAAGGAGTTGAAGCTGTTCAAAACTAAGGAATCCGCTGGGACTATTATACCTAACACGAATTGACAAAAACAAAATTTCAAATCTAGGGTAATATTGGAAAAGGCTTAGGTCAACCTTCAACTCCTTTTTCAACTTGTTTTCTTTGCTCGTTCGTTTTTCTTTTACGTCTATATTTCTCCTTCTTCTTAGTCTCTCTTCATATTCCATTCAAGTTCTTTATTTCAAACACAGAGGTTAATGAAAATCACAACAATAGAACAAATGTTCTTGTAGAGAGTCAGAGAGAGTTTAAAGGTTTGATTCACATACAATAGACAAATTCTAAAACGGCAAAGGATAAAGAAAGAGAGAGGTAGATAGATATATTATTCATTATAGGCAGATTAAGTAGATTAATCGTTTAATGTAAAGGTCTGGGCTTGAAATTGAAACAGAATTACGGCAAACTTAGGAATCGAACTCAGTCAAAATACGGCGAAACTGGAACATTCAACCATAGCCATAAGTCACTTGCACGATCGAGAATTTTTAAAACGACCGTTTTTCAATCGATGAAGTCTAGAATAAAAAATGCCGTTTAAGCATTTCTTTTATTGAATTAGCTTTCTCTCTCCTTTCTTATCCTAGAAAGTAATTGTTCAGATGTTTAAGTCGCTTCCCATTATTCCAAACTTCTCAGTTCGAAGATCGTTCGTTTTTGAAAATTTTCAACAATTGCAATTGACTTTTGGTGATATGACCCTAGCCCTGACTTGGTGTTCTCAATGGAGCTGGATATCTTCTCCTTCTGGTAGGGCGAGTTGCTGGTGGCTAGCAAGTGTTCGATCTCCGACAGTCGGGCCATTTCTGCGGGCGGTAGGCCCGTGAACGGCTGAAGCGGCTACATTGTCATTATAACACGCGTTTCTTCATGTCTAGGTGATATGAGATATCAATTCCACTTTTCAAATCTGCTCGTCTTGTGAAGCAAGGAAAAAGCACACCAGAAAAGAAACAACGAAGAACTTACTAGAATAGTTTTATCAATACCCAACTACTAGATTAGTCTTAAACTCAACACACCTCCAACTGTAGTGAACCAATGAAAAAAGATATAGGACAAATATTATCTCAGTTCCGCTCTCCGTGGATAGCGGAAAGACTAGTCTTTGTTAACTGAATTCGGGTATTGACTTCCCTTCTAAATCAGTTTTTGGTGGCCCTCTGCGCTGTATAACAACCGGTTCAGAACTCTTTGATAAATTATCTACTTTTCAAATTCTCAAGTCAAGTATAGAAATTTCATTACTCAATAATCTGCGTTGGGGTACTTACCACTTCCAGGCTCAATATCCTTTAATGCTCCCCCCCCCTCCTCCTTCAACTCCATCTAAGCTCTGAGAGCTCATAAACAACTTCATTGTTGATAAAAAGAACCTTATTTGGATTTGCTCGCACGGATGATCCATTGATTGGGACCATGGAGTTCCCCCCATCGCTCAAATCTGCTTCCTCCAATTCCTCGCCACTCTCCTGGAATTTACTTCTCACTTTCCTCGATCTTCACTCCCTGGCTAAATCCTTCTTCTCACCACTAAATAATTGAGAGAACAAAGTTATGAGAAATATACTTCTGAGAATTTCATATTTTTTGACATCACATTAATTTTTTTTCAAGCTCATCTTCATTCAACTCAAAGCGCTACTCAAATTGTTCACAGACTCGAATAGAAATAGCGAAGGGTCGCAGTGATGATTTGGTTGAATCATACGGTTCTTCCCTGAAGAAAGGAAATTATCCGTTGGGTCCGAAGTAGCAGGAAACATCTGAGCGGGGCTTGGTGACGTTCTGCTGTGGAGACTTCGGTGGCTGCTGTTGTTGTTGATGGGTATTGGGAGAGCTGTGTTGAGAAGGGGGAGGACACTCCAAGCGTCGAAGCGTAGTCTTCGTTTACGTATTTACTTCCTGATCCGAACGTGCCGCCCCCGGGAGCACACAATCTAGGCGAGTCAGTCCTAGTGTCCAGCGTTACATTTTCATCTCATTCGTGTGGATAATGTTCTCGGTTACACGCGTTGTAGGCCAGGTCTCCGTCGAATAGAGAAGCACGGGACGGGTCGCTGTTTTATACATCTTTCCGCGTATGCCAGCTGTGATATTCCTGTCACAGAGGACACCTATAGCTCCTCTCCATTTCATCCAAGCTGCATTTACTCTTTGGCGTGCCGCTGCATTTGTTGACGTGTCTGACGAGATGACAGAACCAAGGTACTTGAACTCGGAGGTCTTCGGGAGCGGTTCACCGCTGATGTGAACAGTTCTTGTCGTTTGCACTCCGATTTCCTGGTACTCGGTCTTCTTGATGTTGAGGCGTAAGCCATGTCTACTAAGAGCGTCATTCCATTCTTGGGTGCGTTTCTCGATTTCAGCACGTGTAGGAGCAGCAAGGAGAATGTCGTCGGCGTATGCGATGATTGACGGAGCCGGAGTCTACCGCCTCCGCCTGAGGGGTGGGTAGGATAGCTCATGTAGGTACTGCGGTCAGCCATTTTGAGATATTAAGGGGACAAGCAGCGAGTTGAGAGGGCGTGCCGAAGGAGAAAGTGTGAGAGTGTAAAAGGAAAAAAATCCCCGAGAGAGAAAGAGAAATAAATGTAATTAGATAAATGATGTAAGTAAGGATATTGTTTTCTGAGCCATAAACAAGAAGACCTCGTCTACCCAACCGGAGAACTTCGGCGGCCAATCTACAACAACAAAAAAGCGAAAGTGTGATTTTACTTTCTTTTTAAAAAAAAAACTTTTTGATGGTTTTTTAATGTTATTTTTTTAAAAGTTTTTTTTGATGTTACGAAAGTTTATACTTTTTTATGCTAGAAAAAAGTATAGAAAAATATAGCAAGAGAAAGAACTTATGAAAGCGATTAATAACCCCCAATTTATATAATGGCTCGTTGTTTTGATCCGCAATGCGCATACGAAATAAACATCTCAAATTTCATGGGGAGATAAAAGATGGGAGATAAAACTATCTTCGAGCTCTCAAAAAAGTCCTAATGAGCTTCTTTTGGCCGACTTTAAAACTCGTTGAACCCACGATATTACAGGAGGCTTGCATATTCAACATATTATTTTTGCATACATGAGAAAAACTACTTCAGCACTCAACATCTAAGCAGCTTCAGGGCCTGAAAATTGAGTCTCAATGCTTTTTCTGACCAATTATCATAGCTCAACAGAGGTTACTTTCAAAATTTTCATAGCTCGATTGTTCTTCGAGCGCGGTAGTCTGGAATGATGAGAAGCGAGCTAGAGCTGAATAGCTAAGAAAGAAGAGCTTCGCATTATTTAAGACTTCCAGCTCAAACAACGGAATTTTTTCTACTTTTACAACTTAGCAGATGGCCTATGCCAATGATTCCTTCCGACTGCCATACCTAACGTTGTTGTTGTTGTTGCTCGCAGTTGCAACGAGTAGTTTCAGTAGGAATTGCTAGATCAGAGACCGAGGCATGAGGCCACGATCTCTGGATCTCTCCACAGGTCATCAGGTAGTAGAGCACGGGCAGCGCGGCTGGCGTAGGCTGCTCGGTCAGCAAAAAGTCTGTCGTTTGCGGGAGAGGGGATAGGATCCATTTGCAGCAGCGAACTTGCGTCGATGTTGTCGGCTGCACCGCGTGAAGGCGGATCCCGTTACAGCACCTGTTCATGCTATAGGCCTTGTGAGTGGGTGGTCAACCCGACCTAGCATCGTTTTGGGTGGGAGTAGAGACGTCTCGCCTGTCGTTGACCGGAGATAGGCAAGAGGCTATTTGACTGGCACCTCGACTCGCCATTGATAAGTATAGCGGAGTATCGGCTGATGTTTTGTCCGGTGGCTTGCCCAGGCCGCTCCGGCATCGCCCTCCTTTTAAAAGCTATACTACCCAGTTTTGGTCCGAGGCAGGATTTCTCCTGCTACCTCCCAGCACGAATTCTTCGTAGGGAGGCGTCCCTCTATCCGCCAGATGAGGTCGCGCTCGATTCCGGACTGGATGATCCGGCTCCATCCGTGACAGGCTCTCAAGGCTGTAGAGTCACGAATGGCCACTGTTGCCAGTGTGTTTCGAAAACCTTACGTCTAAACATGAGCATCTCAGAAAAGAAACCGTTGTTCCGCCCATTTTTTCTTTTTTTATCACTCTGATCAACTACTAAAAAACACCCAATTAATTGTCAACATGAGATTTTTTCATAATTCTCTGAAAAAGGGGATGACTGACGGTGTCTCTAGGATCCTTGCCTTGGACTTCGCAGATCTTCGCCCATATCTCATCACAGCCACTCTTCTCTTGGAAGGACAACGCCAGGTCGCACGTCTCCGTCTCTGACCACACTATCAGCGTCTCCTGCAGGCAATCAACTTTTGAAAACCATCAAAAGTTTGGTAAATAATATAACCAAACCTCAGAAACTTTATAATCGTGAAGTTTATATTAGTTTTTTTCAAACTATTTTGATCAGGGTATTTCTCTCACCTGTAGTGCGGGTAAATTAAAATCTATGCGGTATCCGGAAAACATGCAAATCTATGCACTCAGAGAATTTTTTTCCGCTTTCCAAGTGGGAAATTTTTTTGAGTAATTGCGTAAAAAGTTCTATTTTTCGGAACACTATGCGCTCGAAAAAATTGTTCGGTTGGTAAGAAACGCCATGCTTTTGTTCCGGAAAGGAAGCTATTCTTTGAATATATCAATTACAGTCTTAACCACATATCTATCTTAAGTTGGCAAATAAATTCATCAAAAGACTCCTAAGAATTATGGCAAATAATAAGGCGATACGACAGAACAAGGTAGACCGAAAAATCTTCTACACATGATCTTTTAGTGGTCACAAAACGTCTTGTTCTCTGATTCTTCACTGGACGAAGAAAAATGACGTCATCATGTATTTGTAACAAGCGTTTGGCAAATCGACCAATGCTGCACGTGAAACTGTTTTCCATTGCGCGCTCTCGCTGTCTTTCTTTCCACAGTTGGCCCAACCGATCCATTTCTTCATCACAATTACTCTTACTTTTTTGACTCTCTTCCTCCGCGGGCGGCAAGATCAAAGGTTACCTACCTCGAATAGCCAAAGCATTCGCCAAAATTCGGAGCAAAAAGACCTAGAATAATAAATGGGGCGATTGTAGAATAATTAAGTGAGCAGAAAGAAACGAAAGATGGCAAATAATAAGAGGGCGATACGACAGAAGGAAGTAGATCAAGAGGTGCCGAGGGCCGAGGGTACAACTTACAGGGTGGCCCATAAATAGTGTTACAAATGTTTGAGAACATTTCCTGAGGAAGTGACCGCACGTAGCGGTCACTTTTCTTGTTTTTTCCGATTCCCCGTAATTTTTTATACGTGTCAAGTGAGTTTCGATTGAATCCATCGATGTTTAGGGTAATGACAGCGTCGAATCGCTTGCGAACTGCGATCATTCGCCTACACACTCTTGGCCACGCCCCTGCTCGCATTGCTGAAACGCTTCGCCTGCCTCGCATGACAGTGTATCGAGCGATCAAACGATTCGAGGAGCTTGGCACATCTTTGGACCGTCCAAGGCGAGGTCGTCCTCGCACTGCTCGCACGACACAACTCATCGAAACCGTTCGGAGTCGGATCAACCGAAATGCACGACGAAGCATCAGACAGATGGCGCAGCAGCTCCCGATGAGCCGAACTTCATTGAGTCGAATAGTCACGGAGGAGCTGGGACTCAGGTCGTATCGTACACGGAAGGCCGCTTTTCTGTCGGCTCGCAACAAGTCGGAAAGAGTCAAAAGATGTCGCGACCTTCTTCGTCGTACGCAACAAGGCGAACATTTCAATATGGTGTTCTCTGACGAAAAGCTGTTCACCGTGGAAGAAGTCCACAACTCCCAAAACGTCAGAGTGCTTGCGAAGGACGCAGAGCAAGCCGATAGCAAGGGTAGAACGGTCCAACGCAGTGCACATCCAACTCAAGTCATGGTCTGGGCGGGGATCTGCGCAACAGGAAAAACACCGCTTGTTTTCGTCGAGAAAGGCGTCAAGATCGACACGGAATACTATCTGAAACATGTTCTGCAAGACGTGCTCCATCCATGGTCTCAATCGCATTTCAATCAGAGGACATGGACCTTTCAACAAGACTCAGCACCAGCCCACAAAGCTAAAAAGGTTCAAACGTGGTGCAAGGAAAATTTTCCCGGCTTCATCACAACAGCAGAATGGCCGGCCTCATCACCCGACCTGAACCCGCTCGATTATTCCGTTTGGGCCTACTTGGAGTCCAAGGTAAACTCTCGCTCCCACCCAAATATTGATTCCCTGAAGAATGCCCTTCAGGCAGAATGGGACAACATCGGAGTCGAATACCTTCGTACAGTGGTGGAGGCGTTCCCAAAGAGACTTCGAGCTGTAGTTCGGGCAAAAGGAGATCGTTTGAGCTGAACTTTTGCGTGAATGTTGACATTTATGTTGTTGATAAAATATGTTAATTTGAGATGATTTTCTCTGTTTTGAAAAAAGGTATAACAATTCCAATTTGTAACACTATTTATGGGCCACCCTGTAGAAACAGACAACAAAACTCTTTCTAAACTAAGGAAGTAGATCAAGAGGTGCCGAGGGCCGAGGGTACAACTTAGAAACAGACAACAAAACTCTTTCTAAACTAACGCAAATGAAGCGTGTAGATAGATAAAAAGAACTGATTATAAAAGAAGGGTAGATTTCAAAGATAGAAAAAATGCAGCATAAAAACATCGAACTTGTATCAATAGCTGTTTAAAGTAGTAAAAAAATTGCGCGTTGAAGTAGCAGTGCAGGTTATAAAAATACCTAACGAGAAACCCCTGCTCACATAGCTCGCATAAAAATGCGGGTCAAGATGATAATTGACGGGCGCATTCTCAGTTGCAGCCGTCGCTGTAGACTCGAAATACGTCAAGTGCCCCAAAGACGCCGGTGCATCTGCTAGCTCAGTAGGAGGCGGGGGTGAAAGAGATGGCGGCGACTCGAAATCGCGGTCGGCCGCCGGATCGGGAGCATCTCCCGAGGAGAGAGTACCCCCTATTATGGGCGAGGCGAGCGGGATGGTGACTGATCTGTAGTTTGTAGCTGGATTCTGCATTAGCTATTTGTAGTTTCTGGTTCTATCTTGTGGATTTCACGCTCTGACAGTTAATCGCGGAAAAAAATCGACGCAAGCAAATTGATTAGGGAAACACACACGCCTTATCAAGTTTACAAATGAACTTCTTTTTTTTCACACATATCACTTCGCTGATTATTTACGTCATTGTTTTCATGGTAAAAGATGATTTGGAATAATCATAGTTTGTTCGCCCGGTACTATCCGGATAGACAATCAATGCTTGAAACCCCATTAAAAACAGTCGAGAAACAATATCACTAGTCATTCTCTCAAAAAGTCATTCTAAGTCATAAGGTAATTGTAAAAACAACTCAAAAACTTTTTCATTCAATAAAAACATGGCGTCTCAACAACGTCTCAGAAACAGAAAACCAAAGAATTTTTGAGTTGATGACAAAATATAGCAAATTATTGGGAAACAAGTGTTAAAATACCAATAAATAGCACTTTAACATAAAATGAAAGTATGACAAGACGGGGGGGGGGGTAAAAACTTCACCCTAATACCAGTTTTTGACTTCTACTCTTTCTAAAGAGAACGAGTACTGAAAACCGTACAGAAACCAGAAAACATGCTCAGAATATAGTTACAGAGGAGAGTGAATTTGAAGAAAGAAAAAACTGAAGACGGGAGAATGAAAACATTAGGGGAAGAAATGAGGCAGAGAAACGGGAAACGGCCACCTCGCAATGCTGACTAGGCAAATATTCATTCAACTCACTGTTGAAAGCAATGCAAGGGACTGTTTTAATAAAAGAGAGAAAGAGCGTCAAGTACAGCTTGAGGCAGATTAAGAGAGAGAGAGAGAGAGAGAGAGAGAGAGAGAGAGAGAGAGAGAGAGAGAGATAGAAAGAGATAGGAAGAGAGAGATAGTGAATTTGGAACTTACTTGGTTCAGTAAACGGCACTGAATACCTCACACTTGCACTCAAAAACAACTCCTTTCTAGTGCCAAAGGGCTAGTGACGAAGATAGAGAAAAGGAGAGAAACTGACAGAAGTAGAGATCATTCCGCATATTAAACTCACGACTCCACAGCAAATCATATAAACTTATGAATGAATATAGCGAAAACATCTTTGTTGTATGGGCCTTGAAATGTGCATTGTGCTCAGAGGGTAAGAGCATCGCACGGTGAGCGAAGGTCGCGGGTTCGGTTCCCGTCACGCTACACGATTTTTGCACAAGTTTCTGCGAACAATCCGCTCCTCTGCTCGGTATAAAAATCCGTTGCTTGAGGTCAACGAGTTGGGAATACCCTTATTTATATCTTACAGTTTTGGTGAATTTCTTTTTCTCTTTCAATAAACTTTCTTTGATACAAAGTAAAAACCGTTTCCATTCCAGCCGGAATGAATGAAAATCTAAAGCATGCCACCAAATTTTACATTTCTAAAAAGCATGAAAAGAAAAATTAAGATAAATTATCATAGGCTTTTTCATTTAACGCTCTCTCTCACATGATAACTAGCACAACTACAAGAATATCCTCACATTTTGGTACATTAGAGAGAGCCTTAGATGAACATTTGAAAAAAGAGAGAGTATATTTGAGAAATGGAAAGCGATGATGACAGATAGAGAGAGATACAAAGACCAAGAGAGGGAATAAGAAATTAAATGAGAAAAATATAAATTGAAGTCCAATACTCGTTAGAGGAGTGTTCGGGCGAGATGGAGGCGTAGAAAACGAACTAAGGAAGCAAGAGACCCTCTGGAAGAGGGAGGAGGAAAGGATATTATGAGCAGACAAGCCAAGTCTGCCAGGCTTTTTTATTAAGCAGAACTCTATCTTCATCCCTCTCTATATCTCTCTCGCTCTTTCTCTTCCTTTCTCTCACCTTGTCCCAATAATTTTAGAAGCACGTTTTTGATTCACTACCTTTAAAACATTATACTGCTGCTCTAGAATTCATGTTTCTTTGAAGTGCGCAGGGGTTAATTAGTCAAGTCAGACCTTCTGTCAGCGGGCCTCTATTTTTCCAAATCATAAGGGGGAATCCTTATGTTAAAAACAAAAAAATTCTACGCGTGTCTCTGTTTTTTTATCATAAGGGGGACCCTTATGTGAACAAAAAAATTTCCACTTTTGGCGGGCGTCTGTACCTTTTTCTTGCACACTAAAAAACCCATGAAAGTGTGATACTCAATTGAATTTCAATCATTATGTTGAAGTCAGGCAACTTTTGTAAATACGTCGGCATTTACTTACAATTATATAAATTTTTAATAATGGCAGCATACGAAAAGCTCGAGAGAAAAAAGGGTGGATTGAAACCCAGGTAATCGAGAGAAGAAAGGGTGGATTGAAACCCAGGTAATCGAGAGAAGAAAGGGTGGATTGAAACCCAGGTAATCGAGATAAGAAAGTGTGGATTGAAACCCAGGTAATCGAGATAAGAAAGGGTGGATTGAAACCCAGGTAATCGAGAGAAGAAAGGGTGGATTGAAACCCAGGTAATCGAAATAAGAAAGTGTGGATTGAAACCCAGGTAATCGAGATAAGAAAGGGTGGATTGAAACCCAGGTAATCGAGAGAATAAAGGGTGGATTGAAACCCAGGTAATCGAGAGAAGAAAGGGTGGATTGAAACCCAGGTAATCGAGAGAAGAAAGTGTGGATTGAAACCCAGGTAATCGAGATAAGAAAAGGTGGATTGAACCCCAGGTAATCGAGAGAAGAAAGGGTGGATTGAAACCCAGGTAATCGAGAGAAGAAAGGGTGGATTGACACCCAGGTAATCGAGAGAAGAAAGGGTGGATTGAAACCCAGGTAATCGAGAGAAGAAAGTGTGGATTGAAACCCAGGTAATCGAGATAAGAAAGGGTGGATTGAACCCCAGGTAATCGAGATAAGAAAGGGTGGAATGAAACCCAGGTAATCGAGAGAAGAAAGGGTGGATTGAAACCCAGGTAATCGAGAGAAGAAAGTGTGGATTGAAACCCAGGTAATCGAGATAAGAAAGGGTGGATTGAACCCCAGGTAATCGAGATAAGAAAGGGTGGAATGAAACCCAGGTAATCGAGAGAAGAAAGGGTGGATTGACACCCAGGTAATCGAGAGAAGGGTGGATTGAAACCCAGGTAAGTCTGTACAGAGAAATTGCAGTTATAATCAATGAAGAATAGAAGAAGCAGAAATGTTGCCTTTTCTTCATTCTCATCGCAGTGTCCATCACACGCTTGACATCAGTTAGTTAAGATTAATAGGACAGCAAGAGAAATATGAGTGTTTGTGAGACAGAGAAAGAAGAAAAGAAAGAGAGAAATAGAAAAATGACAGAGGGAAGCAGATGAAGAGAGAGAGAGAGAGAGAGAGAGAGAGAGAGATAGAGAGAAAATAGACAAAGGGTGAGTGTTAGTAGATGGTGAGGGAACAAAAGTCACACGACAAGGTGATCGACAATTCTTTTTATCGCCTCTACAAGCGATTCTCCAAAGATCACGAGACCAAGGGAACGTAATTGATATAACAAATGAAATTTTCAAACTCAAATGTAGATAGTAAGTATGAGCCAGATATTCAATAACCCTGTCTCCTCAAGTTGTTCAGGCCTCCAGGACGAATCATGCATAGGTATATCTTCTTATTGCATTCGAGTTAAAAGAAACAAGACAGAAACCGGAAGCAAAGGTAAAAAGCACGCCTTTTAGAGGTCGGTAATCCAGGGAGAACCTTAGATTGCAGAGAGCTTCAATGAAATTCTCTCCTAGAACCTCTCATTTCCTCATGAAATACAAAGACTAAAAGGAATAAGACTATGTCAGTCACTCAATGCATAAGTTCTATAGTTGAAATCCGAATCCCTTCTGAGAGATTATTGTGCTCTTTCCCTCCATCCCTCTCCTTCTCCCTCTCTCTCTTCCTCTCCCTCTCCCTCTGTATTCCTCTTCAACCGAAACCCTTTCTCTCATCCGAGAAAGATCACTAAAAGCACTCGCCCAAAACTGATGAGCTGTACTTCCAACGCAGTGAGCTTCGAAGAGCGAAAAATATATTTTCTTCTTCTTCGAAAAAAAACAGAGAATGTATTTATCCGAGGGAAAAAAAGACATGTTTAGTGACAACCATAGATAGAATAAATCTTTATTTTTCAATAGGTCGATCGCTAAAGAAGGTTAAAAGTTTCACTTTCAAGTACACGAAACTGGTCGATGCTGAGTTATGGCTAGTGAACCGCTCTATTTATGTAGAGGAATGAAGATATTTCCTTTCAATTTAAGCTGTGAATACTCTGATGCATTCATTTCGAAAAAAAAGGAGAGGGTCGGTAGCCCTAGAAATCTTTTTTTGCGAGTTTGCAGTTTACCTATGGTTTACCTATGGTGACAGCAGTTTACCTATGGTTTACCTATGGTGACAGCAGTTTACCTATGGTTTACCTATGGTGACAGCAGTTTACCTATGGTTTACCTATGGTGACAGCAGTTTACCTATGGTTTACCTATGGTGACAGCAGTTTACCTATGGTTTACCTATGGTGACAGCAGTTTACCTATGGTTTACCTATGGTGACAGCAGTTTACCTATGGTTTACCTATGGTGACAGCAGTTTACCTATGGTTTACCTATGGTGACAGCAGTTTACCTATGGTGACAACCGAATTTTTTCCATCAAAAACTAAGTCAGTGTGTGGGCATATTTATTTTTTCACCTTCACTATAATATTGTTATTGGGTGTGTGCGTGTGTGTGTGACTATTGTGCAAGATTGCCTTCCCCCCCTTCATATCGGCGGACAGATCCATCCAAACTAGTAGGGTTGAAATTTTTCAGTAGTGTTAGCACGAATCTGAACCTCTCCACAAATGCTTTACATATTAGCAGTAATATAGCGAGCAGCCACTGGTTATAACGTGATAGGTTAGTCCCACATCTCAGAGGAGCGCATAACCTGCTACGAGGCGGGACGAGCACGGGGAAGTATATTATATCAAACTCTGAATACTGAATCTGGTAAACATATATAGAACATATACCAGTCTTTCTCATACTAGCAAAAACCGGAATGAATTGAGGATATCGTCTTATCCTCATTCCTTACTTACTCGCAGAGAAATGGGAAGAACATATTCATTTGTTGTTTTATTTATGCATTCAAATTTTTTTTTTAAATTAATATGACACTTTTTGTTGCCGCATACAAAAGATTTCCTAAAGAGGGATTGAAAGCCAAACATGACTTCAAATGAATCTTCTTTCACGATTATACGAGTCCTTGAAGGGAAGAAAATACGAACTGAGTGAAGGATGTGAATTACGGAAGGAAGTGAGATGGAATGAACACTTCAAGAGAAAAAGAACAGCTCACGCAGAAAACGCGAAAGTGTTCGCTAGATATAGAGGGAGAGAGATATGAAGAGATACTGTATGAGAGAAGTAAAGCAAGAGAGAACTGAGCTAAAAGGGAAACGGCAAGACACACGATGCCTGCGCGAGACAAGTAAGAAACGAAACAAAGACACTGAATCAGCCATAAGGAGCATCGAGGGCAGAATATACGGAAAGATGGGACAATGAGAAGGAGAAAGGGAGAGAGAGGGAGGGAACGAGCGAGACTGCGAGAACATGCCGCAAGTGCAACAAATGCAAACGTACAATGCAGAAAAGGAATCGATGAGAGTGAATATGAGAGAAACTGGATGAATGACTGAGAGAAAGAGAGGTTATGATAAAAAGGTGGATAGAACGAGAGAGAGAGAGAGAGAGAGAGATAGAGAGAGATAGAGAGAGAGAGAGAGAGAGAGAGAGAGAGAGAGAGAGAGAGAGAGAGAGTTGATGAGAAAAAGGAGGAGGGAAGGAAGAAAGACATAAAAAATAGATCGAGAGCGAAGAGATGAAGAAAAATTCAAAGGTTCAAAAACATTTTAAAATTTCACAAATGCAATTTCCCGTTTGAGCTTCTATGTAGTAACACAGATACGACTCCATTTTGATAGTAGAGCTTATTCCAAGCCCGGAACGTGAGATAATACAACATTCGAAGGAGGCTTTTGTGGCATGAAGGAGAAAGACCTTATTAATAGTTAAAGAATCTACTGGTGTTGATAATTCAAAGCTAAGCCGAAAATATCTATACTTAGTTACTAACAAGTCAATAATACCAGTGACGTAATTCTGCCTGAGATGACAATTGTGAAGTCATTCACTAATCAAAATAAACGAGAGGCAATGATATCTTTAGAATGTTTTTTTTCTCAGAAAAACACTGATTAGAATTAGCAGTTAATGATTTGATTTAGATGCATCGGGTTAGTTTTTCTAAGAAATATACAGTCTTCTTAAAAAAACTTGAAATTGTAAAAACGCACTCAAACACTTCTTCTTTACCTCTATTTCTCGCATAAGTTCGCAATAACAACGATGTCAGTGGAAAGGCTATAATCTGGGATATGCAATTATGATACTACGCAACTCCTAGGGGGGAACTATAACTTACAGCTTCCTCAAGGCAAGACTGAAAATATACTTACTACCTCGCGCCATCTGGTAAAAGTGGTGAGATACAGAGTTTCTTTGGAAAAGTTTCTAGTGCAACCAACCTCACGAATTGATGATTTCAAATTAAATTTCAACTGATTTTTTCGAGAATATTAAAAAAAACTTTTATTTTCAATGAGAAGTTGTTTAAGCCGTAAATCATTCCAGATAAGTTTTGTTTCAAAAAAAATTGAATTTTTATATTTTACTATGACTATCTATGAAAATGAAATATTACACCCAGGGGTTTTTTAGTATGCAAAAAAAGGTACAGACGCCCGCCCAAAGCAGGAAAAAAAATTTTAACATAAGGGTCTTTTCACATAACGTGAAATTTTTTTTCACACAATATAAAAAGAAACAGAGGCCCGCCGACAGAAGGTCTGGCCTGTTTATCAGGGTGTTTCTTAGCACCGCACATTTTTTTCGAGTGCATAGATTATTTTTAAAATTTCAGAGTTCAACTTTCCATTTTCCTATGATTTGTACTTACCCTACGAAAAATCCGAGAAAAAAATGGTTGCAAGCGCATAGATTTTTTTCTCGGGGTTTTTGGAGAACGCATAGATTTTTTTAACCCGTGTTGTGGGTCAGAGAAATGCCCTGATGACTATTCAACCCCTGATTACACCTATGGCCAAAAAAAAACTTGATAAATAGTATTCTCAGTATAGAAAATCAACTCCCCCTGTCACAGGAAAAGCAACTTTGTTTATCTACACATCTTCTAACCCGTACAACACTGGCTACTTTCAAAAAAAAACATTGCTCATCCGAGCAATTGAACCGAAAAAAATAAAAAGCAAGCAAGTCATTGAATTTTCGTTTATAGTTGAAGCTTAAACTTTTTTTTGCTCTTCTCCTGTCCAATCTCTTCGATTTTTCGCTTCATGTTCAAGCGAATTCTCACCGACAGAAAGAACGTCTATATCGAGATGACTAATCAAGAGGGTAAAGGGGTTGAATATTTACCGGACCAGCTATGTTGGCGCATACATGTTCGCACCGGAAATTATCTACATTCTCTTCCTTTTCACTTCTATTTTACTTTTTCTCTACTTTTCTTTTCACTCTTTTTGCCTTTCCCCGTATCTTATTCAACTCGCTCGGCGCATACAAACATCTCTTAGACCGGTCTCATTTAACGCCTGTAAGGGTACTGCGGGTCTTTGAGGCAGCCCGAGTCCGTGTAATTTCAAAGAGAGAATGCGGACGATCAGAACTTTTGTATCACTAGCTTTCTTGGGTAGTGCTTTTATAAATTTGCGCATATATTTTGCATGCGCTGTGTATCAGAGAAACAAACTGTTTGCGATCCGCACGTTTTCCACCATTCTCGGTTCTAAATTCGTAAGAGCGGTAGTTTTTTTTCAATTTCTGGCCATGTTCAAAGCTACAGTAACCAACACATCTATCCGAATGATCTCCACGTTGTCATTTAACTCTTTTTCATATAAAAGTTTTGGAAACGGAGCAGCCATACTTCATCCATTCTATTTCAGTCACAGCTTCCATTGGCAGGCGACTAATTTACCTGAGACCCCGCTGAACCAAAAAACGGCCAAACCTGTTGCTTCTGGTAGTGTGTGTCCATCATAATGCGTGACTCGAGCACATTCTTCTCTGCAAACTCATCTTCTTTTTCTCCTTCTTCGTCTCCTTTATCTTCAAACTCATCATTCATCTAAGTATTTCTACTTATCCACATAATCCTACCCGGTGCGATGCGCATACTCAACCATTTCTATCCGATTCCTTACAATTTAATTTTGGTGTTAAAACTTTCGTCCTTCCATTTGAATTTTCAAGAATAGTCCTCACCGTTAATAATTTTTGGCCGGGGAACGAAATGAAACTCGTTTCCTGATAAGTTATCCGAGCTTGTGCATGGTACTCCATCTCATTCCGGGTGAGGAGGGGGAAGGAGGTTCCGATACAACCATGGGGGAACATAGGTCACCTAAATTTGTCCAAAAAAAAATCGCGGGCGGGGGGCCGGGCGGGGTTTTGTGTACAAATTAGATTTCTTATTGTATTTTTTATATTTACATTCAAGTAATGAAATAAATTTAATTTCACAGCGGAGTTTTATTGGAACTGATTTCTAAATTGAGTTTTTGACCGTAACTCCTTTAACATAAATAAAATGGTAAATGTACTGCTACATACTTTATCAAACACCACAAACACCATTATAAAACATGAGGAAGTAAATCTGAACCGGATAAAATCATGTGAAAAGCTTATGAAAAATTTCCTTCCTGGGCGGGGGGCCGGGAGGTTTTTTATACCCCTTGGTAACCTATGTGGGGGAAGGAGGTTCCGATACAACCATGGGGGATGGGGGTTCCCAGAAAGATGTTCCCATACAACCACGGGGGAAGGAGGTTCCCAGAAAGAGGTTCCCATACAACCACGGGGAAGGAGGTTCCCAGAAAGAGGTTCCCATACAACCACGGGGAAAGAGGTTCCCAGAAAGAGGTTCCCATACAACCACGGGGAAGGAGGTTCCCAGAAAGAGGTTCCCATACAACCACGGGGAAGGAGGTTCCCAGAAAGAGGTTCCCATACAACCACGGGGAAGGAGGTTCCCAGAAAGAGGTTCCCATACAACCACGGGGAAGGACGTTCCCAGAAAGAGGTTCCCATACAACCACGGGGAAGGAGGTTCCCAGAAAGAGGTTCCCATACAACCACGGGGAAGGAGGTTCCCAGAAAGAGGTTCCCATACAAACACAGGTCACCAGCACTGTCAAGAACTTCGAAAAACGACCGTTCTTCGAGCCATGTAATCTAGAATAATAGCAAGCTATTCACTCTCTACTTCTCACGTTTAGCCAGCTTCTTATTATTCCAGACTCCCCCACTCGAAAAACTGTCGTTCTGTTTAAATTCCCAACAGTTACACTGGATCTTTGGTGAGATATTCTACCCGCGCCTCTGCAAGACGCACCGTTTGCTTCCAGCCGAACGATGATGCAGTGGAAGCCGGGCTGGACGAGGGAAGGCAGACAGGCGACGTGGCCTGTTCCGCGGTCTTCCCATGTCCGCGTCTCCGCCAGGACGTACAGCTTCACGCGGTTACGCGCTTCCTTCAACAATATCAGCGAATCTTTACAGCGTTTATGTAAAAAAAATTTTTTAATTCGAATGGGTACGGGTTCTATTACGTCTGAAAGGAAAAAGATACTCAACTTTTTAAAAAACCGAGGGTCGTTGGAATTCGAAAACTTGCCTGAAAAAAAGACCAACCGGCGATATTATGATATAGCTTTTCGAGGGACGAGGGGTTTTACGTGAGAAAATGTTTCTAGAATGGAAAAAGAGACTTGCAAAAGTTCAAAGCAGAGACCCGTCAAAATATGGTAAGACTTGACCATTCAACCGCTACGAAAGGGTGGAACAATGAGTCAATCAATTTCCCTTTACTGCCTTTTAATACTAACTTGCTTTTCGTTAACCAAAGGCTACCGCCTCAAAAAGTGGCATGTTTTCTTCATTTAAAAAGGCAGGTGACCTATGATTATAGGTGTTTAATGAATGAATGATGGAATGGTCTAATGAGTGAACGAATTCTGAATATTTGAAAAAATGATTAAATAAATTGCCATGAATCTTTCATTACTATATTATTAGTTTATTAAGTTTTCAATCGGTTCGGTTCAGTCGTCCTAGAATTGTGTTGTTCTCAACTTAAATTTTCAATTTAATTGTTTCATACATGAGTTTTTTTAGTGTGCTAGAAAAAGGTACAGACGCCCGCCGAAACTGGCAAAAGTTTTTTGCACATAAGGGTCCCCCTTATGATAAAAAACACAGGCCCGCGAAAATTTTTTCTTTGTTTCACATAAGGGCCCCCCTTAAGATTCAGAAAAACAGAGGCCCGCCGACAGAAGGTCTGACATGACTATTTAACTCCTGGTTTCATATTAAACTAACCTCCTAATCACGAAAAAGTACCGATGTTATTTAAAATTGAAACTTCAGTGATGAAAAAGGATTTCACAAGGAACATTACTATATTTTGTCCAGGTAAGTTGAGCTTCAGGTCACCTTCACTTGTACAAAAAAAATAAATCTCTCGAAAAAAAAAAAAACAACTCTTTCGGAAAGAGGTCTATAACAACGAAGAGCAAGTACTTCCAGTGAAGATCTTTTATACTTTCTACAATAAAATCCTTCCCGCTCCTTCCTTATCATAAATCTATGCTCATTAATCTTGGCCCGCCCCTCAAATCATTTTTTTGCTATTTCTGACATATGCAAGAAAAGATTACCCAAGGGGCGGGAAAACTTTGCGGCCGCACACCCATATGAAAAAAAAATTTTCTCGTGTTTATGATTTTTTCTTCTTGTGTTCATAACTTTCATTTCATGCAACAATATTTTTCATAACTTACCTACAAGGTAAATTTGAGAAAAAACAACAAGGAATCGGATTTATAAAGTTGTCAAATTGAGGTGACCATAGCTCACCAATTTTTTTAAAATTTCTCAAAGTCGTCCGCCCGCTCCCCCAGAAAATTTTTTATAGTGAAGAAATTATAACATTAAATGATCTTTTCAAAAAGCTAAACGTGAATAAAAAGTCGAATGTTGAACTCCGATTCGTGCTAAGCGAAACAAAAGATCAATTGAACACGGAAAACAAATTACAATTTTTGTTAATTCTCCCTTCCCCTTCGCTTCGCGAACGACAGGGTCGCCCGGTCCTATGAATGCAAATATTTTATAAATGAAGCAATGAAGAAGATTCAGAAGACGGACTTTGACAAAGTCGTTCCTCTTATCATCAGAATCGCATTCCTCCCTACTCATCTCATCCTCCTCATTGTCTCCGTTTTCCTGAAAACTCTCCTTCTTCTTGTGAGCATCGAAAGTTTTGAAGTATTTTTGGATGAACTCGGACTCGAAAATGAATTTTTAATCCTTATTTGAGTTGTTCAATTTCACGACTGAGTTAAAAAAAATGGACTGGCGGTTCTTCTTCGAAGTACAATTATTCAATACAATTTTTTTCAAATCAAGATTCAAATGACTCAGGCAAAGTGGCGATTGTCTGGAGGATACTTTTTTTCGTAATTTGCACTCATAACTAATCAGTTTCAATATTTATATTCCATGTTTTCGTTTGTCAGGCTTCGGTAGGATAATCAACACTGGCACCAACTTGATGATGCGAGATTAAGGATTTGAATGATGCGAGATTAAGGACTTGAATGATGCGAGATTCAGGACTTGAATGATGCGAGATTCAGGGCTTGAACACAAACTTTTTGATCCAACGTTCATCAACACCAATAGCTTGTTGAATGACTTTTTTAAATACCCGTACTCGTCAACTTCCTGGAAACATCCGATGAAACTCACCTTGAAGGCAAAATGATTGGCTTCGGGACTGAACTCCCTCTCATTCGAGACATTCCTGGGTTGAAGGATTTCATCCACCAGCGGATTCTGGGCGTCTCGGTCTCTTTTTTCTCTTTCTCCCCCTTCCTCCTCAGCTTTCGAGCTCTCATCCGGAGAGGCTCTCTCCAGATCCGAGACGCGAGTTTCATTCTGGAATAGATGATTTAAGCAGCGACCGATGTTTTTGATTACTTCATAATTCTTGCTTTCTGACTACTTTTTTAATAAAAGTTTTACTTGTTTCAATAGGCTAATGCGCCTTCTATTTTTTACTTCAGTTAAGGAGTCGATATATATAGTATTTCGAAAATTAAATATACTTATAGAATAGAACAAAAGGCTTTTCACACCAAACCAGTTATTTACAGGAGTTAAATAGTGACCGGATCGGTCCCGTCGGCGGATACATGTACACAAACTATTGACAAAAAAATCCCTCTCCTTTCTTACCCTTTTCCTTCATCCCCTCTTCTTCTTTTTTCTTCCAAACTTTGAGCGGCGGATACATGTAAACCCGAATTGGGCGGCTCCATTTAACCCCTGGTTATTTATTGAATTGGCACTTCTTTACTTTAGCAACTCCCCCTCCCAGAGGTTCCATGGATCATACTTCAGACTTTATTACATTAACAAAAAGTTACGCTTAGGCTTAGGAAAAAGTTTACGCTAATGAGACCGTAAGGCTTAGGCGAACGAGACCGTATCAAGAAAATTATCCAATTGAACCTCTGGAAGGGGAGTTGCTAAGTGAAGAAGTTTCATTATGTTAAGTATTATTTTAGCTTTATGATTGTTTGACATACTTCAAAATATTTTGATTAGGCACTTTTTCACTTTAGCCCCCCCTCCCAGAGGTTCCATGGGTCATACTTCTGACTCATTTACATTTTCAAAAAAGTTATTTTTACATTAAAAAAGTTTTCTTTACATAAAAAAAAATTTTACATTAAAAAAAACGCTTAGGCTTAGGAAAAAGTTTACGCTAATGAGACCGTAAGGCTTAGGCGAACGAGACCGTATCAAGAAAATTATCCAATTGAACCTCTGGAAGGGGAGTTGCTAAGTGAAGAAGTTCCATTATATTAAGTATTCTTTTAGCTTTATGATTGTTTGACATACTTCAAAATATTTTGATTAGGCACTTTTTCACTTTAGCCCCCCCTCCCAGAGGTTCCATGGGTCATACTTCTGACTCATTTACATTTTCAAAAAAGTTATTTTTACATTAAAAAAGTTTTCTTTACATAAAAAAAATTTTACATTTAAAAAAACGCTTAGGCTTAGGAAAAAGTTTACGCTAATGAGACCGTAAGGCTTAGGCGAACGAGACCGTATCAAGAAAATTATCCAATTGAACCTCTGGAAGGGGAGTTGCTAAGTGAAGAAGTTCCATTATATTAAGTATTCTTTTAGCTTTATGATTGTTTGACATACTTCAAAATATTTTGATTTGGCACTTTTTCACTTTAGGCCCCCCCTCCCCTCCCAGAGGTTCCATGGTTCATACTTCTGACTCATTTACATTTTCAAAAAAGTTCTTTTTACATTAAAAAAGTTATCTTTACATTTAAAAAAAATTTTTACATAAAAAAAACGCTTAGGCTTAGGGAAAAGTTTACGCAAACGAGGCCATACGGCTTAGGCGAACAAGACCGTATCAAGAAAATGACCCAATAACTGACCCAATTGAACATCTGAGAGGGGGGACCCTAAAGTAAAAAAGTTCCATGATTGTAACAGCTTACTGTTGAGGTTTAACCTTTTTCAAAAGAAAATTCTCAAATCACAAAAAAACCTTCGGATTACTGAATCAGCTGTGTTGAATAACTCATCTCAAGCAATAAAAAAATTTTCTATAAAAAAGAGCCGTTTCAACCAACAACAAAAACAAAGAAGATGAGAGAGCAGTACGAAAGAACTTTCTAACATGATAAATCTGAAGAAATTCACATATTGTTTTAAAGACAAGGTTTTATATAAAACAATTTTTTTTAAAACTTCAATAAAAAATACTGTCTGAAGTTTTTTTTATAAGAAAAAATTTACCTCATCAGCCATGACGACAACGATTTAAAACCTTAGAATATATGGACGAAGCAAGTTTTGTTAGTTGAACATCTGAGTACTGCGCTGAACATGTACAATTATCAAAGTAATCACATCGAATTAATCGGCCATTTGGCTCCTTTCCATCTGCTAATGACGTCACAACATCAGTAACAGAAAAAGATAAAACTGTGAAAAGAGCCAACAGGAACCCTAACAAAAGGTCGGAGCGAGAACAGGCACACTTTAGAACTTCTCGAAAACATTGCTTATTATCAATATTGTTTTCGTTACTCGTCGCAGTGTCTTTAACACGTTTATAATTATACTGGTCCGGTAGGCTACTCATTACATTTTGCCTTGAGATGTGCCTGTCTTTCTCTTTTCTTACGTTGAGAAGTTTCTTGATCCAAGCCATTAAAGAGTCATGACCCCAATTGTTTTTCCGCTTGCTTTTAAAACAACAAATACCTTAAAAACTATGGCGTGAAAATAATTGGCACCGAGCACAAGTCTTTTATTTAGTGTGTTAACCATTCCGAAATTGTCTTGCAACGATTGTACTGGCACTCTGCCAAGCGCGCAAGTTCAAGGTATCTATTTTCTAAAAGCTGTTGACTCATCAAGCACAATCGTCTTTTATCACTCAATTTAAACCTGCAGAGTTCCTAAGATGAAGCGGATTTTTGGGGCTGGAACTAAGAAAGAGCCTCCGCCAGATCTCAATGCAGCAATCACCAAAGTTGAAGAACGTGCTGGCAATATGGACAAGAAAATAGGTAATCCGTTTTAGGTTTTCCTCTGGGTTAAGTTTTTGATGGCTCTTTTTTCAAACTCAATTATTTTTTTGAAGTAAAAAATTCAAGGGCACTTTTTCGGTTTATCGGGCTTTTGCGTCGCGGCCCCCCTCGCGTCGCTTAAACCGGATTGAACCGTGGAATTAAAATTATTTTTACATTAAAAAAACGCTTAGGCTTAGGAAAAGTTTATGCTAACGAGGCCGAACGGCTTAGCTAACGAGGCCGTACGGCTTAGTTAACGAGGCCGAGGGCCGCGACGCGACCGCGACGCAAAAGCCCGATGAACCGAAAAAGTACCAATTCAAGAAGGGGGTGAGCAATCGCTTTTTTGGAAGAATACATAAAAGCAGAGGAAAGTTATTTATGAGCTCTATGACCGATCATGTTTTGCCAAACGAGATTTTCACTTATTCGTCCTGAGTTTTGTTCCCTTAATTCAGCTACTCTTGAAATTCATATAAAATTCCCCACACCAGCACAAAAAAAAAAATTTCAACGCTTGTGCACATTTATTCAGTAGTAAGTTTAAGATCTTTAAAAAGGCATATGATGTATCTCTTCATTGACTAGAGATAACGAAAAAGGTATGCCATTACTGCGATGAGATGGAAGAAATTGAATGAAAGTTGATTTATATATTGAGATCTTCTTCTTCTTCTTCTTCTTAGCGTTGTCCCGCGCCGGCCGAGGTCGGAGTAGGGTCCGCTGTACGGCTTCTAGCTCTCCAGAAACATCTGTCCGTTGCGTCTTCCGAGTGGAGTCTTGCAAGGCGCAGGTCTTGGTTGAGCGTATCCATATATCTTGTCTTCGGTTTGCCTCGAGGGCGTTTGCCTGGTACTTCCATGTCAAGGGCGTGTCTTGCGATGTTGGTCGCGTCTCTTCGCATCACGTGTCCATACCATCTAACTCTCCCTTCTCGCATCTTGTCTTGTATTGGGGCAACGCCGAGTCTCCCTCTCACAATCGTGTTACGCACACAATCTAGGCGAGTCAGTCCTAGTGTCCAGCGTAACATTTTCATCTCATTCGTGTGGATAATGTTCTCGGTTATACGCGTTGTAGGCCAGGTCTCCGTCGAATAGAGAAGCACGGGACGGATTGCTGTTTTATACATCTTTCCGCGTATGCCAGCTGTGATATTCCTATCACAGAGGACACCTGCAGCTTCTCTCCATTTCATCCAAGCTGCATTTACTCTTTGGCGTGCCGCTGCATTTGTTGACGTGTCTGAGGAGATGACAGAACCAAGGTACTTGAATTCGGAGGTCTTCGGGAGCGGTTCACCGCTGATGTGAACAGCTCCCGTCGTTTGCACTCCGATTTCCTGGTACTCGGTCTTCTTGATGTTGAGGCGTAAGCCATGCCTACTAAGAGCGTCATTCCATTCTTGGGTGCGTTTCTCGATTTCGGCACGTGTAGGAGCAGCAAGGAGAATGTCGTCGGCGTATGCGATGGTTGACGGAGCCGGAGTCAGTAGAGGACGCGTGACGGTATCCATAACCAAAATGAAGAGAAGGGGAGACAAAGCACTCCCTTGGTGCACTCCAACGTTTACTGCGAATGGCTCTGTGATGCCGACCGGAGTTCTGACAGTACTCTTTGAATCATCGTACATCGCCATTGTCCATCGAATGTACTCTTCAGGAACCTGATGATCGCGCAATGCATATGAAATAAGATCATGGGGGACTCTGTCGAACGCCTTTTCCAAATCGAGGTAGGTCAGATGGAGAGGTGATCTTTTCTCTGCGTGCTTCTCGACGAGTAAACGGAGTGCAAATATTGCATCTGTTGTGCCTCTTCCGTTCACAAACCCGCATTGCTGAGCTGGAATATCGACGATATCTCGTATGCGTGAATCCAGTATCCTCTCAAATATCTTCATAGTGTGGTTGAGAAGGCGTATTGGACGGTAGTTGCTGCACACTCTGGCATCGCCTTTTCCTTTGAAGACTGGAACGGTCGTGGAGTAGCGCCAGATATGTGGAATTTGGCCTTGCTTTACGATGGTGTTGAACAGGTGCACGAGATGTGCTAGTCCAACATCACCCGCAAGTTTCCAGGCTTCGGTGGCTATGTCGTCCGGTCCAGCCGCTTTCCCAGTCTTCATCTTAGAGAGTGCCTTCTTCACTTCCTCGGCCGTGATGGTTGGCACGGGTCCTTGTATGGCGTGGGAAGTAGGGATGGGAGGGTGCTCAAACTCTTGGCCGCTCATTTCTTCGAAATGTTCGCGCCACCTGTTTCTGACTTTTAAAGGGTCAAATACGAGCTTCCCTTGTTTGTCCCTTATCGTGGCTGCTCTCTGGATGTCCAAGGTGTTGCGGTGTCGAGCCTTGGCAAGCCGATAGATGGCTTTATCGCCTCCTGGTTGGTTCATCTTCTCATAGAGATCGCGGAAGTAGGAGGCTTTTGAAACTGCGACAGCTCTTTTGGCGGCTTTCTTGGCTGAGCTGTATGCAGCGCGGTCGTCAGCCTCATTTGACGTCCTCCATCTCTTGTAGGCATTCTTTTTCGCCTTGATCGCATCCTGAACTTCGGAGGTGAAAAACCAGGTGTCTTTCTCGATTCTTGGCTTTCCGGGTTTCGTCTTTCCGAGGATGCTTGCGGCGGGTGCTCTGATGCTGTCTTCAAGAAGCTTCCAATGTTCATTTATGTCCTCTGGAAACTGCTTGTAGAGAGCAGGAGGAAGTAGATTGCGATGGATGATGTGCATGAGAGAGAGACGTTCTGCTTTCCCAGTCGAGCGCCACCATTTGACACGTGTGCATTCAGGATTACGAGAAGGCTGTTTCTTCGACTTCAATACGCTGTAGTCCATAAAGAGAGGGTGGTGCTGAGATGCAACATGGTCTGATGGAATGACCTTTGCATCTTTCGCGTTCCGCAGCTTTGCTCTCAGGATTAACCAAAAGTCAATTTGACTCTGATTTCTTCCGCTCTCGTATGTGAGTCCGTGAGATCGTCTCTTTTTGAAAAAGGAGTTCACGACTGCTAGATCGCATCGAGCACAGAAGTCAAGTAGCCGTTGACCCTCAGCATTGATCGTTCCGATTCCATGTCCTCCATGTTCTCTCTCCCGACCTTGTCGATCTGAACCGATGTGAGCGTTAAAATCTCCGCCGATTAAGATGTCTTCATGAGACTCTCGGAGTTTGATAACTTCCTCTAGAGAGTCGTAGAAGTCCTCCTTATCAGCGTCGCTACATCCTTGTTGAGGTGCATATGCTGAGACGACAAGGAAGTGATTGTTGGACGAAGAAATTCGGACGGCCATGACTCGATCTGTAGAGCGAATGACTTCGGTTACATCATCAGCAATTTTCGAGGAGAGGATAATGCCAACACCATTTCTTGTTGATGACGTGCCATGGTATATCAGCTTGTATCCGTCTCCTATCGGCTTCGACTTGCTTCCTCTCCATTTCGTTTCCTGTACAGCAGCAATGTCAACCCTTCTTGCTTCTAGCATTGCGGCCAGCTCTCTACTGCGTCCCGTCAGTGTTCCAACATTCAATGTGACAAGGCGAATTTGGGCTGTACGCCGCGCAGACATACCCCGCCCATGGGTAGCTGCCTGTCCTCGCATATTTGACGGTCCTAGCGGACAAGGTAAGACCGCGTCGCTTCCGGGGGACGCCCTAGCTTTGGTGATATATCTTGAAGAACTTGAAGCCATGGTTTACAACAAGGGTATTCATGCGATCGGCCTGTTGAGTGGATGGTCAATCCAGCCTGGCATCGCGGAACGTGTTTGTCGGGAGTTCCTGCTAATCCTTGACCGTAGAAAAGCAGAAGATTAATCGAAAAGACGCCTCGACTCGTGTGGCCTGGACTAACCCCTCTCCGCCTGGCCAACTGGCGGATAGAACCACTGCCGCAAGTGGACTCGTCCAAAGGGGGCCCAATTTTAGATTTATATATTGAGATAGAGAAGAAAAACTCATTCAAGTTACTAAAACATAAAAAAGGATAGTTGATAAATCAAATTGGTAGGATATGCTAGATTTTTCAGCGAATTTGGATGCTGAACTCGTCAAGCTTCGTGATCAAATGGCAAAAATGCGTGAAGGGCCGAGTAAAAATCTAGTCAAACAAAAAGCGCTCAGGTTTGAGTAAAAAACAATTTGTATATTTTACTAGTTTAAATTTTCATATTTTAATTGAAAAACAAGATTCAATTAGCTTTTAATAGCTTTGAATTGAGCATCACTTCGGTAGAAGCGTACGGTCGCTAAATGTTTCGAAAGATATCTACAAATGCTCAACCACACTCTTCCGAAACAGGGGTTTTTTAGTGTGCAAGAAAAAGGTACAGACGCCCGCCAAAGGCAGAAAAAAACTTTTCAAATAAGGGTCCTTATAAAAAAACAGAAGCCCGCGTATTTTTTTTGCCTATTACATAAGGGTCTCCCATCATGATTTGGAAAAACAGAGGCCCACCGACAGAAAGTCTGACATGACTATTTAACCCCTGTTCCGGAGCAGTTCAGCCAGATTAGATCGGAGTATAACAACAAAATAAGTTAGATGAAATTTGTTCAATGCCTGTCTGAATTACTGTAAATGACCCGACAACCGCAACACTATCGAGTAGGCATTTCCATAGCTCACCAAACCTGCAAAATTTCTCCGTGTTGCCCGCCTAATCTCCGAGAGAGAAATTTAGTCAACTTAGCTCAAGTCACAAAAAAACTCGCTAATTCTCTTCGCCTCTGTGTTTATCTCACAAAATGCCCCATAGAGGCTAAGTTTAAACTGCGTGCATAATTACCACATTTCTTGACATTTTCAACGAATTTTATTATTGATTGGATACAATTGGATAAAAAATTGTTAATTCGATCGGCCGCCCGCCCGGAAATCTTTTTTTCAATCTCATCCTAATGAGCTATACGCATCGCTATTTCATGAGCTATGATGGTGGTTCTATTTGTTACCGTAGCCTGATATAATCAATTTTTCACCTCGTGAGTCTGCTCATTCAGGTTACTAAAGCAGAAAAGAATGTACGAGTCTCAGAAAGGCCAATTGGATCAGCAAGTCTTCAACATGGACCAAAGTAACTTCGCCATTCAAGGCATGAAAGATACTCAGGTTCCTCACCAACTAAAAAATATATATATCTATTTAACGAACTCTTTGGAACATACATTACTAGATGTGCTAGATAATCATTTGGGGCGGTTGACCGGGTCCCCGTCGCAGAGGAAGGTCATGGTCAACGAAATTTTGGTCTGGGTCCGGTTGAAGTCAGTTGATTCCTTTCTTATCGAAAGCCGGGGCCGGAGTTTGAGCATCAAAATTTTGTTGACACTAGTAGTACACATAACTTTTTATCAAAGGATGAAGTTTTTTCAACCAGTATAGTAATTTTTTCTGGGGGGGCTGTGTAGGCCAATGGGAGAAATTTTATAAGCTTGGTGAGCTATGCTTCGAAATTTCCATCGTCTCTCATTTTGTCCTATAAATTACAGTCCAAAAGTTTCGTATTATTTGCAGTGAAAAGTAAATGAACGCTTAAAATCATTCTTTGTAAGAAATACATTATTCAAAAAGTCCGAGGATGGAGATTCTATAGCATTCGACATCTTAAGTTTTTTTTAAACTTCAGTTCTGAAACTGACGAAAATTTTGACGATTTTTTTCTGAATTAAGTTGTTATAATAATGATAATATTTCATCTCTATTTTCTGATTCGATTTGTAAATTAGTTATATATGTATAGTCGTGAGTAGAATGGATGAATAGTCAATTGAATGAATGAATAGTCAATTGCTCACAGGTGACAGTTGAAGCGATGAAAGGAGGGCTCAAAACAATGAAGCAGGAATACAAAAGGATAAACATTGATAAAATCGAAGACATGCAGGTTTGCTTATTTGAATGCTTTTCATTAAAAGTATTTTCTTCTCAGTTTTCAATAAATAGCATTCATTGAATGATACAAGTTAAATGGTATGGTTGCTCAAGATCTTAATTATAGACAGCATCATATACGAAACGGGTTCAGAGTAACTGATTAAGGATGAGATGGAGGACATGCTAGAGATGAACAATGAGATTCAAGACGCCATGGCACGACAGTACGACACGCCCGATTATGTTAGTTTTTTCTCGGGTTTTCAAACTCATCAACTTTTTTCATATTAAGGTTCAAGTTTTTGGTATTGAGAGACGCTGAAGACTATACGTCTTAATGAATTGACATAAGAAATTCAAATGTACTGATGTTTACAGGGAGAGGAGTGGGAGCAACAAACAAAAGAGAAGTGAGCTAGAGGTGAACGGCAGAGTAGGAATATAGATTGGGCAAAAAAGGGTTTAACTGAATAGAGTCACTCGCTTCTCATTCTTCTATATTCCTTGCTCGAATCAATAGTTTTTCTCTTCTTTTTCTGAAAAAAAACAGTTAAAAAATAATAGTATTCAACCCTTTGGTTTCACCCACATTTCGGTTAGGAGAGAACCTCCCTGGTTCTGGTTGAATTTATCTTTCCAAGGTGGATGAGGCAGACCTTGAAGCGGAGTTGAACATGCTGAGCGACGAGTTGGGGGAGTTGGACACGGACACGAGGTACTTGGACGACGCCCTAAATGCACCAGGAGTTCCCGTGGGAGTACCCGCCAAGCCATCCAAGGTTATTTACTAATTATCCATCGTTAGGGTTCCCGTCGGGGTACCTGCCAAGCCATCTAAGGTAATTTACTAGTTTGTATCCGCTAGGGTTCCCGTCACGGTACCCGCCAAGCCATCCGAAGTTCTTTACTAGTTACCCACCGTTTATTTCTAAAGAGTTATTTCCAACGTATAACTTCACTGACATGGTGAATGACGATCAGATGAATACAAGTCTAAACAAATGAAGAATTAAAAAAAAACGAAACTCGAAGCTCGTCAATTATGCGCTGTAAAGAGGTGGATTACTCTTAACTCTGATTTGGAATAAAGAATTTTATTTTGAGGATAATCATGATAGCTTTAAGACCACGAAAGAGCTTTAGTTGAGTGGTTTTTGAAAGAATAATGTTTATATCTTTAGAATTGATGCAACCATTCTCATGTTCATTATTATTTTATGAGAAAATTTGGGTAAGATAAATGGTGAGAAGAGAAATTCCTTGATTTATTTAATTTTTTGTTTTAAAAATGGCTCAATGGAGAATTTTTCAACGATGACTCATTATTTGTTGAACATAACATTAGCGCTTTTTTGCAGGTCGCCGAAGGTGTCGATGTCGATGAATTTGGTCTACCTAAAATCCCTGCGTAGTCAAATAATGTGGATGAATTTAATCCACCTAAAATCCCTGCGTATTCAAATAATGTGGATGAATTTAATCCACCTAAAATCCCTGCGTAGTCAGATAATGTGGATGAATTGGGTCTACCTAAAATCCCTTCGTAGTCAAATAATGTGGATGAATTTTGTCTACCTAAAATTCCTGCGTAGTCAAATAATGTGGATGAATTTGGTCTACCTAAAATCCCTGCGTAGTCAAATAATGTGGATGAATTTGGTCTAGCTAAAATAACTGCGTAGTCAAATAATGTGAAATATCGATTTTTCAAATAATTTTACTGAATGATTAATGTTCATTAAAGAAATATGTTGGATCATGTCATGCAATTTTTTTCTAATCATTTTGTTTATAGCAAATAACTGATCAGTAGATCATTATGGGTTTCAATCCATCACCTTTAGGAATTATCACACTGTAATGAGATGACTTGCTGAATTTTAAGATGTGCTCTGGTTTACGAGAATTCTTGTCCATTTTCCATGTAAACCAGTGATAAGTAGAGATTGTACAGCTATTAAGTTTGAAATCTTACTCAGATGCATGAAAATTACTGTACTATTACAGTACTATTTTGATTTTTACAATAGTATAAACTTTCACAGTATGATGCTCTCAAGAATGTCATTAGTATTTTTTTTAAATTCCTAAGGTTCTAGATTAAATGTATAATGAAAAACCGCCACTATGTTACCGCCCGTTACATCTTCAGGTCGCTTAATTCAAAGTATGTTTATTTGTTGTATAAATTTGTTTAGGAATGATGAAATGAAAATTTATCAAATTCCAAGCATTCTACATTCTGTATACAACAAGTCTAACAAAACCAAGGTTTCTCTTTACAGTAAAGGGTTCTGTTCAATAATGGTACACGTGATCAGAATTTTTTTCACTATGCGCCACTATTTGTTATAAAATATTATGTTTTGTCTTTTTGAAGCTGAGGTGTGAACTGTAGCTATTATTGGTAATTTCAAGTTTATTGGTAATTTCAAGTTAGCTATTATTGGTAATTTCAAGTTTTTAGGTTTCAAAATTTTTTGATCTCTCGCTAAGAGAAGTCTCGGTTTTCCGTTTGCCAATCGAAATGGGAAGGAAGCCAGGCATCAGCAGAAAAAATGCTGAGGTTGTGAGCTAAGAAATAGGGTTTTGCCACGATTCAATCAAAAGCTTAGGTATACAAATGTTTCAGGTATTTTTTTTCTGCTTAGGATTAGGCAAAGGTTATGCTAGCTCAGCGGTACGGCTTAAAAGGAGACCGTATAAATCGTCGTGGGCGTAGCTTCTAGGGGGTGGATTGGGCAGTTGACAAAAGAAGGTGAGGTTATTACCATTTTCAGGCAACGTTTATGTAAATTATATATAACTAGCGTAACTTTTTACTTATCTGGTCTGGAGAAACGGACCAATGAACGGAGAGGCGAGAGCGAGTATTTCTCATTTTCCTTCTCATCCCTCTCTCGCCATATGCAAAATTCATCGAATACTTCTTGCAGAACTGAAAACAGTTTGTCCGCGTTGGTGAGTGCGACTCACAATCATACCTGACCCCAACACGAGTGCCTCAAGGCAGTTGCATAGGCCCGTTGCTCTTCCTACTTTACATCAACGACCTTCCTGAATCGATCCCTGATGGCTGTTTAGTAACTATGTACGTGGAAGATGTGAAGATCTCAACAGTGAACAATCCTCTTCTTCTACAAAAAGCAATATCTGCTGTAGCTTCATGGTCTCGAGCTTGGGGACTAACCATATCGACAGAAAAAAACAGTGGTCATCCGTCTTGGGAACAAGCATCCTTCCTACTCGTTTTTCCTCGATAACGTTGTTCTACCAGAGTCGGATACCGTGAGGGATCTGGGCGTCACGTACTCTAGTAAGCTCCTATTCGGTAGCCACATAGAGAACATTTGTCAGAAAGCGAACTCCAAATGTGCGTTCATACTACGTACTTTCAAGTCAGAGAACCTCAACTTGTTCAGAACGCTCTACACTACCTACGTTCAACCTCAATTGGAGTACTGCTCGGTTATCTGGAATCCTTGCTTCAAGAAACACATAGAACTTGTGGAAAAAATTCAAAGGTCTTTCACAAAACGTGTATGTGCTAGAGCAGGTTTTTATTTGCAATAAAAGGATCGCTTAAAGCGGTTACATTTAATTTCCTTAGAGGAGCGATGTGAACAAGCTGACCTTGTAATGACTTTCAAAATAATCAAGAATAGGACGCCTCTTAGTCCTAAATCCATTTTCAATCTGTGAGCGCACCATTACAGTACTAGGTTCCATAGTTGGGCACTAAATGTCCCGCGTCTGAATACTGTTTCTCATTCTAATATGTTACCGGTACGAGTTTGTGACGCGTGGAATAATCTTAGTATCGATGTGCTCAAAACAGAATCAGTCCACTTGTTCAGGAAGCTGATTTAACTGAATTACAATCTAGTTAATATAGCTGTTCTATATTTCAAAAAAAACAATCATCTTAACAGTTGTAAAAAAAAATAATCAAAATTTGTCAAAAAGCAGTGATAATACGCTCACTAAAGTCTCTAATGATATTTGACAAGTTTACTGCTCAAGTGTACTGTTCAGCGCAGGCAAAAAGGCTCGTGATCATCATGGTCGCAATCAGCCTCCGACTGTGCTTCGTTTTAATTTTCTCACTTTAGTTATCAAAGTGACACGCTCGGGTCAACACCTTCAACCTGGATCCAATATCCCCTTACATCCAAACTTAACCCATTGCGATAAAGTATATATATATATATATATATATATATATATATATATAACTCTATCACGATTAGAACCTCTCGCCGCAGAGAAAGAGAAACGTCTGCGACGAGAGACGAGAGCGGCGCTCTCTGCGGTGAGAGACAAGAGGGAAGGTGATTGCTATCTAGGTCAATCTTTTTCTCTGCGATGAGGCACAGTGAACACTCTCTCGCCGCACACATAGAGACATAACTGTCTGCGTTCAGCCATTCTTTCGCTTTTTGCGAATGTTTAAATACATACACGTTGATCTCTCACTCAGAAAGAGATTTTATTCATGAAAACTTCCTTCCCCCCTTCTCTTCTTAGGGCCCTTTTTCCCCCTTGAGGGCCCCCTTCCCCCTCCCCCCTCCCTTCCCTAGGGCCCCTACCACGCCTCGCTTAGGTCTTCGCTTAGGTAGGAATTCAACTTTTCACTTTGCCAAGTAATTTTCTGCAAAGTGATCCCGTTGAACGCTCCAATGTCTTCTTCTTCTTCCTAGCGTTTATCCCGCCGCCGGGCAGGGTCCGCTTTGTAGACTGCACCACGCCATTTCACCCGATCAGCTGCGTCTTCAGTCTTCAGCCCGGTCGTGTTCATGTCTACTTCGATGCAGTCTCGCCACCTAGTTTTGGGTCTGCCTCTGGGTCTTTTGCCCTCTACTTCGAGGTTCCAGGACGATTGAGAAACGGAATGGGGATTTGATCTTATCACGTGCCCGTACCATCTCAGCCTTGACTCTCGAAGCTTTTCAGATATAGGGGCGATGCCCAGACGATCTCGGATGGTTTCATTTCGCACCATGTCTAGACGAGTGAGTCCGAGGCTCCATCTCAGCATTTTCATCTCCATAACATGCAGCATCTGTATAGTCTTTGCTGTGCATGGAGAACATTCGAGGCCGTACAACGCTACTGGTCTGACAACTGATCGGTAAATTTTACTTTTCAGTCTGTCAGGCATTCGCTTGTCGCATAGTACACCGGTTGATTCTCTCCATTTGAGCCAGGCAGCATTGACTCTCGCAGCAACTGTAGAATTGGGGTCTAGGTCTGCGGTGATGTAGAATCCGAGGT
The DNA here is from genome assembly GCA_964056735.1 of Allodiplogaster pararmata. NCBI lineage: Eukaryota > Metazoa > Nematoda > Chromadorea > Rhabditida > Diplogasteridae > Allodiplogaster > Allodiplogaster pararmata. The sequence goes on along the minus strand of OZ057406.1, from coordinate 40,273,335 downwards.
ACTTGAAGCCATCCACTTTCCGGAGTTCGGTGTTCTTGACTTTGATGGTATTCGAGGTATTCGAAGTACTTTTTCCCATTTCCAAGTACTCAGTCTTTTGGAGGTTTAGTCGTAGACCATAGTCACTGAAGCGTTCGTTCCACTCTCCTAGCTGTTTCTCCAAGTCCTCTGTTGTGTTGGAACATAACACAACGTCGTCAGCATACAGTAGAGTTTTCGAGGGCTTGTTTGTAGATCTCTGGTGATCGTGTCCATTATCAGTATAAAGAGCAGGGGGGAAAGGGCGGAACCTTGATGAACTCCTACAGCAACCTTGAATGACTCCGAAGTACCCGCTGGACTTCTCACGGTACTTCTAGAGTCAGTATACATCATTTGAATCCATCTTATGTACTCTTCTGGGACTAGGTGGTCTCGAAGAGAGAACCATATCAGCTCATGAGGCACACGGTCGAAAGCTTTCTCCAAGTCAAGGAAAGCGCAATGGACTGACTTCGCCTTTTCCCTGTGTTTCTCTAGATAAGGACGAATGGCGAAAATAGCATCTGTTGTTCCACTTCCTTTGACGAAGCCACACTGATTGACGGTTGTGCTTACAATTTTGCGGAGCCGTGCTTCGATGATCTTTTCCAAGATCATTGTGGTATGAGGAATGATTCTTATCGGCCGGTAGTTGGAGCATATTGTGACATCTCCTTTCCCTTTGTAGATGGGTATTGTAGATGATCTACTCCAGTCTTCGGGATACTCCAGGCGAGCAGTGGCTTTTTGAAAGAGGGTCGTAAGATGGAAAAGTCCACAATCACCTGCGAGTCTCCATGCAGAGGCGGCAAGATCATCTGGCCCACATGCCTTTCCGTGCTTCATTTTCTGAAGGGCTTCTCTTACTTCAATCTCTGAGATGGTGGGAACTGGTCCTTCTACTGGTAGGGACAGCGGGACGGGAGGGTGGTCGAACTCGATGTTCGAGATTTCCTCGAAGTGTTCTCTCCATCGCTGACAAATTTCGACATTGGATCGGAGGAGTATGCCGTCCCGGTTCTTGATTGTCCTCACGTGAGAAAGGTCTTTTGCTTCTGTGGCTCGTGCTTTCCAAATCCGGAAAATTTCCTTTTCCCCTTGAGGCGTGTCGAGCTTACTGTAGATTTCTTGGATGGCTGCGAAGCGTGCCTTCGCTACGGCTCTCTTACCTCTTCTTTCCATACATAGGTACAGGGCTCGGTCAGCTTCGGTTCCGGATCGTTTCCATTGCTTGAGAGCCGCTTTCTTCTCCTTGACAGCAGTTTGAACGTCTTCGTTCCACCACCATGTCTCCTTGTCTACAATGCGTTTGCGACCTGGTTTTGTTAAGCCCAGAGTGACTTCTCCTACCGCCTTCATCTTGTCTCGAACGAACCTCCAGTGCTCCTCAATGGAGTCAGGGAACGTTTTTTGGAGAGTGTCCGGGGGTAGGGCAAGAAGAAGCTGATGCATGAAGCGAAACTTGTTGTCACGTACCTTCCACCATTTTATCCGAGAAACTTCGTTCAGAGGCTTTACGTTGCATTGCTTCTGGGAAAATCGGAGATCGATTATAACTGGATGGTGCTGCGAGGAGACGTTATCGCTCGGAATCACCTTGCAATCAGTGATGAGTCTCAGATTGGTTCTTTGCGTCATCCAGAAGTCGATTTGGGTTTTCCTTCCACCACTGCAATACGTGGTGAGGTGAGACTCTCGTTTGCAGAAAAAGGTATTGCAGATGGAAAGATCGTGCTCTTCGGCAAAACTCAAGATTCGCTCTCCTTCTGCATTCGGCAAACCATAGCCGTTGCCTCCATGAGCTCTCTTATGGGCTTCGCATCTTCTTCCTACGTGCCCGTTCAAGTCTCCTCCGATCATGAGAGTTTCTTCCGGAGAGCATTTTCTGATGACGTCATCGAAGTCTTCCCAAAACCCGTCTTTCTCAAAGTCGCTGCATCCTGCCTGCGGTGCGTAAGCACTGACTATTTTGAAGAGTTTGCCATTGCATTCCAAGAAGATGGACATCAAACGATCTGAGATTCGACAAACTTCCGTGACGGATGTGGCAAGGTAGGAGGCAGCGATAATTCCGACGCCATTGCGGGCTGCTGATGAAGTATTGCCCGAGTACCACAGCTTATACCTCCCGTCGAGCTGCTTTGCTTTCCCTCCTTTCCACCTAGTTTCCTGGAGGCATGCCAGATGTACTCTTATTTTTGCCAGCATGTAACAGACTTCCATGGACTTCCCCGAGAGACTTCCGACGTTCAAGGTAGCTAGTCGGAGGCGTGTAGGCACTGCTATTTGATTAAATCGAGGACGCGGCCTATTATTCCTCGAAGACCCTCGCATATTTCTCACGTCGATCGGGATTCGACGCGCGTCGCTTGAAGGGGACGCCCTAGCATTGGGGTTACTCTGATGGTGCATCTTGGGGGGATGCGACGGTTTCTTCATAGACCGGCTTGTCGCACGAACATCCAAGTCGATAGTTCAGCCTGACGTCCGTTTACGACCCTTTGGGCCACATAACCCGGGATTTTGGGCTATGTGGGCTAGAGGTTATTTTTTGGACACGCCTCTTGACCGTGTCCCTTAGGCCAGTGAGATAACAGTGAGTGAGCATTTTATAGGATGTGGGCTGCCCAGTTCCCACACCCACCCGCGACGCTCACTAGCCTAAGCCCCTCTTTGGTCAGCCATGGCAAAGCCACCAAGTCTCCCATCCGCCTGCGGGAGAGGCCCCACATACGCCATCGGGGTAATCAGCGCGTGGGTTGTCTTACCACGAATTACCGTGAAAAGAAAAATGGACTACGGTAAAAAGAAAGAACACATGCATTCTAAGACAAAGCGACGGTTTTTCTGTAAAATTCATAAAAAAATTACGTCCAACAGTAAAAGTTATTATACAGGGTGGGGTGAAAGTTCATGGGGACAGTATTTTTCCGATAAAAACTTACGGATTGAGCAAATCAAACAAAATTTTTATCAAAGTTTATTCAAATAGTTTGGGATATAACTGCGTTTTCAAATTTCGAACAGCCCTCCTTTCTCCTTGACACAAGCGACTCCGCGCCTGTGTCAAGGAGAAAGGAGGGCTGTTCGAAATTTGAAAACGCAGTTATATCCCAAACTATTTGAATAAACTTTGATGAAAATTGTGTTTGATTTGCTCAATCCGTTAAGTTTTTATCGGAAAAAATACTGTCCATATGAACTTTCGCCCCACCCTGTAAAAGTAATACCGTAGTCCATTTTTCATTTCACGGTAATTCTTGGTGAGACATTGGAGCTTTCAACGGAATCACTTTGCAGAAAATTACTTTGCAAAGTGAAAAGTTGAATTCTAACGCTCCATTATTCAATAACTCACACCATCACTGTGTTTCGCCGCCTCTCGCGTCTTAAAATCTCTCGCCGCAGAGAAAAAGAGAAAAAAGCTCTCTATTTGTGTGATTGCAATCTAGGTAAAATCTGTATTTTTCTCTGGGGGACGCAGGCTCCACCCCCTCGCACTTTTTTTTGTCTCCAGACCAGATAAGTAAAAAAAGTACCTAACTTTTACCAAAGTCCGAGCAACAAAAAAAACAGTGAAAAATACCTCAAAGCCAGTACGAAAATTTTTTGTAGAAACTTAAGTGTCAAATTTTTCGGTGATCTTTAGAGATCACCGAAATTTTGTACCCGCGACACTTAGTACCCATGATAAAATCGGGGAAACATTAATATCGTGAGAATTTTTTTTCAAACGGTCTTGTTCCTAAGCTGTAGGGCCTCGTTAGCGTCATCTTTACCTAAGCCTGAGTGAAAGTGAAAAATAATTTTCAATAACAAAATTTTGCGGTACAAAGTTTCGCGGGTAAAAATGTCGTGATACGCTTTTTGATTGCACAAAGAACGGACTCATTATGGTTGTGTGTGTAATGGAGCGTTAGAATTTAACTTTTCACTTCGCAAAGTAATTTTCTGCAAAGTGATCCCGTTGAACGCTCCAATGTCTCAACACGAATTACCTTGAAAAGAAAAATGGATCACGGTCTTACTTTTATAATAACTTCTACTGTTGGACGTATTTTTTTATGAATTTTACAGAAAAATCGTCGCTTTGTCTTAGAATGCATGTGTTCTTTCTTTTAACCGTAGTCCATGTTTCTTTTCACGGTAATTCGTGGTGAGACATTGGAGCGTTCAACGGGATCACTTCGCAGAAAATTACTTTGCAAAGTGAAAAGTTGAATTCTAACGCTCCATAAATCAATAAATTAAAAAATTGTAATATTTTCCATCAAACATGCAAGAAAAGCATTAATCGGATTGAAAACAGGCATAGATGATCGGAATTGGATTTCAGAGCCTAATTATTACGCCAAATAGCCGTCGTTCTTGTCTGGCAGCTCTAGTTTTACTAAAACTGAGACTCTTGTTTAGCACCCATTCCGCATAAGGATATCACATATTCTGTGTTGGGACCAGATTTATGTATATTTATTGTCTCTCATTTCGTGACTTTCTTCTTTTCCTTAGCGGTCGTTTAGTAATGAATCTCCTGGATTCATCTCATCACTTAACTATCCTTCTTTGTTCCATATTGAGCATGCGCTCAGAGCACGTTTGTGAAACCATGTTTACGTGCTTAAAATCACTGGTTCGGAAAGAAGAAGAATAAGTAGTTTAATGAACTTGAAGAATGAACGTTAATTATAAAAGTTATAACTTGAAGAATTATAAATAAGAATATTTCATAACAGGTTTGCACATTTTTCGTTTTTTGGTTTTTCCCGTTTTTCCAACATTTTTTTTCCTCGAGCAAGCATAATTCATACATAAAAAAATATAAAAAAAACTAGCAAAATACAGGATATTTTGAGTCATCAGTGATTTTTTGAAGCCGAACTTTCAGTGTGACAAGGTGTTTGAAAATATATAATGTATGTAATTTCAAGCAAGTCACCGTTTTAATTCAATAATGACAAAGAATTCTTGTCTGGGTGACGAATTGACTTTTCAGATCGCTAACGTCCGAAAACTGGCATTAAAATCTCTCACTGGCGCTTCAGTAATACTAATCTGTAAAAACATTAATGTTTGACTGGTTGTGACTGTTAAGGTAACTGACCTCATATTCGGAAAATCCAATGACCACTCGAGTTATGATCCAATGCAAAAAAGGGCTTCACTGATCCCGCTGAAGACTAACAACAGATGCTGTACACCCATTTCTAGTTCTTCACGAACAATTCTCAAAAGGGTCCATAGCCGTCGTCAATTTCCCTTCTCATTCACATCTCTCAAGTGTTTTCACAAATTGCCATTCGGATAGGGGAGACAATTAGTGCCTCTTGATATTTTCCATAGAGCAGGGAGAAGGGTCGCGCTGATGAGATGAGAATCTCTTTTTCTTCGCCTTCTCATCTCTCGCTTCGGGGCAATTACCGATAGGACTAAGATGACATCGCATCTCTCTTCGAGGACCATGATTCAAATGCATCTATTTATGAAAAAAAAACTCTCTTGTAGAGTCCGGAAATGACAAAACTTTCTCGAGTCTTCTAAATGAGCAGAGATCCAAGTCAAAAGAGGCGTTGCTCTCATTAACACCGCTGTTACAAATAAGCTTCTTTTAATCAGAGTCTCAATTAATACTCATTTTCAAGATACAAAGATCTTTGTTTCACTTCCACAATAATCAAGTCTTAGCTCGGAAAAATGATACCATTTTTTTCTCTTCTGTATAATGACGAGTCGTGACGGTGAGACTAACAGTCATAATTTATAGGACAGTGGCTGTCATGACTCATGGCACTACTTGCTTACTGACTCAAGTTACTTTAACGACTCAAAAACAATAACTGTGATGACTGAATAACTCTTAGGTACTTTCTTAACTTATGAATGTAAGTGTTTTTTTTTTAATTTTGCGTTTTTTTGAGAATTTTACCTGTCTGTAGTGATATTACAAACCCGTTTCACTGGCTTCGAGCTAATCTCTGATTTCTTGCATATCTATGAATTGATCTCATATCAATGGAGCCTTTACCAAACCTTGGCTTGCGAAAATAAGCTTTTTCAATGATCTGCATTTTTTTTTGCCTTCTCAGGTAAATAGTTGTTTTCCGTCACACAAAAATGAGGATTGCATAAATACTGAGAACAATTTTTGCAGCTTATAGGGGGAAGGGAATAAGATGATGGAAGAAGCTGGCCCTCCCACGACCCATTCAAAACCTAATCTCTCTTATTTAAGACTCTCTTTCCTAAGCTCACACACTCTATTTGTCCTTTTTTCTCTAAATATTTCTTTCTATCTTTCGCCCCTTTTGCTCAAGCGACTCTTCACTTGTTGAAGAAAGCTTTTGATTGCGACGATTGAGAGGCACTACAGTAGAATTGAAGAGGTTGCGAGAGAGAAGATGAAGAGTAAGGGAAGAAATGAAGAGAGAGTGCAATAGAATGAAAGATATTGAGAAATAGAAAGGAAAAGAGATATTAAGAGAGAGAGAGAGAGAGGCAAAGAGAGAGGGAGAGAGAGAGAAAGGAATTAAGAGTCTAAAAAGATGAATTCCGGGAAACTGAAACTTGCCACGACAATCATTCATCCCATTCTCTATCACAGTTCAAGTTGAACTTCAGTTAAAAGTTCTTCTATACGTCTTCATATCTTCATTCTCTTTCTTCTTCTTCCCTCTCTCTCTCCCTCTCTACTCTCACTCTCAGACACTTTTTTTACTCTCATTTCTTACTTTTTTTCTTTTTCATTCTCTCTCTCCCTCTCTCTCTATTCAAACTCTCACTTTTTACTATCATATCTTTCTTAATTTTTTCCTTTCTACCCTCTCTCTCTTTCTCTCTATCTTTTTGACCGAATTCTCCAACTCAAAGTTGCACTTTTATCTTTCCTTAACCTTGGCAAAGGAGCAATTTGTAATTTCCTACGGTAGTTTGAAAGACTTCTCCCCTAGTGGAGCGAAGCAATTGACGATGTTTCCGCTGTATCTCTTATTTAGATTCTATGACACTCCCGCACTGCTTTCATTTAAGGGACCTTCGTAAGCGACCCTTTTTTGTTCATCCTTCTCAATTCCATTCTATCTTGTAGGAGACGACTTCAACGCTGGTTCTTTGGTTTTCAACAATATGTAACTATTCAGTACTCCGTTTTCCCCGCACAAGCTCTGTTCAACTGCTCTCTTTTTCGCTATCACTCCCAAGTTTTGGTTTCACTATATCATCTTAGCTTCCTCTTATTGGCAATTTAGGGGTCTTTATCCGCTACTTCTCTCTAATTCTCCTTATATTCCTAGGTCTTTCTTCAAATCTCTCTTCTTTTTCTTTTTCTTTATATTTATATTCTTTCATCTCCCACTTTTCTCTTCTTTTTTTCTAGCTATGCCTTCCTCTCTCTCTCTCGCTCTCTCTCTCTCTCTCTCTCTCTCTCTCTCTCTCTCTCTCTCTCTCTCTCTCTCTCTCTCTATCTCTCTCTCTAGCTCCTTGTCTCTCGCTCCTACTCCTATTTCGAGTGAAGATTGTTAGAATAGGCCCTAAGGGGCAGAGGATCTCTTCCACAGAAAGACAATACAAATCAAATCAGGAGGAGAAGAGAAAGAAAAGGCGGTATCTTCCATACAGCCAAGACTTGCAAGAGGCCCTCGGTCCTTGCCCAATCAGGCAGTGTATCCCCGGCGCTCCACTTCTTCTTTCTAACCCCCTTCCCATTCCCATTCCCGAAACTTCACCACTGCCTCTCCGCTCAGAGCCCTCTCGAATTTTACCCGGTTCAAGAGTAATATTTTTTCAAGAGTTTACCGGGCTTCCTAGAAGAGCGATACCATTAAATCATTTCTCAATTGCTTTGTAAGCAGGTTGAGAATGTGAGATCCAAGCCATTCCGTATTTTCTTGTGTTTTCTGAGGATGTATTTATTCAAAGTAAGAAGTATAGCTTGTAGATTGCTCATGCTAGAGGCCGATAATTAGTATGATACTAGCTCAAGGTGCTCATGGCGTCTTATGAGTTCTATTCCGGTTTGTTCGGTGATAGGTAATAAAGTAACTCGAGGAGGAGTGGACTCTCATAAAAACCCACTTTGTTCACAAATTTCAAAAATTTGACTATATTCGGCTCGCAATCGTTTTAAACTTCGAAAAAGATTGTTCCGAGATTCGGCCTATACATATTCCGCAAACTATGATGAGTTTTTCCTCAAATTTCTCTGATTTAAAAGCATTTTCAGAACTGAAGTATCAATTCTCAGATATAATAATCGGTTCCACAATGTTAACCAATTACTCGACTTTCAATTTGACTCAGAAGAATTTCCGCTTCTCTACTTCAATCTTCTCAGTGTCGTGCTCAATATTCCTATTTTTTTTTATCTGTAAGACTTTTTCTCCCTTTCTAATGTTTCATGTTACGAACTTCACTCTACTTAATTAGATTTTTACGAGAGTAGAGATCTTTTCAAGTGTTCGAAATATTTGATGAGTCTCAAATCAAGACATTTTTAATGAGCAGCTCATTCCTCCAAGAAGATTAAAAGAGTCGCGAATTGAGTCGTTAAAAAGTTGTTCAACTTCCTATTTGTCTTTCTCTCTCTCTCTCTGCTTCTCCTTCATTTTTTTCTTACTCTCACTGTTGTATTGGATATGAAATCATTCAGTGTTCCTTGCAGCTTTCTAACTTGAGTGAATATTTCGTTCACCCAAGTCTTTGACTCATTCCAACTAAAATTTCACAGTCTTTGGTTAATTATTTAATTTGTTGTTCTTATTGCTGCAGCAATTGTGGCAGTTCTTATTGCTGCAGCAATTGTGGCAGTTCTTATTGCTGCAGCAATTGTGGCAGTTCTTATTGCTGCAGCAATTGTGGCAGTTCTTATTGCTGCAGCAATTGTGGCAGTTCTTATTGCTGCAGCAATTGTGGCAGTTCTTATTGCTGCAGCAATTGTGGCAGTTCTTATTGCTGCAGCAATTGTGGCAGTTCTTATTGCTGCAGCAATTGTGGCAGCAAATCTTCTGCAACATTCCCAATTTTTTTAGAAGCTTATAAAACGTTACGATCCAATTGTTCATGTACTCCTCATATATCAGTAAGAAAACTTCATTCATTCATTCATTCATTTTATTCCTTTGCACATGGTTGATATACAATGGATAACTGTCACAGGGTGATTCAGTTCGAGGCAATAAGATAATACATATGTATGTACATTAACCGTAATTTTTGCATTTAAATTACAATTGATCGAGAAGTTCAAGGTGTGAGTTCATAATTATTAATTGGTGAGAAATACTCAAATGCTATGTGAGTCTTAGTTTAGAAGAGGGTACAATTACATCAATTGGTAAACTAAGAAGAGCATTTTTAAATTGTGACGAGGATGGCATTGAAACAAGAGGCGAGGGCAGGGAATTCCAAGTATCAATACGGCGAGAAACACACGTATTATGACCTTCGGGCATTTTGAAGGGCAGTATAAGTCTGAGAGTGTGGGAGATTCTTTGGCTGTAGGGGGAAGGCCTGATCACAAAGAGATGTGTGGTTCCAAGCACAACGTTATTGTGGATGGCTTTATGAATGAAAGATAGGTCAAGTATGGTGCGCCTATACTCCAAGGTGGTTAGGGTTAATAATTTTAGACGGGCAGAATAATTTTGAGAGATTTGGCCAGCTCTAGCGAGAATGCGTCTGGTGAAGTTTCTTTGTACCCGCTCTATGTCGTTAATGAGACCGACAGAGACAGGTGACCAGAGTTCGCATCCATATTCCAGAATTGGTAGAACGTAGGTTTTGTATGCGCGAAGTAAGACCGGGATGGAGGAGGTTTTTAAAGACCTAAGAAGAATGTTAATGGCTGTTCTGGCTTTTTGAATCATTGTAGTAATATGATGGTTAAATGAGAGAGAAGATTCGAAATGAATACCAAGGTCTTTAACGATTGATTGTGAGGGCAGGGTGTGGTTTTCTAAGGTGTAGGGTAAGTCAGGGTTGTTAGGTCCGCAATGAACAATATAGCATTTAGGGAATGAGATTGTGAGTGACCAAGTTTGAGCGTAATCAGCGATTCTGTGAAGAGCATTTTGAAGGGAGGACGAAGACTGGGAGAAAATTTTGAGATCGTCTGCATACAGAAAGCTAAAAACATTTGAGGGTAGAAGCTCTACTATGTCATTAATGAAAATAGAGAAAAGCAGAGGCCCGAGGCAGCTACCCTGAGGAACCCCAGTGGTCACTGCTCTATCTGCAGATTCGAAGCCGTCAACAGAGACGCGGAAAGACCTTTTAGAGAGAAATGACTTGATCAGCAGGAGAAGGGAGGAGTCTATACCACAAGAACTAAGTTTGTAGAGTAGTGCCCTATGATCTACAGTATCAAAAGCCTTTGTGAAGTCAATGAGACATATGTCGAAGGCTTGTTTTTTGAACAAAAGAGACAGATAGACTGAGTGAGAGTGTACAAGGGAAGAAACAGTGGAATGTTTGGAGCGAAAGCCAGACTGATTTGGGTTGAGGATGTTGTTGCTTTCGAGGTGATTGTAAATAAGGTGAAAAATATGTTTTTCAAAGACTTTCGAGAAGGAAGAGACGAGGGTTATGGGACGATAGTTATTGGGCTCTGATCTTTTACCTTTTTTGAAGATGGGTTTGATAATTCCAGATCTCCAAGCACTGGGAAAGTACTACTCATAAAAATTTTTTTCGATTCAATTGATTCAATTTTCAAGTGAATCAATTGCTCGGATTACAGGAATGTTGGAAGTTGTGAATTGTTAATCGAGAAAATTTGGAGAATATAAATTGTTAATCGAGAATAAAGTTTGAATATAGAAATGTTTCCAACTGTTCTTTGAAAGTTTGAAAATATAAACTGTGAGTTCCAATTGTGTTTTTACTCCTCGTACATATATCAGTAAGAAAACTTCTACTCATAAAGATTTTTGGCGATGTTCAAGTAAATCATTTGTTCGGATTAAAGGAATTTTGGAAGTTGTAAATCGTTATTTGAGAAGAAGTTTGAAAATATAAACTTTCAATCGAGAAAAAAATTGGAAAATATAAAATGTTAATCTAGAAAACATTTCAAATAAAAATTGTTAAACAATATTTTAGAGCTATATTAATAGAAACATGAAAACTCTATTTCCTCGAATTTAACTCGAGCCAACCGCACTCATCACGGTGAAGGTAATATTTTCTTGACAAAAGCTAATTCCATGTACGTACGTACGCAGGTTTTCGCGTGTTTCCTTTCATTTACCGTAGTCCTTGTAAGCTCCGCCCACAGACCCCATTTCATTTGTCGACTCTTGTTTTAGCGTGCCGTATATGACAAGCTCTTGATATTTGAAAGCAGTACAAAATGAATTTAGACTGAGAGAGGAAGGAAAAGGAGGAATAGAGATAAAAAGAGAGAAGAGAACACGAAGAGAGACATAGAGAAATAGATAGAAAAAGAAAGAAAGTATCAAGAGAAAAGGTATTTCTAGACAGCACATCCAAATATGGAGGGCGGAGAGTCCACAGAGAAAAGAGAAGTCAAAGGAGGAAAGGAGAGAACATCAGACGCGAAAGAGCATGCAGAGACAACTACAAATAAAGAGCTCCGAAGCGAGGGAAGGGAAGAAGAGACTGAAGAGAAAGTTGAGAAACGCAAGAGGGAGCAGAGAAGAGGAGATAAAGCTTTGGAAGAAGCTGCAAACGAGGATGAGAACTCAGGGGCAGATGATCTAAGTATCAGTGTGAGTGAGCAAAGTTTTGGAAGATAAATATCTTATACAATAAATGACACTAAAACCTTGTATTTATTACAAAGTCTTAAATTTATCTGATTGAAGTTATTTGATGACAGGTATATGTATATGAAGAAGCACCAAGAAGAAAAAGCACAAATTACCCTGAAAACTTGTTGACCATCTTTTATCCTAATGGTATGTATTGAGAATTCTCTTAAAATTACTACATAATATCCTTCAGAAGGCTGTTCCAAAACAAGAATGAAAACTTTATTTTATATGTGATATAGGGACAGTAAAAACTTTCAATTTTAAAGAAAAAATTATATTAGTTTGAAACTTTAAAAATGTATTGATAAGGAGCTTTTAGTTATAAAAAAATTCATGCTATACCATAACATTTTGCCGATGTACCATATCGGACTGAACAATTGCAGCGAGAAGAATCTTCTACGACGGAAAATCGGCTCACTATGGCGGAAATGAAAAAGATCATGCTCGGTGTAGCTGCTCAGTCTCTTCTCCCGCCCTTCTCCGTCTCGCACATTCTCTCCCCTCTTGACCGGCTCGGTTAGCTTCTCTCGGTACCGCATTCTATTTAACTCTCTCTCTCTTTCTCTCTCTCTCTCTCTCTCTCTCTCTCTCTCTCTCTCTCTCTCTCTCTCTCTCTCTCTCTTTCCTTTTAAGCCTTCTCACTAAGATCTTATTCTCTTTGAGCTTGTCTTTCTCTCTCGAACTCTTTATTTATCTCTCTCCAACTCTGTTTTGTTTTCTCTCTTTTTATCTCTCTACCTTTCTTTCTCTCTTTGTTATACTTTCTCACACTATCACTACTTTCTTTCTTTTTCTCAAACTGTCACGCTCTCTCTATATACTCCTATTCTCTCTTTCCTTCTTTTCTTTCTCTGTCTCATTTGTTTCTCATAATCATCGCCATCATCCCATCCTCAGCATAGCTTTCTTGAGCGCCTCTTAACTACTCTTCTGCCTCCCCGTCTGTTCAAACCTTCTTCCTTCACATCCTGTCCTCTCTTCTCTCATTTGAGCCCTCTTTCGGCAAAAGGTTCTCACACCCTCGAAAAGAGAAGAAGCCCACTTACGGCGATTTGAGTAAGCTCGGAAAGGTTTTCTTCTCTCTTTACGTCTTGAAGAACCGCCTTCAGAGGAATATCTCATTGTCAAGTATCACTCGCGTCATTGAGAGGTGGCTTTTAGCTTAGAAACAAGTGTACCAAGATCGAATACTCCTTAAGAAGAGCACTTGTCCCAAGATTTGCGTTCCGAATATTTACTTACAATCTTTTTGAGTTGGATCTACGTGCGTTTTTGACTTTTCGAAGTGACTGTTTGAAGCTCGTGAGTTCTTAAACCGTTCGACTTCAGCCCTACAGCAAGAAATTCTGAGGATGGCGTCATCGACGGAGAACGTCCCTACCTCGACCGGTTCGGCGTCAGCGTGTTCATCGGTGCTGTCGGAGTTCTACCGCGCTCCCCACTCCTACTTTGGGGCTTCTTTCAATGCTGCCTACCAGGCCGATCTAAGCAGGTTGGCATGGCATGCAATTTGCTCATAACAGTGAAGCAAATACTCCACACCTCATAGTATCTATGTAAATAGCCGGACCATCGTTATCGTAGTCTAGCTATCTCAGATTTGTTATCAGGGTAGCGCTACTGTAACTAGCGCTTGCAATACCAGGTCTTCTTCGAAACAGTCTCGTTAGCTGAGGAGTCTCACAATTAGATCTCGTTTCAGCGAAATCTCGCTGCCGTAAGTCTCGCTAACAGAACTTTTGCAACGAGGTGCTTACGTAGGTATCGTGATCCGAAGATCTCTAACCGTACTCTTTGCAGTTATGTGAGTGCCAGTGGCCATCCCGGGCCTTCTTCAATGTGGTATGGAGCTACGGCCGGAGGATCTGATGCTAGATTTACTTGTGAGTTCCAAGCTTTATATATAAATTCCATTATTCTCTTTCTCGTTTTCTTTATCTCTCTTTAGAAATCTTGCGGTCTCTCTCTCTGTCTTCCATTCTCTCTCATTTCTTCTCTAATACTCGTCTCCCACTTTAGTACTTGCCACGACTTCTTCAGTCCCGCCTCCCTCTTCTCAAGCTCGCTTCAACTCCGAGCTGTAACATTATTACTAAGTAAGTCCTCTATAAGAATGGGGATTGAGTGCCCCGATTCACTTCGACTGGCGCTCTGGACGGGGCGGATGGCGGTCATCTCAGTCACTCCCAGAGAAGAAAGCGGAGGGTTCTCTTCTCACAGGCACAGGTACACCAAATGTCAATCGGCTGAACTATGTCACGGTAATGGTAACGTACTCGCTTTTCCGGTCAGATATACATTTGAAAGACTGATGAGTTTGATCCCACCCGCAAACTTGTTTTTTTGTAGATATTTTAAGGAATTGTCATCTTGGACGTGTTCCTGCTTTTCAACTGTGTTACTGTGTACTCTTCAATGGCTAAATCGGTAGAGTACTAAACCAATAATCTGATATCATCGAGGGCTTAGTTTAAAGACAGTGACGCCTAGTTGAGGTGAATTATTATTGAGCTGTCGCATGGACCGAAGCTAGTCCTATAGGTGGAAACGAACCCATTCGTATTTTTGTTACCAGAAGTGAGCGCATTACTATCAGACTACCGTAACTTAAAGGCAGCAGAGTCTGGTTGAGACGAAACCTGAACAAGCAAAACTAGTATTTGATAGATGACCTTATCCCGGCGCCTAATCTGTCTTCTAGAATTCAATCAAATAATGTTTAGTTCTTCCGTCTCTTTAATTACATTCAATTGATCTAAGTGTGGATAATTTTCAAATGATCTATCACTGATAAAAAATTTCTGAGAATGGGAATAGTAGCAAATTTCTCATCAAATAACATCATACAAGGTGTACGAGCTGGAAAGACGCTTCAAGCAGGCGAAGTACCTGACCGCTCCTGAGCGAGAACAGCTCGCCAACTCCATTCATCTCACGCCCACTCAGGTACCTCTCTAGGTACCTCTCTACACTCTCCCCATACCCTATCGAACTTTCAATGACCTCTGGTGATACTCCACTTAAAACTGCGGCATTGACACTAGAAGAGCTTGAGGTCATTACTCTCGATGAGTTAGTTGTACTTTAAAGGTCCGAAATTATCATAAGTTGTACCAGCTGAGCTCAAAGTCATAAATGAAACAGTGACAATGACTATTGCGTGACTGTTGTAAAATTATAAGCTAAGGTTCCAGTCATAAATGTTTCAATACCCAAAAAATGACAATTGAAGTTAACTGGTATATACCCTTCGTTGGTTGAATGATAGTAACAAAATGCTACTCAAAAAATGCAACGCCACATTGACTTGTTACCGCTGACTTTTGCTTTTTGCATTGACATTGCCATTCACATTGAGAAATTGACACAGCTCGGAGACATAAACCATTGACTTTTGCGAAGTATTCATCGAAATTTCTTTGTTTTTTATATTTATCTTTTTATCATCGCATTGGATGGATGATATGGTGAATGGGAAGGTATAGAGGAATAGAGGAATTGTGACGGGGTTGAGTTGTCTTCTACGAATAACGGGGTAATGCAAGCATGATAATTGGGAGCTGTTTCAAAGCAGAAGTTCCGGGGTAACGAGTAGCAGAAGAATGATCAGCATTTATTGAAAGAAGTTTCGGTAGCAGCCGCTCATGAAGGAGGGAGGAGAGAAGAATGATTTGTTTCTTTTATCGAAAATTTACAATGTAAAGCTATGGTGAGATACATTGTAAATGATACATAAGTGTGGCCAGAGGTAAGACAAATTTCTGAATGCTCTTGATTATTCTCCAGTTCACTTAGCACATTCTCGTTACGGAGACGACTTATGAACTGCTCTACAAAATATGCCTAACTAGTCAAATGCATCGGCGCTATCGTAAGTTGGGAATATAAAAAAAACAGTTAGGTATGTCCGTGTCAAAGACACATCAGCTTGTTCCCAAGTCCATTAATCTCATTTCAGGTGAAGATCTGGTTCCAGAACCACAGATACAAATGCAAGCGTCAAGAGAAAGAGCGTCAGATGACGGAAGGAATGTGTCGAGAAAGTGACGATGGAGACCACCAATCCTCAAGATCGAACACGCCTCTTTCGCCCATTAATAAGGTACGTCATACGTCGGGAAGGGATGCGAAGGCGGCAAGAAAGAAATGATTATCAAAGCAAAAATAAGAAGAAAAAAAATCTCATCAACTTCTGTTTAAAAAAGAATTGGAGCTCAAATACTTAAATTCTACGTGAACTGACCGGATTTTCGAAAAGCGATTTTGATGAAAAGGTCAAAAATTATAGTAATAGGATAGTACTGGAAATGCCTTCCTTTCGTCGTGGCTGAGAGCGGTCAACTCACTTCTCGCTCTTCATTTCTATCGCCAAGAACGTAGGATTCTGGTGTCTAGCAGGAATTGGACAACTTGAGGCCGTAATGTCAAAACCATGATCGACACTCCAGTCAACATTCTCATTCTTCTGTTATGTCCAGAGAATCAGATCGAGCTGTTCGATATAATCGCGCTTCATGTCCCATGACATCGAGAATAAAGCGTTTGAATTTGAGTACTGAAAGTGCCAGCCAGTGGTTCTATCAGGATATGTCTGTGTCGCATCTCAGAGAAGCGCGTACCTTGCCACGAAGCGCGAGGTACATCGAGTACTGAAAGTTTGATTGGAGAGATATTGCTGATACGGGGTTTTCTGAGAAAATTTTTTGATTGAAAGCATTTATTGGAGCCAGGTGATTTGTGTTAGAAGCAAGATAAGACTAACTTTTGTCTTTCCTTACTAGAAATTCGCGTAACTTACTGTTAGCCACATTACATACTTGCCATGTACAGATATTTATTTGAATTTACGATCGTTGATTTCTCTACAAATGATATCGTCAGAAAGAAGAGCGAGAAGAGGAGCTGTCAAACCTTCTGTTGTCTGCATCTGCCATGGATCCGCTACCGGATATCAAGGCCAGACAATTATACGCGAATGTCAGACATTTTAGATTATAAGGTTTTGGCCAGAAATTTTAATAATGTGTTTTCATAAAATTTTGAGTGTTATTTGCTACAACCGGCTCACTTTGCCATGACTATTTGATAGGTGATCTTAGTGCAATTAATGTGTGGTTTTTTCAGACTTGAAACTCTAATCCGTTTTCATTCATTCGCTTGAACATTCGGCTCTTCTCGAAACCTAGGTCTTGTGCAGCTCTTCTCGAAACCTAGGTCTTGTGCAGCTCTTCTCGAAACCTAGGTCTTGTGCAGCTCTTCTCGAAACCTAGGTCTTGTGCAGCGTCAGACTGCAAAAATTTCTCTGATCGTTTGCTGGCTCTTCAAGATGTATTAATGCTCATTCTTCTCCGCTTGTCTCCTATCACCATACGCTTTTTCCACACTTTCTGCAATTTTTTTCACATCATCATTCACAAACGTTCTTATAAGTTAGCCTGATGACTAATTAACAAACTTAGAAATAAAAGTTTTGAGGTACTTCTCATGGTTTTTTTCTGCTTAGGCTTAGGCAAAGGTTAAACTAGCCGTACGGCTTAGGAACGAAACCGTATGAAAGATAGTATATTCGCTTTTTGCCGACTGTTGGAGACGTAGACCACACCTAGTTTTCTCAGCAGAGCCGAATGCTGTATTTAAACTCATGATTTTGATCATTAATAAGTTCGTGTGGAATAATTGTATGTATTTTTAGCCTTAATCATGCATAACTCAGAGTTTTACCTCTTAGTTTCAAATTATTCGACCCTTGAATCCTCATTCATTGATAATTTAAACACTATGTAATCTTTGAACGTGATATATGTATAGGTGGAATGAATCAGATAACACTATGTAATCTTTGAACGTGATATATGTATAGGTGGAATGAATCAGATAACACTATGTAATCTTTGAACGTGATATATGTATAGGTGGAATGAATCAGATAACCGAAAGAAAAGCTACAATTGGAAAGAAAAAAGGCTGTTTTATTTAATATAATAATTCATAAGTAAATCTTCAAATGCTAAGTTACACAGTTTTAAGGCAGTGACGCCTGGTTAGGATGACAAAAGATTGAACTAACGCACAGAAAAAAGCTAGTCCACCGGGAGGGATCGAACCCAGCCATCTCTTACTCAAACCGGGGGCGCGTGTTCCCATTACACCACGGGACGCATTGCTATTCCGTGATCATATGCCTTGTTCTCTCACTAAGAGAAAAAGGCATATGAGTTTTTCATATACATAACACTATAGCACGGAATAGCAATGTGTCCCCGTGGTGTAATTGTAACACGCGCTCCCGGTTTGAGTCAGAGATGGCTGGACTCGATCCCGACTAACTTTTTTCTGTGCGATAGTTCAATTCTTATGTAATTGGTAAATAACGTATACACAAGGATCGGCGCATTATACACAATCATTCGAGAAGTCTTTTTTCTTCATTGTTCATAGAAAGAAAATTTAAAGAACTAATGTAGCATGGATGTATGAATATCCAATCAATATCAAGGTTTTGCAGTACACGAAGGGCGTCGCGAGCTCTGCAGCGGCGGCGGCGGGCCTCGGCTTCCATTTCCCTGCTACCCCTTACGCACACGGCGCCGCTCACCCGCTCTATTACAATCAAATCCGACATGTTGCATGGTGAAAAATACGAAACGATCAAATCCGACAATTTGCCTCGTCTATGCCATTCTCGGAAAAATATACATACTTTTTCATAAGATGCCATAATCGTAAGATTTCGCTTGCCTTTTCTCCCTTTTTTTATTAAAATTCTGCTTATTCATTTAGAGCTTTTCATTTTAGAAGAAAAGAACCTATTGGAGCCGTATATAAAAACATTTAAATATGTTTTTTTGTTCTTTTGAACAAATTCTTTTGTTGAATGTCGCGAAGCGCCAATGACTCTAACAAGTCCATTGTAAGATTCAAAGTGGGAGAGGTCAAATGTGAAAAAAACAAATTTCAATTTTTTCCTGAGGTGTTCAAATCCTGCTGAAGACCGGTTTTCTATCTTCTGGGTGATAGAAAGAGCAAGCGAAAAGAAAGCCATTCACACTTTGTCACGGCTGCGCGGAAACATTCTGCTATCGAAAAGGCAAATTGATGTGCTTCATTACCAGCTGAACTCGTATGTGTCTTCTCTCTTAGTCCAACTTTCTTCTAGTATACAAGATCTCATTTCTCAGAAGAACCAATCTGCCTGCTTTTTCTTCCATTCCAAACTGTTGTTTATTTGATAAAGTGTTCGAATGAGACTTTGTATGTGCTGCCTTGGTTAAGAAGTACGGTAGAATTGAATGAGCATTGAAGCTAAACGAGAAGGGTCTTGCGGAGCAGTATTAGACAACGGGAGACATTGGAATGTAATAAGCGGTAGAGAGGGAGGCAGCCAGAGTGATGGTAAACTTCGTTTAATCACATTGAAGCTATGCTTGCTACATTCATCATCCTTCCTGGAAGGGCTCATGACTTGAAGAGAGACCAAGATAGAGGGCAGGAAAGGGAGAGAGGGAGAGGGCGTGAGCAGCAGTTAGCAGAGAGAGAAAGAGAGAGAAAAAGAGAGTAAGCGAGAGAGAAAGAGAGAGGAGATAGTAAGTAATATATATATATATATATATATTTAGAGAGAGAGAGAAGAGTTCAGATAAGGTAGTACGACGAAAAAAAGGTAAAGAGAATCTTTGTGCAATCACCGTGGAATATTTTTCAAATTAAAGTTTTTAAAAGTAAAAATGAACCGTGATCAAATCAGTACGAAAGAAAGCTTCCACCTTTTTTTCTTATTTTTCATGACCTTCCAATCGTACTCTAGCTCAAACGAGCTTCTTGAGTTTTGCGAAAATTCAGAGAACAAGTTGCAAAAAATAAATCATAATCGATAAAGACATGAGAGGTCTACGTCTTATGGAGCGTTAGAATATCACTTTTCACTTTGCTAAGTGATTTTCTGCTAGGTACTTTTTTTGAACGCTCCAATGTCTCACCACGAAAACATGGACTGCGGTAAAAAGAAGAACACATGCATTCTAATGGAGCGTTAGAATTCGCGAAAACATAATGAAACATAACGATATCCCGTTTGAACTCTCTCGCTGCAAGAAAAAAAGACATCGCTGCTCATGTCTCGAACGTTATATTTCTCTCACTAATTGTACACATTTTAGGTTAGAACAAGACGTTCATGCAATTCGAAAAAAACGGGATATCGTTATGTTTCATTATGCTTTCACGAATTCTAACGCTCCATTAGAATGCATGTGTTCTTTCTTTTTACCGTAGTCCATGTTTTCGTGGTGAGACATTGGAGCGTTCAAAAAAAGTACCTAGCAGAAAATCACTTAGCAAAGTGAAAAGTAATATTCTAACGCTCCATTACACTCTAACCAAATTCGGTCCTGCCTGTGTGATGGAAACTATTTAGGTTTTTGTCACATGTGAGAAAAACGAAATACTTAACCACTGAACTTGGTAATAAAAAAAAGAACAAGGAAAAAAAATTTTTTCTGCTTTTTCAATGAGGTTAAGTAAATGATCGGTTAGCTCTTGACTTGTATGTTGTTTCCGAAACCATTGCATTTCATTGCTCATATTCGTTCATTATAATTTTGCGTCTCTTGATATGAAATGTACAAAATACTCATGAAAGGAATTCCACTTCATCTCTTCTGATGGACTTTTTGATGGACCGTCAGATTGCACTTCTTACTAAACAGCCGACCACACTCTTCGCAGCTGAAGGGTCGCACATCTGAGAAAGAAGAGCCATCTTGAAGATAAACTGGACACTACTGCAGTTTAATTGGCAGCGCTAATAGGCTTTAAATGCTACGGTTTCGAAAATTTTCTTCATAGGTTTTAAAGAAAAATTTTTTTGAGCATTAGGGACTCCGGCTCTTAAAAATAATTTTTTTACATTAAAAACGCTTAGGCTTAGTAAGAGTTTATGCTAACGAGGCCGTACGGCTTAGGCTAACGAGACCGTATCAAAAAATCGTTAAATTTTAATTTAGCCCTTCCAGCACTTTTAGTCCCCCCCCCCCCGTGATACAATAGCCCCCACAACTGAAAAAAATTTTGGGGGGGGGCGCTGAAAGTAAAATATATAAAATTGAGAAGTGGGGGATAAAGTAAAATGTCAAGATTTTACAATAGCCTCGCCTCCCACCACAGAAAATGGGTGGCTAAAGCCCACACCAGGCCACCTTTTACATTAGCCCCCACCGAGCAGATTTCTGAAGAAAAAGGTTTGTGCTATGTACAAAAGTTCACGGAGAATTTTATTTTAACCCCCCCATACATTTCAAAAAAGGTTTTAGAGAGTCTTAATAAAAAAACTCTCTAAAACCCTATCAGTTTTAATAGTTTTTCCCCAAGTCTAAGCAGTCATTTCATAGAAAATGAACATTCATAAAAAGTACATTATAATTTGAAATTGAGAAAAAAAGGCTATAATACCCCAATATAACATATAATAGCCCAATATATGGTGACACAGCATCCTATAACGCCCGGGTTTGAGAGAGCGGGGGGCTAAAGTATCATAGAACTCTCTTAGTGCATTTTGTCACGTGCGGGGGGGGGGAGGCAAAAATAAAATTTAACCAAAAATAATGTAAAAATTTATTTTAAAAAAAACATATTTTAAAAAAAAGAAAACTGAGTTTTTTTTTGTTGAGAAACTGAAGTTTTGAATGAAAAAAATTTTGTTGTAAAACTTTTTTTTCAAGAACCGGAGTCCCTGATGCTCAAAATAAAAACCTATGAAAAAAAAAATTTGAACCCGTAGCGTTCAAAGCCAATTAAACTGCAGTAGTGCCATAAACTTTCATATCAGGACTCGATCCAAATGTTGTTGATGTTGAATATTCTCCAGCGCCGTAAAACCATAAAAGCGTTTTTAATCGTTGATGGCAGAATCATCATCAAAGCTTTAGTGATGAATTTAATTTCAAATCAAGTATGAAACAGATCTTCGGAGCTTTCAATCAACGAATTAAAGTGTGGGGTTTTTGGATTTTTAAACTAAAATTATGCAATTTTTAGAAGCATAAATTGTTTTTGAAATTTTTAGACTCTCATGGGAATAACCTGAGTGAAGTTTCATGTGGGCTCGTAGATTGAAGGCAAGAGAAAAGACATTCGTGCATTTTGGAAACGTACACTGTAAGCATAGAGTACTGTAGACAAAGTACAGTAAACAAAGTTCAGTAAATGTTTTTAAAATATTTACAAACGTTTACTTTTATAAAAAATTTCTTTTTTGAAGAAAGACTTGTTTCTAATACCAACTCATCCACTACGTCAAAAATTTAAACAGGTGTTTATTTTCACTTTTGTAAGAGTAAAGTTCTTCTTCTTACATAAGGATATTCGGTTCCTGCAGGAACTCAACAGCGTCAACTTTTATTTCGAAAAACACAAACGACTGCGCTGTTTTAAATGATATTTTTTGAAAATCAAATTTGTACATAAAGGTTGATAAGATTATTTACAATAAACTTAAATCGTGTCTCACCCTTTTCTATCATTATTTGCTCGCACACCACCTCGCCAACCACCTCTACCCCTTCTCCTCTCTTCTCATCTTCTCCTTATTCTTCAATCTTCCACCATATCTCCCATTCATTCTGATAATTCGGTTCTCGTCATTCTTATAAATAAGAGCAAACCCTACTCCTCGTTGATCTCAATAAACGGATTTTTATAAAGAGCAGAGGAGCAGATTGTTTGAAGAAAATTGTGGAAAAATCGTGTGGTGACGGGAACCGAACCAGCGACCTTCGCATTCCGGGCGATGCTCTTACCCACTGAGCTACACACGCACACAATATAATGCACTTTTTAAGGTTCATACCACATTCTACATAAGGCCCCTACCCATATTTCAAAAGAATTGTTTTCCATTTTTTGATGGGTGCATACTACCTTTTGGAACGAAATTTTTTAGTGACGTTCAAGTTTCAAAATTTCTGTTAATCGTGAACTTAAACTTTAAAAAACTCCTTCATTTATCGATCGAGAATAACCACTCCCGATGCTGACTTTGAAGGGCTTCTCGCTAGAGTGCACTAGCATGTGCCTTCTCAACTTGGCATTCTCCGCAAAGCTCCGCCCACAATGTGAGCATTTCAAATTCTTCTCGGCGTGCACAAGAGCATGTTTCCGCAGAGCGGTACGACTGATCAACACTGCCGAGCAACTCTGGAAGCAGAGATATCATCCACTTGTCGAAAGATTGCATAACTCATTCGAACATGGAAATCATAATAATGAGAAGCTGGCAAAAATGCACCTCTTAACTTGTTCTATTTCTCTATTCTCTTCTTGCCCATTGTCTCTCTGTCGTTTTCCCTCATCCCAGGCATCTCACTGGAATGAGCACTATTTAAATTGTTTGACGAATGCAGATAACCTATGTTTAAAACAACTTTTTTTAAAGAAAAAAATACTGGGAAAACTTGAATAACGAAGATGAAGAAGAAGAAGAAGACACAATGTTCTACTCGTTTTTTTAAACTTCAAAACAATTTTTTCATCTCAAAATTTGAGTTGATTAGTATCAATCCAGAACAAAGTTCGTAATATTAACAGAGAGAGAATCTTCAAGGCTCGCTTTTCTCTGTCAAGGAGGCGGATAGGAATGTGGTGCGTTATACAATTTAGAGGAACTCACTTTGTGCGGGCAAAGGAACTTGTCTGCTGGCGTAGTAGTAGTGTGGCAATCGATCAATAATCGTCGCACTTCAACCACTCCGCTCTTCTTCGCTGCTGGCACCTTCCAAATATGTTAAGTGATTGCTCACAGCATTTTATGATCAGGGTGTTTCTTAGCACCCGCACTTTTTCAAGCGCATAGAATTTTAAAATTTCAGAGTTTAAACATTGAATTTCTCCAATGATTTGAACTTTCCCTACGGAAAATCCGAGAGAAATTTTTTCCAAGCGCATAGATTTCAAAGTTTTTCGGGGGTTTTTAGAAAGCGCATAGATTTTTTCATCCGCAGTGCGGGTGAGAGAAACAACCTGTTTATGATTAGATAAATTCAATAATATAATGAATATTATACGGATGGTTCATGCTTTCATTCATACTTTTTAACTAATGTGTTTGAAAACTTAAAGAATCATTCACCATCTTTTATCATGTTCATATACGTTTAAAATATAGCTTCAGTTCGATAAGAAAAAATCCTGGAAATTCAATTTGAAGCACTAACTTGAGATTTTGAGCACATATCACCTCAATTAGTCAGCAATGGACGTTATAGAATGATGAATAAGTAGTCACTCATTATAGAATGATGAATAAGTAGTCACTCATTATAGAATGATGAATAAGTAGTAACTCATTATAGAATGATGAATAAGTAGTCACTCATTATAGAATGATGAATAAGTAGTAACTCATTATAGAATGATGAATAAGTAGTAACTCATTATAGAATGATGAATAAGTAGTCACTCATTATAGAATGATGAATAAGTAGTAACTCATTATAGAATGATGAATAAGTAGTCACTCATTATAGAATGATGAATAAGTAGTAACTCATTATAGAATGATGAATAAGTAGTAACTCATTATAGAATGATGAATAAGTAGTCACTCATTATAGAATGATGAATAAGTAGTAACTCATTATAGAATGATGAATAAGTAGTCACTCATTATAGAATGATGAATAAGTAGTAACTCATTATAGAATGATGAATAAGTAGTAACTCATTATAGAATGATGAATAAGTAGTCACTCATTATAGAATGATGAATAAGTAGTCACTCATTATAGAATGATGAATAAGTAGTCACTCATTATAGAATGATGAATAAGTAGTAACTCATTATAGAATGATGAATAAGTAGTAACTCATTATAGAATGATGAATAAGTAGTCACGAGTCTGTACAGCTTTGATAACTTATAATGCCAAACCTCCTTCAATATTCTGCTCCTTTCACTCGCTTCTCATACTAAGCTTACCGCTAGAAGAGATAGTCGTTCAAAAAAAAATTCTAACAAGTTTGGTGACGTTATATTATCGCGAATAATCGAGCCATTCATAAGCGTTCAACAGAAACCCATTAACAACAATACGGTAACCCAGTCCTAACGTAAGTCTTACTGTAATCCATTAAAAAAACTAATAAACCGAAATAATCAAGGAACTAGTGAAATAATCCATCCAGTACCTGATGTGTTCGGGGTTTCTCCTGATGATCAAGTGAGGTTCCCGGGGTTTCTTCTGCCTCCCTTTCTCTCGCAGTGTCGCTCTCTTCTCCCTCTCTCACATCTGCATCTCCGTCTTTCCTTGCCTCTTTCCACTTCCAATCTCTTTTATTTTTCTCTGCAGTTTTCTTTGCTGCCGCACATAATGGGGGATCGTGGTAGAGATCCTGGAAGACAGAATGAAATTAAAATAGTAGAGAGGCTTCAATTCTTTAAAATAACCAAGAGATCGGCGCTAAACAGTTTAAACCTTCGGTGGGCCTTTGTTTTTCGATCATCAGTGAGGAACTTATATAAAGCAGTGTTTTTCTCAAACCCGCAAGGTGCATAGGTCACCTAAACTTGTCAAAAAGGCGGAGGTTTGTGTACAAATTCGATTTCTAATTGTATTTTTTTAGATTTACATTCGAGTCATGAAACGAATTGAAGTTTACAGCGGAGTGTTATTAAAAAGTTATTTCTCAATTGAGTTTCTGACCGTAACTTCTTCAACTTAAATGCAATGGTAAATGGACTGCTACATACTTTAACAAACACCATAATAAAACATGAGGAAATAAATCTGCGTAGGAATGAAGCTTATGAACGTGAGAAAAAAATCCTTCCTGGGCGGGGGGTCGGGAGGTTTTTGTACCCCTTGGTAACCTATGTTAAAGCTTATGAACGTGAGAAAAAACTTCCTTCCTGCGCGGGGGGGAGGTTTTTTGTACCCCGTGGTAACCTGTGGCAGGCTCTGATAATCACACGCTCTGGGAACCTCTCAAAGGCCTGCCGTCTTCTCATGATTAGTCGCCTTGATATACACATTCTTTGGGGGAAGAAACAGCTTAATATTAACTTTTTTGCTGCTCAATTGAACAAATTTCACACTCTTGCGAAAACAACAAAAATATCGCAGTTGGCGAGCTTCTGTAGCCGTTTCGGTAACTTTCATATCACATTCGATATAACAGTGCAACCCCGTAGCTCTGTTACTTCATGAGGTTGCAACACTTTTTCGTCAATTTACCTTTTGCCAACCATATCTGAACCTTTTGCCAACCATATCTGAATCTTTTGCCAACCATATCTGAACCTTTTGCCAACCATATCTGAATCTTTTGCCAACCATATCTGAACCTTTTGCCAACCATATCTGAATCTTTTGCCAACCATATCTGAACCTTTTGCCAACCATATCTGAATCTTTAAAAAATTTTAACTAGCAAAATAATTGAGAGAGCGACTTCATTTAAAAAAAAACTTTATAAATTCCGTGTTTCGAATAACTCTTAAGTTTAGTGAATTAAAAGATTCGAATAATTTCAAATTAAGACTTAAAACGTCAATTTCCGTCTGTTGACCAATCTTTTCTCGAACTTCGGTGCTTTTCTTGAAGCTTCAAGCAGAGTACTTACATGTCAAATTCACCGAACTCAAAAAATTATCGAATAAATATCTCAAAAGACTTCTCTCGACAGGACCTATGGGCAAACAACAACAACATCTGGCGATTGCGAGTATCTGATTAAGCCTAGTCTCGCATGTTGCGAACTTCGCTGTCCTTTTCAGACGCATCAAAAAAATAGTAAAGAATGGAATGAAATCTCACGATAAGATGCCTGGAACCGTCGCGTCCTCTCAATCCAGAGTCTTCTTCCGAAGTCCTAAAGGGTGACGCGATTGAGCCTTTTCCTGCATCTAAGAGAACATCGAATTACAAAAACATCTATCACACGGACAACTGAGAATCATTTCTTCACCCAACTTTAAGAAAAAAAGGGTTGTTTTTGGACAATTTTTACAGAGTATCAAGCATCCGTGACCGGAAACTTTTTGATTGATTAATATTTGATAACTTGAATCCTCAATTGAGGGTGAAGATTGATAAACGATCCACTTACCGTACTCAGTGTAGGCCCAAGCTTCGGTGTCCATTCTGCTCGAGGCTCCTTTTCCGTTCAGAACTCCAACTGTTACGGTCGCTTCTTTCCATTTTCCACATTTCGCTGATGAAGGCTTCCATGATGGAACGCTGCCGTTCTCATGATTCCGCACAACTATGAGATCCTGTTTGAGAAACGATATTTTTTTAATGTTCAACTTAACCGTTCAATTTACCTATCATTTTTTTTCCAATTTTCCCACAAGTATGAATCTTGGTTTTAAAAAAGTTGACTCGATTCTTAATCTTTGACAGAAAATTGTTTTTTTAACGCTTTCAAAAAAGCGAACCTGAATTTTTGATTGAGAATCAGGCATGTTTTGGAAGTGAGCGATGAGTTGTTGTGTCACATTCAATTGAACGTCTCGTATCCAGCTTTTTTTGAGAGAAATCTTCTGAACGAAACTATGTTATTACCTTTGAAACGAAGAATTAGTTGAGATTTCAAATCTTCGTCGGATTTGTTCTCAAAAACACAGCTACTGATTAAATTTTTAAAAACGGATTCAAAACTGGAGACTTTTCTAGACTCTGCAAAGAGAAGCTATTCAAAGCTGGAAGGAAGCAATAATCTCCAGAATCGTTATAAAAGCTAAAATTACGCATTTGTATGTTTCAGTTTGTGTTTGAAATTTTCGTTCCGAAATTCGCTCAAGTACATGCGATACTTTAAAACGGATTCAGTGGGTCAGAACCCGTTTAATCGGTCAACTTTTCTATAATACTAAGGAAACTTGTAACAATACATATTACATAGTAGCTCGTAAGTATTTTCTAAATATAAGGGACAATTTCATTAAGAGGGGGCTCTGGTTCACTTGGAGGCGTGCTTCACTTAGGGGGCTTTTGTTTTGAGTGTGTTCAAATTACGTATTCAATACATCATTTTCTTTGTTTTTTGTTGTTGATACATTTAGTCATTGAATCGAAAAAAAGTAAAGTAATAATGTGTAGAGTTTTTCATGTGGTCTCGTTTCCAAGCCAGACGGCCTCGTTAGCGTAACATTTGCCTGAGCCTGAGCGAAAAAACAACAAAGACAATTTATGATATGTAATTTAGCTCAGTCCAGCAGCTACGAAGAAAAAATACGAACTTTTATCAGCCGACTGTTCCAGTTTTTCTTTCCTTGTTGACCTAGTACACTTACCCGTTTTTTCCTCCCTCTCTCTCGATCTTCAAAGTATCTTTTATTTAATTTCTTGTTTTTTTTTTATTTCCATGAACATCAGTTCAAGTATATGTAATATATAAGAACAATTTCAGATGGATTTTGATATTTGAACAATACAAATGAATTGAGGGAATACAGTGGCAGTATTCTAAAGCATTTGTTGAATCGTTTCAACTCGGACGAAAACCCTAACAAAGATTGGTAGATAAGTTGAACCTCAACTCAACATACAAAGAGTTTTTTCTGAAATGATTCAAGACGCTTTTATCAACTAAGACAGATGATATCGTAGATTATAAGGAGAATAGGTCTCATGATAAGAACACAGGAAGAACGAGAGAGAGAGAGAGAGAGAGAGAGAGAGAGAGAGAGAGAGAGAGAGAGAGAGAGAGAGAGAGAGAGAGAGAGAGAGAGAGGAGAAAGAGATAGGAGGAAATAAGAGAGAATTAAAAGAAAAAAGAGGGAAAGTTAAAGAAAGAGATAAAAGAAAGAAAGGGGTAGATAGAGCAAAATAGATAAGGAAAAGGGCTGAAAAAGAGAGGGAGAGATGGTGTTGATAGGTGTTTATCTACCTTTCAAAAAAAATTCTGCTGACTCCGGAGTGCCGAGTTACTCATATTATGTTTGCTTAAAGTAAAATGCCACCAATTGTTTTCCTCTAGAATTAGCTCAAGGAGTTGTTGATAGCTGTTCATTTATACCTCTCAGTCTTTTCTTATTTTTCAGGGCATCGAGAACTCATTTATTAAAACCTGATCATCAAAAAACTTTGGAAATACTTTGTAATTGAAAAGATTGCTTTAGTCTCTACACAGTCTCGAATTCCTATTGCTTTGTAGGGTTCACATATGTACATCCTTTTCTAAACCCGGTGTTCTCATAACTTTTTCGACTTCTATTCGTTCCGGAGCTGCTTCCTTCATATGTTTCTTCCAGTTCTTCATGGTTTCCCTTTTTCACTCACCCTCTAGAATGGCTCCTAGGAATGGATTACATGACTCTTACCTTGCTCTTCCAATACTTGAGCCTTTAGCCACCATTCGCACGTAAAAACGATCTTCGTATGATGAAAACTTCGAAAGCCATACTTTTAAAAGTGAATTTGGTTCAACATTGCCCGAAGCCACACTGCGTCTATCACTTCCTAGTTGTAGTGCAGCATGCAGTGTTAGACAGTGCAATTTTCTCTGGTCGTCTCTTCGTGCTTTTTTCCCTTAAAATTCTCTGCTTAGCAGCTATTACCTGACGCTTTCTTTGGTGAGTGTGCAGCGTCAAACATTGCAGAGTCCAATTCATTCTGGCGATCACAGACTCAAAATTAAATGTTTTTTTCAGGTAACTTACAGGTTTTTTGCTCAGACTAAGGCAAAGGTTACGCTGTCGGGGGCCGTACGGCTTAGAATTGAGATCATACGGCTTAGGAACAAGACCGTACGGCCTTGGAACGAGACCGTAAAAAAATCAGAGATGCAGTTAGGCGTGCGATAAAACTGACCCGTAAATTTTATCATAGCTTTTTCTAAATGCACTGTGTTTTTAAATATGTTAAAGTTCCTCCTACAGCTACAGCGAATCAGGTAGCAAAACATCAGCCCTTGCTACCTAATGCACTGCTAACCATGCCACCCACACTCCGAAAAAATTACAGTGCACACTTGTTCAACCATTCTCTTATCCCCCGCGCCCATTCGCTCCCCTTGTATTTTTTAGGCTTTCGCCGTATTCGTGAACTTATTCTCTCGCTTTCTTTCTTTTACTAACTTTCTGTCTCTCTATCTGTCGTTTTTTTCTTTTTCTCTCTTTATTTTTCTCTCCGTGCATTCTTCGATGTCTTCTTATTCCTTTCATTCCCTTCACTTTCATTGATCTCTCCCTTTTTTGTTGCTCTTTACTACGCCGTCTTTCTCTTTTTTTCTTGCTTTGTCTCTCTCTTCTCCTTTATCTTCTCCTTTTATGTCTCTCTTACTCTCTCTCTCTCTCTCTCTCTCTCTCTCTCTATCTCTCTCTCTCTCTCTCTCTCTCTCTCTCTCTCTCTCTCTCTCTCTCTCTCTCTTCTCTCTTTTGCTCCCTTCTCAACCCCTCAATCCTTCGCACTCGTGCTCTCTCTCTCTCTCTCCTTAGCCAGCTGGAAATTCGACAACCGTCCGATCAATGAATTACCCATAGTCTCCCAAACTGTCTGCCAGTGATTCTCGACATTCTAAAGAAGAATAGCTCTCACTCTCGTCACAGTTCGAGTTTCTCTTCTCTCACCATTCGCTGAAAATTGTCGCTATATCAAACACATCTCCTCATGTGAGTCCTAGGTCTAAATATTTGTAGTCTTCCGTCATATATGTGTGCAGTCCTCTTTTTTCGTTTGTTTTTTTGTTGCTGTTCTATTGACTACCTAGCGAAGTTTACCCATGTCATTGAATATTCTCAGTGGGTTTATTGATTAACTTATACATTATATCTTTAATATTGTCAATTTCCTTAACAAATAATGAATTTTTTCCAGAGGTTGTGAATTGACTGTATACTTATAGCTTTTGCCACTCGGAAACGGAGTGCTGAATAGCTAAAAAAAATTAGAAGAGAGATAGATATATTCAATTATGCCGAGATTCTCTATGAAAAATTTTTTTAATGATACGATGCTATGCTTTGATGTTCTTTGCCCACTGTGTAAAAGAATCCCTTCAGCTAATTAGTTTTGGTTTCCGTTCTTCTAGAAGAGTTAGATGATTAATTGCATTTTTCAGAAATACATTATTCTTTATCGAATTTTGAATCTTCTACTGAATGATCCATATCATAAAATAATTTTACAAATAATTCACTCAGTTTATGATTGTTCTATAGCTTAATCTTTATAACAAATTGGTTTGTGGTTCATCTTAGTGATATATGCATAAATAGATAAGAAGAAAAAACTTTAGAAAAAGGTTTATCTAAAACCAGTTATGCTGCACAGATTTCAATTCAGTTCAGTTCTTTATTCCGTGCACAAAAAAGGTGGAGGTAAACGGAAAAGAGGAATAAGGTGCAGCGAAGCACGGACTGGTTGATAAAAGTCGGCACCTGAAAGGCTGTTTGCCAGTGGTGCAGTGGTACTTTACATTAAGATATTTAATGAAAAGTCAATTTAAAAACTGTCTTTGTTGCAATTTCAAAACAAAAAACTATTAGTCTTTCACAATCGGTTTCAGATGAAGTGAACTGAAGGGTAGCTTACTAAGGCTAACGCCAAACGCATCGCTATTAGTTATTGAAACTGTTTTATAAGGGAGGTTGTTCCATACATTGATGGATCTAGAGGCAAAGGTTGGTTTATTAGACATGTTTTTCATTCTAGGAAGTTATAATCTCAAACAATGATTATTTTTAAAGTTTATAAAAAGAGGAGATATTTTGAAAAGAGATAAGTAATCTATTTTTATAATGGAGTGAACACATTTACGTAAAAATATAACGTCGTGTACTATTCGCATGTATGTATCCAAGTGTATGTATCCAAGTGATTTTAATCCTAAAATTGAAAGACGTTGAGAATAAGTCAGGTTTGATTGACCATTTCTTAGTAAAACTCTTCTTGAAAAATATCTTTGAACATGCTCGATATCATTAATTTGGCCAATCAAAACAGGCGACCAAATTTCACTACCATATTCTACAATGAGTCTAATATAAACAGTAAATTCGCAAGTAAGGACAGGTAAAAAAGTAGTTTTGAATGCTTTAAGAAAACGATTAACTAATGACTCAGAATTTTTTTGTTTTAGAGAAATATGGTCATGATAAGAAAGTTTATTATTGGTCACGACTCCTAGATCTTTAATAACATCAGAAACTGGAAGAAATTGATTATTTAAAAAAGTAGCTAGTGGGAAAATGTTGTTTACCAAAATGGACTACAATAGATTTGGTAATAGATAACTTGAGGTTCCATTTATCACACCAAGAAGATATTTCAACTAAGTCCTTTTATTTCATTTTAATTTTTTTTCAACCTTTATTTCAACCGTATTTATTTCAAATTTCAAGTCACAAGGATTCAAATTTGCTCATAGGAGATATATAGAATTTGTGTTTAGCATCAAAGTCTCCTTTTTAAATTATCTCTCTCCGGAAAACATTTAGCTTAACAACTTAGAGAAAGCTTTCTTCTTTTTTTCCGGATCATTTCTGTCTTCGGTTAATCTCTTCTTTCAGCAATCAAAATCCCCATATTTAAAAGAGGTGTAAAAAAAATTGAATTCGAAGTTCATGATTTTGGTTTGGTTATCAGAATGGAAATTTTTGCAGTTTATTTGTTGTGCACTTAGATAAGTCTTTAATTTGGAAGCGGAGGATGCCCATTCCAGTTTTAAGACTGATAAGAGTCCGATAACGGAACCCAGACTTCCTACGGCTAGGAAGTTGAATACACAGTTCCTGATTGGCAAGCCTCAATTCGACTATTGATTCTTTCCGTCATCTGGGATTGCTTAGAACCCATGGAGCAAGTCTTTCCTATCTGGTGCGCTTTCAAACAAACTGCCAATTTGTGAGTGTTTCTTTCTCTTTCCTACTCTACTTCGAATAACGCATTAGAAAAATTCTTTCCTAATCTCTGCTGGGACGAAGTATAACGCTCAGGTTCGTACATATTCAGAAAAGGCATTTGGTTCTTGGTACTGTAGTCTTGGTACCCATATACCAACTTAGTGCCCTTGACAATATTATTCTTCACAGACAATGTGTTCATGATCATACTCAAGTAGAGAGATTGAGAAAATAAACAACTTTCTGAATAGCATTTTTTTCTAGTTGACATAGTTGTTTAAAAATAGCGGATTCCTCAAATGTCTCAAATTTTGTCCTAAATTTCGAGATAAATTGTCTCGAATTTTGAAATTTTCTCTTCGAATGCCTAAATTATATGTGAAAACCTTAAATTTATATTTGGATGCGTTAATCATTCATTGAATCAATGACCTAACTGGTCGCGAGAATAGTGTTATCATTAGGGTCTGTTTTAACCTTATGAGTTTCCCAAAGTATCACAAACGTTTTTGGTAAAATATAACTATATAATACAAGTTCTCGGTTTGTATGGCACTCTCTATTTTTCATAACACTTACTTGTTCTCTTTTTCAAAACATTTTTATCTTTCTTATTAGTCTTTTTCAAACTAAACGCTTTTGAAGGATGTTGAAAAACAGTATAGGTGTCAAAATTAGGCAACATTTAATAAATCAATGAAGGGTTTGTGCTGAGTTAAACGCATTGGATGAAGAATTAGGCAACATTAACAACTGGTATTCGGAAGAAGAAATGATTCGAATTCTTGAGGCGTGATGCCTTCTGGGTTCGCGCGAAGCCTTTCTCGACGCCTCTCCCGCGCGAAGAAGCGGCGCTCCACCGACTCAACTGCAGCAGCAGCGGCTTCTCCGCCGCCACCCAACCCGCCGCCCGTGCAAGACGCCATGGCGCTCGCCTCCTCGACCACGTCGATGCAGAACAAATCGTGAGTAGATTTTACAGCTTTCTATAATATTATTAATTATCGCACAATTAGTCAGATTCAATTCTTTATTTTCATTTCATCACATGGAACAAATTATTGTTAACCATTTAAGAATTGAGAAATATGTAGATACGGATTGCTCAGTCTCTGGTTGATTGCAGTCTCTCTCTCTCTTTTATATAATGATTGTTTTATAGATTGAATAATTTAGATTCAATATGTGATGTATTGCAAATTTGTTTTATTGACAAAGGAGGTTCCTTATTGTTCTTATTGAGAGTAATCTTGGTTCTCTAACTTAAGAAAATCGCCGATAGAGCCAGTAATCATAAAGGTTCCAAGTGCATATTTTGTGGGAGATCTATAGTTCAACAAGAACGTGGCTAACTTTCGTTTGTTTTTCTGAAGCCACCTGCTGTTTAGTCTCGAACGGCACAATCATCAGAGAGCTTCGATTCTTTTATGGAAGAGTCATGAGTTGTTTTAGCCAAAAGGTCAACGTGATTTCAGTTGTGTAATTTACTCACCTAGTTGTTTCCGAAAGCTTCATATTAGTTTTTCCGTAAAGTTTTTAAGGAAAACCAAGGAAAATTTCCGAGTAAGCTTGCTCAAAACTTCTCTTCATAGTCCTTAATCATGTGACTAGTTTCAAATGGCTTTGATTCTAAGTTATACGAATTTTTCCGCGTAACCTTCATCGTGAGCTATTTAGAATTTTTTTCGTGCCAGATTTGACAATATGATGTGACTTTTGATGGAAAATATACCGAAGTTTTGCTTTTATTGAAGCATCATCAGCTTTATACCCTAAAACCAGAACGAGCTTGAATAAAATAAGCATATTCACAGGAAAATATCAGACAAAAAATAGACAAAAAATACTAAAGAAAAAAATAATGAGGACAGAGACGTCATTTTTAAGTCTCGCCTTATGAAATGCAGATCATACATATATGGGGAAGAAAAGTGAGCGCAATTTGATTTATTTTATCGGCAAGTTCATTCCTTTTGTCGAGGTCAGGAGCATTGATATTTATAAGAATGGCTACGGTTATACGACACAATATTGGGTTCAGCTTGAAGAATAACACCCGATAATGTCAACTTGGAGCCAGAATGTTTAAGAAAGGCATGTTGATCAATCGCATTAGATGTGTAGGACGGAGCAGTTGGGTTGTTACCTGTTCGAGAAAGCTTGGGGGTTCTCATCTGAACAGATCGACCAGTTTGTTCAATGTAAAAACTACCACATGAACATGAAATCTTATAAATGCAACGATTATTGTAACAGCAACTAGCTTTCCCATTTGAGCAGAAAAATACAAGACTTATGTTTAGAACAAACATTTTTCGTGGGAGCGATTGCGACTAACATCACGAATGGCTGTGTGTATGTCTTTTGTGAAAGCATGGGATATGTAAGGAACAGTGAAGGTTAAACTGCCCTCATTTCGCATTTTCAGTTGATGTTTTTTTTAAACATAAGAAAGAAGTGAGACACAGTATAACCGTTTTTGGAAAGAATAGAAAAAACTTTAGCTCTTGATTCTGTATGAAATTTAGTAGAGCTTACAAAAAGCGGGGTGCGAATAGTTTTCGTTACAATTGCACGCTTCATGTGGGCATAATAAGATGAAGATCAATGAACAAGGATCTTTTTGTTTTTTTGGCTTTTTATACCATTTGGTGAGGATTTTTCCTCCAGAAAGTGCAAGAGATACTGTTGTATGGGCCTTAAATGTGCATTATCATGTGTGCGTGTGTAGCTCAGTGGGGAGAGCATTCGCTCGGAACGCGAAAGGTCACGGGTTCGGTTCCCGTCACACCACACGTTTTTTGCACAAGTTTCTGCGAACAATCCGCTCCTCTGCTCGGTTTAAAAACCCGTTGCTTGAGATCAACGAGGAGTAGGGAATACTCTAATTTACAATACATTGAAAATCACACTGCATCGTCAAATCTGGTATGGAAAAAAATACTGAATATCTGAACTTTTTCATAATGCGCGTCACACAGCACTCTGAATTCGTAACCTTAACCTCTGATCCTAAGCCAAAATTTCAATGAAAAGTTTTTTGCCTGTCTAGGTCTGAAGCAGCACTCGAATTCGATATTCCGTTAGTCATCATTCATACTTTGTTTCATTAGTAATGAACCAAATTATGATTATTAAAAATCAAATACAAAGAGGTTGACACGACTTTCCAATTATAACATCTTCATTAAATTGAGAAAAAAGGTTCACCTTTTGGCATTGAAACACTTCTTAATAACAAGTGAACGCGAAACTCTAAATGCTTTCCTTAGCAGGAATCTAACTCGAATTAACTGAGCGAAAAACGTAACACGCGTTGAATTTTAGACAAAAAAGTGTATGCGAATGTATCAGAATAAGTACTATAATAAATAACTTCTCGCATGTGTAAACTATTCTGAGAACATTCTAGGAAAAAAAGCCATTCTCAGTCATTCAAGACAGCTTTCAGCCTTAATGTTCTTTTTACTTTTTAAGTCAATTTTTTACTTGAATAATCAAACATAGACATGTTTTAACTACCAAAAAACTGTATCCAAGATTCTGTTCTGTGATATCAAGATACGGTAGAAAAATTCAATCAAAAATTCATCAAAAATTTAAACATTTAGTTGAAATTTATTACAACATTGTCTTTAATCGGCACTCCATAAATTAGTTTAAAAAATTAGTTGAACATTGTATTCAATCAACACGTCATAAATCAATTATTGAAAAGTTTTCATAACAATATATTTAACCAGAACTTCATAATCAGTAATTATTTTTTTTAAAACTCTTAAAATTTAATTTTGTTTATAAAATTAAATTTGGGAAGAAAATGTCGCAGAAGCAAATGTCGTGGGTAGCAAATGTCGCGGTAGCAAATGTCGGGGAGCAAGTGTCGTGGTCGTAAATGTCGTGTTACCTCTTTTGTCTCATCACGAAATGATGTGAAATGGGAATAAATTACGGTATTTTCGTATTGCTTAGTCTTGCAAGGTTAGATACATACCTTGTTTTAAAATGATTGATTCGTTATTCCATTGCCATTTCACGGCAATGGAATACGGTGTTTGTAATATAATAGAATAATGGAATACGTAGTGAGACTAAAGAAAGTACAAAATCGGTGCTCCATTTATCTTTCGCTTTTTTGAATTTTAACGCTCCATTACTTGTAACAACGGTGTCTTATCACTCGCTCGCTTGAGGAAATCTGATGGTGCGCTTATACTCAACCATGCTATGTATTACTTACTGAAAACGAATGATTGGATCAAAAAACACGGCAAGATCCCGGAACGCTCAATAAAAGAAACAGTTGATGCGTGATATGAAGAGTGGGAGCGATAGAAAAAGATCTTCATCAGCTGTTTCAAAATAGCGTCTAGGGATCAGTTTTACCCCACGCCGGACTGCGTCTCTGACTTTTTTACTGTCTCGTTCCTAAGCCGTATGGTTCGGTTTCTAAGCCGTACGAACTCGATAGCGTAACCTTTGCCTAACAATAAGCCTAAGCATTAAAATAACATGAGAAGTTAAAAAAGTTTTATTCCTGAGCTTGTGGTTTGATTGGCTGAGAGAACTTCTGCACTGTCTGACGCTGCACACTGGCCCAAGAAAGTGTGAGGTGATAGCTGACAAGCAGAGAAGAATGAGAGATGAGATAGTACGAAGAGACTGCAGACAATTTGAGAAAAAATCACTACACTCTACCTATGAAGTCAGAGACGCAATCCGGCGTGGGGTGAAGCCCAACCTGTAAGCTTTATCGTGATATGCTATACGAGGAATATTCGAGGCAAATTCAAGCGCACAGCTACATAGTTTCTGGAATTGAAGCATGGTTCTGCCGATATGAGCCTTCCTGTTCTTATATTCTAGTAGTATATAGTTTTTAAATACATTACTTTTGCAAGATATATGAAAGCTCACTCTTCGCAATGCTGGCTTGTGTTTGTTCGATTGAGCTTCCGTCTATCTCGCATTCCTTTGTTGGAAGTGCGTGTATGCTTACACAGATTGTTCATACTTTATTTATATTGACTTCCGAGGAATAGACCGAGGGAAGTTGAAAAAGAGAAAAGGGAGAGAGTGAAAGGGGAGAAGAAAGATAGAAAAAAGAGAGGAAGATAGAGTAAGAGAAACAGAGAAAGAGAGACAATGAGAAAAATGAAGAGAAAGACCAAGTGAGAGAAACAGAGAAAGGGAAGAGAGAGAAAGAGATCACATACATTGTGGGCTAGTGAAAAAATGACACGTTTATCGATACACGAGTCGCTTTGGGGGGGAATTGCTGTATAGATGATGAGGGTAGAAAATGGATGAGTATAAAAGGGGAGAGGGATGAATGAGCAAGGCAGAGGGCGAACGAATAGGAAGCTATGGGATTAGGATAAGACTGAAGGATATAGGGAGAATGAGAGAGATAGAAAGAGAGTCAAGTAGATAAAGAAACACTGGAAGAGCAGAGAGAGAGAGAGAGAGAGACAAAAAATAGAGAAAGGAGCAGAGAGAGAGAAAGAGAGAGAGAGAGAGAGAAAATTAGAGAAAGGAACAAGGAGATAGAGAAGGTAGTGAGAGAAGTATGAAACAGAGAAAAAAAAAGGTTTTTTGAGATTTAGAAAGTTCTAAAGAGAAACAGTCTGAGGATAAGAAAAGGAGAGAAAAAAGAAAAGAAAGTGAGAAAAAAACTGATATAAAGAGAAAAAGAAAGAGAAAAAAGAAAGCTGAAGAGAGAAGATGGGAAGAAGTAAGGAGACGACAGAACATTCTTGAGATGCCCAGAAGATGACGATGATACGAGGAGAGTTTTCTCCTTAAATTTCTATACTGATCTACGGCAACAGCTTATTCAGCTAGTCTTCTTATCTACTTCTCTCTCCTTCGCACACTATTTCCCAGATATTCCACAGCCTTTAAACTTTCACCCCTTTCTTTCTCTGCTTCTGTCTCTTTATAAGACTTTATTTTAATTATATCTTTCGTTGCCTCCCCATCTCTTTCTTTGCTTCTCTTAATTTCAAATGCTCATTCGCCCCCTTTGAGTTTTCTTCATGTCTTTCTCTCTACTTCTCTCTCATTATAACACTACTCCGATTATATCCTTCATTCGTTTAGTCTTTTTCTCTGTCTCTCTCCCGCTCAAGTACTCATTCGCACATTATCTCCATCCAAATTCCTCGCTGTATTTTTCTCTAGTTCTATCTCAAGCATCCAGTACCTCTCTGCCTCTGGCCACATGCCCATTGTTATTTGTGACTGAACAGATGGCCGTTTTCTCGGCGCCTTTGGCGCCGGAATTCCCTTTTCTTAATTCCACTCATCTCTCTTTCTCTCTCTCTCTCTTTCTTTCTTTCTCTCTTTCTTTCTCTCTTTCTCTCTGTTACAATCCTTTTGTCTCTTTGTCTGCTTCCTCTCTCTTTTTCTCGCTGCTACTGTCTTTTTATAACTCTCTCACGCTCTCTTTCTCTTTCATTTCTGTTTTGCTTCTAGTTCAAATTGTTCTGGAGATTTCATACTTATATCCCTCATTAGGATACAAATGGTTAATTTGCAAATTTTCAAAAGCCATTCCCCACTTGTTTGGACTTAATTTGTGTAAGTTGATTGAGGTCAAATTTTTTTCAATCGACCTACATTACATTTTCTGCCAATGTTGCGAACAGATATTGCATATTGCCTGTAGTGAGCATTCTTTTCGCTTATGAAAACAAAAACGTTTTCAAGTATTTAATAGGTTTAAGTTAGGTTTGAACCAAAATTTCAAGTTAAAGGAAAAATTGATTTCGCACTCCTTGTCACTCTCTTTTTTCGTTCATTACGGAAAAGATACTTGTGTGAGAAATAGAAGGCATTTAACAAAGGACGACAATTTCACGTCTACCTATTTTGAAAAACGTCTACCTGATTTGAACATCTACCTATTTTGAAAAACGTCAGCCTAAATTCGTGCAATGTCTACCTATTTTTACAAACTTGTCTCTCTCTTATTTTTTCTCTTTCTTTTTTCTTACTTGTTCTGTTTCTTTCTCTTCTTTTCCTTTCTTTTTTAAATTATCTTTATAAATTTTGGTGAAAGGAAATGGGGAGGGGGGGCCCTAAAGGGGGGAAGGGGGGCCCTAAGGAGAAAGGGGGAAAGGGAGTTTTCATGAATAAAATATCTTTCTGAGAAAAAAATCTTTGGACGGCTAAAGTAGATTAAAGCCAACTTTTTACTAAGCCTAAGCGTTTTTTAATGTAAAAATAATTTTCTGATGTGAAAAATAAAAATAAAATTTGGCAAAAATTGACGCACGAAATGACGTCGCACGAAATCAAAATGGGGAAATAATAAACGTCTACCTAAATAAAAAAACACGCTTAATTTCGTGCAACTTCTACCTATTTTCTCAAACACGTCTACCTATTTTAGTGAAACGTCTACCTATTTTAGTGAAAAGTCTACCTATTTTGACAAACACGTCTACCTGTTTTGACAAACTTGTTTACCTATTTTGAAAAAAGACGTCTTTCTATTTAGACAAACTTGTTTTTTTTTGACATTTTGATTTTTTTTTCGGGCAACGTCAACCTATGACTTTTTCTTGTCTCTGTTGACTTTCCGCTGTATCTAATTACTTTTTGCTGTTTTTTTCATGATGAGAAAGAGATTTTATTCATGAAAACTCCCTTCCCCCTTTCTCCTTAGGGCCCCCTTCCCCCCTTTTGTCTAAACAGGTAGATGTGTTCGCCATGACTGGAGTGGTCGACTTTCCATCCGCTCTCTGCTCTATTCATTTCGTCTAGTGTACAAGATGCAATCCGGCTTCAATGAGGAATTGGACACCTTGAAGCTGTATCGTCCTAGTCCCTCACCACCCTCTCACATGATGCTACCACTGGAGAAAGACCGATTCACAAGTTCTTTCCGTAATCAACGTGGACCCCTTCGACCTCATATGTTATCAAATCCTTCAACCTCATGTTTCTCCTCATATGGAAGACCCCTTCCTTATACCTTACCACGCATTTTCCATGCGTAATAAACTCAATCAATGTGTTTGTCAAAATAGGTAGACGTTTCACTAAAATAGGTAGACGTTTATTATTTCCCTTTAACAAAGTGTACAACCTTTGCACCCTTTGCACCTCCCCTAAAACACGGCCTGGCTCAATTAATTAATTCTCTTTCTTTCTTTTTTATTTTTTTCTATTTCTTTTTTCTTACTTGTTCTCTTACTTTCTTTTTTCTTTCTCTTACTTTTCTTTTCCTTTTAAAAAAAAATTATCTTTATAAGTTTAAGTTTATTAAAAAATTATCTAAAGTTTTTATTTTTACATCAGAAAATTATTCCCCCTTCCCCCCTCTAGGGCCTACCTTCCCCCTCCCCCCTCCCCCTCTTTGCTTAGGTAGGGCCCTCTTCCTCCCCCTCCCCCCTTTAGGCCCCCCCTCCCTTCCCTGCTTAGGTAAACCCCCTCCCCTCCCCCCTTTCGTTTCCCCAAAATTTATAAAGATAATTTTTTTAAAAAAAGGAAAAGAAAAAAGAAAGAAAGAGAACAAGTAAGAAAAACAAAGAGAAAAAAATTAAAAAGAAAGAAAGAGAATTAATCAATTGAGCCAGGCCGTTTTTAAGTTGAGGCCGTGTTTTAGGGGAGGTGCAAAGGGTGCAAAGGGTGTATACATTGTTAAAGGGAAAATAGAACTAACATGAAGCTTCATAAGAAGGAAACAGCTCAGACAAACTGGGTTCTGTCTAAGCTGAGAACGAGAAAGACTTTTTCATCCTTCAATAGAGCGTTAAATTATTTCCATATTCTGCAGGTATACGTACTTCTTCGATACTTCTTCACTTTAGTGCCTCCCCCTACCAGGGGCCTCTTTCTAAATGGCAATTAACAAAGTAAGGCAAGAGTAAGGCATGAGGACGTAAGGCATGAGGCCGTTTTGAGCGAGGCCGTTTTTTGTTTGTACCAACAAGCAACACACTCATAACACACTTTTACTTTTTAACACTACGGACTACACTTTCAGTATAAATGGCAAAACCTACGTGTGAAAATTAGGTTTTAATTTCATTTTTTGTTCATTCATTCATCCATCCATTCTTTATTCCTTGCATATATTTGCATATAGTACATTGGATGGTTTTCACTTATGTGATTTCAGGAATCAAAAAAGAGAAAAAATAGGATTTTGACACAATAATTTGTTGAGGAAGATATTTGCATATAGTACATTGGATGGTTTTCACTTATGTGATTTCTTGAGATATTTGCATATAGTACATTGGATGGTTTTCACTTATGTGATTTCAGGAATCAAAAAAGAGAAAAAATAGGATTTAGACACAATAATTTCTTGAGGAAGTAGTAATAGGGCACTTTTGAAATGCAAAGAAGAAGATAACGAAACAATGTGAGATGGTAATGAATTCCAAATATTGATGGACCGGGAAACACATGTACTATGAGAATGAGGAAGTTTGAAAGGTAGAATGATTCTTAGTGAGTGAGAAATGCGATGTGAGTAAGGAGAAGGGGAAATCTTAAGTAAGTAAGAATGATCGAGAGATATGTTACCATGAATCATCTTGTGTACAAAACAAAGGTCGATAATTTGACGGCGATATTCAAGAGTTGAAATAGACAGCGTATTCAAACGGGAGAGGTAGTCAGTAACCGGGAGACCAGCACGGGCAAAAATACGTCTAGTAAAAGTTCTCTGAACTCGTTCGAGATTGTTTATATGACCAGTGGCTACTGGGGACCAGATTTCGCTACCATATTCAAGAAGAGGTAGAATATAAGTTTTATAGGCATGTACGAGTACTGAGATAGAAGAGGTTTTGAACGAACGAAGAATAACATTAATAGCTCTAGTGGCTTTCAGTACAGTAGAATCTATATGACAAGAAAATGAAAGAGAACAATCAAATACAATACCAAGATCTTTTATAGTGCCAACAGAAGGAAGAGGAGAATTGCTTATATAGAATGATTTGAAAGAATTGCTGGGACCACAATGCATTATGGCACATTTTGGAACAGAGACTTTGAGAGACCAGGATTGGCCGAAGTCGTGTACAATATCAATGGCAGTTTGAAGAAGAATAGGAGAGTCAGAAAACAACTTGACATCGTCAGCATATAAAAAACAGTGAACATTAGGAGGAAGATAGTCAACGAGGTCATTTATAAAAACAGAAAATAAAAGAGGGCCTAAACAACTGCCTTGTGGAACACCAACACCTGTTCGTTTGGGATCAGACAAACAATCATCTATCTGGACACGAAATGACCTGTTGGATAAAAACGATTCAATGACAGCGAGAAGGTTAGAGCTGACACCACAACACTCGAGTTTATACAGAAGAAACCTATGATCAACCGTATCGAACGCTTTCGAAAAGTCAATTAGACAGATATGGAAAGGTGTTTTGTTGGAAAGAAAAGAAAGATATAGTGAGTAGGAGTGAACGAGTGATGAGATAGTGGATCTTTTTCGTCTAAAACCAGCTTGATTGGAACGGAGAATCTGATTTTTTTCTAGATGAGTATAAAGCAGATTAAAAACATGTTTTTCAAGAATTTTCGAGAAAGAACATCCTAAGGTAATGGGGCGATAGTTGTTAGGATCTGTTTTCTTGCCCTTCTTATGAATCGGTATAACAATACCACATTTCCATGAAGCAGGATAGTAACCAAGTGTGAAGCAATTGGAAAAAATAATAGACAGAGGAACAGATAAAGAGTCTTTGCATTGTTTTATGAGTATGCTAGGTATGGAATCAGGAGATCTATTGACTTTTGGAGTGATTCGAGCAATAATACTACAAATGTCTAGAGGAGAAATAATCGGAATATAATCAATACAAGGAGATAATAAGGGTGGAGGCAGAGGGCCTGCAGTAGGAGAGGTAATAGCTGTGGAGAATAGATCAGAGAAAACTTTGGACAATTCATCAGGAGAAGTAATGGGGAAGCTATTTATAATATAATTGTTGATAGAAAAACCTAATTTTCAAACTTAAAACCTGCCATTTATACTGAAAGTGTAGTCCGTAGTGTTAAAAAGTAAAAGTGTGTTATGAGTGTGTTGCTTGTTGGTACAAACAAAAAACGGCCTCACTCAAAACGGCCTCATGCCTTACTCATGCTTGCCTTACTCATGCCTTACTTTGTTAATTGCCTTCTAATTGGATATTTTGGATACAGCGATACAACGCGAGTTTGGATACAGCGATATTTTACTTATCTTTCTAATCTCTCCTGTAAATAATAGGATACAATTTTCCATTGTATCCGATACAGGAGCCGATACAAAAAGTTGCTCTATCGGATACAAATATTTGTTGTGTTTGGGGCAATTTTCGTTTGCTCGGTCAATTTTCTTCATATTTTGTATTTTCTTCTTCATATTTTGTATTTTCTTCTTCATATTTTGTTTTTTCTTCTTCATATTTTGTTTTTTCTTCTTCATTTTTTTCTCTTCATATTTTGTTTTTTCTTCAAAATTTTTCTTTTTTTAAAAGTTTTTCTTCATTTTTTCTTCTTCATATTTTTTTCTTCTTTTTTTCTTCCTTTTTATTCTTATTTTGTCTTTTTTCTCCATTTTTTCTTCATATTTTGGCACTTCCAGTTTTTTCTTCATTTTTTTGCCACCAAACATTATGCAAATACTTGAAGTATTTTTTTAAATTGTACATTAATAGTATACATGATTGAAATAATGATAATAACATAAAGGGGTTAGTGCAGTTTAACTGGTAAGATTTTCCGGCTATAATAGGCTTTAGATTTCACTTTTTTCTGTTCTTTGTATATTACGTGACCTAAGTAAGCGATTTAGGCTTCTAGTTTTTCCACAAAAAATTTTTCATTCCAAAAAAGTTGTTTTTTTCACAAACTTTTTTGGTTTTCTGTTGTTTTTGGACCCTATACTACTTGAAGGAATTTTAATGAAAGTTTTTTACCAACT
Organism: Allodiplogaster pararmata; assembly: GCA_964056735.1. Lineage (NCBI taxonomy): Eukaryota > Metazoa > Nematoda > Chromadorea > Rhabditida > Diplogasteridae > Allodiplogaster > Allodiplogaster pararmata. Next base: position 40,228,763 of record OZ057406.1, on the reverse strand, counting down.
AAACCGTAATGGTAATAACTTCCATCCACCAACCACCTTCAATTAAAAAAATTATTTTAAATAAAAACTTGCAATAATAATACTTTGAAGTTATAAAAAAATATTACAATACTTATATGAATATACAATTGCCAAAATTATTATGTTTCCAATTATGTATAATATTAATGGACAAAGGAAAAACGAAATCAAATAATTGAAAAAAATTTTGGTGAAAAAAGAAAAAATGGAGATGACAAAATATGAAGAAGAAAAAACAAAATGTAAAGAAGAAAAAACAAAAACATAAAGAAAAAACATGATAAATGCGTGCTGTATCCATCTTTACAGCAGCCTCTAGAATTGTAAATTTGTATCCGTTTCCTGTAAAGATTCGATTTTTTTGCTGTAAACTGTAAAAGATTAGAGAGAGAACCTTTACAGGGATACAGGTGCTCTTCACAAAATATCGCTGTATCCATTTGTATAGCTTTATCGCTGTATCGAAAGATTAGAAAGACAATATTGTATCGCTGTATCGCTGTATCCAAAATATCCAATTATAAAGAGGCCCCAGAGGTTCAATTGGGTCAGTTCAATTGGGTCATTGGGAAAAATTTACTTTAGGGACCCATCTTACTTTAGGGACCCCCGTATTTCCTACCACATGTTTTCTTACAGTGCAATTGCTTTCAGGTGGGTCCTTACAGTTAATTTTTCCCGCCTTTTCAATGTAAAAATAATTTCTTCAATGTAAAAATAACTTTTTTAATGTAAAAATAACTTTTTGTAAATGTAAGTAAGTCAGAAGTATGACTCATGGAACTTCTGGGAGGGAAGGGGAGCACTAAAGTGAAGAAGTGCCTAGTAAACTTATATTTCCTATGTAGTTCAAAGCGGTTAAATTTTTCAAGTGCTTTTTCTTTTTTCTCCAAAATTACATACTAAACATCACGAAAACTGTAAAACGACTTTACTTTCTGCTATTTTCACTTTGCTCGTGAATGGTCTGATAAAGTATTGCTTTTGATTCTTGTTCAAGAAATAGATAAACATTGGCTCTAATCTACTTTAGCCGTCCAATGAAAGTTTAACCGTCCAATGAAAGTTAAGCTGGCAAAAATTGAATTGACAAAAATTAATAATATGAGAGATTTTCTTATGCCGTACGGCCTCGTTAGCTAAGCTGTACGGTTTCGTTAGCTAAGCTGTACGGCCTCGTTAGCTAAGCCATACGGCCTCGTTAGCGTAAACTTTTTCCTTAGGCTAAGCGTTTTTTTAATGTAAAAATATTTTTTAATGTAAAAAATAAGAGAGTCTTATTGTAAAAGTTTGATAGGACGGCTAAAGTTTGATTGTAAGGCTAAAGTAGATAAGAGCCTAAACATTTTCTGAAATTGGTTTGAAAGTTTTCAATTGTGAGCTATGTTTATAAATCGAAGTTTTTTAGTTATTCGATCAGTCTATTTACATTTAAACCACGCCTAATCCATACATAGTCTCATTGAGTAGCAATATTAACTTGATGGTGCATTGTCAACGTGTTTTCTGCGGTTTGAGGAAAACTGCTGATAATCAATTTTTAAGACAAGCGTTTTCTATGCGTTTAAATACTTTTTTCTTCTTTCAGGGGCCTGATCTCGCGAGGAATGGATCGTATTCGGCGGTCTCTGAGGATAAGAAGAGGCCGAGGAGAGGGAACAACAAGTGGAGGAGGTCAGTACCTTCGAGATAATTATGGTCGTAATATAAAATATATAATGCTACTCACCTGGAGTTAGTTAAATTTAAGCACTTCTCAGAAAATTTGGTAGTCTCTGTTTGTATAAAATACTCTAATTTTCATTCCACACTGTCGGTCTGTCTCTAAAGTTGGCCGTTTTCTCCTATTAGTCTTTCTGGTCTACTTATTTCTAGTGTGGGATCCAGAAACAGTCTGCTACCATAGATCTTCAGAGATGATTAACTTTTCTCTAGTGCTAATACCGTACAAAATGCTCTCCGCTGACTTAACGAATCTTCACCGTATTGCTCTTTTTTCCCGAATTCTCTCGCTTCTCTGGTTGTCTTATTGTTCTAAACTTGGTCTTTATTGGAAATTAAATTTAGTTTTTAGCAAATCATTGCTTGCTTTTTCTTCCTGTAGCTTTTCTAAATAATAGTTAAAAGCTATAAATCAATTTATTCGATGGGCTTAAAGAAACGCTTCTGAGGTAGGAGGAGCCTTGGTAAGCTGCGTAAGTGTTCCTTAGATTATATAGCAAAGAAAAAAGAGCAAAACAGTACCTACTCGACCGATTTTCTGAGCCGCATCCTTTAAGATAAGAAGCTATGAGGGCTTTACAAGATTAGAAAGTTCCGACCAGGGGTTAAATGGAGCCGACCAATTTGGGTTTACATGTATCCGCCACTCAAAGTTTGGACGAAAAAAGAAGAGAGGATGAAGGAAAAGAGTAAGAAAGGAAAGGGAGTTTTTACCAATAGTGTGTTTACATGTATCCGCCGACGGGACCGAACCGGTCACTATTTAACCCTTGGTTCCGACCTTTTTGAATTTTCAATATGAAAATTTTTCATTTGAACCATCCTTTGGTCTTTTTCGAAGTTTCATCTTTGTTTCATTTAGAAACAACTTTTTTTCTTAGTTTTTCGATAAACTTATTTGATGGATTTTATTTTCGTCATATATAACTACAGTTGAAAGAGGAAAAAGACATCTATTTTGTGTCGCAATTTGAGCAAATAATGAATGTTAACCACCGCAGCTGGTTTTGATCTAGGATAATGAGTATCTTCTGACTATTGTGTCTGCTCTCAAAGGAAATAAACCGATGTTTAGAGTGACCGCATTCGGTTACTGTAATCGCTCATTATTCAGAATTGGTCCGAGGAGGAGAATCCCACGAGCTCACACCCGATGACGCAGCTGTGCGAGCGGGCTTATGTTCCTTCAATGTCAAGGTTCGCCATTCATGCTTACTGTATCAGAATAACGGAGAGTATGATGTTTTGTACTCAGGAGCATGGGTTAAATAGTTACCGTACCAACTATATTGGCGCATACTTGTTCGCCCCAGAAATTATCTACATCTTTTTCCGTTCTATTTTACTTTTCCTCTACTTCTCATTCCACTCTTTTTGCCTCTCCCCATTCTTTTTCCAACTCGCTCGGCGCTTACAAACATGCCTCAGAACGGTCTCGTTTAACGCCTGCTCAGGAGAAGGTATGTCTGAAAATCGGATTACGAAAATCTGAGAAAATGATTCCATATTTTAGCCGGGAAAGAAGTCTCCTTTGGTACAAATTTAAACTGGTTGGAATACCCATAGAGTTTACTGAACTGCCTGAAGCGGCATTTTTTTAGTTTGAGAAAAGACTAGTAAGTATTTCATTTATGTGCTCGCTATAGGTTAAATATATATTTTGATTTATCACTAGGTAGGCTGAGAATTTCCACTTTCAACTTGACGAAACCGGTTGAGGCAGAGGAATGAAGATTGTTTTACTTTAATTTCATCTGAAAAAACGCTGATATATTCATTTCGAGTGAGGAAGAGGGTCGGTAGGTCGTTCGCCCTAGATTATTTTTTTTGGTCAATGTGCAGTTTACCTTTGCTCGACGCACGCATTTTGCAGAAAATTTTTTCTTTGGCGTTCACGAATAATTTTTCCTTTTTGTAGTATCTGGGATCGGTGGAAGTCTTCGAGAGCAGAGGAATGCAAGTGTGTGAAGGAGCGCTGAAGTTGCTGAGGGTTAATTGCAATTTGCCTTACACAATCTCTGATTCACTCAATATGAAACTTTGATTTACATAATTTATCTGATGAATTCCGAATGTCTGTTGACGAAGCTTCGGTGGGTCTCTTTCCTCAACGATCATATACAAACTAGAATAATGACTGGGATAGCCAGTCATTCTTCTAGACTCAATCGCTAAAATAACAGTCGTTTTCCGAAATTTCAATATTGCTAGGGACCTATGGTTCTAACTTATCCCTTTTTTGTTTTAAAATTCATTATATAACGCCTGATCACCCTCAAAATTTCTCATCGGTTTAATTTACTTTTCACCAGTGACTAGACATCTTGGAACTTCCAGGCGCAGACGAAGAACCCTGTCAAGGCAGTTTTGTATGTTTCGGGAGACGGACTACGTTTGGTAGATCAACAGAACAACCGAGGACTTCTTGTCGATCAAACAATTGAGAAGGTATCGATTGATTACTCGATTTAATGCCCATCGATTAGGTATCGATAGATTGTTTTATAATCATCTGAACATTTTTGTAGAAATTGTCTTTGACTTTCTAATAATGTAAATTTCGTGGCTTAATGCATAAATGTTAAACCATGTAGTTTTTTCTCAAATTTAATTCTTCATTGTAATAAAAAAATCTTTGTTTTTAGTAATGAAGATAAAATTAGTTTTTTGGCTAATGGAACTCTTCATTAATAAAAACTCAGCACAAAAAGTTTTTGTCAACCTAAAGTGGTAACTTTTGACCTACTCGGGCGATCGACTTTAAAGAAACCAAGACAAATTTTACCAATGTTTATGAATGATCATTTTTTGAAGGTCAATTGCATTTTTCACCTGTACGTATCTATTAGGTACTCCCTATGTGGCAGCATCAGGGGTTAAATAGTGACCGGATTGGTCCCGTCGGCGGATACATGTACACACACTATTGACAGGGGTTAAATAGTGACCGGATTGGTCCCGTCGGCGGATACATGTACACACACTATTGACAGGGGTTGAATAGTGACCGGATTGGTCCCGTCGGCGGATACATGTACACACACTATTGACAGGGGTTAAATAGTGACCGGATTGGTCCCGTCGGCGGATACATGTACACACACTATTGACAGGGGTTAAATAGTGACCGCATTGGTCCCGTCGGCGGATACATGTACACACACTATTGACAGGGGTTAAATAGTGACCGGATTGGTCCCGTCGGCGGATACATGTACACACACTATTGACAGGGGTTAAATAGTGACCGGATTGGTCCCGTCGGCGGATACATGTACACACACTATTGACAGGGGTTAAATAGTGACCGGATTGGTCCCGTCGGCGGATACATGTACACACACTATTGACAGGGGTTAAATAGTGACCGGATTGGTCCCGTCGGCGGATACATGTACACACACTATTGACAGGGGTTAAATAGTGACCGGATTGGTCCCGTCGGCGGATACATGTACACACACTATTGACAGGGGTTAAATAGTGACCGGATTGGTCCCGTCGGCGGATACATGTACACACACTATTGACAGGGGTTAAATAGTGACCGGATTGGTCCCGTCGGCGGATACATGTACACACACTATTGACAGGGGTTAAATAGTGACCGGATTGGTCCCGTCGGCGGATACATGTACACACACTATTGACAGGGGTTAAATAGTGACCGGATTGGTCCCGTCGGCGGATACATGTACACACACTATTGACAGGGGTTAAATAGTGACCGGATTGGTCCCGTCGGCGGATACATGTACACACACTATTGACAGGGGTTAAATAGTGACCGGATTGGTCCCGTCGGCGGATACATGGACACACACTATTGACAAAAATCTCCCTCTCTTTTCTTACCCTTTTCCTTCATCCCCTCTTCTTTTTTCCTCCAAACTTTGAGCGGCGGATACACGTAAACCCAAATTGGGCGGCTCCATTTAACCCCTGGTTATTTATTGAATTGGCACTTCTTCACTTTAGCAACTCCCCCTCCCAGAGGTCCATTTAACCCCTGGGCAGCAGTGTTTCGACTGAGAATAAAGAATAGAGTTATCTGGAAAGATAATAATAGAGCGATGATTATAGAATGATTCAGCCATAAAAAATAGCCTTAGAGCGATTAAAGTAATTAATAGAGTGTTTATAATAATAATAATAATAATAATAATATTCAAATATAGATAGTATAATATGAGAGCAGAATATCAGACCGATGAAAGTATGATAATCATTGAATGGAAGTAAATAATAGAGCAAAGAAGATTCAAGAAGAGAGCCATGAAAGCATAATAATATCGAAAGTATAATATTCGGTCGATGAAATGGAGGTCATAATGATTTTATGCTTTCCGGTCTCTTTCTGCGCCCCGGACAGAAACAACTCCAAAGGATTTGCGTACATTTGCCGAGAAGGCAGCTCCCGCCGATGGATGTGCCATGGTTTCCTTGCCATGAATCATACGGTAATAGTCATGACTCAGGAGAAGAAATGTCATGACTCATAGTCATGCCAGTCAGAAAAGTTTATGAGAATGTAAATTTAATCGAACTGTAATAAGAATTGAAGAAGTTCGAGTTAACTTGCAATGATAGCAGCGAACATTTCTGTTCTTCAACATTGGAAGTTGAGGGTAGATTCATAGGAGCTTTTTTGAAAACACTACTGTAAGTTAATGGAAAGGATTTGGGAACTAACCAAGATTTGAAATTTAAATCGGCTGGTCTAGTTTGAAAATTTTGATCGAAAGTTTCTGTATGAATGTCGAAAAAAACATTTGAATTTATCTTTGAATGAACTGAACTACAAACTACAAAGTGAATGAACTGAACTACAAACTACAAAGTAAAATACTTGCGATTATCAGGGCGAGCGACTTTCTCACGCTGTTGGTTGCGCATTTACTGTGTGCCTGGAAAAGAAGAAGAAGCGCGACGAAGACGTTAATGTGCCAGTGGAGAAAGCCCTCAATCCCAACTGGGGAGATGCGAACTCCGGCGGGTATCGATTGATTTTTTGATTAGCGAGGATTATCGATCCGATCAGTTCGCTGAGTATCGAAAAAATATGAATAATTGGTTTGTAGTATGTTTATGGATAGAATATCCGCAAACTTCTTGTTAATTAGTTCTTTACATGTTGTAGCTTAATCATATTTCATCTCAACCAGGTATCCACTACATTCAAACCATTGCTGGCTTCATTATTCTTTTTGGGTTTCCCATTGGACTGTATTATCGGAAAATTTTTTAAGAGTAGGTGATAATTTGCATTTATTAAGGGCTCAGTATTTAGATAGTCAGCCCGATTCTTATTCAACGCACTCATTTAAGGGAAAAAAATGGCAAAGAAGCATTCGCAAGGAACACCGTGACGGCGTCATTCAGAAGACAACTTTCGATTCAGGTCTCCGAGCCGAAACCTTTTTTTTACTCATTTTTTTTTGTTTTTAACTTCTAGAACAAGCTAAAGAAGATGTACATATGAAAATTGATTTCGTTTATCTGATTTATGATAATGTTTTCAAGAGTTTTTGAAATTTTTTTTCAACCTTGGCTGCAAAAATTTTGTTTTATTTTTGTAATTTTTTGTTTTGAGCTCATTTACCAAGAGTTACTATGAATAATGTTCTGGAAGGGGCCCGAATGTCCCCTTTTCTTCAGAAATTTACTTGAGAGAGCGAGAGAAACATCTAACACAAAAAATTTCTAGTATCTTTCCAAACGGTCAAATAAACGGGATCGGAGACCCAATCAACGTTCAGAGAGTCTCTTAGACTCCAAATAAAACTTGAATAGGCTCCACCCCCTTCCCCATCCCTTCTCCTTACCCTTCTACTCTCCAATCACAATTTAATCAAGAAGATTTATTAAGTCTCAAACAAGGAATTTTGAAGGTGAGAGTGCAATAGAGCGCGTTAAACATTTGTCCAGGTACTTTTTGATCTCCCTGTAAAACCCAGTTTTTTTCAGGAGAGAATCTCAGATCCCCAGACGGCAATTCTGGCCGAGACCCCGCAACCTGCTCCCGGAGGAAGTAAACCGCAGTTGCAAACTATCGCCAAGCCACGCCCTCATGCGAATAGGGAGCTTTTCAACCGTCAGGTAGGCGAATTCTCGCTGTTGTTGTTATGAACTACACACATTCTCTCTTTTTTCTCCTGCAATAATTCTCTCTCTCTCAATTCGCAGCCTTTTCGACTTCATCAGGTTTTATACCAAAAAACATGACTAAGTAGGGGCTTTTTATGCCAATAATGTAGAAGAGCTTCATTCTAAGACCATCAAACAGTGGCGTTTGCTGAATGAGGTAATTTTTCTCTTTCTTTCTTCAACTAGCAAGAAAGAAAGAGGATCGAATAGCTCCTGTGGATTCGTGAAAGTTTTGCTGTGGTCAAAACCTGAATCAGACTCAGCTCTTGATATATGATATAACCTTTTTTTCACCCATAATTCAACAAAGGTCCCTTACAATTGTTTGAAGTTTTTTGAAAACGAACGCTTTTAGAGCAAGGGAGTCGAAAAGTTATCACTATTTCGGTTTATTTATTTATTTGTTAATTCAGCGTCATTTTTGATATGAGACCGCTCGAGAATGAGAGGTATCCGCGGGGCAGCCGTTCAGAGAAACAAGTGGCGGGGAATGATACTTCTTGATTTTTTTGAACTCAGAATTTATCGTAACATTTGAAACAAAAATGGCTAGTGATACTGATGCTCTGTTCAAATTTAGTTTTATAATTTTTATCGCACGCGTTTGGTCTCTCTCCGGAGTATTCCATTCTCTCATGATTAGTCTTTTTGATCTACACGCTTATTTGGCGTGTGAGGAGAAACAGCCTGTTTCTTCACATTTATAGAGAGAGCGTGTATATCAATATTCATAATCATGAGGGAACGGCAGGCCTATTAGAGAGCCAGAGAGAGTTTGCGGAGTATTTTTTGCCCTAGCTTTCTCAGGTAGCGCAAAAATGTACCCATAGATTTAAGCCACAGTGCGGGTTCGAGGAAGGAACAAGATAACAGTTCTTTAAAAATAATAAAAGAATGGTTCTGGATTGAAGGGTTCCTTGCGAGCACCGGCCGAAGAGCAGAATGGCCAATTTAAACGACAATATTCCCTGAGAGCGTATGAATTGCCTTCGAAGGTACTTATTTGTTTTTCATCATTTTAAATTATCAGTTTCGATATTTTTCAACAACAAATATATATATATATATATATATATATATCTTTATTTATTTATTTAATTATTTATTCATCCATATATGAAAGATTAAGGAGTAAATATATCAAATAATCAATAATAATAATCTTCCTCGAACCTAAGCCTAATGCCTTGTTTTTTATTCTTTTTGTTTAAATTCACTTTGGGGGAAAGACTATTATTTGAAAACATGGCACCGCATAGGTTTAGCAATGTATTTAGAATGGAAATGTTATGAAATGCGGTGTGGTGTGAATAAGTTGAATGGTGAGACGGAATCCAAAAAGTGAAGAGTTTTGGCAGATAGACAGACATGAATTTTCATGTCTCAAATTCAACTTTTTTGTCTACTGTTGGCGGAGTAGTAGAATTGAAGAGAAAAAAGAGAAACACTTTGCAGATGATTATAGTAAAGTAAAGCTTTTTTCCTCGCTACAGCAACCGTTCAATCAAATATGGGATTAACAAGAGAGTTTATGCATATTAGTGTTGACATATGACAAGAAAGATCGATGGGAATGGATGAGTGTATTTGATCAGTTATTTGTATTATGTAATCACTCTGGAATGGAAAAGTGAGGGCACAGAAACGTGAATTAATCCTCTGCCGTTATAAAGGTATCTTTTACTCCCTCGCTTTCTCTTTATATCTCTCTCTCTCTTCCTCTCAATTTCCTTCTCTCGTGCTCTCTAGGTCTTTATCTAAATCTTTCTCTTTCTCTCGTTCTCTCTCTATCTTTTTCTCGCACGATCTCCTCTCTTCATTTCTCTCTCCGTTGTCCTTGGTTCGAGTTTGCTACCAATTGTAATGAGAATGCTGTCGCCGTCTTCCTTCCAATGGTCCCCTCCTAATATCCTCGTTCAACTAGACGACTTCTCATCATCTTCACGTCAATCCGCATATAAACTCACTCGAAAAGTGTCGCATCTGCATAATAATTACCGCTTGAGGCAGTATCAGCCGTTGATTGGGGTCAGAGCATTCAGATGGCTTTTGCTGAGAAGGACTTGTTGACTAATTGGAAGAACTATTTATCAATTTTTCTACTTCTCTGTCCCCTCTTTTGCTTTGTTTATCTCCATGTCTTGTTCTCTTTTCCTAGCTTTTTTCGTTCCTTTAAAATTCGTTCCTTTTAAATGGTACCAATGTAACGAGATGATTCGTTAACATGTAGTGAAAAACCTGATTAACTATTAATCGATTGTTCCCAAGTTACAGCTTACCGAGCAGATCTACCAGAGGTCATCATTTTCAATAAGATGTGTTACTTTTGTAGATGATCTTGCAACGCAGTGAAGTGATAGCGGAGATAGACGAAGGCGACTCAACTCTTCTGCTTCCCGACATTCCTCCGCCTTCTGACCATCAGCCAACCGGACACCATAATTCTGGTAAAAGCAAACAATCGGTTAAACTGTGGTAGTCGGGGCGTGGCATAGTGGTAGTGTGTGCGACTATTGTGCGAAGGGGACCAAGTTTGACCCCCACACCGGGCAGATCCACCCGAACCAAGGGATTGTTGGTAGCGCTTTTGCACGAATCCCACTCTCCTCACTGCTGCTACACACACGAGCACTGACCAAGCTGACAGTCATTGGTTTTATCAGGATGGTTCTTTCCCGCATCTCAGGAGAGCCCATGTTCCGCTGCGAGGCGGGAACAAGCGCTAGAAAGATTATTATTGGAAAGGTTTCACAAAAGCCTGTTTTTTTCACAGGGTAGCCCATGTATTCTCCAACGCGTCAGCAAACGTGAATCTCAGTGAATAGTTAGTCAAGAATGTTCAAGTTTCAATGTTTATTAGCTCACAATAATAAAAAAAAAACATTGTTTTTTTGTTGTATCGGAATTTCATTCAATTCGGTCTTCTTTTTCACGAAATACAGCCCGGAGTCGCTGTGAGAAGGCTTCGATCACTGGACGAAGGTAGTTTTCGTCGATCATTGATCATTTCTTCTGCAGGGATTTTTCGGAGGCTCGTGATTTGAGTAGAGATGAGCATTGACTTAGCTCTCGAGGTAGGACCACACGGAATAGTCCAGCAAATAGAGATCAGGCAATGAGGAAGGACAAGTCGGGAAAGTGAGTCTTGCACCATTTCTATGTTACCGTAGCCTTGTTAGCAGGCGCAGAGTATTGCTGAAAATTGCAAACTGAAATGAGAAACAAACCAAGGAAACAATACCTTTTGACGAATTTGCTGGCGATAGTATTCCTGGTCAATTTTGAAGCCTGATTCGTTTTGCCGGTGGCGGACACCCTGGTCCAAATCCTGACTTGTGCAGTATGGGAAGCTCTATGAAGTGTTGTATCTGATCCATTTACTACCTGGAAGTCGTGAGCACTCGCAAACTTTGAAGAATGTTTTTGTAGGTCTTTTCAACAATGAACAGCTGCTCATCCGAAAAACACTGTTTTAAGGTGAAAATGGTCGCGGGTCCGGAGGATCGAAGCACCGCAACTTTTGAGTCTTTCCTCATTGTTCTTCAGAGTTAGGATGGCAGCCTTTTATGGGGTGATCCTCAAATTTTCTTTGAAGAATAGTCCGCTCATCTCAGACGTCATTTCGACCAACTCGCTTTCTCAGGACTTCAATCTTGTAAAAGATGCGCAATAATCGGGGAACACCTCTTCGAGACAAGTCAGCAAGTTTACCGATCTGTTTAAACACTCACAAGGCCTATAGCATGAAAAGGTTACTACAACGATGTCCGCCTTCAAAAGGTGCAGCATGACAGTCTCAGGACTGCAAAGTACATCAAAACCCTTCTCCGGACGCATCTTGTCCGAAGAACACGAGAACTTCTCTCATTAAAGAGAGTGTTCATAACCAAAAGTCTTCGATACGGCTTCTTGCCAACAACAGCAACAACAACAACAACCTGTTCGAACCGTTTGATTGTTCTGCAGAGGAGACGTTGAGATCTTTAGCGATGTGCGTATTTGATCGACCAAGTTTTTGCTATTCCAGAATGAGGGCGAGCTCTATGAGCGGCCACCATTCTTTCGAGAATGGATCCAACGAGATAAAATTCTAACCAAGTGATAAAAAACACATTTGAGAAAAAATATCTGTGAAAATTGGAGATCAGCGTACACTATAAAGTGAATTATAAACTCGAAAAGATTGGTTGCAGACTACATGGGCTACCTTGTAGACTGTTAGCTCGTTGGGATGAGCATCGCCTGGTTAGAGAAATTCGGAAGTTCGAGAGTCAAGTCGTACTGTTTAGCCTCTGTTTAGTTTTAGGATCTTAGTTGTCTGAAGATGGTTGATGAAAATTTCTTGACGAACTGTGTGTTTCAAGAATTTGATAAGAAAATAACAATTCAAACAATGCCGAATTTCTGTTAATTGAGATATACATATGTAGTATGAAACAAAATTGAGATATACATATGTAGTATGAAACAAAATTGAGATATACATATGTAGTATGAAACAAAATTGAGATATACATATGTAGTATGAAACAAAATTGAGATATACATATGTAGTATGAAACAAAATTGAGATATACATATGTAGTATGAAACAAAATTGAGATATACATATGTAGTATGAAACAAAATTGAGATATACATATGTAGTATGAAACAAAATTGAGATATACATATGTAGTATGAAACAAAATTGAGATATACATATGTAGTATGAAACAAAATTGAGATATACATATGTAGTATGAAACAAAATTGAGATATACATATGTAGTATGAAACAAAATTGAGATATACATATGTAGTATGAAACAAAATTGAGATATACATATGTAGTATGAAACAAAATTGAGATATACATATGTAGTATGAAACAAAATTGAGATATACATATGTAGTATGAAACAAAATTGAGATATACATATGTAGTATGAAACAAAATTGAGATATACATATGTAGTATGAAACAAAATTGAGATATACATATGTAGTATGAAACAAAATTGAGATATACATATGTAGTATGAAACAAAATTGAGATATACATATGTAGTATGAAACAAAATTGAGATATACATATGTAGTATGAAACAAAATTGAGATATACATATGTAGTATGAAACAAAATTGAGATTTACATATGTAGTCTTCTTCTTCTTCTTCCTAGCGTTTATCCCGCCGCCGGGCAGGGTCCGCTTTGTAGACTGCACCACGCCATTTCACCCGATCAGCTGCGTCTTCAGTCTTCAGCCCGGTCGTGTTCATGTCTACTTCGATGCAGTCTCGCCACCTAGTTTTGGGTCTGCCTCTGGGTCTTTTGCCCTCTACTTCGAGGTTCCAGGACGATTGAGAAACGGAATGGGGATTTGATCTTATCACGTGCCCGTACCATCTCAGCCTTGACTCTCGAAGCTTTTCAGATATAGGGGCGATGCCCAGACGATCTCGGATGGTTTCATTTCGCACCATGTCTAGACGAGTGAGTCCGAGGCTCCATCTCAGCATTTTCATCTCCATAACATGCAGCATCTGTATAGTCTTTGCTGTGCATGGAGAACATTCGAGGCCGTACAACGCTACTGGTCTGACAACTGATCGGTAAATTTTACTTTTCAGTCTGTCAGGCATTCGCTTGTCGCATAGTACACCGGTTGATTCTCTCCATTTGAGCCAGGCAGCATTGACTCTCGCAGCAACTGTAGCCTTGGGGTCTAGGTCTGCGGTGATGTAGAATCCGAGGTACTTGAAGCCATCCACTTTCCGGAGTTCGGTGTTCTTGACTTTGATGGTATTCGAGGTATTCGAAGTACTTTTTCCCATTTCCAAGTACTCAGTCTTTTGGAGGTTTAGTCGTAGACCATAGTCACTGAAGCGTTCGTTCCACTCTCCTAGCTGTTTCTCCAAGTCCTCTGTTGTGTTGGAACATAACACAACGTCGTCAGCATACAGTAGAGTTTTCGGAGGGCTTGTTTGTAGATCTCTGGTGATCGTGTCCATTATCAGTATAAAGAGCAGGGGGGAAAGGGCGGAACCTTGATGAACTCCTACAGCAACCTTGAATGACTCCGAAGTACCCGCTGGACTTCTCACGGTACTTCTAGAGTCAGTATACATCATTTGAATCCATCTTATGTACTCTTCTGGGACTAGGTGGTCTCGAAGAGAGAACCATATCAGCTCATGAGGCACACGGTCGAAAGCTTTCTCCAAGTCAAGGAAAGCGCAATGGACTGACTTCGCCTTTTCCCTGTGTTTCTCTAGATAAAGACGAATGGCGAAAATAGCATTTGTTGTTCCACTTCCTTTGACGAAGCCACACTGATTGACGGTTGTGCTTACAATTTTGCGGAGCCGTGCTTCGATGATCTTTTCCAAGATCATTGTGGTATGAGGAATGATTCTTATCGGCCGGTAGTTGGAGCATATTGTGACATCTCCTTTTCCTTTGTAGATGGGTATTGTAGATGATCTACTCCAGTCTTCGGGATACTCCAGGCGAGCAGTGGCTTTTTGAAAGAGGGTCGTAAGATGGAAAAGTCCACAATCACCTGCGAGTCTCCATGCAGAGGCGGCAAGATCATCTGGCCCACATGCCTTTCCGTGCTTCATTTTCTGAAGGGCTTCTCTTACTTCAATCTCTGAGATGGTGGGAACTGGTCCTTCTACTGGTAGGGACAGCGGGACGGGAGGGTGGTCGAACTCGATGTTCGAGATTTCCTCGAAGTGTTCTCTCCATCGCTGACAAATTTCGACATTGGATCGGAGTAGTATGCCGTCCCGGTTCTTGATTGTCCGCACGTGAGAAAGGTCTTTTGCTGCTGTGGCTCGTGCTTTGCAAATCCGGAAAATTTCCTTCTCTCCTTGAGGCGTGTCGAGCTTACTGTAGATTTCTTGGATGGCTGAGGAGCGTGCCTTCGCTACGGCTCTCTTAGCTTCTCTCTTCATACATAGGTACAGAGCTCGGTCAGCTTCGGTTCCGGATCGTTTCCATTGCTTGAGAGCCACTTTCTTCTCCTTGACAGCAGTTTGAACGTCTTCGTTCCACCACCATGTCTCCTTGTCTACAATGCGTTTGCGACCTGGTTTTGTTAAGCCCAGAGTGACTTCTCCTACCGCCTTCATCTTGTCTCGAACGAACCTCCAGTGCTCCTCAATGGAGTCAGGGAACGTTTTTTGGAGAGTGTCCGGGGATAGGGCGAGAAGAAGCTGATGCATGAAGCGAACCTTGTTGTCACGTACCTTCCACCATTTTATCCGAGAAACTTCGTTCAGAGGCTTTACGTTGCATTGCTTCTGGGAAAATCGGAGATCGATTATAACTGGATGGTGCTGCGAGGAGACGTTATCGCTCGGAATCACCTTGCAATCAGTGATGAGTCTCAGATTGGTTCTTTGCGTCATCCAGAAGTCGATTTGGGTTTTCCTTCCACCACTGCAATACGTGGTGAGGTGAGACTCTCGTTTGCAGAAGAAGGTATTGCAGATGGAAAGATCGTGCTCTTCGGCAAAACTCAAGATTCGCTCTCCTTCTGCATTCGGCAAACCATAGCCGTTGCCTCCATGAGCTCTCTTATGGGCTTCGCATCTTCTTCCTACGTGCCCGTTCAAGTCTCCTCCGATCATGAGAGTTTCTTCCGGAGAGCATTTTCTGATGACGTCATCGAAGTCTTCCCAAAACCCGTCTTTCTCGGAGTCGCTGCATCCTGCCTGCGGTGCGTAAGCACTGACTATTTTGAAGAGTTTGCCATTGCATTCCAAGGAGATGGACATCAAACGATCTGAGATTCGACAAACTTCCGTGACGGATGTGGCAAGGTAGGAGGCAGCGATAATTCCGACGCCATTGCGGGCTGCTGATGAAGTATTGCCCGAGTACCACAGCTTATACCTCCCGTCGAGCTGCTTTGCTTTCCCTCCTTTCCACCTAGTTTCCTGGAGGCATGCCAGATGTACTCTTCTTTTTGCCAGCATGTCACAGACTTCCATGGACTTCCCCGAGAGACTTCCGACGTTCAAGGTAGCTAGTCGGAGGCGTGTAGGCACTGCTATTTGATTAAACCGAGGACGCGGCCTATTATTCCTCGAAGACCCTCGCATATTTCTCACGTCGATCGGGATTCGACGCGCGTCGCTTGAAGGGGACGCCCTAGCATTGGGGTTACTCTGATGGTGCATCTTGGGGGGGATGCGACGGTTTCTTCATAGACCGGCTTGTCGCACGAACATCCAAGTCGATAGTTCAGCCTGACGTCCGTTTACGACCCTTTGGGCCACATAACCCGGGATTTTGGGCTATGTGGGCTAGAGGTTATTTTTTGGACACGCCTCTTGACCGTGTCCCTTAGGCCAGTGAGATAACAGTGAGCGAGCATTTTATAGGATGTGGGCTGCCCAGTTCCCACACCCACCCGCGACGCTCACTAGCCTAAGCCCCTCTTTGGTCAGCCATGGCAAAGCCACCAAGTCTCCCATCCGCCTGCGGGAGAGGCCCCACATACGCCATCGGGGTAATCAGCGCGTGGATTTACATATGTAGTATGAAACAAAATTGAGATATACATATGTAGTATGAAACAAAATTGAGATATACATATGTAGTATGAAACAAAATTGAGATATACATATGTAGTATGAAACAAAATTGAGATATACATATGTAGTATGAAACAAAATTGAGATATACATATGTAGTATGAAACAAAATTGAGATATACATATGTAGTATGAAACAAAATTGAGATATACATATGTGGTATGAAACAAAATTGAGATATACATATGTAGTATGAAACAAAATTGAGATATACATATGTAGTATGAAACAAAATTGAGATATACATATGTAGTATGAAACAAAATTGAGATATACATATGTAGTATGAAACAAAATTGAGATATACATATGTAGTATGAAACAAAATTGAGATATACATATGTAGTATGAAACAAAATTGAGATATACATATGTAGTATGAAACAAAATTGAGATATACATATGTAGTATGAAACAAAATTGAGATATACATATGTAGTATGAAACAAAATTGAGATATACATATGTAGTATGAAACAAAATTGAGATATACATATGTAGTATGAAACAAAATTGAGATATACATATGTAGTATGAAACAAAATTGAGATATACATATGTAGTATGAAACAAAATTGAGATATACATATGTAGTATGAAACAAAATTGAGATATACATATGTAGTATGAAACAAAGTTGAGATATACATATGTAGTATGAAACAAAATTGAGATATACATATGTAGTATGAAACAAAATTGAGATATACATATGTAGTATGAAACAAAATTGAGATATACATATGTAGTATGAAACAAAATTGAGATATACATATGTAGTATGAAACAAAATTGAGATATACATATGTAGTATGAAACAAAAAGTGTGAATTAGTCGTGTTAAAAAATGTATTCCGCTAAACTGGATTCGAAAAAACTTCAGTGAATTTACTTCAAAACGGCCGACAATATTTCGCTCAATCAATCTTCCTAATTTGCAGTTTTCTCCCCTTATCAAACCACCCCTGGTCTACAAACAAGCGAATCGCTACACAATAACAACCATAACACACTCGGCTCCTGGTACGATTATTTGACTTCTCAAGTGGATTACTGTAGGAAAACAATGCGAGCAGCCTTTTTAGATTTTGTTGATGAAGCGTCGCTATTCTATTCTGACATGTTTGAGATTTTTTAGTAGGCTATTTTTATTTTGCATTCGAAAAAGGAAGTAACGCTACATTTTTGATTACGAGGTAAGCACGCTTTAATTTTATATTAAGTTTTTATACCTTCAACATAGGACTGGCACACAAGCTAGCAATGTTCCCTGAGTAGTGTAAATAGTAACGCGCTAGATCACTGGGTTAAAATTCACCCAGTAGACCAAGTCATTTCCGTGTCTTGTGAATTTAGCCATTTTTTCTCGACCAGGCTACTCCGGATTTGAACTGTATACAGGGTGGTCCATAAATAGTGTTACAAATAATCAAGAACATTTCTTGGGGAAGTGACCGCACGTAGCAGTAACTTTTATCGTTTTTCCGATTCCCCGTAATTTTTTATACGTGTCGAGTGAGTTGCGATTGAATCCATCGATGTTTAGGGTAATGACAGCGTCGAATCGCTTGCGAACTGCGATCATTCGCCTAAACACTCTTGGCCACGCCCCTGATCGCATTGCTGAAACGCTTTGCCTGCCTCGCATGACAGTGTATCGAGGAGCTTGGCACATCTTTGGACCGTCCAAGGCGAGGTCGTCCTCGCACTGTTCGCACGACACCACTCATCGAAACCGTTCGGAGTCGGATCGACCGAAATGCACGACGAAGCATCATACAGATGGCGCAGCAGCTCCCGATGAGCCGAACTTCATTGAAACGAATAGTCACGGAGGAGCTGGGACTCAAGTCGTATCGTACACGGAAGGCCGCTTTTCTGTCGGCTCGCAACAAGTCGGAAAGAGTCAAAAGATGTCGCGACCTTCTTCGTCGTACGCAGCAAGGCGAACATTTCAATATGGTGTTCTCTGATGAAAAGCTGTTCACCGTGGAAGAAGTCCACAACTCCCAAAACGTCAGAGTGCTTGCGAAGGACGCAGAGCAAGCCGATGTCAAGGGTAGAACGGTCCAACGCAGTGCACATCCAACTCAAGTCATGGTCTGGGCGGGGATCTGCGCCACAGGAAAAACACCGCTTGTTTTCGTCGAGAAAGGCGTCAAGATCGTCACGGAATACTATCTGAAACATGTTCTGCAAGACGTGCTCCATCCATGGTCTCAATCGCATTGCAATCAGAGGACATGGACCTTTCAACAAGACTCAGCACCAGCCCACAAAGCTAAAAAGGTCCAAACGTGGTGCAAGGAAAATTTTCCTGGCTTCATCACATCAAAATGGCCGGCCTCATCACCCTACCTGAACCCGCTTTATTATTCCGTTTGGTCCTACTTGGAGTCCAAGGTCAACTCTCGCTCCCACCCAAATATTGATTCCCTGAAGAATGCCCTTCAGGCAGAATGGGACAACATCGGAGTCGAATACCTCCGTACAGTGGTCGAGGGGTTCCCAAAGAGACTTCGAGCTGTAGTTCGGGCAAAAGGGGATCGTTTGAGCTGAACTTCCGCGTGAATGTTTTCATTTAAGTTGTTGATAAAATACGTTAATTTGAGATCATTTCATCTGTTTTGAAAAAAGGTATAACAATTCCAATTTGTAACACTTTTTATGGACCACCCTGTAAATGATCACTGGTAAAAAACAAGACTATCTGAGAAAGTTTTTCATTTGGTTAGCGTAATAAGGCTTTATGATTTCCTATCTTTACGATGAGCTTGGTTCTCAATCTTGAATGAGATTAAATGAGAGAAGCGACTGATTTACGGCTTGTATCAACTCATGTCTTGAACAGGTCACAGCAAAGCTGGCCGACGAATGGCTCTCAAGCACCGGCTGGTGAGAAGTCGGTTCCCACCACCGGTCCGCCTCCAGGGTTGTCCTCTCCAACGGAGTCCGCCCTCAGGTCATCCGTTGTTCACCGACCAGCGGCCCCCTCCCGCTCTCTGGCGGATGAGTGGTTGAACGGTGCCCTGAGGCAGTCGCTCTCACTATCCTCCCCGCCTCCCCCGCCGACACGGGAAGTTGGTGAATACCGATCCGATTACCAGCCACAACACAACCATGCGGTGTTTTCGGTTAGTCCGAGATTTTCGTGTAGGTTTTATCACTTATTCGCTCAAGTTTTCCGTGTGGGTGCTGTAGCCTAAAAAAATGGTATCGCAAATCAGGAGCCTGAAGCAGTAGAAATGAGAAGATCGAAACACACTGGCAACAGTGGCCATTCGTGACTCTACAGCCTTAAGAGCCTGTCACGGATGGAGCCGGATCATCCAGTCCAGAATCGAGCGCGACCTCAGGTGGCGGATAGAGGGACGCCTCCCTACGAAGAATTCGTGCTGGGAGGTAGCGGGAGAAATCCCGCCGCGGACCAAAACTGGGTAGTATAGCTCGTCAAAGGAGGGCGATGCCGGACCGGCCTGGGCATGCCACCGGACAAAACATCAGCCGATACTCCGCTATACTTTTCAATGGCGAGTCGAGGCGCCAGTCAAATAGCCTCTTGCCTATCTCCGGTCAACGACAGGCGAGACGTCTCTACTCCCACCCAAAACGATGCTAGGCCGGCTTGACCACCCACTCACAAGGCCTATAGCATGAACAGGTTGCTACAACGATGTCCGCCTTCACAAGGTGCAGCATGACAGTCTCAGGACTGCAAATGACATCAAAACCCTTCTCCGGACGCATCTTGTCCGAAGAACACGAGAACTTCTTTCATTAAAGAGAGTGTTCATAACCAAGTCTTCGATGCGGGATGCTTGCCGGCAACAACAACAACAACAAGAAGATAGCGTCCAATAATCAACATTCAAGGACTGATTCGATTGAATGGTCGGGGCATAAAGTGAGTGGTTATCCTAATCTTGACATTTTAATAATTTTGTTCTTATCTGGGACTGGTAATCAAGACTAAATTGAAGCAACAATTGCATTTGTAGAACCTTTTCAAGTAGAATTTTTTTGAATGATGTGTTCAATCGAAATATTGTATGATCTGAGATGAGAGGTTATTTGTGCAGGAGGTAAGCGGACCTCCTCCCTCTCACCCACCACCTCCTCTTCCTCCGAACTCCATCTTGACTTTTTCGAATCAGCCAATCAGTAGTGACATGTTTAAGGTGAGTCACTAGAAATCAGTTGGTTTTTAATTCGAGAAAAAGTCATTTGTCGAATAGTCATTTGAAGTCGGATTGTTTTCGATTCGAAAACTCAGATGCGACAGAATATAATATCGGTAAAGAAGTAACACTCGCCATAAAAAATTATCAAGATTTACGTTTTAAGAAAAAAAAGATTGTCTGATAATAAATTATTTATGAGAGTCGTTGCAGGAATCAAACAGTTCGGCGCGTGTCCTCTCTTGGTCATCTCGCTCAACTTCTTCCCAGTCGGAATCGACCGTCCCCGTTGACCCCTTTGATGTGCGCTGGTCTCGATTGACGATGACGTCACAGCAAAATGGAGCTCAACCCCGCTCCCTGTTGCTCTGAGAGATGTAAAGAGAAGCAGGAGGAAAGAGAGACGAGCGAGAGAAAGATTGAGAGAGAGAGACGAGCGAGAGAAAGATTGAGAGAGAGAGACGAGAAAGAGAAAGAAAGAGAGAGAGAGAGTCAAGAGCTAACATAATTTGTAAGCGGTGACGGCCTTTTCCTTGTACGAAAGACAAGGTGATCAAAAAGGCTTGCATTCTGGAAACTATAGTTTGTAGTCCAGAAGCTGTAGATTCATCTTGTAGAGGCGATATCAGTGTCAGGTTTCAATAAGGTAGGTCATCTCTGGTGACTTCTGTGCACTTTAAAGAAAAGTGGTTTTGAACCGCAAGTACAATATACCTCGAATCACAATTCAAGAATCAAGACAATGTTTCAAAAGTACGAAATGTCACATGGAAGCTCTTGCTCTGTTCGTGTTACTAATTGTAAGCATCATTTAAAAGGGTCATAACCAGAAACCGTACCTTTTTTAAGTGTTATCAGTCAACACAGAATATGTCCAAATGCTATGACTTGTTCGGTCCTTATTAAGGAATTTGCTCGAGGTATCTTTGATTTTTAGTTTTTATTCATGCTTTTGAAGCTTCTAAAACTTTCCGTAATGCTAACATATTTGAATCTAAGTGCATCAGTCTTGATTTCAAACGTGAAAATCCAATTTATCTAGGCAGGATTGAAGTGCTATACTAATTTTTAGTGTACAAGAAGCAGTAACATAAAAATTATGTATTTCTAAGGGCAGCTTATAGAATTGATTCATTCTTAACACTTAAGTTTCTTTCTGTGTTAGGTTTTAGTTCATTCATACTTTTTTTATGATGAGTAAATATCTTATTCACTAATTCATTCTTTATTTTAG
This sequence comes from Allodiplogaster pararmata, assembly GCA_964056735.1. Lineage (NCBI taxonomy): Eukaryota > Metazoa > Nematoda > Chromadorea > Rhabditida > Diplogasteridae > Allodiplogaster > Allodiplogaster pararmata. The sequence continues at coordinate 40,206,871 of OZ057406.1, read as the reverse complement.
CCTAACTTGTTCATACATTCTGGTATATTTGAATCGAAGCTGAAACTGGTTTTGTTTGTTGAGAGCTCTAATTGAATAGATTTCATTTGCACAAAACACGAAAACATATGCTTATTACGGATTTTTAGTTTTCAAAAACCCCATGCCTTTCGTTGCTAAAAAGTTGGGAGTTCAATTGGATGCTCTTCCAGAAAGAGTTTTAACTTGCCGATTAGGGTGACTGTTTCACTATTTTGTATAAACATCTTCTTTGAAATATGGCTATGAACCGAGAAAAAATTGTTTTACTTTTTATAGAATACGGAACTTTGAAGAATGGGAAAAATTGCAGTTGATTTTTATTCCTTTTTTCTTGTTCGCATGAATTACTGTTAAGTTCGTGATTTTTTTCTTCAGTTACGGTTGATTCCATTCGAAGTAAATAAGTTTGATTAACACGGTAAATGAATTTAATTATTCCTTCAAATGTTATCGAACATACAATACGAAAGAAGAGCAAGAGTGAAGTGAGGATGATTCAACCCGTATGAGTAGAAATATTGAAAGAATTATATTGATTATACATCAAAAAAATATGTAGGTCAAAATGGAGAGATCAAAAATGGGCCCACCCGGAATGAAGTGAGTATATGAACAGGATGCGAAGAAAGTTCGGGTGGATAACTTTGTCACTTAGTAGTTTTATTGTTTGTTGTAGCGGTCGTGTAATTATTTTGTTGCTCGTATCTTATTCATAATGTTGCAAAGATATCCTAAAAATCATAAAAGTTTTTCGTTCTTCGGTAATGATCTTTGATATGGACCGAGGCTACATTCTGCGCTTGAGCCAGTCCGGGCAAATTCAAAAGCATATCGCTAGAATAGCTGTTTTCTCCCGCAGGACTATCGAAAACACAATATGTCGCTTTCGTGAGACTGGTACTACAAATAACCGTTCTGGGAGTGACCACGACCAATTCATTCAACGTGAGAAGCACCTGAGACAAGAATCTTTATTACTCCGACCGGAGTGTCAGAAAAGTGAAAGAGCTGAATATCTCGGATATGTCTGCACGGAAGATCATCAAATCCCGCATGAGACTTCGCCCCATCAAGCTGCAGAAGATTCACGCATTGACGGACCAGATGGAGGCGACCCGTTTTCAGAGATGTCATGAACTGATTGAGGGGTTCGATTCGGTGAACACTGGATAGTCTCTTCATCGATGAGAAGTTATTCAATATTGAACATTCCTATGACCACCAGAACTATAGGATTTGTCCGAATCGGTCAAGGAGGCTAAGAAAAGTGCCCGCAACGTCTCGAGAAGTTGCCATCCCGCTTCTGTCATGGTCTAGGCCGATGTGATCGCATCTGGCACGACAGTGTCCGTTTACGTCGAGCAGTAGTTCAAACTGAATGCCTATAACTACCTGAACGACATTCTCGGGAAGGAAGTACTTCTCTGAAGCCAGGCTCACTTCTTCTGACGCAATAGGACGTTCCAGCAAGACGCTGCGTTTCCCCGCGAGGCTGAAATGCTGCGAGACTAATGCAAGACCAGCTTCTCCTCCATGGTCACTTTCGTATTCGCCTGATTTAATTCCCCTGAACTCCTCTGCGTGGTCGTTCCTTAAGAGCGAGGCCTGTGCTTCTTCCCACAAGAATTTTAAGAGTCTGAAGCCCGCCCACGAAAAGGCGTCGGATGATCTCGACGTCGCTTACCTGTTCACCACGGTGGGTGACTTCCACGAGTGACTCCGTGCCTGTGTCAAGAAGAGGTGAGGACTCTTTGAGATTTGAAAGTGCAGTTCTATTATGAACTTTTTGATTAAACTTCGGTAGAAATCTTCTTTTATTTGCTTAATCCTCAAGTATTTATCGAAAAAATACTGTCCACCCGAACTTTCTTCAAACCCTGCAGTACATAAAATGTCATAGTTAGAAAGATTTCGCTCAAGATTTTTATTTGATACGGAAATCTGTCAATTAAAAATCTTGAGCGAAATATTTCAAATCAGTGATTTAGTATTTACTATGTACCTACTTCATTCCAGGTGTGGTAAGCATTTAAATTATGAAGAGCATAACATCTATCTAGAATGATATAGATCAACGTCATTTTGAAAATGTTCGAATCCTGCTACAGGATGATACAGACAGAACCCGATTAAACTTCTGACTGCTATCAAAGTCACTGCTTTTGGCTAAAGGTAGAGGGAGCGTCATTCGTGTAAGCGGAACCAGCCGCACGTTCAATCTCTGTTTTAACTAGGTGACCGGTTGTGGACCGGCCACCTAGCTCGTTGTCTGACACATTAACTTTTGTTTTTCTCAGTGTTAATAACACAGAAAAATTGGAAGTTCACACAAGAGAGCGTGAGCTCATTGTTTCGTTAATGAACTTTCTCTAAAACGACGACGTTAACAATGCGAGAGAATTAAAAAGAGACCATAAAGTCGGAGAAGTAGAGATTTCATATGCTAGCCTACTTTTAAAACGATTAATGTGCATTATATTGACTCCTACTGTCGTAAACTCCATCCGTCGTCTCATATAACCTTTGTTTGAATACACCCGCCTTCGGGATGTACAACACTTGACCGCAGTGAATAAACCATGAGCGTAGTTTGTACCAAACAAGCAACACACTTATAACACAGTAATTTTTATTATAGCTGCTATTAACACTGAAAGTGTTGTCCATATTGTTAAACAGTGAAAGTGTGTTATGAGTATGTTTCTTGTTTGGTACAAATAACAAACGGCCTTACTGCCTCACGGTCTTTCAACTTCTTTGTTTGTCTTCCTTTCACAATTGCCGAATTTTCGTCTTACATCAAATTGATGAAAGGAAAATCTCTGTAAGACTCTCAGGTCGATGATTTTCAAAATGGAACTACGACCTTTTGTTATATGAGGTGACTATTGAGGTCACCTCCTATAGATTAAACGTGCGGCAGCATTTCGTAACTCATGTTGTTTTGGATAGATCAGCCCGGAATGCCAGATACATAAGTTCTTTTTGACTTATATTCGCGCAATGAATAGCTGGCGGCTAAAACCAGTAGGCATACAACACTCGAGCGCTTCATCTCCCGTTTCACGCAATTATGTGCCAGATACATAAGTTCTATTGACGATTGATAGATCGAGCAGCTTTGAAAAGTTCTCTCAATTGATGGATAGAGTATGACGTGTACAATTCCTTTTGAAAATCAAGCCTATCAAGCCCATTGATTTTAGGGAAGATGGAGACCGAATCTGTTGCTCTTTTTAGGACATAATTTTTATGAAAACATTGCTTTCAAGAACATCACTCAAAACCGAATCCCTCCTCGCTTCAGTGTCTATTTAATGAATGAAATTCATCGCACGGGCAAAAAATGGCACTTGGCTGGGACCGAACCTCCCCGCTGCCCAACCGGTGTTTGTAGAGCGTTAACCAATACACCAACCGAGCACACACCGTCCCATGCGACTTCTTGCCACCTCTAAGGCACGATGACGATGAGTGTCTATTTACTTACAAAGTCATGAAGTATTATACTAAGCCGGGAACCTGAGCCTGAGTGAACTAAATGGTTAAACACGAAAAACATGGTTCATTTGTGAAGATGGGCCGAAATATATTGTGCGTCATTCCGGTCGGAGTAACAAGTTGCTTGGTCAATGTGTTATGATATTCTCTTAGTTTATTGTTTACATCCGAGAGAGCTGGAGTCCTGTAGATAGGAATTAGGTGGTATATTTGAATATAAGCGTAGAGATAGACAGATAGGTAAATATAGAAAAAAAGAGGGAGAGAAAGTGAGGTAAAATGTAAAGAAAAAATGAGGTAGAGGGAGACAAAGGGAGCGAAATGTCAGGCAAGGTGAAGCAATAGACTCTTCCACACTGGAGACGAGGATGTCTACTGCTCGAGTCTACCAGCTCTTGAGTAAGTCGAGTTAAAGCTGCAACCTAATTTCACTTAATTAGCCTTTCTTCATTAATATATCATACTCCACGTGATTGCGAACAAATGTTCTTCTCAATATTTCTCCATCAAAGTTTTCCATGGTAAAAACCAGTCTTGACTTTCTTTTTGATTTTAACAAATTGAACGCACTACAGTTGGTTAATATCACGAATAATATTTAACATCTGGTAAAGTTTATAAATTATATGTTTTAAATCTTTTAAAATAAAGAAGCTTGTAAAGTAAAGAAGAATTGTACGTCAGTACGGCTCTTTGGTTGAGTTGTGTCCCTCGTGTGCGTTTTCGACTGCAGTGGTGGGGCAAAGACAACGCTGCGCCCCGTTCCACTGACGGAGAAGCTCGAAGCAGCACTCTTGGCTAACTACAATCGCAAGCATCGGCCAGTGAAGAAGGTTTGATTAGCTACTAAGAACTTACTTTTTTTCTTTGAGCTTTCGGCTAACTTTTTGAAACTTCAGGATTCTTTTTCTTCATTCATTCTTTATTCCAAGCATGTAGGTATTTAAGACAAAAGCAAATTACATATAAACAAAGTATGCATGGACTACATTACACATAAAGCTTAGTGGCGGTGTGTAAAGGGAAAAAAAGGGGGCTGTAATAATGATGAAAAATCACAAGTCTTGATTAAGTATCAGAAACAAGACTAACTGGCACAATCACATTCACAGGCAACGAAAGAAGTTGCTTTCTAAATTTAAGGCTACTAGCTTCGTTGATAACATCAAATGGAAGAGAGTTCCAAACAGACATTTGACGGGAAACATATGTCGATAAAGAGGTCTTATTGATGCGATGAGGAGGAATAAGTCTTAAAGGATGCGAATGCCGAGTGAAACGCTGAACAGCCGAGATTTCGTATAAATGATCAGTGTCTATGTCTAAGCTGTTATGTAAACATTTATGAATAAAAAGTAGATCAGAGATAGCGCGACGGTACTCGAGGCTCTGAAGGCCTAGCATTGAAAGCCTCTGGGAATACGGAAGCTTAGGGTGACGGACTCTTCCTAGTACTCTCCTCGTGAAAGAGCGTTGGACTTTCTCAACCAACTTAACAAGGCCCGAGGAAGATGGATTCCACAACTCACTTGCGTATTCGATAATGGGTCGGACATAGATTTTAAAAGCAGATGTCAACAGAGAAATGGAAGGGGATTTAAAAGCTTTAAATAACATGTTGACAACAGCGGAAGCTCTCTTACACTTATCGACAATATGGTGTTTTTACGAGAATTCAACGGAAATAGTGACACCAAGATCTTTAGCTATCTCGTCAACAGTTAAGGGGAGACCATTTATACGGTATACAACAGAAGGATTTCGGGGTCCTAAATGCAAAACACTGCATTTAGATGTCGACAAAGACAAGTTCCATTCCGAACACCAAGCGGTAACAAGATCAAGAGCGACTTGGATATCATGGCTAGAAGAGGGAACACGACCCATAATTTTTATATCGTCTGCATACAAACCGAATTTATTTCTCTAAAACCAAATTTATTTCTCAAATTTCTTTTTTTTCAATCATAGGCAATAAAACCAAATTTATTTCTCAAATTATTTTCCAATCATGTTGGAGGAATCAGTCACATTGTATTCTTAAATAGGCATCATTCTTCAATTCCTGAATACTCGATGCCATTAATTGAGAAGTTCATGAATACCGGCATGATTATGAACACAGAGAATATTTTATCTCATTTTAAACAAGTTATTGAACAATATAAAATTAACGATCTCACAAACCTCAATGAAATTGTTTATTTACGGTCGTACGAATAGTAAACGTCGCTCTAACTTGCAAATTAGAATGATGTTTGAGAACAATTAAGGATCTTGAAAACTTACTATGTATATAATGGTTCGGTAGAGTATCTCTCTTATTTTGCAAACTATTTCGTTCACGTTTATAATATGTAGGTTCTCTCGACTGCTTATTTTCTTCTGAAAACTTGAAAGCGGTTGAAGGCCTCAGCCTAGCCTTGTTCTTCATAATATTTTCCCAACGGATTCGTATTTAATATTGCCGGATTCGTATTCCAAAATGTTTTTAAATGTCAGTGCTTGAAGGGAATTACACAACCAGAATGGAGCTCGCAACTTATATGTGATGGGGTTGGAGTTAATGCAATTACAATACTAAAGCGTTGCTTGAGTAGGAAAAAAAACTTGATTTTTGGATTTTCCAAGGGAAGATTAATGATTGACATGAACGTTTGTTAGCTCAATGCTTGATCTTCGCAGGAGTCTACAACCCTCAAAGTCTCCGTGGTGCTAAGCATCACACACATCGAGAAAATCGTTAGTTTTAGATTATATTGAAAATTTATATTTGTGAAAATTTTCAATTCCTTTGTAAATAAATGACTTTTCTTGTCTGTAAATGCTGCATGTATGTTTTTAAACTTCTGCATGTATGAGCAATGAATAACTTTTGCAGAACGAGTATGAGCAGACAATTACAATCCATGGTCATCTGTGGTCATCTTGGATAGATGAATACCTAACATGGAAGCCTGAAGATTGGAACAATACCAAGAGCTTCAACACTGAATCGTATAAGCTATGGCAGCCGGCTCTCTCCCTCTATAACAGGTATGAGGATTCTTGAGCACAAGAAAGGAAATAAATTGCAGGCACTTAATTTTTAGCAAGAACGAGAAAGGTGAAAGAGAAACCAATAGACAGGGAGAGAAGAAACGTAAAAGATGAATAGAGAAAGAGGAAGCCAATTAGAGAAGAACAAAGTATAAATTGTTTTTGATCACTTATCTTCTAGATAACTCGAAGGTAAAACTGTGAATCGGTATTTCAGTGGATCTTCTTCTACATCAAAGCATATCTTAAAAGTTCCTAAGAGGAGCCTTCAAATTCGGTATAGCTTATTGGATCTAGCTGTTAAGTGGTCGTGGTAACTCCTGGCACCTCTACCTGCACGCGCTCCCTGCAGTCATCGAAAACACGGGAAGGGTTTTTGCAACTGGCTCCTTCTCCTTTCATGTCACGTGCCTGTTCGACTTCTCTGCGTGGCCTTATGATGTGCAAGTAAAGTTCATGTTTTACTACCACAGTGACACCTACATATTCCTAAAGCAGAGTGCAAGGCTAAGTGCATGGATAGCACGCTCTTTAAAAATTAAGAGGCAGTTTTATACTTATTAACAGTTAAAGAAAACTTTTCTTTAGTTTTGCCAAAACCACATTAAGTAAGAGAATATTAGCGTGAATTTTTTATTTGGTAGAGTTAAACTCCTCACAAATTTGTTGTGATCGTTGTTGTTACATGAATGAGAGAGTGTCGGATATGCAGAAACTGGTCTCATTTATGGATATACTCGTGTTGTTCTTCATTTTTTGGTTCATACAGTATGTATGTGATACATCAAGCACAGCTACAATATGGCTCGAGGAAGAAGAAAGGGAAGGGGAGGGCGTCTCAGGGAATTAGAACATCGTCTGTAGTCCGCATCTGACGCTAGAGATTGATCGGACTCTGGAGAGAAGTTCTGAAAATGCTTTGAGAAGTGAATCAGTCCAAAAATTAACTTTGTGTACTTTCATTTCTTGAAAAATAAAACCCATTATTCTAAGTGAGGGTAATAGAGAAACAAATCTGCAAATCTCCAAGTGTTAATAGAAAGAAGTTAGAAATCGTAGCTTGAATTTGAAATATATGTCTTAAAAGTTTTCGATTTTCGCTAAAAGCTGAATAAAACCTAGTGAATCAGATGGAACGGTAAACGAAAATCTGCCAGAGGAAGACTACCGCTCTATAGGTATTGAGCCGTAAAAAAATTAAACTTCCCAACAATGAGAAGCAAGCTATATTGATACAAACTGGATATATCTGTTTGAAGCGTTGCCCGATCGTGATAGCCGACTGGGTGTACGATCTGAGCAAGGTGAATTTGTCGGAGACCACCTTCAGTTCCCTCACCCCGAAAGCCAGTCTCAACTTCGACCCCTTTTCAACAAACGAGAGCAAGTTTCTCTCAGGTGAGGGTCTACTTCATTTTTCACTTCAGTTGGAAGAGGCCGTTGAGTTTGAAATTTTTTTCTTCGAGAAAAAAACGTTTTAAGATATCACTTATGAAACATGGTATTTGCCATTCAGTTCTATAATCTATAAAGTTTGGATTAGATCCGAAGTAAACAGCAAAAAATCAAGAAAATAGCCGAGAGAGAGAGAGAGAGTTAAGACAATTTAAGAAAATTAAAAAAGAGAAACATCATTATTTAATCGAACAGCGAGAGAGATAGTAAGCTGTATAAAGGAAAAAATAGATTAGAGAAAAAAGAGAGGTAGAAAGAGAAAAAAATTTTCTGTGATAAGACGAGTGTACAAAATCGTGTATTTTGTTTTGAATTCTTTGCGCCGAATAACAACATTCTTCATGGAATTTATTGTTCTCTTCTGTTTACTAAAATTGTTCCCACAACTCAACACAACATACAAATAATCGAGAAGGAGAGATTTTTAGATGAAGTAGAGGAAAAGAGCGTTACAGACACAGAGAGCGAGAGTATAGAAGATATGGAGAGAGAGTTACAGACACAGAGCGTTACAGACACAGAGAGCGAGAGTATAGAAGATATGGAGAGAGAGTTACAGACACAGAGCGTTACAGACACAGAGAGCGAGAGTATAGAAGATATGGAGAGAGAGTTACAGACACAGAGCGTTACAGACACAGAGAGCGAGAGTATAGAAGACACAGAGAGCGAGAGTACAGACACAGAGAGCGAGAGTATAGAAGATATGGAGAGAGAGTTACAGACACAGAGAGCGAGAGTATAGAAGATATGGAGAGAGAGTTTAGAAAGAAAAAGGGAATAACTTTATTCTCACTGAAAAAGCTGCACTTACAATTTTGAGACCAATTTAGTTATTGGTCAAAGTCAATTTGTCCTTGATGACAAATTTTTTATGACTTATTTTCCTCTTTTTTTTTCCAAAAAAGTAAATTTGGATTAGATTTATGATCGACCACGATTTGGTGATGATTTATTTAATCCTTTGGATTAGATTTATGATCGACCACGATTTGGTGATGATTTATTTAATCCTTTGGATTAGATTTATGATCGACCACGATTTGGTGATGATTTATTTAATCCTTGTATGAACAAATCAATATTTAATGATAAACACTAGTGTTATTGAAGAACTACGTTTCATCGAGGAGAAGAACGTTTAATTTCATATTCATGATAATTTTGAATGTTTATGAAAAACTGAATGTGTTATATTCAAGCTTAAAACTGGTAGATCAATGGTCAGAGACGGTTGAATCTCCACTCCAAGTGTTCTGGTAGAAAGTCCTCTTGGTACTTAGGCTCTTGCCTCTTCACTTTGCTGTCTGCCGGCAACTCCTGCCAGTCATACCTCAAATTATTCATTCACTCATTTATAAATCAAGTTTGATGCTGCAGTACATTAATTAAAACATCAACTTTTTATCATCGATTTACGAAAACTTCAAAACTGATTTTATGCAACACAAGAAATCTAAGATGGTGTAACTAATGCGCAATTCATGTATGCATCGGAAAGAGACACTATTGAATTGAATAAAAAAGAGGCAGTTATTTTTTATTTTGTACTTGGCAATGTTTTCTAGTGCGATGTTTGAAACATAGGGAACTTGTTGAAACTAGTTTGGTTTTGAAATTTTTCTCGATTTTATTATTTCTCAAACTGTTCTGAAGGTTGATTCACTTTCTGGTTCTAAAAAAGCTTAGTTCCATAGAAGCATTCACCTATGGTTGTATGTATTTGAGAAAAGGTTATAAGTCACTTCACTTTTCGATATGCATTCACTTTCTTAGTATATTCATTCCATTTCATTCCAATTATTCCTTGTTACTCCGAATTGGTTGATAGGAAGGTTACTGTACATATGTTCGAGAACATCGACTGCATTAACAGATTTATTATAGGTATGTTTTTGTTGCATGGAATCTTTAAACTATCAATCTTCACTGAATTTTCTTCCATTCTCTCCAGTGACACAAGTGTCGGCCTTTTCTTAATTATATGGTAACTGCTCAACAGCATACATTTTCGACATATGTTTTCAATATAATAGTTCTATTATCAGAAATAATGTGTTAAGGTAAAATCAGATCTCCATTCAGCTTTCTAACTTTAATAGAAAATAGAGTACTATCAAAACTTTACAAATTCGCAGTCTTTTCAGCTATTCTTCATTTCATATTGAATATTCCAAAACCCGGTTTTTCAGTATCATGTTATGGATGAGCCTTTTGATTGTTCGAAAGCACGAGCCTCGTGCACATTACCAAATTGTTTTAGCACTAAACTTCGGAAACTTTCCAGTGATATTTCATCCCCTCTTTTGCTTTGCTATCCTCCATTCAAAAATCTCACTTTTTTTATTCTTCCTTCCCGCTCTTTTCTCAATTTTTCTCCCTTTTTCTATGCTTCTCAAAAAAGGAAGAAAATGAAGCTAAAAAGAAGCATATGACACCATGGTTCATTAGTAAATTATATAAAGGTTCGTTTTTCAGAAATACAGTGAGCCAAAAGTAGAGTTACAGATGAAAAGTAGGAGAAAGAAAGGGAAAATAAAAAAGGAGGAGAAAAAGAAACGGAAAGAGAGACATGGCAAAAGACAGAGAGAAACAGACAGAGAGAATGATATGGACACACATAAAGAAAAAAGATAGATATAGAGAGAAAGTAGAGGGAAAGAAAAAAATGAATAGAGAGCAACATATGAATGATAATAAATGAACTAACCATTTCTTAGCGACTTCAACGTCATTCCAATTGTACCACTTTTTCTCTCTATTCTCGATTTGCCTGCAAGAAAGTCATAATTCTAATGCTTTAGGGTGAACCGGAAATTCAGGTAGAGAAATGTCATCAAACTTCGTTTGATAGTCATTAGTTATTGAAAAAGGAAAACCGCAAAGCAGTCATCGATGGAAGGCATGGTTTTCATCAAAACCTGCCCTTTTGAATGATGTTGATGATGACTCTTAGTTGAATAAAATAATGAATCTGCCATGAATACTCACAATGACTCATGACTCACCATGACTCATGACTCACCATGACTCCTGTCCGATTATCCCACAATACACCAACTTTTCACCTTTTTTCATGCTTTTTAAACAATAGGATGTCTACTAGTTCAAGTTTTCAGCGGGCTTCAGTATTCCTTTAAAATTTTCGTCTCAATTTTGGAGAAAAAAATCTTTCAGAAACGGCACTCTGGATAAGTTTATTCCGAATACTTCTTCAAGTTTCCCAGTTTAAAACAAAAATCTCTCGAATTTCCTTTCAACTCCTTCAACAACACCGTTGCTTACTAAAGATTCTGTGACTGCATAAGAAGTTCAAAAAAAGTGTTATCCACTAAGGTTAAAACTAATGCTAAAAGTGTTAGTGGATATGGTAATTGGGTCCTTATATCTCCTATATGTTCCTATTTCGCCCTCTCTGGTCTCTCTCTATCTTTCTCTCTCTATCTCCCCACCTCTCTTCCTCTCTCTCTCTGTCTTTTTTTTCTGTACTTCTTCTTTCTTCTACTCTCTCATCTGATGGTTGTACGAGGCCGAGGCTTTGAGCTAGCAAAAGGATTGATGATTATGAAGGATTTTCTTTGTATTTGATGCAGGAAAATTAAAGGCAGTTCATCCCAAAAAAACCTCAATAAAAAAGAAAAAAAGCCTGTAGATTGTCTTCAATATTGATGCCGAATGAAACAAATTAAAATTTAAAATTTGCTATTCAAAAAGCACTGCACAACAATGAAAAGAAGGTTGTGTTCAAGCTACGGTTCCCAGTTTGAATGGCCATGTCAGGTCTCGAAAAATTCTTTTTTTCGTCAAACGAGGAAGAAAATCGGGCTCAATTCAATTAAGTAGTTAGTTCTTTCTCTTTCGATATCTCTTAGTCTCTTTTTTAAATTCATATTTCTCTATAACTAGTACTTTTCTTGCATTATGGTTAAGAAAAATGAGAACTAATCTCCGATTTTGGCTAAGCTCCATTGTTTCCTCCGATTTCAGGAAGTGTAGGAAACTTTTTCGAGCCTTCATCAAAATAACTCAGTTTTCGGGAAGTAGGATACCTTTTTGAGTTGAAAATATCTTGTTAGCCTGAGAAATCTCACCCTATTTTCCGTATAAAGTCAAAAAATTTCTGAAAAAAAACGGATATGCTTATCCATAAACAATACTTTGTTGAACAAATTTGAAAAAAAATTGAAAAGAACATGCTTATATCAAACTTCCTTCAGCGACTATTTTGAGCGTAAAATTTGTGATATTCTCTCCTTGATGACAGTTTAAAGCAAGTTCTGCTTTCGCATTTTTTTCTAATATGAACAATAAATTCTTAATTAAATGTGAAAAATTCTTCATCATAGCTGTGAAAAAACTTTTGCGGACGCTCTAATTGTGTTCCGTAATCGAATTGCTACAGTAGAAGTCCTTGAGTGTAAGAGTTTTTTTTCGGTGTCCTTACGAAGTTTTATGGGTAAAATTCGGTTTTTCTCATATATTGGACTGATAATGAGTGATTAACTTTTAAAACTAATAAAAGAATTTTAAGTTCATTTCTAGATAGTATTTTGACTGGAAGCCTCCACATTAGGATTGCTTCCTTCACTTCTAATGAGCCCATTTGATGATTCATAAGAACATCCTTTGTTCAATTAGAAAGATGCGAAGAAGACCTGTTTTGATGAGAATCCTTAGCTTGATTCACGTGGAGAAGAGTGAGTAAGTAGAGAAGAGTAAGGAAAATGCAGAAATAGGAATGGGCCGAAGAACTGCAGACGACCATCCCTTACACTACAAATGAATGGAATACAGAAGGCGTTCCTTGCTTCCCCTTGACTACGTCTCTATCTTCTCTCTCTCTCTCTCTCTCTCTCTCTCTCTCTCTTTTCCCCTTTTTTCTTTTTATTTATATTTCTGATTTTTTCTCAGAAAAGAGGCTCATATCTGACTTTCCGAACTTCGGTTTCTGTGCCTTCCTCGCTCTATGATCTGTCTTTCTCCATGTTTTTTTCTTACTACCTACATACATTATTCACATCTTTTTGTTAAAGAACCCATGATTTTTTAACACTATTGTCGAATCTACCATAGTATTGAGCACTTAGCGCTTGTGGGTGAATTGAATCAAGTCATGACCCAGAGAAGCACTGAAGTATTATAAGTCATGAGTCGAAATCCTTCAATTTCTCACTTCAGGGCTATATTCTTGCTAATCGTTAATTTATTATCGAGAAAAAACTACCCAAAACTTAATTATTTAGATGAAAAAACTGGTTTTATACAGTAAACATAAAAATAATGTGTTTATAAAGCTGACGCCTTCGAGAGTACTAACTTATGTATTCATTCTCAAGGGGGGGGGGGACATTCAAACAAGCTCAAGTTTTGCAATTCATTTCACGCTCAAAACAAGGATGAATTGATTGCAAATGATGAATCATATTGTAGCATGAGGCTTTAGTTTCGAGTCACTGATTATCGAGAACGACTTAAATTTTTAAAGGCTGGGAGCTTCTCTCGACTTGGCGACGCCACTGCTACTGGGGACACCAAGGATGCAAGGACGACCAACCAGCTGACCATGTGAGCAAAGTGGATATCAGGGGAATAAATTTTTCAGCTCCAAAACGCTTTACATAAGAGTTTTAAAAATTATTTAATTTTCTTATTAAGGAGTTTATAAATAATTGTAATTCTTTCGGTTAGAGTATTCTTCTTAGTAACAAAAAAGATCATTTTTTTGAATTTTTACTAGTGTTAGAGGGCTATGAAGCTCAGTTTCAGGTTGGGTACGAGTTTACTGTCTTTTTAATCCTTGGACAAGCCTGGCAAGAATCATGAGAAGTTTTGAATCAATAGACAAATTATTCTCTATTAAAACGGCTAAAGGTATCCGCAGGTTTAAAAAAAATTATCTCTTACACTGAAAATTATTTCTTACACAAGAAAAATTAAGAAAAAATTACACTGAATTTGTGTGCTCTTCAAAAAAAAAAACTTTTTGTATCAGTATCTCAGTCTCAGTTTCAATTGAAAATTAGAATTTCAACTTGCTGGTAGTTAGAGATTCCCAATATCTTGAGATGAACAATATTTCAGCCGGAATGGTATTGGTCCCTACTAGAGTTCGGTGTCGTAATCCGACGCCACGCACCGTATATTCGATACACCGTAATTCTACCGACGGTGAGTCAATTCGATTTTTAAAGTGAGATTTTTGATCTAACCTTAATGGAAACTGGTCAGGAATCAGGAAAATAAAACGGATTAAAATATGAAAGTTAAAAGATACAGTCAAAACATGAACATGTGAATAATGAAATGTAAAAATGATACGTTTTTGACAGTTATATGCTGCTCTTTGGTATAGTCCCCACATCATTTGACAGTTATATGCTGCTCTTTGGTATAGTCCCCACATCATTCATACACAATTTAAGGGTTTTTTTCCGAAGAAAAGCTCTCGTAAACGAAGTTCTGAAGTTTTTCTATATAGCTTGCCTAACGCTCGGTTTTTTTGCTGTTGATAAAGTTCTGTATTATTAGTTATCTGTCATTTTATGGTGAACACGGAATGCTTAAAAGAGTTTAGCTCAGAAATTTTTGTGAACATTTATGTTTTAGTGCTGCGTAAAATTTTAAGGAACAGAAAAAAGAGACAAAAAAAGAAAATTGGTTTCGAGATAGAAACAAAAAAGCGACGCATCGTCGGTAAGAGAATCAGTAACGCTTGCTGAGTATGTATTGTATTCGGAATGACGTCGCTCATACAAAATGTGAGCTGCTCATTGTATCAAGGAGAACAGAGTAGATGAAAGAGAGGAGAGAGGTCTCGGACGTAATGAAGGAAAAGGGAAAGGGCACAATGCGAAGATTACTCTTCTACTGAAAGAACGAGATTGATGGGATAAAGATCCTAGCCCCATCAGATGCTCTATATGGAGACATGCTTAGAAGAATGAGCTTACAATTAGTGTAGAGAAGATGTTACTGCTCTTTACCCATCTCTCTCTATCTCTATTAAAAAAGTCTTTCTCTACATAATTTTGCCTATTTTAATCTTCTCGTTCTCTCTCTCTCTCTCTCTCTCTCTCTCTCTCTCTCTCTATCTATCTATCTCTCTCTATCTCTATCTCTCTCTCTCTCTCTCTCTCTCTCTCTCTCTCTCTCTCTCTCTCTCTCTGTATAACTCTCTCATTTTCTATATTTTTCTCCCTTTCTTTGTTTTTTCTTTATCTCTCTCTCTCGATCTTTTTGACTCTTTCTGTTTTGAGCCATTGGAGAAAAATCCAATAATCTAATTCAAATCATCGCCTGTGCTAGCTTATCAGGATTACTTGCACGATAAGCTCTTTACAGTAGTATCAAATTGGCTTCGATCATATTATACTGTATTACTCATCAATGAAGGGCAAATTGGCAACTTAAGATCTTGATCAATTTTTATGTATTTTTATTCAAGGTTGAAAAATTCAAAAAAAATTATGAAAAAAAAGAAGTTTTTCTTAAAAAGGAGTTCTTCATTTTAAGGGAGAACTCCTTTTTTCTCCCTTTCTCTTTCTCTTCTCTCCCTCCTTTTCTATTCTGCCTTTCCTCGTGATATTTAAAACAGAAACTTTTGTAACACCTTGGTTTCGTATTAAAACAAAAGAAGAGAAGAGCTAATAGCAAATAGCTTATGTGGAATTCTTCCGATCACGGAAGCTTGGCACCAAACTCTAAAAAGTTATTTATCATCAGAGAAAATTGGTACCTTTTTCGATTGGACAGCAAGAGAAATCTATGTAAACTTGGTGCTGAGTTAAACGCATTGGAGGAGTATCCAGAAGAGGAGTATCCAGAAGAGGAGTTCCAAAAGACAATACACTTATTTGCTCTTCGATGGATACTGCTGCTGTGCTCAACATTGTTATTTAGTTGATATATATTCGCTGAAGATGCTTTGATAAAGCGAAACGTTCGGACCCATCTTGTCTCTTCAACAGCGCATTCAAAAAGGCACGACACAGCAAACAAGAGAAATCTACTTGACCAAAAAAAGTTTACTACTCAACAAAAAATCGCAGGGGGGGATCAAGCAGCAATCGATACCCTCTTCGATTATCTCAACGCTCAGGCCACCCAGATTCATCTCACCAGAGAAGCTGCTGTTAACAACTGTCTACCATTTCTGAATGTAACACTAACTTCATCAGGAGAACGTGTACTTACCAAATGGTACAGGAAGGCTGCTAACAAAAACATTCTCTTACATAACACATCTAACCATCCTCTTCACGTCAAACGTGCAATCGTGAAAAACACTATCCTAACAGCCTCAAAGGTTAGCTCTGCTGAGTTTCGTTCTGCATCTATAGCCAAAGCTAAAAGCATTCTTAACCAAAATGGGTACAATTGTTCCAAGAAGCCTCACAGCCGAAGGGCAATCCTACCCACAGAACGAAACAGCAGAGCTATCTTTTCTATACCATTCATCTCCAATGCCTTTACTAGAGATATTCGCTGTGCTGTTCGTGATGTAGGGTTAGACGATGTTGATATTTTAGAGAGGTCGCCGGCCTCCCTTCAGACCTTGTTATGTAGAAATCGCAATAATGACCGTCTTTGCTACAATACAGAAACATGCATTTTCTGCCCTTCTGCGAGATCCGGTGTTTGTTGTACAGTAGGTGCAATATATAAGATATCATGCTCTTGTGGAATGTTTTATATCGGACACACAGGCCGTCCAGTTCATACCAGGGCCACGGAACATATACGTGCTACTAAGAACCCAAAGGCCCCTTCCTACGCAACTAATGCCTTTTCTCAGCACGTTCTTGTTTCTCATCCTAATGAAACAGTTGTACTCACCGGTTCTATCCTGCATGTTGAAACTAATATTGTTCGCCGTAGAATTATTGAGGCTTTGCTGATTGATACTCACAAACCTGACCTTAACAACAAGAGCGAAATGGCAGAAGAGCTCTCTCATCTCTCCCTCCTGCCCCTTCCTTAGGATCATCTCGCTTGTTTTGATCTATATTGTTTTTCTGTTTTCTGTTTGTTTTTTCTCGTATTATTTCTTCGGTGGTTCATCAATTGTGTTCTATATCACAGCCACCTCTTCTGGCTGTATCACCATTATTTGGTTCGTTATTTTGATTTGTATTTGTTTTTCTTATCCTTTTTGATACATATTTCTGCTGTGCTCACCATTGTGTTTAGGTGATTCATTTCGCTGACGATGCTTTTATAAAGCGAAACGTTCGAAATCCTATTCTTCTCAACAACGCATCATCAACAAGGCAAGACACAGATCAAAGTGTATCGTCTACCGGATTTTCAATCCAATGCGTTTAACTCAGCACAAATTCAACAAAAAATCTATTTTTTATGTAAAGGGTCCTATGAAAGAGCGTAAAGCCTAGATAAACGGGTCTATCTAGATACTGCGCATAAGCATACCAAACTAAGAATTTTGAGTTGATGAAAGAGGGACAGAAGGAAGAAAGAGAGTAGGGACTCATAGCACAGAAAGTATTTTATATCGTATTTCGGGAGCCCGTGACTGGATCAAACTTTAGAGCATTAAAATACTGTCTTCAAAATCAAGGTTTGATTTTGATACTTGTACTCTGGTTTCGTTGGTATAGTAGACTTTATTCCCCTGAATGTCTCAGTAAGGGTAGTAGTAGGGTCAGTCTGGCTACTCTCAAATTTCGGGTTCGGTTCCCATGATGACCGGCAAAAAACTTAATTTTTCACCTCCGCAAGCCATTTTTTTTCATAAGCATCGCTCAAATAGGACTCTAGCAAAAACAGCGTTGAACCGTACCGTCCTAACAATATTCTGCATTTTCGGGTTCTACGTTCCACTTGAAAGACATCTGAAAGATGAGTGATAGTGATAGTAGAGTTGTGTGTTATCATACGAATCGCGGTAATGTTTGATCGCTGTTAAAGTTACACCCCAGATCTTTCGTCTCTGCTCCTCACTCGTTCCAACTCCATTATCCTTGGCGATCTCAACGCTCACGACGCAGCATGGTTCTCTCACTCCTCCGACAGCAGAGGTACTCTCATCGCAAACGCAATCGACGACTCTGAATACGCTACACTCAACCGAGACTCTCCTACCCGTGTTCCCTCCAACGGAAGACGTCGCCCGACATCTCCATCTGCTCACAAGATCTCCTATCCGAAGCCTCATGGAAAACCGTCACATCAGGAAGCTCAGATCACTTACCCATTGTCATCGAAATCGAGAGCAACAACTTTATCCGGACGCACAGAAACATGACCTTCGCGAACTACAACAAAGCAGACTGGTTCCGTTTCCAATCGCTAGTTGAGGAGAAGCTAGCCGAATCACCTCTCCCTAACCTTCCCGCCGCCCAAGCTGAGCCCTTCTTACGGAAGATCCTGCTATCAGCAGCTGCCAGCACAATACCACGCGGTCGAATACACAAGAGAGAAACAGCGCTTACTTCGGAAATCCGCGACTGGATGTCCCAACGTGACGCTTTGAGAGAATCCGACCCGCTTTGCCCTGAGATATACAACCTCAACCAGAACATTAGGAGAGCCACAGACAAGAACAAACGAGAAGTCTGGAGACAATTCATGGAGAGCTTCGACCCTAAAAGAGACAGCAACAAGTTATGGAAGACGATCAAGATGCTAAACAACAAAGGGAGACCCCCACCCAACTGCGCCATATGCTTCGATAAAGACCCAGTGACATCCGCCACAGAATGCGCCAACCGTTTCAACAAGGCTTTCACCCGCCCAGTCTCGTACACAACCTCCAAGTACAACAGGCAGACGATGAGAAAAGTACGACAACTTCTCCCCGACGACTTCACCGATTTCTCAGAAAAAGAGGTCACATCAGCCATCAGAGCAACGAAAAAATCAACAGCCCTTGAACCAGACGGCCTTGCTCCAATACTCCTACATAACCTAGGTCCCAGAGGAATCAACGCTCTCACTATTCTCATCAACGATTCACTATGCACTAACCGGATCCCTATGATATGGAAGTCCTCGATCATCATCCCTCTCCTGAAGCCGGGGAAGCAAGTCACCGTCAGCTCAAGCTACCGCCCGATCTCTCTTCTCTCCCCCGTTGCAAAAGTGATTGAACGCCTACTCCTCAACACTATCCAGTCCCATATACCACCGGCGGAACACCAACACGGATTCACGGCGGGCCGCTCAACCACTTCGGCACTCCTGAAGCTCACTAAGAACATCGCAGACGGTTTCAATGAGAAAAGACCAGCGAAGCGCACAGTCCTTATGGCGATCGACATGTCCAAAGCCTTCGACAGCATCGACATCACCAAGCTTATCGACCTCCTCATGACCACAAGCGTGCCCAACTACATCAAGAAGTGGCTCTCTTCGTATCTGAGAGGACGCACAGGACGCACACTCTTCCGCAACACCTTTTCGAGCTCCCGGCCGATCAGAAACGGAGTCCCACAAGGCAGCGCCCTCTCGCCCACGCTGTTCAACCTCTATCTACGCGACCTCCCATCCGATAGCGCTCACACCAACGTAATAACTTACGCAGACGATATTACCATATGGGCCTCCAACTCAAACATCAACACCGCCTCGGAGTACGTACGTATGGCAATACCTGGGATCGAAAGCTTCTTGAACAATCGCTCCCTCACCATCTCTCCGGCCAAAAGTCAACTCATGCTCCTCACGCCTTTTAGCAAAGATTACAACACAGTCCTGGACGTATCCATCGGAGGAACCACCGTCCCAACAGTCAAGCTCGCAAAGATCCTCGGCGTAACTTTCGACACCATGTTCACGTTCAGCCACCACGCCAGAGACATCGCAGCCCGCATGACACAGAGAAACAACGTCCTGAAGGCCCTCGCCGGTAGCACCTGGGGCAACCAGAAGGAATCCTTACGGACAACCTTCAAAGCTATCTCGCAAGCAATCTCCAGTTACGCCGCCCCCGCATGGTCCACTTTCTTATCCGCTTCGGCCCTCGAAAGGATCCAACGCGCCCGGAATGCCGGTCTCCGCGTAGTCACGGGCAATCATCAGATGGCAGACACCGATGACTTACACAGAGAATCCAAGGTCATGCGCACTAAGTCACACCTTCACATGCTCTCCGCTCAATACCTCGCCAGAACAATGGATCCAGCTCACAACCAACCATCACAGCCTCTTGGAAAGTCATGCTCCACCACGCACCATGAAAAACGACCTCACCATGAGTTGCAAGCACACGGTCGAGTCCGCAGCCTCCATAGCAACAGACCCTCTCAACGGGAAACTCGTCGCAAACGCCATACACACTATGATGGTCTCTAGCGAACTTCAATCAATGAAAGGCGCCGTCATTCTCGGAGGTAGACCCCCGCCCGACATCAACGTGGAAGAATATGACCTTCCCCGCAGCACAAGAAGTACACTCTCCCAGCTTCGATCCGGATTCAGCAGATTCACAAACTCGTATCTACACCGTATCGATGAGTCCATCCCAGACGTCTGCCCAACATGCTCAACCACACCTGTTCGATTGCATTGGCGACCCCACGACACTCTCACTCACCGACTTATGGGAGAAACCACGAGAAGTGGCAAACTTCTTGAAGATGTCTATTTAAAAAAAAAATTGACGATTCATACACAACAAAGACGAAGCGAAAAGAAGCATATCACGTGGGCCTCGCTCTTCGATGACGGATACAACCGGCAACAACAACAACATCGCTGTTAATGCAAAAATATTCGAAAATAGTATATTCTAAAACGCTCTCGCATGATTAAATCTAATCGAAATATTTCGTCTTACGTGATATCAAAAGACATTCAAAGTTGTATCTTAATACCTTTTGACATTACGAGTGATCAAAAGGTGTACACCAAAGGTCTTAAAATAGGCTCGACAAGAGCAGATTTTTTGTTGAAAAAGCCGTGAACTTTGCTTCTCCAATCAGCTTACGTAGAGAAGTTTCTCGGTTAATACTATATCTGAGTGCTAATTCCAATGAATTTACTTACTACTCACCTTTCGAACCACGATTTTCCAAATCGCATCTTTTCTCGAAGCCGATTAATAGGGATGCGAGCCATATTTTGCAATAACTTCTACCAGATTTTTCGACAAAAATAAGTTCTTGCTTCCTGCGATTAAAAAACTACACATTCATGGAAGTGTATCTCTGCAATGAATTCGGTGATATTGTTTTAACTAGAAAAAAGCCAAAAAAATTTCAACATAATGCCTCGCAATATCCCGCAAAGCCGACTTGTCTGGACAACATTTATAATTAATCACTGCTTATTTGAGACTGATTAATTCGTGTCCCGGAAACTTTTTTTGTACGAGAGAAAGAAAACAAAGCGAAAAAGATGAGCAAAAAATTCAGAACTATCTACATATTAGAGAACATCATATTGTAATATGTTTCCTTTTTAATTGATGAGAACTATGTTTGTATTAATATCTAAAACTGACCTGTTCTTTTGTTTTTTTCTGATTCTGAGCCATAGATAGCTCTGAAACGGAAGAAAAACTTGCAGATCATCACTTCCATATTGACCTTGACGTCCTTCTGGATCAACACGTATCCTTATCCCATGTGCATTCTCATCTTGAATGTAGGCCTGCAAGCGATCTACGGATGGGATTTGGTGCGAAGTCTCCCACCGGGCAGTGGATCAGTCCCTGGATTGGGTTCGTTGAGATTGAGATTCTTCAGCTTTGGTAATCTGAAGCTTAGGATAAGCGTTGGAGAGTAATCTTTAGCCAAATAGGTCAAAAAGCTCAGACCACTAATCCATGTGTATATTGAGGGATAAATTTATGATAAACGAAATGATTATTTTTATGAGTTCGAATACGTTCTTTCCTTCGGTTTCGACGCAAACGAAGTTTCGACTCGGTTTTCACAGTTGTTGGAGCACATTCGAGACCATATAGCGCCACGGGTCGAACAACTGATCGCTATATTTTACCTTTCAGTCGTTAAGACATGTGTTTGTCGCAAAGTATGTCAGTGACTTCTCTTCACTTTATCCATGCAGCATTTATCCTTGCATTCCCTGTAGCTTTGAGGTCCCCGTCTGAGGAAATGAAGGATCCTAAGTACTTGAAGCTATTAGACAGTTAAAGTCTTTGTCGTGCCAGTGAAGAGATGCGGTGTGGTTTCGTGCAAAGAGTTCGGACGTTTCGCTTTATTTAAAGCATCATAGCTTTTTACTTCTTTAGGAGATTTCCTCTCTTGTATTGAGATAACTTTCATGTGAATTATGCTTTTTCGCTTTGTTTTTTACCAATTTCGTTCTGCTTTAGGGTAATTTGCATATCGCTGATGATGCTTTAAATAAAGCGAAACGTCCGAACTCTTTGCACGAAACCACACCGCATCTCTTCACTGGCACGACAAAGACTTTAACTGTCTAATTAACCTCCACGATGCGCGTCACTCAGTACTCAAAAATACTTGAAGCTATCAACTTTCCGGAGCATAATGTTCTGCAATCTTATGGATGTAGAATCGCTGATGCCGGCTTCCAGGTATTCGGCCTTGTCGACATTTAGACGCAGCTAGTATTCTTAGAACCGATTGTTTCATTTCTCCAGTCGAGCCTCGAGATCTTCCCGGTTGTCTGAGCAAAGAACAACATCATCTGCATACAGAAGAGTTTTTGGAAGGTCAAAGTGTAGGTCTTGGGTGATCAAGATGTCAAGGTGTATGTGTCTATGATCAAGATGAAAAGAAGCGGAGACAGTGCAGACCCTTGATGTACTCCAACTTAAATACTGAACGGTTCAGACGTTCCAGCTTGGCACCTGACGGTACTTCTTGGGGTGTTGTACATCATTTGGATCCACTTGAGGTAGGCCTCGGGAACTAAGTGATCTCCCAGAGAGTACCAGATCAGCTCATGTGAGACTCTTCAAAAGCCTTTTCCAAGTCTAGGAAAACGCAGTGGACAGACTTAGCTCTTTCTCTATGCTTCTCCAGGTACAGGCGGATGGCAAATATAGCATCAGTAGTTTCACATCCTTCACGAAACCGCATTGATTCACCGAAGTGCTGAAAATTTTCCGCAGACGAGCTCCAAAGACTTTTTCTAGGAGCATCGAGGTATGGGGTATTAGCCTGATGGGACGGTAGTTGGAACATTCAGTCACATCTCCTTTGCCTTTGAAGATGGAAATTGTAGCCGAAGCGTTCCAATCTTCCAAAGGACTCATAGCTTTCTGGAATATTTCAACAAGGTTTGAAACTCCACAGAATCCCGCGATTTTCCACGCTACAGCAGGTAGATCATCTGGCCCACATGCTTTTCCTGGTTTAATTCCCTTAAGCGCATCTCGAACTTCTTCTTCAGTAATGAGAGGGACTGGACCTTCTACTGGAGGAGACGGTGGTAGAAGTGGATGATGGAACTCGATGTTGGGGATTCCTTCGAAATGCTCCTTCCAACGTTGACAAATGTCGACATTCGACCGGAGAAGCTGTTGTTGTTGTTGTTGTTGTTGCCGGCAAGCATCCCGCATCGAAGACTTGGTTATGAGTACCGCCCAAAATGTTATAATATATTGAATTATTGAACATAACTTTTTTCAAAAAAAACGAATGAAGATCAAATTTTTAGATATTTTTTACAAGCCAAATTCACATGTTTCGAGTAATAGAACAAGTTTGGAAAATGCTTTATTAGGTTTATTCGTTAAAAAAATGGAAATAGTAAAAACTGCTTATAGAGATGTTCAGTTTTTCGAAGTAATAAAACAAATATTCTAGTATTTGGTGGCATATCCTTTCGAGTCAATGACTGCCTGACATCTACGAGGCATAGAATCAATCACAGAGTCAATGGTTGCCTGCGAAATCGCCTTCCATTCCTCCTCTAGCTGCTTAAACTTTTCATCAGCATTTCTGCATGTTCTTCCCGTCAATTTTCGTTGCAAATGTTCCCATAAATTTTCGATGATGTTCAAATCGGGAGACTGGCTCGGCCAGTCCAAAACAACCACATGCCGACAGCGAAACCAGTTCTGAACGTGCTGAGATCGATGTTTCGGGTCGTTATCTTGTTGAAAGGTGAACCCACGGCCGAATTTGGAGAGGGCCCAAGGGCGCATAGTGCTTTCCATTATGTTCTCATAGCCGTAACGATCGAGATTTCCGACAATACGTCTAATTGGACCCATGCCGCTGGCGGAAAAACAGCCCCAGATCATCACAGAACCACCGCCATGTTTGACTGTGAGCGACTGGTATTGCGGCAGGAAACGCTTGCCCGCTGGACGTCTTACCCACCTCAGACCGTTACTGCAGAACATATTAAACTTGGATTCATCGCTCCAAACAATCTGAGACCACTCACGGCGTGTCCAACTGAGGTGATCCTTAGCCCACTGAACTCGAACTTTACGATTTTTTTCGCTGATGAAAGGCTTCTTTGCAGGCCGCCTTCCATTCAGTCCAGCGGCTTGCAAACGGCGTTTGATGGTAGTTATTGAAGGAGCAGGAGTCGCGGGCGTTGATATGATAGCTTGAATGTCTGTAGCAGTGCGTTTCGGGTCTTCGCGAGATGCGCGCAGGATGCTTCGGTCCATGTACCTCGAAGTTACGCGGGGTCTCACCGAACTTGTCTTCACGATGACTCGTCCCTGCAATTTTTTTGTGTTCCAAAGTTATTCAGTTGTAGAAAATTCGTTTACCTGGGTTCGAAAACGCCGGAGGATATGGGAGATAGTGCTCTGAGTTACCCCGAACTGCTGAGCGAGCTCGCTCTGTGACCGGCCCTGTTTCGCCCCAGCAACAACAGCTTCTTGCATTCTTATACTTGTATTTCGATGTCCAACAGTTCGATCCATGACTTGAAACAAAATTTTTATGAATGAAGTTCGGTAAACAAAAAAAAAAATCAACTAAAAAAAATCATGGAGAAAAACTGAAAAATGGAAGATATACCAATTTCGGTGTATTTCCTGGAGATAAATAATAAATCACTCAAAACGACGTCCGGTACGGTACAGACACCCAAAAAAACTTCTGTGAAAATTTGAGCTTTGAATTTTATCTTTGAAAAAAGTTATTTTCAATAACCCTATATATTATAACATTTTGGGCGGTACTGTAGATGCCTTCTGCAGTTTGAGAGCCTCTTTCTTCTTCTTGACTGCAGCGTGGCCATCCTCATTCCACCACCAGGATTCTTTATTCACTATACGCTTGCGCCCTGGCTTGGTCCTGCCCAGAACTGCACCTCCAATCTCCTTCATTTTCTCACTGAGGAAATTCTAGTGTTCTTCTCTAGAGTCAGGAACGGCTCCGTAGAGAGCGGGGGCGGTGAGTGCAGGAAAATGTCGGTGCATGAATTGAATTTTCTTCTCATGGATTTTCCACCACTTTATCCGGGCAACTTCATTTACAGGCTCGACACTGCACGACTGTTTGAGATAGCGTAAGTCGGTAACCCCTGGGAGATGCTGCGAGGTGATGTTGTCGCTCGGTATAACTTTGCAGTTGGTAACGATCTTGAGATGGTTTCTCTGGTTCATCCAATAGTCGATTTGAGTGTGCCTCCCTTCACTACAATACGTGATGAGATGCGAATCTCTTTTTCGGAAAAAAACTTATTGCATATGGAGAGATCGTGTTCCTCGGCGAAGCGGATTAGTCTCTCTCCGTCCTCGTTGGTTAAGCTGTATCCATTACTTCCGTGCGCTCTCTTGTTTAAGATAGAGCTCTTTCCAACATGTCCATTGAGGTCACTATCTATGAAGATTTTCACTTCCGGCGGGCTCTGGATTGTGATGTCTTCCAAAGCCTCCCAGAAACGCTCTTTCTCCGCTTCGCTGCATTCCGATTTGGGTGCATAAGCACTGATGGTTTTGAGAAACTCACCTTTCCAGTCCACGGTTATGAACATGAGTCTGTCTGAAATTTGGCAAACTTCTGCTAACTTATTACATTAAAGACGCGGCCTATTATTCCTCGAAAGCCCTCGCATACTTCTCACCTCGATCGCGTAGCTTAAAGAAGACGCCCTAGCATTGGTGGGTTCTTAGAGGTGCATATTGAGGTGTAACGACGATTCCTTCAAAGACCGGCTCGTCGCACGAATATCCAAGTCGATATTTCAGCCTGACGTCCGTTTACGACCCTTTGAGCCATACAACCCGGGATTTTGGGCTGCATGGGCTAGAGGTTATTCATTGGACACGCCTCTTGACCGTTTTTCTTAGGCTAGTAAAATAGCAGTAAGCGAGGGGATGTGGGCTGTCCAATTCCCACACCCACCCGCGACGCTTACTAGCCTAAGCCCCTCTTTGGTCAGCCATGGCAAAACCACCAAGACTCACATCCGCCAGCTGGAGAGGCCCCACATACGGCAATCGACGCGTGAAAACCGCACGCTTTAGGCATCATAAAAATCTTAATCTTCCAGATCTTTCGACTAATGGAACTCTTGGCCCTATCAAACACCTGTTTCAAAAAAATTCTCTATATTTAATATATGTATCTGTTATGAAAATTGATTAAAGATACTGAAGGGAGAAATTATTCAAGCACGATCACAATCGATCACCGCGATGACGCTAATACAAAAAAGTCTGTTTCGCCCCCGCTCAGACAGACTTCTGTGTGCTCTCTGGGTGGGGCTCATCAGTGATTGCCCAGAGAGTAAACATAGGATAAATTTGAAAGATAATTTATCATATGTTAAACAAAGAAACAAACAAAAAACAACAAAAAATCGTGGCTTCCATGTGTTCATCGTGGCTTCCAAACTTAGCCTAAATTGATTTAATGACTTCTCGCTTCACAGTATACATCGAACTCGGACCATGAATAGTTATCCATTGTAAATTTATAGTCTAGTTCAAGTTCAAGAACTGTCATTAGACACGAAATTCAAATGATTCAGACAATTTAATTCAAATTTTCTGTTTTTGAAAACTTAACATGTAGCTTCAAGTGAGGTTCGTGGTTCAGGCCTTATGGTATGTATCTATGTAGGTGTCCAAATCCTCTTAGAGAACGGATTCCTCTATTTCGAGGGTGAATTTAAAATGTTAGAAATAAGTCGAACCATGTTATCCGTGGCAAAGTTAAGGAATTCGGGAGTAGTGAAAACGAATGAAACACTTTTTTTTTAAAAGTCGACTTGCAGTGGTGCTATACGGTGTTCACCTTTCCCTGACGGTCTTCGCCCTAGCCTACCACATCATCGCCGATCGTCTCATCCAAATACTCCCTGAGCACATTCATGTACCCCTCAAGGTAAGGCTTATGAGAAGGAGACTGAAAAGTGACTGGAGTGTAATTGTGATTGGTATATACTTAATACACTATTCTGAGTTCGTGTGAAAAAGGAGTATTAATTCTACGATTAACGTTCAATCCGAGCGTTTCATTTTGGAGATACAAGTGGGAGCAAAGAAAACGTTGGGAGAGTTGAAGGCAGATTGCGAAGACTTTGAAATTATATCGAATCCAGCTAAGAAATACACTAAAATTAATAATAAAGAAAACTACCAAGTTTTTGTTTTACCACAAGTTCTGACACTTGGTACTAATTTGGCAATTTTATTCTTCACTTAGGCCTGGGAAAGAGTTCTCGACTTAAGATTCACTCTGATTTCTATCACCAAAAACGAAGCGATGCGTTGTTCTTTGGTAGAATTCAGGCAGAAAAACCCTTGAGGCGATCATTCTCAGAAGGATCCTCATCCCAGTATATATGTATCAGAAATCGTATGATTATGAGCGGAATATCTCAATTCAATGGCGACTTATTCGATGATGATGAATCGTTCGAGCTTAAGTAATGATAGGTTTGATTAGATCAGTGAGATCACGGAGAAGATTCGAGCCTCGAGAGCCTTCAAGGCGAACGGACTATCCTTCGACCCTCAGAGGTGGCTTTATCACAGGGTCGTTCAAAATCAGATTTAAAAATGAATCTGTATCAACTACGAAGATTTTTCCAGAATTGAGCTTACCGTCAAGTGGTATAATATTTCCGGCTAACTTTTTATAACAGTATTTGATCACGAGAAATGAGAGGCCAGCTCTAAACGACCCTTTGAAACCACACCAAGTTGACGCAAAAAGACCTTTCAATCTTAATTACGAATCAGGCGAAAGCCGGGTCAATATTTAATTTAAATAGATAGAGTGGCTGGCTGGAGCAAAAGAACGATTACGTTCATAGTGTTTCGAAAAGAGAAACACCACTCGTTTGAAACTTACCCAAGATTCATAGTCTAACATTGAAAATATCATAATTGGTTAGTGTGGTAGTTCCAAAAATATTGAAGAGTATTGGTTCGAGATTTGCTCAGTTGCTTTGATAATTTTGAGAAATTGGAAACAGAGAAAAGTTTTTTTGCAGTATACTGAACAACAAAGACTCGCCATTTGCCTCCAACTCACCGAGTACGTCAACCACAGGACTGGGCTCCTTTGCCGACATCAATCCGACTGACGCAGTTGTTGACGGACCTCCGGTTGTTGTGGTTGAAGTGGAAAACGTCTCTCAGGATGCGACTGAAAGTAATGAGGTGAGCTAGTTTGGACGCAGCAAGATCACTACAATTGTGTGAAGGTTAGGGAAAGAGAGTTGTATATGCTTGATCCCGCCACGTGAACTGGTTTATTACCTTGCAATAATTCAATTCAATTTTGTTTTCAACCAGAGCTCTTGAATTGTGTAGTTGTGAAACTCTTCATTGAGAAATGCCCATTTGTAGTCGTGGCGACTTTCTCAGAAGTCGGCACATCAGTTAAATAGGAAACTAGAACGATTGTGTCTTTTCAAAAGGTGTCTTTTCGTTGACAATGGTATCTTCTTCGAGATCATTTGCCATCATTATACTGAAAATGATCTTTTTTCACTCGGTTAAAAGTGAAATCTGCAATTATATGCGTCACTTTGATTAGAACATATTCTATTTTCTAATAGGTTTAAATAAGTAATTTTTAATTTACACACCCGCACTGGAAAAAATGCTCAGCAAAAGTTCTGTTATACTTTAGCGCCCCATCTTTATAAACTTGGGCGTAGTAGGATGCTGCATCACAATATACTGGATTGTTTCAAGCTTCCATGGGCTACTTTTCACGTTATTTGTGTTTGAATTGTTTTTTTTTCTTCTATGAAATGATTGCTTAGGTAAGAGGAGCTAGAAGGGCAGGAATTTTTTATTGGAGAAGTGGTGCTGTTATGGGTGCCATAGATAGAAAGGTCCGGGTATGTGCTTTAACTCCCAATTTTAAAAGGTTGGAAACAATAGTTTAATTGTTGAAATTTTACTTTAGGCCCCTCCATTTCTGCTTTTCACCTTTAGCCCCCTTCATTCTGGTATGTTTTACTATGGAATGGAGGAGATGGTTCCTGTAAAACCGAAGGTTCTAAAGTTCAGTCAGGTTCTATGTGAAGTAAAAGTTTTCCGTTGTCAATTCCAAGTCCTTCTCATTTACTTTGGTCTCTACAACAAAATATGTAACTTTAATGACAAATAAAACTGTCCTCTCTACCCTGAAGAACTGATCGTGTGGCTTTTACAAACATATATAAAAACTTCAGTGAATTTTAATAAGAAAATTATAGACGAAGCTTCGTCTCAGTTACGTTTAGCACAGTTATCAAGGGAATTTTATAACTCTAATTGGTTCAATTTTTATTGATTCAATTTATTGATTTAAATTTTATTGATTAAAGTTTTATTGAAAGAGTTTTGGTGGGTTAAGATGTCATTGGACGAGGACCAGCCGGACTCCAAGATGAGTTCGCTGGCAGTGCCTTCCTTGCACCTAACGACTAACGCCTTCGCCTTCATCCGCCGCTCGCTCTTCTTCCTCTTCGCTCTCTACTATGCCGTTGCCATACCCTATTATATATTGTTCTGATCTCTAATCAAGAATTGGATTTTAAGTCGATCGCTACATACATATATGTAAATTTAAAAAAGTGAAGTTAAAAACTTGAGTTCGTCTCAGTCAATTCGAATTTGAACGTTTCGGGCTAGAAAGAGCCATTTTCTTAAGCACCTATACCGCTAGTTCTATGATTATACGGTCAAATGAGATATGTCAAAAGTCGAAAGTGTCCTTACTAGTCAAAACCTAACGTTCCATTCCAGTGTGCGTTAGAAACTTCATGACTTGAAACAAATGCTTCAATGGTAAATCGTCTTTTTCGTAATTTTAAATTTTTAGGTGTTTCGTGAAACGTTATGCATCTTGGATAAAGATTAGATTTGATTCTGGGAACTTTGAATCGTGCTAAAAGCAAGATGGAATCCATTAGAAGCATTTCATTTGTTGTTAACTGTCGATTCACTTCATTAAAGTCGCTTGCTAGACTGACTTTTGCATGTACTACTAGATCTTCTTCAAACACAATTCCAGTAAAGAATTTGTACATTAATGAATGAAAAGTTTTAAGATGTTTATAGATGTTCTATAATAACATCAGTTTAGTTTTAAGATGTTTTTAGATGTTCTATAATAACATCAGTTTAGTTTTAAGATGTTTATAGATGTTCATATAATAACATCAGTTTAGTTCTATACGAAACTCACAACATAAAATTCGCGTTTTCTATGTAATGGAAGAGTACCATTTTATACGAATTAACAAAATTACTTTATGTTTTATGTTGTTAGAAGTTCCCTAACAACGACAGAAACTATTATCAAGTTGGTTTACACAAAAAAACTTATTTTTTCATTATTCGATCAATAGGGCACACTTTCTAATTTGATATCTTCAAGTTAAAATTGGAAGTATTCGTTACACTACAATGGTTCTCCTTTTTGAGACATGATATGGCACAGTTCGCAACTACATTTATTTTTTAACAACATAAAATACTAGTTTCGAACTAAAATTCGAAAACAAAACAAATTAGATAGAGAAAGACATAGAAAGAACCAATTGGCAAGAAAACTTATGTCATTTTTTGTGTGTTAAACTGACACTAACATAGATGATGATGTAGACTGAAGATTTATTTGATTTAACTAGGTACTAGATCGTTTAATACCAAATAAGAAGCGGTTTGGCGTGAATAACTAATCCTTATAATCAGTAGGTACTACTCTATTTTTTACAAAATTATAAAATATATGAGGCAGTTAAACAAACACGGGTTTTAAAAACAAAATGATTAGCCATCGAATGAGCAAAACTGAATTTTAATCTGAAAAAGTCTTCAAAAAAAGAATGAAAGTACAAAGTTCATAATATTTCTACATAAAAGACGAGGAGTTCCGATACTCGAATTGTAAAAAAGCGCTAATTGTAAGTATGATGATTAAGGCAAGCGTTGAAACCGATTCAAAAGCTATAAAGTTAAGCTTAAAATGTAAATTTTAACAGAACTCACTATGTATTAGTAAGACAAACGTTTCTCTACTCATCAGCAATGTTTTATGGTCTCCTATCTCAGCCGTCAAGCGATGATAAACTTCTCGCCCCTCTTCAGCATGCAGACATGGTGGCCGCATGATGTGATGCAACAGAGTCGCTGGTTCAGGGATGTTGAGGGGCAGTCAGAGTGTCGGAGGCACCTCAAGACACAAGTTATGAGAAGGGGTTCTGATAAAGAAAAGGATAGATAGAGGTAGATAGAAGCATAAGAGAGAGGAAATGTTTTCAGATATGAGATGGTACTCGCTTATTCGGTTGGAAGAGCTTCAGAGAGAAAAGTGTCTGGAAAATACCCGATACATAACTCGCAGATAAAAAAAACTAAAAATATCCGTCATACGAGAGAGGACACGAGAACAGAAGTTAGTGTAGAAGTGAAGAGAAGCGTAGAACCGAGAGATGGGACAGCTAGAGAGAAAGAGAGGGAGAAATAAAGAAAGAGTTAAAGAAAGAACTTGAAAGAAAGGGAGAGAGAGGAAGAGATGGTTAGAGAGAGAAGAAGAAAACTAGAAAGGAATATGGGCAAACTGACCATTCGTGCTTATTACATCGCAAAAAAACGGCGCTTCGGTACTTCAAAGGCAAAAAGTGAAAGGTATAGCAGAAAGAACACAGTGAATGAATATATAGAAACAGCAATAATATTATATAAGAAGAAAAAAGATGAAGAGAAAGGAATGATTATGAGTGACCGTGGAATACTGGTTGAAAAGATTTGAAGAGGGTCGCAAAAAAAAGACTAAACCTAGGCTGAAATTTTTGTGGTTATCACCATTGTTTTCAAATTTCTATTAAAAGGAATCAAAACAGTGAATAATATATGAATAGCATTGAAAAAGTTTTCGAACACTTTTTCTGAAACTTTTGCTCGGTTTTTCATAGTTTTTTTCATGTTTCAAATGATGTTTTCTCAAAACGCTCTTTACGATGTACAAGAAAGATGTATAAAGAGTAGGAATACTATGAAATCGCATTTCCGATCAGGGCGCAATCTAGACTTTAGTTACATTTTCTGCGAAGTTTTTCGGAGAAGATTAGGAACAACTCAATCTGAATGATTATCTGACATTAAAATGACTCAGCCTGGGCAGATATTTCTATGGAAAGCACATATATATCGGTTGCGAATCTTCGCGGTAAGAGATGTCGTGTTACCGTTGGTTTTAACCAGAAAATTCGATAACCAATTGATTGCTCTTCTGGGGGAGCAAGTGACTGGAATTTGCTTCGGATCTGGACATTCGATCTCAGAAGAAGTGCTACGGGCAAACAATCTCCGATTGCTTACGCCTTAATTTTCAATGATTGAACTTTCTACTTCAAAGGTTATTTTATAAAAACAATGATAATTCCTTCCAAACACTTAGCGATCGTTTTCAGAACGTCCAGTATAGAACATGGAGGGAGAACAAGGTGAATATTTTATCAACAAATATTTTTATCAAGTGTTTTTGAATAGTTTTACACTAGTTTCATTTTTTATAAGACCCAGAATAGGTCATCATATTTAAGAAAAAAAAGGAAAAAATTCAGTCACCATAAGCTTTACAAAAAAACTCTCGGTTATCAAGTCAAAAATTTAAAAATATGTGGTCACAACGAGTCAGAATAAAAATCGGTAATTTGAGTGAGAATACAACTTGATCTCTCATTATACTATATATATATATATATATATATATATATATATATATATATATATATATATATATATATATATATATATATATATATATATATATATATATATATATATATATATATATATATATATATGTATCTCTCATTATAGTATATATATGTAAAAAAATATATGTATGAAAAATATAGTATATATATATATATATATGTACGAAAAAAGTATGAAAATCTTTAGAAGAGAGCCAATCCTAACCATGATGGAGAGTCAACTTTTCAGGCGGCTTAATGAAAATTGGGCCGGGAAGACAAATATTGTATCCACACCCTGTGGGGCAGCATTTGCTCTGTGACGTCGAGCGACCCGAGCAGTCGATGTGGGTATTACACCTAAAAATAAAAAAAAAACTTCAAAAAAGTCTGGCGTTTTTTGAACATCTTTCAAAGGTTTTCTTGAACAATGCTTCAAATCTGACGTTTCGTGAAAATGGAAAAAAGTTTTTTCTCTAAATAAAATTGGAATAAGATAGTGTTTTTTCCAACTGGATTTTTTCCATGTGACAGTTCAGTAATTTTATTCCTGGAACCGGCTTCTCTGCCTTTGAAATATTTAACTGAGAATTTCTAGATTGAAGGTGTACACTAAAACAATTCGAAATAAGCTTAAAAGTTTAGATAAAAGCTCATATATTTGTGTTAGTACTAGTTGAAACTAGTACATAAATTCGGTGGTATTCATTGATGTTCACTTTCAAATATCATCATCGTATTGGAGACTCAATAGACTTGGAGGTTATTCTCTTTTTTGAGAATAAACGGTTAAATTACAGTAAATATTGGATTTCGAAAACTAGCGAATTCCCGAACATCATTGAATTTCTCGACGAATATTGATACAAGGCGATGAAAAGTCAAAAGAGCAGTTCAGCATTACCTCCATTTTCAGCGGGTAACACTACGATTTTCAAGAAAATGACTTTTTCGACAGTACCAATTGACAGAGCGTTCCTTCCGGCACTTGATGCCCAGTGTCTGCGGACTGGGACATGTATTAGCATTTGAAGTGCAGCAGGGCGTGCTCCCTACACTTGCATGGCAGAGGGTTCCTGAGACGAAAACAACATGTATCCCAGTTCTCTTTAACCTGGTTAATTTCTAAATGGGGAAAAAAGGGTTCCGTCTGTTACATTCAAACCATTATCTAGTTAATTATAATTATAATCAGCATCTTTTTCTGACTAATGCGCTGAAAAAATGGTTTCACGTGTATGCAGGTAATCAAGGACCATTAAGATAAGCCTTAAAACGAAACATAATTCGAAGACTTTGTGGAGTAATTTTTTCCCCGCATTAGACGGTGAAGATACATAAAAGCTTACCATAAGTCATACGAACAGGCTAAAATACTGGCTGTCCAAGCTGTATATGGTTTAGATAAACGAGGAGTGAACTATAGGTGAGAGAAATAGGAGGGAATGATATCGAGATGCAGAATAAGAAGTATAGCTTGCTTCCAATCATTATAGGCTTCTCACCTCGCCGAGCATTAGTGTTTTCTAATTATCAACCCTGAAGGTGACCTATAAATGTTCCCGAGACCAACGGTCGTGGCCGTTCACTCCGAGGTCAACGGCCAGATTCAAAAGAAACAATCATAACGGTCAGAGTCGTTCGCTCCGAGCAAGCTCACCTGATTCACACTGCTCCGACTGCATGCAGGAGTGGAAGAAGGCAGGGCAGAGCGGGTGCGCGCGGAAGAGCGGAGTCTGAGTCTCAACCTCCTTGTCGACGGAAGTCGATCCAGCATTCGCTGAATCCAAGGCGAGCAAGTAAGCCCGGAGCGAGATTCCCCTCAAATCAAAATATTTAAAGAACATGAAATCAAGAAATTATATGTATGTGCAGAGAAATGCGCTTTAGATTAACTAACCTGGTGGGAAAAGCTTTTAAATGAGAAGCAAGTAGTTACAAGTTCGACTCTCTTCTCATTTTATGTTTGGAAGAACTGTTAACGTTTTTTCTCATTATACTGGGTTATAGGACATAATTATATTATGAACCCGATTTTTATGCCCATTGTTCTATAACGCTAACGCTAACCTGAATTGCTAAACTGTGATGTGCTTACATTACCCTATAAAAAATTCCGCCAAGTTCATTGATACCATCATGATGAATGATGTTTCTAACGCAAGCTACTTATGTACATATGTAAGATGATAGGTATTCCCTTAACAATTAGCCTTAACCCGGCTTACCTTATCTCCATCATCAATTCTTCTCTTGAGAAAAACAAATGAGAGCTACTCATGAAATTATAACCCTTTTTGCTTCCATTCAGTACTCTATGTTTAATGTACAATCATCCAGTTATCGCCTTTCTTACATTTTTTTACATTCGAACATTCTTTTCACGCTTTGCTTTTTCTATTGCACTAAGAAAAAGTTTGTGAAAGAGACTACTGATCTCATTACTATGTTCGTGGAAAAAAACATGCTAATATCAGAAAAAAGTTAAAGAATATATTTGGAAAAGACGGCTGAACCTGCTCTGTCGTTGACACTCTGGACGGGCAACTCCGAGTCTTTCGAAGTACTCGCACCACGGAATGTTGCTTGTAACCGCGTACAAAGGCGACAGGAAGAAGAGAATTGAAAGAATTATCATCCGCCTGCTTTAAGTAATTAAACAATCATTTAGAACTTTTGTCAACAATTATATGTGAAATATAGTTGCGAAACACAGTTATATATTCACATCGATTTGGATAAAAATTGAAATTCTCTGTTATATGTTTTGGAAGTTTCTCTGTTATATATGCTCGGTTAAAAGGATGCAAACACAGGTTACCAAATTAAAATATGAAATTGCATCTACATAGAAGTGATCTGAAACATTTTGATACATCTTTTAAAAAAGGGCCCGGAATAGCTAAATTGGTAGAAGACTAGATTACCAATCTGAGAGTTTTCGAGGTGTGAGAAATGTTTCTATGCTGAAAGGTAAAAGATGGGTTGTTTATAGACTTCAGATCTTCCATCCTCCATTCATCAGCAGGGTTGAACTCAATCTGCTGCAAGACTCTGACTCCTTGAAATAGTACCGTCTAAACCTTATGCTACCTTCTCGTTTCCCTACTTTTTTTCTACAATGCTCAACTGGGCAGGACAATCGCGATATTTTTTCACCGTGCGATATTTCAACCATTCGTCATTTATTAGAGCTGTGTTCAATTGTAAAAGTGACGGCACTATACATTTTTGGTAAAGCGAACTCAAAACATGTGAAGGTCATCTGAAACAGAATGATAAACCTACATAGTTTTTCATAACCTGAACCTGAAAAAATAATATCTTTACAAAGAGTAGAACCTTGGTTTCAGTAGTATGGCTAAGTGTTCAGCAAGAGGGCAAGGTGCAAAATCGTAAGAGTAAAATAGGGATCAGGTGAGAAATACGAAGAACTGAGAGAGTAGAAGGAAGTCGCAAGAAAGAGTTGAGAGAGTTGAAAAAAGGGAGAGAGAGAAAAAACGTGAGATATACAAGGGAAAAGGAGAAAAAGACTGTAAAGCAGCAGCATAGGGTATTTCAATTGAAAGGTTGTTTTTATTTTCAATGAAGTATTTCAAAAAGGTATTCGGATTCTTCATGACGGAACGCAATGTCGTGTTTCCGTTGCAAGTCATAAGCAAAAGAGAGAGATATAGAGGGCGAGAGATAGATACAGTGAGAAAGAGAGAGAATGAAAAAGAGACAGATAGAGGAAGAATGAGAGGGACAGAGAAAAAAATAGATGAAGAGAGAGACAGAAAGAAACCGTGAAGTTATGGCAAAATTGACCGGATGATAGAAGGAGGAAGGGCGATTGGTTGGGTGAGTATACAAACAACCCGGAGGGATGTGAAGAACGTCACTCGGAAGAAGAGATAGAACGAGTTCGAGAGAAACCGCGTGAGATGAAGAGAAGCTGCATAAAAGAAGAGGGGGAAGAGGCAACGTGAGAAGAAAAGAGAGAGAGAGAAAGAAATGGATAGAGAGAAAGGGAGAGAAAACTACAGAGAGAAGAGATATAGAAAGAAAGGATACAAAGTGTAGCATCCTATTTGGTCCTACACGCCGAAACGGTTATGAGCAAGTTGGACAGAGAGAGATCTCGCCCTCTTCTTGATGGTTAGAAACGGAACCCTGTGGTTTCTCTTGAGTTATGCGAACTAACTCTGACTAGGGTGACTTCGGATCATTTTTCGACTCCTTTTAGTATTGAGTTAGGCAGAAGTGAACCAGTAGTGGATTAAGTTTTCAAGCTCAGACTCGGATGCTCAAGGTGATATACTTTGACCCATTCACCATTCAAGTATGTCAACTAAAAGAGTTGATATTGATCGTAACTAGGTTAATCATTCCCTCTTTATCTATTAAAACACAAAGTTTTTTTTAAAAATCACAGTGAAAGATTTTCGTAATTGCGATCTGCTCTTGCTATCCATTGTCTTTTTTCTCTGGAATCACCCTTGTATTACGATGTTGAAGTTTATAAATGAGCTTTTCCACTTTCATATCTCAACCGCCGATTTCTCTCCTTTCTTAGAAATAAAGTCTTTATAGAATTTTTAAATGTCATGTCAACGAGAGAAGGAACCTTCTCGATTGAGTATAGCCGAAACACTTACCAGGAACCTTCTCGATTGAGTATAGCCGAAACACTTACCAGGAACCTTCTCGATTGAGTATAGCCGAAACACTTACCAGGAACCTTCTCGATTGAGTATAGCCGAAACACTTACCAGGAACCTTCTCGATTGAGTATAGCCGAAACACTTACCAGGAACCTTCTCGATTGAGTATAGCCGAAACACTTACCAGGAACCTTCTCGATTGAGTATAGCCGAAACACTTACCAGGAACCTTCTCGATTGAGTATAGCCGAAACACTTACCAGGAACCTTCTCGATTGAGTATAGCCGAAACACTTACCAGGAACCTTCTCGATTGAGTATAGCCGAAACACTTACCAGGAACCTTCTCGATTGAGTATAGCCGAAACACTTACCAGGAACCTTCTCGATTGAGTATAGCCGAAACACTTACCAGGAACCTTCTCGATTGAGTATAGCCGAAACACTTACCAGGAACCTTCTCGATTGAGTATAGCCGAAACACTTACCAGGAACCTTCTCGATTGAGTATAGCCGAAACACTTACCAGGAACCTTCTCGATTGAGTATAGCCGAAACACTTACCAGGAACCTTCTCGATTGAGTATAGCCGAAACACTTACCAGGAACCTTCTCGATTGAGTATAGCCGAAACACTTACCAGGAACCTTCTCGATTGAGTATAGCCGAAACACTTACCAGGAACCTTCTCGATTGAGTATAGCCGAAACACTTACCAGGAACCTTCTCGATTGAGTATAGCCGAAACACTTACCAGGAACCTTCTCGATTGAGTATAGCCGAAACACTTACCAGGAACCTTCTCGATTGAGTATAGCCGAAACACTTACCAGGAACCTTCTCGATTGAGTATAGCCGAAACACTTACCAGGAACCTTCTCGATTGAGTATAGCCGAAACACTTACCAGGAACCTTCTCGATTGAGTATAGCCGAAACACTTACCAGGAAATTGTGGTCACTCAACAATAAAATGAAGCTTGAAACCACTGAAGAAACCAGATCGACAGCATCAAATTGGAGAAAAATCGATCACATACGGGAGCATAAAAATTCGTCCGTTTGCCTTGAAAAGTGATAAAAATGTTTTATGAATTATTGATTACTTTATCGCCCAAAAATTCGATCAGTGTTGTCACTAACATTGCTAACAGAAATGTGATTTTATACGAGGAAACTTGGTAAGATGAATAAGCAGTTTCGTGTTGCAGAAAAGAGTTTTGTTTGTCGAGCTAGGTATTTTCTGAGTCAAGACCGAGCTAGTTTTATCTCAGTCAAGACCGAGCTAGTCTTATCTTAGTCTAGACTGAGTTATTCTTATGTTAGTCGATATCGAGTTAGTCTTGGCAGACCACTAAGCTTTCCAACCACATTTGAAAGAGTTCAAAAGATCACAGACAGAAATAGCGAGAGGCAAACAAAGCAACTGAGTTATGGAGAAGATTGAAGGAAGAACGAGAAATATGCACTTTAATTGGCAGTTCACATCAAACTGCGAACTCTCCAATAACAACATTTGGTTTTATCTTATTATGCATCACAACTTCAAATACGAAAATAGTCCGCGTAACTTCAATCAAAATAAACAAGATGAGAATTTCTCTAACGAGAAACGTCGAATAACCTCCAGGCGAAACTAAGACCTTCATGTGGGAAAATTGCTTTTCCTTAAATATTTAAACATGATTGAACCCTTTCTCGTGCAAAACTCGAACAAATAAAATATGTGTGACTTAACATCATCATTGACTTCCTCTTCTCTAATGTTAAAACTTTTATGAAAAACCGTAAAATTTCCTTCTCGATTTTGGCAAGATACCGACTGTCAGTGGATTGGTCACGAAATGCTTCCATTCAAAAACGCTGCTTACCAGAACACGTGTGCATCTCGTGTTATTAATTCTTACATCTCCTTTACCTCGGAATCTCTATTATTATTGTCTCCTACGTTTTTCAAAGAAGTTTTTTTCGAAGCTTGTTACTGATGCAATTTTATCCTGCGAAAACTCCGCCTGTAATAGAACATGTTACGAAATTTGTAAATTAATTTGACCGAAGTCGTATATGTTAATGTTCTTCATGAGTGAACCCTTTTTTTATTATACTTAATTCATAAGCGACTTTTTCTCTGAAAATTTCATTTACTAATAAAATAGTGAACACGCTTATGCGACAAGTCTCCTATGTGTGTTATTTTATATTTAATGTATACGCAAGGAATAAAGAATGGATGAATAAAGGTGAATTAAATTAATCAAACTGAAAACTAACACTTCATAGAGGTCAGAAATTGTACGGTAAAAGATCAAAAGTCTTATTCGACGATGTTTATTCCTCGAGAGTGCAACAAAAAAAACTCAAACACGGAAATGAGTTTCCTCGGAGAGAACAACATTGCTGATTAGTGTTTGATTTACATAGGAAAGGCAGAAAAAGACGCGTTCAAAACGACTTCGCTTATCAATTTCCGCGATATACGGAAGACGAGCAATTTTTCGGATGGCTCACTCAACAAGTGTTTCAAAAAATTGTCCCAGAAGACAAGAAAACGTGAAATCGGAAAGGAACGCAGAGTGGACTAATAGACGGAATGTAGGTAGCTTTTCTTGTCATCCTCCCTTATCCTCCAGCTATCCTCCTATTTCTCTTCTGCCTCTCTTTTAACTCTCTCTCTGATACTCGCTCTCTCTTTTCTATCTTTCTCTCTGTTGCTCTCTCTCTCTCTCTCTCTCTCTCTCTCTCTCTCTCTCTCTCTCTCTCTCTCTCTCTCTCTCTCTCTCTCTCTCTCTCTCTCTCTCTCTCTCTCTCTCTCTCTCTCTCTCTCTCTCTCTCTCTCTCTCTCTCTTATCCCATTCTTATTATTCTTTCTCGGGCTCTTTTTCTTTTCTTTTTTCCAGCTGTTTTTTCGCTCTTTCTCGCTCTAATCCTTTTTCAACTCTATAGTTCCATTCACCCTTGAACAATGATATTTTTAGAATCATATTTAATTAGTTGAATTCTTTTTTAAACACTTTCTTTTTCTAATTTTTTTTTATTCCCCCAACCCTCCCATTTTCCGCGAGTTCCTGATTTTGAGCTAAAGATTACTGCTGAAGACTTTAAACAAAAAATGCCGTTATTCGGTCATAGGGAGTGGAGGAACAGTTTCTCGACTTCGGAAAAAAAGGGATTGTCCATTTGAATGCGTAATCTACCTCAATAGAAGACGTCTAATTACACTGAGTACTATTTATAGTGCTTATTGAGGAAAACAATAGGGAAAAAGATTTTTTTTTAAATAATAATATTATTTTTTTAAAGTTAAAAGATCTCACACACAGGACACACTTTTTAACAAAGTTTTTGATATATATATATATGTTTTAACAAAGTTTTTGATATTTTTTTATTTCTGATTAACTGTTAACTTTGAAGAAAATACATATATTTCTTTCAAAACGGAGAAATAGTTGCAAAAATTATTGATTGCAATTTGAAACGCAGTTCTCTCGCCATTCTTCTTGAAACATGGTACGTGCATTTGGTCTATGATATAAATAAAAACGCAGTGGTGTTTGAGAGATCTTTTTTATCTGGGGTTCATTAGTAAGCGCTGCGAATAACTCTTTTTTTTCTTTTTAAGGATGTCTTTACCATTTTCTTTTTCCAATTCGAAGGATGTCTTTACTTCGCTCTTTTTTTCTCCTCTCTCTTTTTTTCTTTTTTCTTTCTCGCTCTTTTTTCTCTATCTCTATCTTTTTCCTCCCTCCCTCTGTACACTTTATTTCTTGAGGTCTTTTTTATATTCCCAAGTACAACCCGAAATCACTTTGAAGAAGTCCTTCGTAAACTTCCGCCTTCTTCATCCTTTTGGTAGCAACATCCGAATAATATCTTTCATGAGCTTCTTGAGTTTCCCGCCATTGTTCCCTCCACTCATCTCCCACGAGTTATTTGCTGTCCACACATCCACTTCGAACAAGCGAACATTTCCTCGTTCTACGCATAGTAAACTTCAAGCGATTTTTTTGACTTCTGCACGCAAATTTCCTGAAAACCTATGAAGATGATAAACTACTTCCATCTGGAAACGAAGATGATTTCCGAGTTTCTCTTCAGTTCTACTCGAAGCTTTACATAAAATTCCAAAGATATTTGTAGTAACTCAAGCTGAAAAAGACTGATCTAGAGCTTGTTCAACCAAATCGAGAAAATTTCAAGGATATGCATGAGTTCTGGTTACGAATGTTTAATTCAGTTGTTTATTCTTTTTTTAGTATAACACTTACAATTAAATACTACGGCAATGCAGAATACACGTAAAAATGATATATGTACATACAACTAAACTACAAATGTCTATATATAACAAGCAAAAGTTCTTGTAATTCAACAAATCCAAATTTTTTCCATATTTTGTTTTAAAATAGATTTAAGTGATGAAAGCGATGTCATTAAACCATTTTTGCGCCTAAAGTTCTTGTAACCAGTTTACGAATTACATAGGGCTTCGAAGCTATTTCTAACATTTAAGTGAAACAAACTTCATTCTCTTATTTATTTAGCATAGATAATCATCATAATAATTAATGGAGCGTTAGAATTCAACTTTTCACTTTGCGAAGTAATTTTCTGCAAAGTGATCCCGTTGAACGCTCCAATGTTGAACGCTCCAACCACGAATTACCGTGAAAAGAAACATGGACTACGGTGAAAAGAAAGAACACATGCATTCTAAGACAAAGCTACGATTTTTCTGTAAAATTCATAAAAATTACGTCCAACAGTAAAAGTTATTATGAAAGTAATACCGTAGTCCATTTCTCTTTTCAAGGTAATTCGTGGTGAGACATTGGAGCGTTCAACGGGATCACTGCAGAAAATTACTTTGCAAAGTGAAAAGTTGAATTCTAACGTTCCATAACTTTCTTTTTACGCAGCGCAAAGTTAATGCGAGTTTCCAGCAAAAGCATACAAGATGCTAGACTACGGATTCAGAGGGTAAAACGACTAATAATACTAAGCGAAAATTTGAAGAAAAAAAAGATTACGAAAATTAAAACAACAAGAAGTTATTGCATTATTCAACAGCACCTGAATCTAATGAAGTCTTACGCTTGGGAGACATAGATTCGAAAATGAAACTAAAATAGGTGTATAATATATAACAATATAAAATTTTATCACATAACCTGATTTCAAAGGTCATGTTTTTTTTTTGCAGTTAGTCTCTATGAGGTCTTTTTTGTTTGAATTCTTCAACTTTTCAGCGTAAAAGCAGAATGAATGGAAATTATATATTTTAATAATCGTCTGTGAACTCTAAATTTTAATTTAATTAAAACTTTTAAAAAAAGCAAAAAGTGTGTAAACAGAACGGTATTGAAAAATGAAATTAAATTTTAAAGGAAGCTCTATCCCTCTTAACTGGCCATATAGCCTCAAAACACTTTGCGTAACAAAACTTCAAACTTAAACATAAATGTCGGCGTTTTGGTTTGGAAGATGTAAGGTAATAGATGAGAACAGAAGAGGTCATCCGAAAAAGAAAGACGTCGCGTTTTTCCGGCCGAGGCAAATGTTGTATCCACACCGAGTTGGACAGCATAACCTAGGGAATCCGTCCGAGCGGGGCACCTAAAAGAATCGTGCAATTGGTACAACGCTTGCACCTTTGATCATACACTATTGGATTAAATATCGCTCCAAAATTAATTCAATCAATTACGTATATCGTACCTCGAGAATGGTTGATACAGTAGACTTCTCATTAGTTTTGTCCTTTGAAAACTTCTGAGAAGTTTTCAAAGGACAAAAAGTGCCTTATGATGTTTGAAATAATTTTAAAGTTGACAATTTTTAAAAAAAGTAATTGCAACAACACAGCGGAAACTCAAAGAGTGATACCTTAAGATGAACTTGTTATTTGAAAATCGAGAAAGTTTTGAATTGGAATACATTATAAAGTTAATCCTTATTTGTTAATTGATCCTCAGTTGAGCAAAACATCAAATATGAAAAAGCGTTATTCATAAAATGTGTTGTGCTCAAAAAGTAATAAGAAGAAATAAGAAAAAGAAAAATTAATAGAAACAATTAGAGAAATAGACAGTGAGATAGACCGAGAGAAAAATGGTGAGAGAGAGAGAGAGAGAGAGAGAGAGAGAGAGAGAGAGAGAGAGAGAGAGAGAGAAGTAAGAGAGAGATGAGAAATAGAGATAAGGAAAAGGAGAAAGAGAGGAAATGAGAGACAGAAAGAGAAACCAAACATGGAGTTGATGATAAAAATTAATGCTATTCATACATAAAGTATTGAGGTTACCTGTCGGATTATTCTTTTCTTTATTGTGAGATTAGACTTTTTCTGACCCCTTCTTTTCAGAAGGAAGCTCCCAGGAAAAGGAAAAGCCGTGGCAGTGACAGAGAAACTATCTCTGTTTGCACGGAGTATGTGACTTTGTTCTTTTCTTCCCCGAGTAGAGTCCGTCCAGAAAAAAACAATTAAAATGAGGAGCGAAAAAGGCAAGGAAGAATTTTGTCTCCTGATCCTTTGTCATTTAATACGGAAGAGAAGGTGTGAAGGTGTCGGAGGACACTAGATTTTTTGTGGGGAAAACGAGGAATAGAGCTATCTCAGAATAGGTATAGAGCACAGAACGAGAGAGTTTATATTTAAATAAGAGAAGAGAAAGAGAGAAAAACGAGATGAGAAAAAAATGAAGACACACGAGAGAAATAAAAAAGAGTAAAAGTGAGAAAAATATTGAGAGATAGCAGAACAGATAGAGAGAGAGAGAGAGAGAGAGAGAGAGAGAGAGAGAGAGAGAGAGAGAGAGAGAGAAATAATTTAGAAAGCAGCAGAGAGTAATCAAGCTATGCATGAAAGAGAGCTTGCCATGAAAGAGATATTCTGGAAAAGCAAGAGCATTCAATGTTAATTTCGTAAAGAATGCGCTTGTGTACTGTTACAATTTCTTAAATGAGTAATGGGAGAACAAAAATAGAAAATTCTCAGCATGATATTTAGTTAATCGTAAATTTTACCCGGCAATGCTCATCCTGGGTGCACCATGAAATAGCCTTCGGTGTCCAGCACCGAAACATAATCTCATCCCTGGCTGGACATTGCTTCAGTGACATCAACGGCACAAGAGCGGTAGTCGAAGAAGGCGCAATCTTGCGTAGTTCGGAAAACGAGTTGAGTTTGAGAAGTGTACATGTACTCTTTTCTAGCTAATAAGAAGATCTGGATAGACAGCTTATCAACCAA
This sequence comes from Allodiplogaster pararmata, assembly GCA_964056735.1. Classification (NCBI taxonomy): domain Eukaryota; kingdom Metazoa; phylum Nematoda; class Chromadorea; order Rhabditida; family Diplogasteridae; genus Allodiplogaster; species Allodiplogaster pararmata. Next base: position 40,161,884 of record OZ057406.1, on the reverse strand, counting down.
TTCCTGAAACTTTAACGAGAAAAAACAACACGATTATTTGAAGTGTAGTGGAAATAAATTGGTTAATGTTTCAGAGTTATCGATGTTGTCACGGGGTATTTTCGACTTCTCGGATGTGTATGAATGATTACTCTACAACACGGACAAGAAAGAGTCGACGGGGCATCAAACCGAGCGATATCTGTTTTCACTTAACGGGAGTGCAAAAACGTACTACTTTAACCTATGGAGGACGAGTTGCTGTAATCCATGTGATTGTGCTAGAAGCGTAGCAATAATTCAAAACATTCTCTACAGGTTCTGCGTTGACAATTTATTTGGAATTACGAATCGAATAAAACGAAGAAAATTTCGCAGTACACGTTTGCCTCAAATTGTGAGGCTCTGCTATAGCGTTGAACAATTAAAGGTAAATCAAACCATCATTTGGTCATCACTAAAGTGTGTTTGTATATTCTAATGTACAAAAGTGTCAATCTCTAAAAAAATTCCTTATTTTTACATAGATATATCTTCGTGATATCAAAATAGCACTAACTCCGTGAAAACTCATGTTTCACGAAGAAGAAATGAACGCCATAAAAACCTTCTTCAAAAATATTTTTTAAAAAACGCGCCTATGAAAACCCGTGTTTGATCAGAGAACTGCGTTTTATTAGGAAAGTCGCCTAAATAAGAGAAGCCATATTTAATGAGAAAACAGACTTCTGGTAAATCTGTCGTTAGGTCTGACACAGATGGAATATCCGCACCCAGACGAGCAACAGAGTGGAGTGGCCGGATTAAGGCAATCAGAGGAGTCCGAGCAAAGTGAGCCTTTCACTGGACATTTCCCGTATGGGCGGGGGTAGGTATCCCGCAGAGAAGGACATGACGAGGCTCGTGGGAGTCTGCAGAAAAAGAACACGGTTCATACCTAGAATTTATGGAACATCATATGGACGAGAACCCTATTGAAATAAATAAGAATGTTCTTTGATACGTTTCACAACTTTACCACAGGCAAGGAAATTTTCTAAAAATCCTCTTTTCTTGGAGAAAAATCCACTTTTACGACAAAAAGCAAGACTTTTTCGTCGTAACAGTGAAATTGAATTATATGTGTAAACCTTCTTCAAACCTACTGGTTCCCAAATAACTTCGACCCTCTAAACTTACTTCTTCACATAAACGAAACAAACCTGACTGTTTTCTTGTGCTGATAATCTGGCAAAAAGCAGCATCTTTTGCCGACTCTCATTTGAATGCAAGAAATGCCGGAGGGACACAGCAGCTCCGAAATGCATTCCTGCCGATTACACAACTATCTTATTCGGAAATTCGCCTTTTTATAATCAAACCACCGCACGGGCAAAACATGACATATGGGGCGGGTTCGAACCCAACTTTCTCTCTTCTACCGGAAACAAACACCTCACCACAAAACTACTAAGGTCTTCTTTAGAGTCAACGTAAAGCCTTAATAATAATAATAATAATAATAATAATAATAATAATAATAATAATAATAATAATAATAATAATAATAATAATAATAATAATAATAATAATACTTTATCGCAAGGGTGATTTCGGAAGGGGCAGGATTTTTTATTTTATTTCATAAACTGACTTGGTCTCTTGCAACAAAGAAACAGTTTTTTTACATGAGTAATAGAGATCTCAAGGTTCGACCAACTCAAGCTCTCGCGTGATCCCTGACTCACACTGTATTGATGAGGTGGACAAATCTTCCACCCATGAGAGTCCTTCTGGAGACTCTGAATCTCGTGCCTCCGTTCCAAGTTTCTAATGATTCTCTCCAGCGGACTCGGTGTCGCTTTGCTGCTTGATGTGCTGACTAAGCTCACTGCAGCTGCAATTTCTATCAGAAGAAGAGCTTTATGAAGAGTTAGGGTTAAAACTAAATCGAAATATCATGTAAACTATGAATGGAAGAAATCCATCGCACGGGCAAAAATGGCACTCGGTCGGGACCAAACCTCCGCTGCCTAACCGGGGTTTATAAAGCGTTACCAATACAACAACCGAGCACACATTGTCCCATACGATTTCTTGCTATGTCTCTTTCTAGTCACGCATGCTCATGAAGCAATTGCGTCATGAAAGGATTGTAACTCTTAAAAGCTTCCAATTAGATACTTTATTGTCGCGTAGAACTAAGACAGATATCATCTTCTCTTATAAAATACTGAATGGATTAATTGATATTCCAATTAGTAAAATGTATAGGCTTAAGCCTTGTAATGGTCGTACTTCTAAGTATTCATTTCACATTTCCCGTACGCGTAGACTACCATTATTCAATTCTTTCGCCTTTCGTTCCGCTAGATATTATTGTAAGCTTGCCTACGATATTGTTTCTGCTCCCACTGTACTTGCTCTGAAAGCAAGATTGTGTTCTCTCGATGTATTAGAACTACTCAATATGCAGTTACCTAACATGTAGAGAATTTATCATGTGTTCACCATGTTCCGAGTGTTGTCGCATTTTTGTTTCAAAAATGTATCTGAATAAAAAAAAAACTCCACGATCCATGATAAAGACAGAAAGATGATGGTAGAGAAAATATCAATTTTTCATCTTTGTTAATCGTTAAGCAACGATGGGCTGAGACTATGAATGAATAAAATTCCATCGCATGGGCAGAAAACAATGTGTGCTCGGTTGGTGTATTGGTAAAGCTCTTCAAGCCCGGTTAGGCAGCGGAGGTTCGGTCCGACCGAGTGTCATTTTTGCCCGTGCGTTGGATTTCTTTGATTCATAGTTTACATGATGTTCCTTGATTATCAAGTTATACGATTACCCTGTTATACGTATGTTTATTGCTTAACTCAATCTAAAAAATTTAATATTCAGCTTGCACCGCTTGAAAGCATCAATTGTGCCTCGAGTGGTGTCAGTTCCAGTTCTTTCCGCACTAACTAGTTCCCGTAAACGACCTTTTACAAAATTACAAATGCACTATCTCACGCGTATTCTTCACCGATTGCAATCGGATTTTCTGCTGTGGCGTCGGTGGATGGCAGGAGGACGAGTCGCTTCTAAAAGATTCACAGCGTGGGTTTCATATACATATATGGTGAGATCAACTTTAAGATGGATTCATCCTATGAGCCAGTGATGTTTTTATCCATAATTGCATCAAATGCGATCATTTTTACCAAACTTCAGTTAAAACTTCTACGACTGATCTGTCAGCGCAGAGAAACGAAAGTCCTTTCAAGAAATCAAGGAGCATCCACTAACTGAGAATACTCTATCGCGTAATTACTACGCGAATCTGCTGTTAATTTCCACAACGACCTGTTCGACTAGTATTGTTCAAACTATTGCTGCTAAATAGTATTCCGTAGTTATAATTGGTTTTTCTGATTATGCTCTTTTTTGCTTCGTGTATCACATTACTTTGTTGCAAGTCTTGAAAAATTCACATGAAATAAAACAAATACGAAAAATAAATCAATAAACATTGATTTGGGTTATTGGATCTAAAAATACTGCATTGATGATGAAAACAGAAACATTTGTGTATAAAGGCACAGATTTTTCGGAGTTACAAATCCACCTCTTTTTCTCACCGGCCAATCAGCCTTAAATAGTCGCAAAGTTTGAGAGAAGGAAGTTTGGCGGCACAAGTTTGCAGCAATATGAGAACTGTCATGATTGGAATTGATCTCATCTCAACTTCTGCGCTGAAAAACCTCTTTCCTCTGTTCATGACTCTTGTAACTACTTATGAACAAGAAAAAAATTGGAGATGCAAAAAAACAACGAATTTTTTAAAATGAAACTCCTGCTTTCACAGAAGCGAAAATCTTATTTGTTTTTGATAGAATTAATTGAAGAAGTATAATGCACTGAGTAACATCTTCAGAGAAAAAACAATCAAAATTATTGTATATCGCATATATAAACCGTTCCCTTACTTGTACATTCTAGTATCTCACATAACTTTTCCCCAACATCAAAAAATGCGCGCAAGAGAGCTCTGGTCAATGGCGTGAGGCATTGGGATGTTTTTTTTCGAAAACTCAAATAATACGAGGTACAATGGAATCAATGAGAAAATAGTGTGTCCCGAGGAGCATTTTTGAAAATCTCATATAATGTATGATCAATGTCGAAGACATATGTAGATCATACATTATCTATGCATAGACGGAGGAACAACCGCTCTTTCGCCAGACAGAATGAGAATTGAATCCACGACTTGAATTGTCAGACTGATTCAATTACCGACGAATTCGTGGGGCATCTACCTCTCTTTTTTACCGATTGAGTCATATACAACATATCATCTAGAGGTTAACTCGAGTCCTCCATTGCAAGGTCGGCTGGGTTCATTCCCAGCTTCAAAATCTAATTTTTTGTAGGAGATAAATTGAATGGCTACAGCTTGAAAGAATTTTTTACTCAACCCTAAAGCGAACGTAAAAAACTGAGGAAATCGGTTCGAGATAGAAAGAAGTAATAGATCCCTCTGCTAATTTTTTAATTTTTTTCCTCTTTTCGTTCAAACGTTTTTAGATAAATGTTCGCGAGTTTCCAAACCTCCGTGAGATTTGTTTTCGTGTCTTCAGGTTGACATACCCAGGAAACAAAATTATTGTCTATATTTGAACACATTTCAAAAATATTCCATCAAGTTCAAACCGAGACCGGTATTGTTTGAAAACACCATTCAAGCCCAATCATTCAATAAAAAAGCTGATGTTTTTTATTTGCAATTTAACTATTCATAATGTTTGAAATTATTTATGAATCTATATTTGAACACATTTCAAAAACAAATCGACCTTTTAATTCGAAGTGTTACATGCAAGAATGATAATGATTGGGAAAACACATGGATCAAAATTGTATTAGGTATACCATAAAATGTCGAAAAGATTAAAAATTTATCGGGGCCATATTCATAGTGTCTGGGTACCCTACCCCGGGTAGGGTACCCTGGCTACCCTACCCCTACCCAGGGACTATGAATATGGCCCCTGGAGTCATGTATCAATGAACGAATTTCTTTTTAGTCAAATAACCGGGGCACTAAACAAGGACAATTAGCTCGGAGAAAAAAAAATGTCAATGGCAACTTAAAGCTCATGAACTTGACCGCTTCAAAAATGTTTGTGAACGCAGAAAAAAATGTTGGCAATATTGGCATTTGTGGAACGGTGAGAGAGATAGTTGGGTGCAGGGGCAACACTCCAGGGGCAACAGAGACAGTTGAATGCAGGGGCAACACTTCAGGGGCAACGGAGGGAGTTGGGTGCGGGGGTAACACTTCAGAAGCAACAGAGAGAGTTGGGCGCAGAGGCAACACTTCAGGGGCAACAGAGAGAGTTTGGTGCAGGGGCAACACTTCAGGGGCAACAGAGAGAGTTGGGTACAGGGTAACACTTCAGAGGAAACAGAGAGAGAGATGGGTGCATGGGCAACACTTCCTCTTTCGGTCAATGCTAATCCTACATGTACCGAGGTCTCTTCCCATATAATGAATGCATGAACCCGCCTCTTCCTTTTCTTTCTCGAAATCTTTTTTTTTTTGAAATCACAGGTACGGCTTCTCGTACAGAACGCTATTTCCCTCCGGTCAAAGCTTTTCCTAGTGTAAACATATATGTCTGTAGCGGGCAACCGGGCGAGAGAGATAGACAGAATTGATAGAGACAGGAAGTGAGAGAAAGATATTGAGACACATAGAGCGAGAAAGAGGAGGAGAATGATAGACAGAAAAAACAACAAAAAAGTTAGAGAGGAAGAAAGTGAGAGAGAGAATGGAAAAGAGGCATGACTGACGGAGAGGAAGAAAGCGAGAGAGAGAATAAAAAACAGCATGAGAGACGGAGAGGAAGAGAGCTTTGAGAGGTCAATAAGCGAAGGTCTGGAAGAACATGCAACGCAAAAAGCGTCCGAGTGCGAGGGAAAAAGAACGTGAGAATTACCGTGAGAATTCGTTAAACGCTGAACTCCCCGGAGAAAAAAAAAGAAAAGCAAACATTCCATTAGATGAAGCGTTATTCAACTGGGATTATAAGAATACGTTCAGGATTTCATGTAAGAAGCACTGATCCCCAGTGTAAACAGAGAATATCGGGCTATCTTTGATTTTAAGCTCTTCTAACTATAAGGATTCTAATCATTTAAAAAACACGATTGCGTTGGGTAATTGATTTCATTTACTTCACGAGGCATTTTTGAAATTAAATCTCGGCAAAACAAGAACTCATATAGCGGTAAGGTCATGGAGCAACATTAATAAACTGTTGCTCAAGACATAGGAAGAGAAATCGTAGCAATCTATAGCAAGAAGGACTTCTGGAAACGATGTATGAATGCAGCTTTTAACAAGGACTCAAAATACCCTTTTGCAAGCACAGTAACACGAAATCTTTAAGCCTCAGTCATCAGCACCCTCTTTGAGTTCTCGCTTATTTCTCGAGACTTCATTCCAGTTTAACTCAAACGCTTTTTTTGCTGCTGTTCTTGTCTGATTTTTGGAGCGCCATGGTTCCAAATCATCTGAGTAGCGTCATCGAGTTGATGCTTCGGCAAAATTATCGACGATGGCTCTTACAGTAATGCTCAAGAGTGTCCTCCAGGCCAACTGTCCAAAGACCGGCTTCTTTGATGCTACGATTATCGTGACGCATTCTTTTACAGAAATCTATTGGTTGACTCTTTTAGAAGGATGGTTATTTAGATCCTAGTGTCGCCTAATAAAAGCATCGAACATCTTGCTTCAGGCCCTCAGGTTCAATATCGTGTCAGGAAATGGTACAGAGATTCAACTCAGGCACTGTAAACCCCGTCTGAGCATATATAATCGGATCCTCGTATAGTGTGTAGAGCTACTGTGAACAGTTTTGCACACTCTCAGGAACCGTATAGAGTGCTCCTCATATCTATGTTTGCGGACACCCATATTTTTTTTGGGTTTTTTTAATTCGTCAGCGAAATCCAACTGTGAACATATATAATGTTTAGTTCAGTCGTCAACGAGGCCGAATCGAATGATATTCTCAAATGTCATTTATAATAATGTTATTAATATATTTGATAAGATTTTTCAATTGCTCTTCTCATTCTCGAAAAAACGACGAAATAACGTCTTGTCATATTTGTGACGCACCCTGTATATCGATCGATCTTAGTGTCACTGCTCTCCTTCTAGAAAATAACCTTTCATATCCCAACAGTTAATGTGTAACTCAACAACTTTTCTGCAAAAAAAGGATCCTCATTGATTTTGTAGGAGTAAATCAATGATAATTGATGGAAGTTGAGTATACAAAATATAGTCGGACTGATAATTGATGGAAGTTGAGTATACAAAATATAGTCGGACTGCAAAGTATTCTAAAAGCTTCCAGATTCTTAAAAAGATTCAATCCATTTTTGATAAGAAATTAATCAAAGCGAAAAAACCAAACCATTAGAAGGTGCTTCAACGTCGTCTTTTTATTATTATAGACAATCCTAGAATATATTTATCATGAGTACTTAACAGTGTTTCAAGAATTGAGTTCTTTTTACAGGGTTTTTCCAGCGTCCTTGACCTCAAGTTTCTACATATACAATATTTGGCACTGTTTACGTTTATGCCCCCCCCCTATCAGAGGTTCCATGGGTCAGATAATAGTGGCATTTTTTTGATACGGTCTCGTTAGCCCAAGCCGTAGGGCATCGTTAGCGTAAACTTTTGCCTAAGCCTAGGCGGTTTTTTTATGTAAAAATTTTTTAAAAATGTTTTTGTAATGTAAAAATAATTTTTGTAAATGTAAATAAGTCAGAAGTATGACCCATGAAACCCCTGGTAGGGGGGGGGGCATAAACGCAAACAGTGCCCAATATTTATATACACGGTGTTCGTATTGTTCTGTCTTCGAGCAGTTTCCGAATCAAACCCGAGAAGTTGGGCGATTTTGAAGGACTCTGGTGTCAACATTCAAATCTGGTGCATATTTCAGTCAATATTCCAGTCTTGAGCTATCCGCTAAAACTGCGTTGTTTATCACTTCGGTTCCAATGCGATGATGAATTATTATCTAAACGGAGTGGTCATGAATAAATCTTCTGAAGTAAATGATTTAGGCGTTGTGTTCTCTGATCATCTTTCCTCCAAGAAACAAGTCGAGATTGTCTGTAAGAAAGCAACAAACCTTTCGAACTTATTCTTGCGTACATTTAAGACTAATGGAGCGTTAGAATGGTTCCATGACTATTCACTCCCGGACAATTCACTCCCGACGATTCACTCCCGACGATTCACTCTCCACAATTCACTCCCAGACAATTCACTCCTAATTCACACTTTCACAAAATAAAATTTTTGTGAAGCTCAATGTTTATCAAAAATAAAATGTAAAGTTTTTCTTTTCAAAAACTAGCTTCGTGAAAGATATCAAGCGGTGAAGTTGTGTGCACGCTCGCTCCGGAGTGAATTGTCGTAGGAGTGAATTGTCCGGGAGTGAATAGTCGTGATACCCGTTAGAATATCACTTTTCACTTTGCTTGATACCCGTTAGAATGTCACGTGATACCCGTTAGAATACAGAATATATCACTTTCAGAATGCATGTGTTCTTTCTTTTCACCGTAGCCATGTTTTCGTGGTGAGACATTGGAGCGTTCAAAAATAATGCCAAGCAGAAAATCACTTAGCAAAGTGAAAAGTGATATTCTAACGCTCCATAATTCTCTTGATGTTCTGACACGAGCACACCCAATTGTTACTTATGAACGTCCAATCCTCGAATACGCGACCGTAATATGGTCCCCAACACATGCTGAGATTCAATCCAGACTCCGTTCCCAAGTCTGCTTGGAACATAAAAATCCAGGGTAGAAGACCAAGAGGTAGACCGAAGCTTAGATTGAAAGACACCATAGAACAAGAAATGGCGACTATCGGACTGATAGCCGAAGACGCCTCGAATCGTATGATGTGGCGAAGTGCTATCTACACAGCGGACCCCGCTCTTCAGCGGGAATAACGCTAGGAAGAAAAATTATGGTTCCCAACAGCGATTGTGAAAGAAATTTAAAAAGTTCAAAGGAGTTTCACTAGAAGAATCCTAGCTAGGAACGGACTTTCTCGGTTAGATTACTCTGAAAGACTAGAAATGCTTAATCTCGAGTCACTTAAATACCGTCGCGTTGTAGCTGATCTAGTATTTATTCATAAAAGAGTACATTCGTATTCTGAATTTTATTCTTTCAGACTATTCATTGTTAAACCTTTTCTTAAGAATATTAGAAATGCTCACAAGTTAAGAATCGCATTGCCATTCGCTATAAACAGCTCTCGGTTCTCTACATGTGCATCAAGAATTATATCTCTATCGAACTTCTTACCTTATGAAATAATATGCATTCATTCGAAACTGAAAGAACTTCCTAAAAATACTATTTCACCTAGCCCTATTGTTTCTGGCTAAACGCTTCAATACACTGCCACTGTATGACCTCACCTTCGTTTTTTTATTTTTTATTTATTTATTCATACATCAATACTGATGTGACAAAACATAAGATAACTCATACAATAGTGAGCGTTGTTCTTGACAATAACATCTGAACAATGATTTTCTAGAATAAGAAAGGAGAGAGAAAGCAAAAAAAAGGGAACAACTCAGAGATTAGGTAAGTGCAGATCGAGAATTTCAAGAACATTTAGCATCTTGAGCCTCTTTTTGAACACATTAGAGTTAGGAGAAGTCATAACTTGAGCAGGTAAATTAATCATCCACCTAGACGTTCTTACTCCAAAACAATTGAAAGTTAACCTCTTATTTGTGAAAGGTATGTAGAAATTAAAGGCGGATGTTCTACCATTACACGGTTTGAACACATAAATGGTACTAACTTTAAGATCAACTTCACCTCGGATTATTTTGAAAGCGTAAGTGAGATCATTAATGATTCTCCTACAATATAGAGAGGTCAAATTTACAGTATTCAAACGATTCTCATAACTAATATTAGGAGAGCAGTTTAAATTACATCTAAAATAGAGAAGTTTAGTAAATATATGCTGGACCTTCTCTATTTTCCTAATATCATTTTTTAAATGAGGAGACCAAACCTATGAAGAAAATTCACAAATCGGTAGAACATATGATTTGTAACATCTTACATATATATCTGGTGTGATACATGAAATAATTCTGAATAAGGCATAAACTGTTTGTAATGCCTTCCGACACAAAAGCTCATATTGTGATTTGAAAGACAGGGAATCATCTATTAAAATACCTAAATCTCTAACAGAGGTTGATTTCGTGAAAAGAGTATTTGGACTTACATAATAGGTTGAGCATGGGTTTTAATTACCTAAATATAGAACATTGCATTTCTTTTCAGCTATTGCCAACTGCCATGTATCGCAATACCTATCGAATTGATTTATTGCTAAACAGAGTTGGGATTTAGCGATTTGAGCACCTAGTTCATCATAAGAAATATACTACTTAATGTCATCAGCGAACAGCTGAATACTAACTGAGGGTAAGTTGGAAAAAATTCGAGGCAAATCGTTGATATAGATCAAGAAGAATAGCGGCCCCAAAACCGATCCCTGTGGGACTCCAGAAGATATTTCTCTAGTGTCACTAAATGTTCGGTTGACCTTAACACTGAAACAACGTCCTGTTAGAAAACTTCTAGTCCATCTCAAAAGATTAATAAATTTTTTAATTTTAATTTTATCATAAAGTATGAAAATACATGTTAGATTGTTTTTATATTTCAATTCCACGTTAAATAAATGTACTTGGAAATAAAGAATGAATGAATGACTCTTCCCTGTTTTTGTAAGCTTCATCTATGGTGAGAAAAATATCATTTTCTGAAGTTTAAAAGAGGAGGGGCATCCACTTCAACCCATTACTATATAACAAGGTTCCCCGACTTCATACTAAAACTATAAAAGTAAGAGGGACTAAAGGTGAAGGGCAGACATGGGAACCTAAAATAAAGTGTTTAACATTCAGCCTAAACCCCCACCACACAAAAAAATTACATAACTGGCTTTTTTGATTAGCTTTACTATTCAACGCCGTAACTCCAGTAAAAATTGCTTTTTGTTAAGAGTTTTCGGTGAAGCAGAACTTTTCTGATTCAAAAAAGTGTTCAACGACTCACTTGAACTCGCATATTAGTTCTATCAAAATATGGTGTGGGCCATCTTTTACCGTACCTCTTGCACGTTCTCCTTCATTAACCAACCTCCTCTTTGGGGGCACGTGTTTTCAAATCAGTTTCTGCCACATAAATGTATTTGGTCTCTTTTTTGTTGTTGTTTTTGATTATGTGTGTTTCGATGATGATATCTCCGTCTTGAAAGAATTCAGGGTCAATTTTGAATTTTTTAAAATTTATTTATTTGTTGACGGAGGTTGAAAATGAAATGACTTGAGCAGAAAGATTATCAAGAGGCGTTGATTAATTGTTTTCGTCATATGCTTTTTCAAATTCAAAGTTCCTCCGAGATTAAAGGGGTGGTTGTCGATTATTTAAAAAAAAAAACTTATAACATTTTTTTTATAAGTTTTCTTTTCCGTATTTTTTCCGGTTCAAGATCATAACATGTGTTTTTTGTTTGTAATAAAACTCGAATGAGTTTATTCCCTACGTGTTCAGCCATGTCAGAAGCTGTCCCTGCCGAAGTTCCAGTTGCCGCGGAGCCTGAGAAGGCAGCAGCCGCTGAGGTTTAACGCTAATACGTTTTTATATTCTAGTTTTTCAACCAAATTCCACATTTTTCATTTTTTTCAACAAAAAAAATTTTTTCAAATCGCCACTGAAAGCCTACACCAAAATTTTTCCGGTTTTGTGTACAAATTCGATTCCTGTAAAAACCTTATTGTTTTTTTCTTTTATTTCTTTTCAAGGTGATAAAAAATGCAGTTTGCAGCGAAGCGTTGGATAAAGCGATCTCTCTATAGAGTTTCCAAAAGAATTTTCAGCTATCATTCACTTTTTCCTCGCTATTATTCACGCTTAGGCTAAGGCAAAGGTTAACGAGGTCGTGGGCTTAGGCTGACGAGGCTAAGGCAAAGTTTAACGAGGTCGTGCGGCTTAGGCTGACGAGGGGCTAAGGCAAAGGTTGAGGTCGTGCGGCTTAGGCTGACGAGACTTTCATATTAGAATTTTTAATTAGTTTTTAGAAAATTTAGAAATAAGAAAATTATTTTAAAAAATAATTATAAAAAAAACGCATAAGAAAAATTTTCATATTATTAGTTTTTTGTCAATTCAATGACTAAATTTGTCAAAAACTAGAAAAATGGTGTAAAATGGTGAATAAATTAGTTTGAACACACTAAAAACAAAGCCCCTCCGAAGTAAAGTGCTCTTAAGAAAAATTTAGCCCTTTTTTTCTTAAGTGTTCGAAATTGGTGCGCACGTACCGCTCGATTTTCAAAGAAAACTGATTTTTCTAAGTAAGAACTCCAAATATCCCGAGTTTGTGGCAGGATGTTATTTTTCTTTAATTTTTTTGTCCAGAGGAACGGCTTTGTTTTGGCTCGTACTTGCAGGTTTATTTCAGAGGAAGGTCCGTAGATCAGTTCGTAATTTACCTATCATTTGATCTGAATCTCTCGAGCGTGTTGTTCTTTCTAGGTGCCAATGGATACGACGCAGCCATCGGAAGACGAGAAGCCTCAGCCGGAGCCGGCTGCAGAGGTCGCCGCTGGTGCCTCCGAACCGGCACCCGCTGCAGCGGCTCCTCCTGCCGCCAATGCACCTGCTGCTGAGGTAAAGTTGATGATGAACCGTCTGGTACTCTGTTATTACTTTCTATAGGGGGTGGTTCCTTCTCAAAGCTTCACTTCGTTTTGAAAGGGCAGAGGGGCTACTCTTCACTTTTGGGTAAAGGGTTATTCAATAACTTTTCATCTTTACTCGAGTTAGGCTTGGGTAACGCTAAAAGGCCGTTCGGTCTATCGTGCTATTCAGACTCAAAAGTTCATATCGTACTAAGTTGAAAGTTTCCACTTTCAACTTCACTTGTTTGGGCTGAGTTATGGCTAAATGAACTTTTGATTTTAAAAAAAGGGAAAAATTTTTCTTACGCAGTAAAAGTATATGTTCATACCAAAGAACATATACTTTTACTTGAAAAAAAACTTTGGAAAATTCTTACTGAATTCAGTCAATTTTTCCTATTTGTCTAGATTTGTCTGCCATTCGATCACCCTAGAAATTTGTCTGCCATTTGACAGTTAAACTATGGTAGAAAGGCAAAATAGTTTAGTAGTAGATATATAAAAAAAGAATGAGTATAAAATCTGAATCAACCATAATGTGATTGAATTTTCGAATCATCTATTAACATTTTCAACTTTTTTCAATGTAGCTGGTGGGTTTTTTTATAATTTATTCGATTGGTATTGACTTTTTTCCAGGGTTTTTCTTTCACCCGCACTGGGGGGAAATCTATACACTCTTCAAAAAATGCGAAAAACTTTCAAATCTATGCAATCAGAAAAATTTTTTTAAAATTTTTACCTAGGAAAATTCCAAATCTTTGAAGAAAATTGTTCCAAACTCTTTTAAATTCTGAATATCTATGCGCTCGAGAAAAATGATGCATTTGGTAAGAAACACCCTGTTATAAATGTTCGAAATATGTGAAAGAAATTTAAATGAATGTTGTTTTCTCATAACTCATGGTACCTCAGCTAACTTACAATCTTTTCTGTCGTGAAATATCGTTTATCGTGCTAGAAAGAGCATTCTTCTTAGAGTATTCTCTCTCTCAGCAGGCCTCTGTACTCGTTTAAGAATTGTTTAGCGGAATATATTGTTCAGCCAGCAGCAGCGGATGCGGCGAAGGCGCCCGCGCCTTCTGCGCCTCTTTCTGTAACAACTCCAGCCGCGCCTCCGCGTGTCGCTTCCTCCATTCCGACGCGGCAGTACCTTGACCAGACCGTCGTCCCTATTCTCCTCCAGGTTCCGCACTTTCACTTGAAGCCAGGCCAAAATGCTAGTTATAATGCTATTGCTCTCGAGGAAAAAATTGGAGCACGCTTCATACCTATGATTGTGCTATTCTGCACCTTCATTCTTACATAGAACCCGCAAACAAAAAGATGTATAATAATAGTAACTAATCATGATCGATCTCCATACGTAGCATAGCTCACCAACCTTGTTAAATTTCTCCCGGTCGTCCGCCCGGTCCCCCAGAAAAATTTTTTATAGTGAAAAAAATTATAGCGTAAAAGGATCTTTTCAAAAAGCTAAACGTTCTTAAGTGAATAAAATGTCGAATATTGAACTCCGACCCGTGCTACGCAAGCAAAATATCAATTGAACACGGAAAAGAGACCAAATTTTTGGTTAATTCCCCCTCCCCCTTCGCTTTCCGATCGCCAGGGTCGGTCGGTCACCCGCCCAAAAAAGAAATTTTCAACAAATCCTGGTGAGCTATGATGCGTAGAACAGAGACGGAGGGTGCGCGATGAAAAAAATGAGAAGCTAGATAAACCGAAAAATCGTACCACTAGCTTTTCCGAAGGGAGGGTAAATTGGACCTGTAGAGCGTGTTAGAGTAAAATTATGACTTTTTTTTCTCAAAAATATTTCATCTCTGTGTACTTGAATGAATCGACTGCCTTCTTAAACAGCTTCCCCCTTCTCCCCTACCCCGCCTTTCTCTCCCCTTCTTAAACAGCTTCCCCCTTCTCCCCTACCCCGCCTTTCTCTCCCCTTCTTAAACAGCTTCCCCCTTCTCCCCTACCCCGCCTTTCTCTCCCCTTCTTAAACAGCTTCCCCCTTCTCCCCTACCCCGCCTTTCTCTCCCCTTCTTAAACAGATTCCCCCTTCTCCCCTACCCCGCCTTTCTCTCCCCTTCTTAAACAGCTTCCCCCTTCTCCCCTACCCCGCCTTTCTCTCCCCCGACCGTTTCTGTGGCAGAATTTAAACTATTTCACAGTCGCTTATAACCCAGTTAAGAACGAACGAAATCATTCTCTTGTATGATCCTAGAAATGAGTCATCTATAATGTGCGTATGTAGTTCAGCCGGTAAGAGCATCACCCGAAAAGCGAAGGTCGCGAGTTCGGATCCTACCAAACGCAAGATTTTTGCAAATTTGTCTGCGAACATATCCGTTTATTGTTGGATATGAAAGAATGTTGCTGAGAAACAGCAAAAGTAGTGGATACTTATAATGTAGACAGTTTCTGTCTACATTTCTTCTCTTATTTTGAATGATTTCAGGCGCTGGGAGCTTTGGCTAAAGAAAGACCCGAGAAGCCGATAGACTTTCTCGCCGATTTCCTTCTCAAGGAGAAGGAGCGCTTTCAGCAAACGGCAGATACAGCATGAAACATGAAAGAAACCTGGTCATTGTCTCGAGCTCCCACCGCGAAATAGTAAATCCCGGCCAAAAGGGACAATGACGAGAGCCTAAATTTTAATGGAATTGGAATGAATCGCCCTTAGGTTTAATCCATACTCCCCGGAAAATATTTATTGTGATCAAGTTTTTTAACTTTAAAAGGCTATTGTTAATATCAGCTGTTTTTTGAATTTTTTATTGAATTCGATCGCGTAATGTTTAGCTGGCGTATTATATGCACTGTTATGTTTTATGATGTCATACCGTAATCAAATAAACATGGTTTATTCTTGATGTGGACCTCAGGTATGATTTAAACGTTGGAGGCGTCGCACGATACCTGTGATGAGGTAGTCATGTCTTATTATCAAATAAGAAGAATCTCTTCATGGGAAGTTCTTGAGTGATGTTAAAGCTTTTGTTCTTATCTTTTCGATTTCTAAAAAGTTCAGAGAGCTGGTGAAATTGAGTTTGGTAGCTTCGTGCTTCGATAAGATTAGGCTTATCGGAAGGAAAATCTCTAATTAAAGGGCCATTACAAAAGCACACTGTGTTCGCTGTGCACGCACGCTGCACGCTGTATAATTACCGAGGCGCGGGAAAGATAGAAAGAGTGTTTGACGCACTATATTGTTTCACACTATAATTTAGTTATGAAAAGTGATAATTTTTACTAAAAGAATACTTTTGGGCCATTACAAAAGAAATATATTAGGGCGACGTTTTAAATAAAGCGCGTGAGCGGAGTTAAAATTTTCCCGCGCCTCGGCGTGCATTGGTAATTATACTGCGTGCACGGCGTGCTTTTGTAATAGCCAATTAAAGACTGATTGACACTGAAATAGTAGATTCCATAAGAAGCCTCAGGAGTTTTAAAAGTATACAAAGGTATATTAAATTTCCGGCTTCTCATATTTCTAGATAAAACTCAGCTGAATTTACATGGTATGATCAGGGGTTAAATAGTGACCGGATTGGCCTTCGCGGCGGATACGTGTATACATAACTGAATCACGAAATTGCAAACAAAAAAAATTATTTCTTCTTCAAAAAAACATGATAGAAAAAATTTTATAACGCGAGGTTTTTTCTTCTTTTTCAGCAGTTACTCTAGAAAAATGGGTAGTTGGCTTTTAACTCTGCGCTTTACTCTGTTTGAAGGCAAGGTAGCCCACTAAAAGTAGTACCCCAGGAGAAGAGGAATCCTGACTTTTAAACAAAGTTCTGAATTCAGCTCGAACGTGCTATGCCTTCCTTAAGAGTTGATCAAGCGATACGAACATTAGAAAAAAGTTGAATGAATTCCTCCGCTCCACATGCATGTCCGCGCCGGTGACCGGTCACGAGAAAGAAAATGAAAAAATTTTGGGCGACTTTTAGTTTTAAAGAGCTTTCAGAAGAGTTAAGAAAGATGCTCAAACGTGCTATTGGTACGGTGAACATTAATCTATTCATAAAAACGTCAAAAGTTATTTTTTAAAAGTTCTTCGCTTTACATGCATGTCCGCGCCGAAACCGGTCAAAAATATTTTTGAAAGCTTGACCTTTTGTATGACATGTGGACAACATGAAGATTACGAAATGAATTTTTCCGTGTGATCCTACTCCTTTCGATGTTCTAATAGCAAAAATTCTTCCATATTATAGTTGTATGTGTTCTTTGATGTTCTAGTCGTATACTTTATTCGTGTTTTGTATAGAACATTTCTATTACAACTTTTTCAAGAACCTTTTCATTGATAATTGTCACTGTTACACATTGACAAATTTGATTTTTTTTTTCTTTATTACAACGATACTACTCAATAGTTATCTTCAAGTTGTCCACATGTAATACAAATCTAAAGATATCATACAAATGTCAAAAAAACAAAGCAGTATGCAGTTCCAACAAGTAATTTTAAAATTCTTTTTCGGCGGATACATGTAAACATTGATTTGTCCGGTCGCATTAAACCCCTGGGTATGATCCCTTTGATATCGGGGCATAAGAAACCTTCTATTAATCTTGACACTGAAATAGTAGATTCCATATTAGTTTTACCAAAACTAAACTAATAATTTCGATACCTAAACTAATAATTCTTGATATTAGTTTAAGTACCCAAAGTTTCGTTCCACGAATAGAAAATTTCGATCTCATTTGATTAGAGCGACTCGATGAATTAGAGCATCAAAGTAAAACTGATTTCCCCCAGGTGTAAATCACCCGCATTCTTCTGCAATCCTGGCGTCCATGGTGAAATTGTTCGTGGGGAACCTGGCGGATACGGTAGACTCCACCAAACTGCTGCAGGTCCTACTGTTGTTCAGCG
Source organism: Allodiplogaster pararmata (assembly GCA_964056735.1). Taxonomy (NCBI): domain Eukaryota; kingdom Metazoa; phylum Nematoda; class Chromadorea; order Rhabditida; family Diplogasteridae; genus Allodiplogaster; species Allodiplogaster pararmata. Next base: position 40,144,216 of record OZ057406.1, on the reverse strand, counting down.
TTCTTTGGTATTCTCAAAAACCTTTTTCGATGTTGGAGCGGTGGAAGTCTTTGGTTGAATTGAGATTTGAAAAAAAACGAGACCTTCAGTAAAGCCTCGTTTGTTTTGTCGATTCATTTCCATCGAAAGGTTTATTTAGGGACACTGAGGATGTTAAAACTGTATTATGTAAGTTAAAGTTGAATCTCGAAACTAATTTTTGTCTCAAGACAATCTGAAATGGTGATTTTCGCTCAGGTAGGCAAACAAGTAATTGAGATGTGGAGACTATTTTCACCTTACGACACTATGAAATAATGTCGATAAACTTTGTGTGACTAATCGGATCGAAGGTCGCCTTTAAAATCGAAAGATTTGTGAAAACGACCAGTCGTATAAACGGATGACCTACAGTATGTTTCTCTAACCCGCTCTGCGGGTTGAATCTATGCGCTATCCAAGAAAGCCATTGATAAAATTGCTCTGATCGTCTGCATTCTCTCTTTTACATCACACGCTCTCGCGCTCTCTCAAAGGCCTGCCGTTCACTCTAGATCATTCATCTTGATATATTTTTCTGCGGGTGGGAAAAAAGAGTGGCCTAGAATAATGAGGTATCAGTTTACACAATATAAGACGATGCTGGGAATATTTTTCGCCAAAATGCTCAAAATGTTGTTCCTCAGCCAAAAAATTTATTTTTCCAAGATTTCGAGTATGCGAACTTGGGAGAAGGAATTTCCGATATTAGTCTTTTTTTAGCTGCCAAAATAGGGACGAAGAATCGGCCACTATTTCGCAGTGCCAAATGATGAATGACTCTGTGGCCAAGTTTTGTTCCTGCCAAATCACGGACAATTTTGTTTTTCCTTTGTGACATGTTTTGGCACTGCCAAACTCGGCTCTTTTTTGAACACTTTTTGTCCGTTGGACACAGCTCTGCAGCGACCACATATTAACCACTTCTAGCGACGTACCCCAACCGAGTTTAGTAAACTCGGTTGAGGTACGTCGCTAGAAATGGTTGGTCTGTGGACGTTGTAGCTGCTGGTATTGCAAATCGGCCTTTTGGATTAGATCAAAGCCTAGTATTGGCACTCCCCAAAGAGTTCCTGAGAGCGATCCTCCATCATCCCAGAAATGAGGCTAAGGAGATGCAGGGACTACAAAAAATGCCCGATTTTGGCAGTGACAAAACAAGGACAAAAAACCCGGTTCTGGCAGTGACAGAACGACAAAAAAAACCGATTTTGGCAGTGACAAAAGAAGGACAAACAAAAACCCGATTTTGGCAGTGACAAAACAAGGACAAACAAAAACCGGATTCTGGCAGTGACAAAAGCGGTGACAAAACGAGTACAAAGTAGAAAGCTTGTTTTTTGACGGTTTTTCTTGGCAGGCCCGTCAAAACGCAAGTTATTTGCTGCCATTTATCATGGCGTTTTTTTTCCGTTTCTTGCCATGGAAAAGCTTGGTTTTTCAAGCGAAATCTGAGCGTGTGTGTTCTTTTTTCAGACAAGTATAGGAGGTCTATGATGTCAATGTTTCCAGGTTTTCGCCCAACACTGCAAAGTGACGGAGTGTGATGTGCTCAAAAACTATGCGTTCGTGGTCAGATTTTTTCCCAGTTAAAAAAAATGTGGACGCTTCTCAATCGAACCTGAATGGTTTATACAAGGTTGAAGTTTAAAAAGTCACTTTCATAGGTCTTGTGGGTCTCAAAAGTCACTTTCATAGGTCTTGTGGGTCTCAAAAGTCACTTTCATAGGTCTTGTGGGTCTCAAAAGTCACTTTCATAGGTCTTGTGGGTCTCAAAAGTCACTTTCATAGGTCTTGTGGGTCTCAAAAGTCACTTTCATAGGTCTTGTGGGTCTCAAAAGTCACTTTCATAGGTCTTGTGGGTCTCAAAAGTCTAGACCGTGAGCCATTTAAAGTCGTTATTAACAACATGTATGTTTTATTTATAAAACAGAAGGTTTTGGCTCTCACTTCGTTAAATTCAGCATATCGAAGACAACGGAGAGGTGGACGATGTCATCAAGAGACTGGATGGATACACACTAGAAGGCCGAGCCATACACATTGAAAGGTACTCATAAGATCTAAGAGAGGTCTCGCAGGACCCCTTTTCTCTGTTAACGAGTTTAAAATTGTCTAACTCATGAGCTTAGCTCACCAAACTTGTTAAATTTCTCCCGGTCGCCCGCTCGGTCCTCTAGAGAATTTTCGCAACTGTTAAAGTTAATATAGCAGAAGTTGAACTGAGAACAAAAAAACTAAATGTTTGTCAGTGAGCGAAATTTCGAAGGTTTAACTTCGGCCCCGGCTATTCGCGAAAAAAAGAGATCAATTGACTCAGGAGAACCAAAACTTTTGGTGAACTCCTTTCTCCCTTTCCCCCTGTCACATGGTCATCCACCCGAGAGAATAAATTTCAGCAACTCCTGGTGAGCTATGCTCATGAGCCTTTACTTTTTTCCAAAAGTCTTTGTCATGGTAAATTTAGATTCAAAGTTCACAACTAGAATGTGCAATAAAACGAAGTTGATGAACCAAGTTGGCGTCCATCTTTAGAAGTTGAGTGTGCCTGTTTGGTTTTTGTTGTCCTGGTTCTTGGGGATATTTACTGAGAAATATCAAAGATCTCGACAGACATAGATGTTAGTTTTGTTTAATTGGTCGGCCACCATAGTGAAACATCCATTCCAGATTGACCAAGAATTTGGGAGAAAGAAACTGTGTTATTGCTCACTGTTAACGAATTCATCCGAAAACCTCACTGTGTTAATTGGGCAGCCACCATGGTGAACTTTGGAAGTTTATCGAAAACAGTTAATCAAATACATTATTTTACTCACCGTCTGGAGAGTTTTTCCGGGTTTCATTCAGTATTTCATTGACCTAAAAATTCGTTTTTATAAATTACCTATGCGAATTGAACTATGTTTGTCCACAGGACGGGATCGAACGCATCCAGTTCCGTCTTACCAGGCGTCGCTGCTTCTTTGCTGTTGTGAGTATATCTATGTTGCCAGGTCGACATCTCGCCTGCGAAAGCAGCCTGGCATGGGCGACAAATGCTTCCGATGCGGGGCGACTGAGCACAAGACAGTGAACTGCCCGCAGGACGAAAAGATTTTCAAAAATGGTCAGGCCAGCATCAAGATCGACCTTACGAGCGCAATTAAGAGGTTGGAGTTTGGGTTGCGTTTCAGAGTTGTTTTTTGTTTAATTGATTCCCTTCGAAGTTTTTTGATGTGAAAATTTTAAGAATCTAGATGTATATGTAACATATTTCAGGCCGTTCACAGGAATTATTACTGAAGAGCCAGCGATGAAGAAGAGCACGACACACGGCTACTACGCTAGTCAGGTAGATCTAGCACGAACATTTTTCGATTTACTGAGTGAGCCAACTTGTATAGGATAAGTTTGGCATAAATAAACCGAAATTTGTAAAGTTCTTAGTCGGTTTAAAAAAAAAAATATTTCGTTCATGGTTGCTCTCGTCGAGGCACTTAGATCTGTATATTTCTTTTTAGTTTTCTCTGAGGAGAGCCGTAAAGCGGCCCCTAATACGACCTTTGTTGGATGTGTACCCCGCGATATATGTATATGCATGTCTATGTGTGTGCCATAGAACACAGTTCCGAACCGAAGTTGAAAAAGATTTGATACCGTATCTGAAAGCTTTCTGGAAAATCATTAAGCGCCCAAGCTTTCCATCGAGAGAAGACCTAGAAAACGAGAACGAGTAGAAAGATTGGGGGTAAACCGAAGTTCAGGGATGCGGGAAGGCTACGAGTGAACAAAAAGGTGTTTCTCCAACCCTCACGACATGTCCGTATACTTTAATTGATTTTTAAACACACTCTCGGTCTATTCTAAGTCTGCTGTTTCCTCATGTTTCGTATTCCGGATATACACGTTTCTTTGGCGGGTAGTCTTTTGCGTGTGATCCTGTTAGAGACGCAGAGTGCTCAAAGTGTGAAGCGGGTGTGAGTCTTGAGATCAGGGGCTAAATAGTCATGTCAGACCTTCGTCGGCGGGCCTCTGTTTTCATAAATCATAAGAGGGGACCCTTATGTAAAACAAAATTTTTTTCGCGGGTCTTTGTTTAAAAATCGTAAGTGGGGACCCTTATGTGAAAATATTTTTTCCGCCTTCGGCGGGCGTCTGTACCTTTTTCTTGCACACCAAAAAACCTCTTCTTGAGATTGTTATTGTCTCGAAACCTATGTCCAACACGATTGAGCAGAAGACGATGGCGATTTTAGGTGATGCCCATGCAACAGCAGCAACAACAACAACAACAGCAGCAGCAGACTATGCCTCCACCAGTGACGGTGCCCCCGCCAGTTGCAGTAGAACAGGAGATACCAAGACCCGCCGATGCGTAAGCTTGAAATATCATTGAGTACTTTGAAGTTACCCTAAAACATTGAGGTTTTCCGGTTGAAAAAGGCCGTGGAGCCAGGTTAACTTTTTTTCGTTCTGGAGGCTCAAAACTCTCTCTTCATACATTGAAAAGTGACCGGCAAGCAGAAATATTAGCAAGTACATATTGCTGGATTCGTGAAGAGCTCACTTTTTCTTTCCGGTTTATGTATCCCCTCGTACCCAGCCCTTTCCAACTCTTCGTCCCCTATATTGAATGTATGTAAGCACCAAGATCACCGGTTTAGAGCCAGGAATCAGCAGAACTCTGATTACAGGGACCTGCAAATGCTGTACAACCAATATGTGGACGCGCGGAACCGCTATCACTACTACCGCGATCGGCTGCTGAAGGAGATGTCAACGCGGCCGGCTAGCGGGCTGCAGGGAGCACCAGGCGGCGTGGCGACCGCGTCCATCCCACCACCCATGATGAGCGGCGGCCTAGCTGGAGGAGCTAACACCATGCTGCAGGCGGCCGGCTCGATGCCGGGCTTGCAGCAGCTGCAACAGACGGCCAGCCTGCAGGGTGTCTATGCAGCCCAGCAGGGAGCGACCACAGCAGCACCACAGTACACATTTCCTCTTTCCTATACCTACCTTCCAAGTGCGAAGTTTACGAAAGAAACCATGCTCTAAACCAGTTTTCAGGTGTAGAAGTCAGTTACTGTGAGAAAGAGACGCTTCCGATTGAATTTTCAAATTCGCGCCTTGCCATCAACGTTCGAGTCGCTTAGTCCGCATCTGTGAACGTATCGAATTACTGTTGCGGATTTGGGGGTTACTGTAACGAACGTTGCGAATTGCTGTAACGACTCCGCCAGATCGTCTCACGACAGTTTTGTCTTACATTTTGCGCTCATGTTTGCCGTGCGATAATCATTAGCACTATGACACTTAATATCCGTCGGAGGTTGTCGATTCAAATGTTTAACGGTCCCAGCTCGATATATTAATACCTTTATATTTCCGAATAAGAAATTCATTCAAGAAATTCACTATGATTAATTCGTGCCCATTTTCCGCTTTAAAGAGTTTTTTTTGTTGTAAAACAATCCCTTTTGTCGGTAAATAGCAAATCTTTGAGTAGAATCAATTAAATTCTTGTTGTGATTCGCAAGTTTATTGTTTCTTATCAGTGACATTTCTGACAAATCTAGGAAAAATTTGTGACAAATCCGGCTAAACTTCAGGTTGAGCTCGTTTTTTGTATGAAATAGCACAAGAGTAGTAGATAGACTGTGAAACATCAATTTAAACGTCAAGCTTTGACCACAAAGCTGCACGACATTTTGATTTTTCTCATGAACTTCCGCGCGTTTTTCAATTTTGACGTCTATTTGCACCCAATATTTTGAGAGGACTCAGTAGCTTCACTTCGACCTCTTACGACTCCACCTCTAATCTACGCGTTGCGAGAGAAACTCGTTCCCTTGTTTCGCGGCGAAATTTAATTTTGATTTTTAAAAAAACGAGAGATAAGACTAATCGAGGAAAGTTTTCTTTTTTTTTCGCGAACAAGTGTTGCTACAATTAATGTTGTCACCAGGGGTTAAATAGTGACCGGATCGGTCCTGTCGGCGGATACATGTACACACACTATTGACAAAAAACTCGCTCTCTTTTCTTACCCTTTTCATTCATTCCCTCTTCTTTTTTCCTCCAAACTTTGAGCGGGTGATACATGTAAACCCAAATTGGGCGGCTCCATTTAACCCCTGGTTGTCACTTCATATTGAGCTGCTCGGAGATTTAACTGAAAGAAGCAAATAACTGGACCGAAAAACACCAATGATCATTCGATAGAAAGGGATTGATATTTTACAAGCGCCGGTCGCTTTCATATTGCAAGCGTGAAACGTTTTTAGACCGTTAACGATGAACTCGTCCAAAATGTACCAAAAGACGAGTCCGTAAAATTATTATATTTTGTTGGAAGCGAGAAAATTTTATATCGAAAAACGAGTGAATTCGCTATTATATTTCCGGTGCCTTTCCTCCCGATATAAATTTTGTGTTTCAAAACTTTTGAAACTATGGAATTTATTCTCCGTTTGCGGGCTTCGGGTAGAATTGCATAATTGTAGGCGTTCTCCTCCGAATTTTGAAGATAACATGTTGATTCGTTGCGCCAGCGACTTACTTTCACTATTGGGTACATTGTGAATCCCCGGGTTGAAAAGCGCGGTGAACCGAATCGGGCGTCGGCTCTTGTCTCGATGTTGTGAATTGTGTGATGTGTCCGAGGAGTAGAACAAATTATTGAAAAGACTTCTGAAATGCGATAATCATTTCGGGATGCCCAATGTTTTTATCCGCTCTCTGACACCCCTTTTTCATTTTCTATGTTCCTTCATTCGTAGAAGGAATTCAGCTTTGCTCGATTGCAGATTGGGTTCATCAGTGGTTTCGTATCTGCAAACAGGCGTGCAGCAGCCACAGCAACAGGCGACGCTATGGCCGGCGACTTCGATGCAGCAGGCGGTGGGGATGCAGCCGTGCGCATTGGAGCAAAACGCTCCCTACGCTAACGCACTCAAGGTGAGGCTGCATTTTATCCCGGAAGCCCGTGCAGAAAAATTATGAATTTTTGAGAAGGAAAAAGGAATATATTAATGAGTCTAGGAATCAAATCTTTGAAAAGGCGAATGAGTTTGTCAGGTTCCAGCTGATGTGTTCTTCGCTCCTTTTTTGAATGTTCAAAAACCTGAGCTTCTGATTTGAACTTTTTTGACTCGTTATTGGAGAATTCCCATTCATCGATCGGCATCTTTTTGCAGGCGCCTTATGCGACAAATCAGATGAACACACTTCAACAACCTTCAGCTCATTATGCGATGCAGCAGGTTGCTTCTTCTTTTTTCTCACTATCTCACATAGGTAAAAGGCATATTTGTCGCGCCGAGTGAGTTGAAAAGGGATGTGGAAAGGCAAAAAGAGTGGAATGAGAAGTAGAGGAAAATTAACATAGAACTGAAAAGGAGAGAATTTTTTTCGGAGAGATCATTTTCGGCGCGAACATAAATGCGCCAACATAGCTGGTGCGGTAACCATTCAACTCCTGATGTCACCTCTTCTCTTTCCTTTATTCATCTTAATTTCTGTTTCCATTTCTCTCATCGAATCCGTCTAAATTACTTTTTCGTTCGTCTCTCTCTCTCTCTCTCTCTCTCTCTCTCTCTCTCTCTCTCTCTCTCTCTCTCTCTCTGACATTTTTTTCCTCTCTCACTTCGTCTCTTCCCCAATTCTTACTTGAAAATTTTCACTTTCTTACAATTTTCTCCTTTTTTACTTACATTTCTCTCCAATCTGCAAGAGATTTTCCTTCAGTTGTGTAAGAAACAAGCCTCTTTTTTTGCAGCTACAAGGAGTGTCACAGCCATTCCAGCTGACCTCTGCGCCCTCATCCGGCGGCGTGCCTTCTCAGTACCCCTCCCTGGCGGGGCAGCAACAGGCGCAGTTTTCCTCTGCGCCATACAGTGCCTCCATGGCCAACTATATCTCGAATGGACAGGTGAGCGGCAGCTGAAGAGACCCGATCCGTTTAGAAAATATTTTTTAGGTGCAAATTAAGCTTTGTCGTTAGAATTTTCAAAGGTTTGTTTGCACCTCGAGCTTAGAGGTCGAGAATGATGAAAAGCAAGCGACCTTTTACATTTCCCGATTTTTCTCTAATCTGCATTTTTTCACATCTACCTTGCTTATCGATATTCTGGAACTTCCCCGATTCTTAGAGCGTTTTGTTCCCAAATTTTCAACATGTACATATGAACTTTGTATTGTGAGTATGGCTAGAGTTCGGATCGTCAGTCATTGGAAGGGAGACAGTCGAGGTCGCTAGTTTTCTTTTGGAGATGTAGAGAATCGAGATCATGAGCGAAAAAAATTGAAAAGTACGCTTTCAGGTTGTCTCTTCGATTGCGAACATGGCTGGCCAAGGGGTAGCAACTGTAACAAATGTGACCAGGCCGTATGGATGGCCTTGAAATTAAGGAAACGAAGTTACGATATCGAGTCGAAATAAGGACGAGACCCGATTGAGATCGTGAGGAGAAAGTATAAAAACGAATATATTGATACTTTTATGTAGTATTGTTAGAACCTAAGCGAAAAACCTCGCTTAGGTTCTATCAATCAATCATATACTGAGAGCTGTTATTGGGCAACTTTTAAAGAGGTTTTTATATTGTCCTTTTTTCTTAGAGTAGTGATAACACGCATTTACGATAGTTTGAGCAAGTAGAAATTGCTTCCTGCCTCGCGATCAATTTTGCATGCGATTCCTAAAATACTGAAGATTGTCTTGTTTATCACGTCATTCGAGGTTTTATTTTTTCTCTAGCCGTATTCCATCCTTGAAAAGAGTTTAGGCAAGTTTATGTTCTTCAGAAAAGTAGGGCTCAAACTAATAGCTGTTCGTCTACGTGCATTGATAAAAAAATGTATGATAAATTTTCTTCAGGATTCATAAGCTGAGATTTTCCTAATTTTTAAATTCTGTTTTTTCACTCTCTTTTTCTCTGATTCACATTTCATGGTCATTCATTCTATGTTAACTAAGATCTCTACGAATGCTGTGTCTGCTATGTTTTCAGTAAAATAATTTATACTTCACTGGTTCTTTTTACATATTCAAGAACAAAATCTCAAAAAAGCTAATTCCATGTCAACAAAATTCTAAATAAAAACATAAATTCATCTGTGGAGTCTTAGTGCAAAACGCGGTGTAAAACCGTCGGTTGATATATACTTGATCACGTAAGTCGGAGTAGAAAAAGAACTAAATAAATATTAAGTAACTGAAATAGAGATAGTTCCAACTGTTAGGTCGATCGAAGTAGGGGGACAATAAGAGTATGGTTTCACGGAAATACTGACTAAGCTATTTAAAAGAATGTTGTTTTTTCATCTAAGGGTATATGAACCATAGAATATCGGGTTCTTGAAGCTCATCGCTTAAAAAGTTGACAGAAGTAGTGACATCTACGCAATATCTTTTAGTCAGACCGCTTTATTAAGCTTGCAGCCTCCAGGAAAGGGCCGGTTCGCGATACTCGTATAGGGTAGAGACGAGCACATGGGTTCGAGTAAAATGAAATCTCTAGGTGGAGAAAAATAGCCGTTGGGTACTGTTTTGTACGTTTGGAAATGACATGAAACTGGACAAGAAATCTGAATAAGAGAATGATGATAATTTTTATTTCTGAAACCACAAGAAATGAAAACTTCAAATCGAAGGAGCTTAGTGGATCAAATCAGGCAAATGTGTCGAGAAGTTATTTCATATCGGCGGATACCAAGCGTGGTTTTATGTAATGAGGCAGTATGACTGAAATTAAACGTGATAGAACATGTAATGAGGCAGTATGACTGAAATTAAACGTGATAGAACATTTACTCGCCGAAAGGTAAAATGCAATCGGTTAATTGAAGGAAATTAACATCGGTTATAACGGAAAGAAGGGCCAGTGATGCACCGGATATGTCGGGGACTCAGTGAGTTACTCTTTCAGTCATTTCTTTGTTGATTTCGGTTGTTTGTTATACATCAATGACTCGAGCACAATCGACAGTACCACTTCTTTTAGAGAAGTAGGAAGAAAAAGACTGCCGCGAGACTGAGGAAAACGACGCAGAATACACAGGCACTGGAAATAGATTAATAAAATCGTTCTTATTCTAGAAAGTATTACTTTTGAAAGTTAAACTGAATATTGATACCTCTATCTAGTTCCGGTCTGGAACAAACTCCCAGAGACTGTATTTTCGATCAATACAGTCAAATCATTCAAAACAGCTATCGGTAACCTATAAAACGATCCTCATATTCTCGATTCCAGACCCACTTACCTCTTTTCTCACTTTGAAAAGTGTCACGCCTTGTTGTTGATACGAATCACTCCTCTATTTGATCCCCTACCTGCCCCTTCCGAAATCACCCTTGCGATAAAGTATTATTATTATCTCATATAATGTTATAGATATTTTTTGAATTCTTCTTTCTCTTGTGCTCTGTAGAAACCGAAATGTGTTTGTGAACTTATTCGTCCGATTAGAGCAATGAAAAACTTCTCCGAGGTGAAGTAATGAAAAGTCGTTTTTGGTTGATTTCTGATAGTATAGGGAAGATGATCACAGGGTACTTATTTTTAGTTTCATATGTACATAGATACAAATAAGATGATTATATGTAATACTCTTATTAGGGAAGTTTGTGCAGGAGTATCGATTGTGAAGCAGTTGGGTCATACTCCACGCTGCTCTAATTGTTAGCATGACAAGGGTATGTAAGGTATTCCTTTTCTGTACATAATTTGTTTTAGTGGGTTGTGCGAGATCAGATTACTGCAGGCATTAAAAATGACTTACAAGATGACCAAAGCGAATTGGGATAGTCTCTGTTGACTCCAAGGCTCAGGTAATCGACGCCTTCAAAAAATTCAAGTAAATAAAAAACTGTTTCAAAGACAATTGAAAAACTGTGGACAGACAAAGGTAGACAAAGTGATGCGAATTTGCAGGCGATGTGTGAGACAATAGACAAATATTACTATACAAATATGTATAGTTGAGAGTGCAGATAAAATTTATCTGGACAGACATGTCTAGACAAGCAGACCGGAATTGACAGGCGTTGTGTCAGAAAATAGAAAAAATAATTGACATTGCTGACAAAAACTATCTTTGTGATGGTAAGACAAACTAGAAAGAGAGAGAGAGAGGAAGAGAGAGAGAGATAGAGAGAGAAGCAGATAAGACTTGTGAGGAAATCAAAGCAAGAAAAACGCCAACTTGGATTGCTTTCCATGATGCTCACCGAGTCCAATCTCGATTTCATCACTAACAGGGGCTGGTCGATATTCGTGCCACATTCAACGCTTCCGATAACTAGTACTTCAGCTTTCTTCACACATGCATCACGTTTAGAATTGTTCATTCATGAATCCATATATTCCTTGTTGATTTCTTGAGAGTGGATTGATGTCGCAAGCACAATTTCAGGGAAGATGCAATCAAGGAAGTTACTTCAAAGTATGGGGGACTTATGGTTATCAAGATTTTATGAGTTGATATGTATTGAGTATTTATTTGGACTGTGAGCTGAAGAAATGATAAAGAGTGAATTAAAAGCGTCAGAAATAGTCAAGATGTTAAGAGAAAGGCGAAAAAAGTTGTGTAATACATATGTTAACAAAAAATAATGAAAAATGTTTATTTGTACTGTAAGCCGAAGAAGTGAAGTCGTTCAGAGAGAACAAACTGTCGTTAAATGTTTCAATAGATTCAGAAAAAAATTGAAAGCATCTAGGGCAATGTTGAATAACATTTATGACAAGCTGAAGTTTGCTCAATAGCATTAATTTAAGGGAAATAATAGAAATTTTTCATAATTCTCTGACATTAATGTTTTTCGTATCAATTTTACCAGTATTGATTAAAGATGCAACATCCTATGCATTCTGTCAGTGGAAGGTAATCTTAGAAGTTAGAAGACGAACATGTGTAAATATTTCCAGTCGAGTGCCAAAATTTTGCCCTTGCGTTGGATTTCATTCATTACGAACATATGTAATTACAAATGGATGAGGATTTGGCTTCTATGAAAGTGTGAGCTTTTCTTCGGGTTTCGAAAACATGGAACAAATTAATTCAATTTTAAAATTCGTAATATTGTGTTTCGCGCAACAAGCTCACCTTATTACTCACTACTGCCGCAGTTCGCAACTAGTTCTTTTTGAGTCTCTTGCTTTCTTCTTCTCATTATTTTCTCTCACTATTCTCTGTATCTTCTTCTCTTCTTTTCTCGTTTTTTTCTCTCTCTCTCTCTATCTCTTTTTTTCTTTCTTTTCTTCCTCTTTTCCTGTATTTACTTTTTACCCCTCTCTCCCATAGAACACTTCTACCCCCTCACATCTCCATCACTGACTCCCTCTCTCTAATTGCTTTAATATTTTTCTCTTTTCAACCTCCTACTCTTTTCTCATCAAACAAGTAGCGAAAGTAGATAGAAAACCATTGGCTTGACCTCTTCCTCTGATGAAGATAGCTTGGACAGACTCACAGCTTATCGCATACACTGAAATTTCTATTTTTTCAGACTTTTTTCTCTGCAAGCTAGAATATTTTACAAATGAGCTCATACAAAGTAACATACGCTTTCAAAAAATAAGAACCATCGATAGATCAATGAACATTTAAAATGTTAAAGTTGAGCAATTTCTGCGTTTGTTAATATTTTTTTTGCTCTCTTTCTTTGTTTTTATCAATTTCGTTCTCCTCTAGGGTAATTGCATATCACTGATGATGCTTTAAATAAAACGAAACGTCCGAACTCTTTGCACGAAACTGCACCGCATCTCTTCACTGGCACGACAAAGACTTTAACTGTCTAATTAACCTCCACGATGGGCGTCACTCAGTACTCAAAATAGAAGTAGGCGTTTAGAATAATCCAAAAGTTCTATTAGGACGATCCCTTGTCATGTTTTCACTGAAAATTTTTACAGGTCTGTTCTATGGGGAGGAAGGTATTCCAGTTATTCCTAAGTCAGAAATTATTATTTAAAAAGATACAGAGATGAGTTTTCCAATGACATATCCATTCGTAAATTCCATGTCAGGCTGAAAGGCAAACAAACTGAGTTTTCAGTGTATGGGTGAAAAAGGGCTAGGGTGGGCACAGCAGCTATGCTAACAAAATGAATTTGCAGAAAAATCGAAGAGAAAATGAAGAAAAAGTATGAGAGCAGCGAAGAGTACAGAAGAAAAAAATTTAAACGGAAAAGTTTGAAAAGAGTTTGTAAAAAAGGTTAACTGAAGTTAAGACTCCCCGCTGACCCAATACATAAGCCTATCTTCATACTTGACTTGACATTTCGAGAAAGCGTCCAAGAAAACCACAGTTCCAAAATTCCCTCTCAAGTTCCCCATCATCCATGTCAGCGATAGCCATAACAAGCTATTTTTTTGATGATAAAGCTAATTCAATTCAAGTCTTCAAATGTCTTTGAAAGCCATCACTTCATTCTTTTAAAGACCAATTTCACTGGTTTACAATTTAAATCTATGAAAGGGTCTTTTGAGTATGCTTTTTTTCAGCCAAAAAATTGTCTTGTTGGGAGAGCTTTGATCACGTTTCAGAAATACCTAGGTGAGAGACAATAAAAGCCGCTTTTTTCAAGTTATGAAATGAAGTTATTGTTTTCGCGCAACGTTTATCAAATTGTTTTTAAATCATGACGCAGCGTCATCCGAGTGGCCGATTCAATAATTCTATGAGACCCTGCCCACCTACGAGGCAAATGCTAGGATTAAGAATAACGCAAGAACCAAAAAGAAAAGTGTAGTTTAAAACTTTTGTTGCGTTCTGGGACCAAGAAGAAGAAGTAATATTGAGAAGTTACGGCAGAAAATGTTACACTAGCATGAAAAGCTTGTACAAACGCTTCAAAAAAAATAGGTGAGAAAAAAGGGAATGTAAATGTATCAAAACGGCGCGTGCATGATTCCATAATAAGAGCTTTGTTGTCGAAAGATGAATTGTATAGGAACCTATTTAGATGACTTTTTCAGGGTTTAGGGAGAAGAAACTTCGATTGAGTAACTAGCAGTTGTGAATTTGCACTTACTAGGCCATTTAGGGTTTCCATCTCACAGCTCCGACAACTTCGCGAGGTATCATTGGGATTGAAAACACGACTGACTGAGGATTGGAAAGGAAGAGACTCACGAGAAATGGGAATTCAAGCACAAAAATTTTTTTGGTGTGAAAAAAAAACCGTCAGAGCATGCGATGTGGAAGAATCGAAGCGGGCTGACCTATTGTAGACTTTGATGTAGCCTTCAAGAGAGGGCTCTTCCAGAAAGGTTCCCATTTCTACCTCGACGATGTTCTCAGTTGACGAGAAAAAGGAGCCCGCGAACATTGTGGACGACGAGAGGTACAGAGCAAAGAAGACGCTGCAAGAGTACAAAAGAACTCGGATACCTTTTCTCTCTCTTTCTCTCTCTCTCTCTCGCTCTCTCTCTCTCTCTTTCTTGTACGCTTTTTTTCTCCATTACTTGGAACTCTATTCTGAATACGAAGAAAGTTTTTGCAAGGAAAAAATGAAGAGTGGAAGCGCAGAACAGAGACCAGAAACTGTATGGTAGAAGTAAATTATAATGTAGCTCAGATCATTCTCTTCATTTTTCTTCTCTTTTTTTCTCACTCTAACTCTTTTTTCTTCCTATTTATTTCTCTCTTTCTCTTTCTTTCTATCCCTTGCTCATATCGTTGTCTTTTTAACCTCTTCGTCTCGACCGCGTAAAACTCCTCTATCTCTCCTTCGAGCTTTGACCTCTCCCAGACTCTCCACATCTACTTAGAAAACTATGCAAATAAAGAAGCAGTACACTATTGACCCTTTAAAGTTGGCAGAGAAACGGTTTTGTTGCATCTAAAAGTGAATAGGTAGTTTCAGCTATTGAAATTTATTTATTTATTTATTTGAAGTACATTTTGCAATGTGACAACACGAGGAAGACTCCTACTGACAAATTTAAATTAAATTAAGTAAAAACATAAATTAAAAAAAAACAACAAACACAGTGAGCGAACGACCTTCACAGTCTGATATTGATGTTTAAGACCTCAACAATATCACACAACGCCAAATTAACACGAAAGCCCTGAATTGTTTGAATCCTGAGAAGTTTGACCGGTAGCTTCATAAAAAATCGTGCTGTTCGATAAGCGAATGAGTGAAAAAGTGGGTTACAGTTTGTGTGATTTATATGAAAAGCATAAAACGTACTGCGCCCATTACACTGTTTGAAAGTGTAAAATCTACAAACGGGAACATCAGTGTAACCCTTGAGAATTTTGAAGGCCAAACAAATATCAGCTTCCAATCGTCTTGCATATAAGGATCTCAGGTTAAATCTAATCATTCTATTCTCATAATCAATCGCTTGCATATGTGGAACACAACGAAACTGTAGTAATCTTGTAAACACATGTTGAACCTTTTCTAACTTTCTAACTTTCTAATCAAATTCTTGTCGAATCCTCCGATACTTGCAAGTCAGAATTAAACCTGCGTCATTCTGCTATCTATGTACTTAGTTTTCTCAAATTCTCAGAAGTGGGCATGTTCATTCTAAAAAATTAAGGATGGTATTGAAGATACAAAAAAAATAGGATCAATTGCAAATTAATATCGTATATTTTTGACCAATAATTTTTCAAACGAACGAGAATCGGGTAAGAAGCCAGCACAGACGAATTTTCGTCACAAGTAGTCCAATGCGAACATATCGGGCGAAACTCAAATGACAACTTGAACCAAAAAATCGGAACTTAAGACGTTTCTCTTATTTTTATTCCTGGTCTCATGAGACAAAATCGAAGCTCGTGATATTGTAAGACAAAATACCGAAGTGAATCATCTCCTTAACAATATGTAATTCCATTTGATGGTTTTTTTATTATCTTTTTGCAGTGAGTCCGCACCGCAGAAAGCGCCCTCACTACTCGATCAGGGGATATCGGCCATCAGTGGATGAGTTCGGTCACCTGCCCCCACCACCGCCTTCTTCTTGGCAACCTGCCAGTTCGTGGACTTCATCATTTTGATTTGGGTATTCAAGTTTGCATCACTGAGAATTGAGGCCTAACAGAGGCTTTTGACCATTATGAAAAATAACGGGACAGCAAGTGAAAAACTTAGCGAGAGAAATAAAGAGAGATTGGTAGAGAGAAAGAGATAGAGAGAAAAACAAGGAGAGCAGGAAGAGATGGACAGAGAAAGGTAAGGATAGAGAGATAAAGAGAGAGATGGAGAAATAGGAGGCAATCGTGCAAATTTTCACATCTCTATCGAATTTAAATGTTCGTCTATATTCAAGATCTCTTCCTACTCTCGCTCCTTTCCTTCTCCTAATTCTCAGAATCTTCTCCATCAACGGTGTCCTTTTGGCAGCGTCTCCAAGAAGCCATGGCCTCCCTGCGAGGGGATGGTATATATTGATTAGATTTTGTCGATTGACATTAGCCTTATGTCCAAATCTCAGCTAACATTGCCATTTGTTTTCCCTCGGTTTTGTGGCTGTGAGGAACGCATGCTTCTTTCTCTAAATTGGGAACACACAGTTCCGGTGCTCTTTCAGAATCAACCTAGGATTACTATTAGTTTAATTCAGTCAAACAATCTGCTACTCTTTCTATGTACATATGTAGTTGCTGTTTTGTTGGCGTGGTATGTGGTCACACATTTTGGGGTCTCAATTTATGTAGGACAGTTTTCTCATTCAGGCACTATGAGTGTGAAGGATGCGCAAAGGATTCACCTCATCAACGCTTTTCGTAGGTTTGGCCACCTGAGAGCTCGACTGGACCCCTTAGGACTGGCAGAACAGAGGGAGTCAGACATTTTATGTCTTGCTTCTAGATCTTGCCTGGAGCAGCTTAAGTTTTTATTACGCGGAGTCTCTCAGAACATCGCGTTTAAATGATGAAAAGGTCAGGGTATGAAGAGCAATAGAGGGGCAGAAGCGAGAAGATACTGTAGAAATCAAAGGCGGTTTCCAATGGGAGTTACGAGGCGGTTTCTAATGGGAAGAGGAATTCGAAGGGGGAAGTGAAGAGTGGCGAGTCAGTACATGGCGACCACTCAGGACGACGAGAAAAGGAATAATGATCTTCTAGGAGCGTTCCGAATCTTCTTCGGCTCATTTGATCTTAATGGAATCATGTTGAGTTTTGACTGCCATTTTCTATTGAAGAAGGTTCCTAATTATTATCCGTGACGTTTCAGGGAAAGGAAATAAAAAAACAAACTCTTCTACATTTCTTTAATGATTATGAATTTAGGTGAAACGAAATCTTATCATTCGGTAGAAGATTGGCTCATTGGAAAAACATGGAAAAAAGGTCTGGTTAAGAAAACGTGAAAAGGGGGCTCATTGAGAAATAGTGAAAAAAGGGGCTCATTGAGAAATAGTGAAAAAAGGGGCTCATTGAGAAATAGTGAAAAAAGGGCTCGTTGAAAAAACGTGGGAGAAGTAATTAAAGAAAAAGAAAGCAGTAGTTAAATATTATAGATTCAGTTCGTAGGTTACAGCTAATGAAGCAGTTGGTAAACGATTCGACTGGGTTTGCAGAGTGAAGGAATTGGACCCTTCGGTGTATGGATTGGAGGCGTTGACTTCTCTCACCAAAGGTGAATATACCGTAGCTGATCTGGCAGAGTCTTTGGCAGTAGTATACTGTGGAACGATAGCAGCTGAATTCATGCACATCAACAAGTTGGTCTTCACATTAACTTTTCCTTTTTCTAGGAAGCTCTTACATTTGCAGGTAGAATTCCTACGTTAGATGGTGAGAAACGATTGGAATAGAAGAGGAATAAAGATAGGACTTTTAGAAAAGTACTGAGGAGGCAAAGTGAAATGATTGGCGACGAGAATCACTAAAGATTCCACGATTTCATTACTCTAACCAGTGCGTCTTTGTTCTTGAGAATAATTGTTATATGTAGTATTCAGTTCATGTAGGCTCGTCATATGATTCCAAGTTTATTCCGTTTCTCAACTTGGTGTTTAGAATATAAATTTCACCCAAAGTTGGATATTTCAGTTGGGAAGAGAGGGCCTGGCTCGCGGAACGATTCGAGGCTGCAGTCGCGACAGATATGACTGCTGAGGATAGAATCAAGCTCGCGAAACTCATGATCAGATGCGAAGTTAGCTTATTTTTGGTTTTAAAAACATTGTGAGCGGTAGACGCTTGTCTACATTCATATTAAGGTTTCTAGAGTACATACGCTCGCATTATTTCGAACATAGTTGAACTTTTAACTTTTTTTTTTTGCAAACATAAAAGTTGGTAAAGATTCATTGAATGATTTGGTTTTCTTAGAATTTCGATCACTTTCTGGCGCTGAAATTCCCGACGGTGAAGAGATACGGAGCGGAGGGTGCGGAGAGTATGTTCGCCTTCTTCTCTCGTCTTTTTGATCACGCGCCAGAGAAAGGAGTACAGCAAGTACGTGGGGAAACATTCTTCGGTAGTGATTCGGTATCGCACTCGATCCGGTAAGAAAGGAACGACTAAGTTCGTTCCCGCCCGGTGATCTTGTTTTTGTCTTTGTTTGAGATGATTTGATTTGATTTTGTTATGATTGGTGTTACCGCTAAAGAAGACTTGAGTGTGCTTGGTGAAATGCTTCATTAGACAAACATTATCAGAGAGTTAGGTTTAAAAGTTTTGTATTATTTTGTTTCTTGAAATTTCCGCAGAAAACAAGCATGTATTCATAGTAAACCAATTCGCAACAATGCTTACCTACTAGCATAAGAGCCATTTCGGCTAATTTGTCCCCCGATTTGGCAGGAGTAATTATTTCGTTGCTTAAAGATTTTTTTGGCCATGGCTCATCGTGGACGTCTGAATCTTCTGACGGAGATGATGCAATTTCCCGCTTCCCAGATGTTCAGAAAGGTAAGTATGTTGTATGTGCCTTGAAATGTGCATTATTTTGTGTGCGTGTGTAACTAAGTGGGTAAGAGCATCGCCCGGAAGGCGAAGGTTACGGGTTCGGTTCCCGTCACACCAAACGATTTTTGCACAAGTTTCTGCGAACAATCCGCTCTTATACTGGGTATAAAAATCAGTTGCTTGAGATCAACGAGGAGTAGGATATACTCTTATTTACAGGTAGATGTTTAAATGGAAGTTTTTTTCTGAATAAGATCAACGTGGATATTCTGTAATACTATATATCTGTGTTTGACTGATAGACTTCTGTGGTTGTTACATGATGGAGTTCCTGTCTTCTTAGGGGTTTTGTCTTTCCCAGACATTAGATGTGTCATTGTCTCATAATCTTAAAAGCAAATATTGTTAGCACATGTGCTTAAAAATTAGCATTCTCGGCTGAAGCGCTTAAGAACGCGAGTTCGATTCTTATTAAGCGATACGATGGATTGAAATGGAAAAAAGTGTATGTATGACAAAATGCGTGAGTATGCAGATGCGCGGAAAGACGGAGTTTCCTTCTGATGTGCAGGGTTCCGGTGATGTGCTCTCTCATTTGAGTACGCTTTTTGTGAATCTGTTTTGTGAATGTTTCTACTCTATAATCATAACTCAGAATCGAAGCTTTTTTTTCTAGTTTGTAGATTCAGGTTAAACAGGAATGTTATCTTAAGAACTTGTATCAGTCTTAATTTCTTTATTCAAGTTATTTCAACTCTCCTATGTATTACATAGAATGTGGGCTCAACATCCGAACTTCGTCTTTCATTAATTAAAACTGTTTACAATATGTAGTTATCGCAACTTAAGATTATGTGTCGAAGAAAAAGGTAGCCTATATCTGAATTTCATTGCAGCCTCCTCATTTGTGCACACTTCCCCCGAAGGTCGCGTAGGCGTGTCGCTACTTCCGAATCCTTCTCATTTAGAGGCAGTGAATCCTGTCGCAATGGGCAAGACGAGAGCCCGCGCCAGAACTCTGAGTAAGTGAAAAACAGGCTGTGTTCTTCAAGGAAATAAATCGATCCGGAAGATAGATGGGCTGTTGAGAACAAAGCATTAGTTAGGTGAAGAGAAAGACTTTTTTGGGTATTTAAGATAGATATATTTTATTCCTTGCAAATAGATATTGAATATTCACAAAAGAGGACTGTCGCATGTGCGAGTTCAGTTATACCACATAAAAAGGTGTTTTCTCTGACGAGCAGGAGTTGATTTGATGCGGAAGCTTGGGAGCCGACACGAGTTCTTAAGAAATAAGAGTAGAAGGAGCAGAAGGACGAGGAGTCGAAAACTTGAGTAGAGTGAAGTGAAGGCTGATTGAAATCGCTCGAAATAGAAAGACTTATCACTTGAAGAGAGGAAGTGGATAAAAATACTGGAGATTTTCAAAGGGCAAGCTTATCAAATAAGTTAAACGTCTGAGTATAAAACTCAGAAACATACAATGCGACAGAACGAATTATTTCTCATATTCAGTTTCTGTGTGGTTTCGTTACTAAAGTACATAATTTCTCGCTTTTTTTATTTTCTTCGACAGTATAGGTGAGAGAAGCACCTAAAAACCCTTGAAGGTTTGGGAGACTACTCAAAGGAGAAAGGTGCGAGAGAAGGCGATGGTGTGCTCTGTGTGCAGATTCACGGCGACGGAGCCTTCACGGGACAGGTTGACAAGATTTACGCATAAGTTGCGACTATAAGAAGTTATACGCAGTTAAGGTGACAACTGTTTGTCGTCGAAAGTAAAAATTGTCAACTGTGGTTCAGATCATTCATAGAAAAAAGTGTCAAAATGATTAGAGATGTAAGATTCAGAAGTGTCTCGCTTCTCTAAAAGCCGGCTTCTAGTAAGGAATTGAAATAATTAGAGACAAAAAGATGGAGAAGTAGAAAGATAGAGAGAGAGCGAAGAACAGGAATGAAGCAACCATTTATTGGATGCGGCCATGTTTTTAGGACACTTGAAGCGATGATGCGCAGGTTAATAAAAAGTGACCAAGCGTCTCGGAACTGGGCGATTCTGGTACTTGCAGGGCATAGTGTGGGAGAGCATCGCACTGAGTCAATCCCCCCATTTCCGCATCGGTGGAAGTATTCATTTGGTCATCAATAATCAGGTGAATAGATTATTCTGGCAATCAATAACTGAGTTTGAGCTTAGACAAAAAGTCGTGAACTGATGAAGGTTACATAACGATATAGTTTCCGACTATTGCTGAAGACTGGCACGGCCTTCCAAGAACAAGTCTTACCTCTGTTGATGGGGGGAGGGTCTTTTCAGCAGTTCTGCGATTTACTTCGAAACCTCTTTTCTCTACATTAAACTCTAGTCCATTGCCACTGGCCGGTCTCTTTAAGGCATATTCAAGCTCTTTAAGGCATATATGTGTTTTTGTCAGAAGCATCATGGTGTTCCTGCTATGTATCAGTAAGATCATCTGGAACGGACCCAACAGGAAGGAAGAGTTCGTTGCGTTGGTAATCGGTTGAATATCTTCTCTTCAGATCGCCTTTACAGCTGAAAGTACAGTCGGTCGTAGCAGCTTGCACTGCACGGACATCGCGAAGGCTTTTGACTGCCCCGTTATTCATGTGAATGGAGACCATCCCGAGGTGACCAAGGGTTCGGGTTTTCTGGAGAACTAAGCAAGGGGAAGGGTTTAAACTTTTATGAAAAAAAATTAAGGAAGGTTTTCGGTGATCAAAAGACTGTTTGTATCTGTTTACATTGGCTCGGTCAATATCAAAATAGGGCTCTCTTCATAGCGTTGTTCCGCGCCGGTAGAAGTCGGGGTAGGGTCCGCTGGAAGGCCAAGTAGAAGTCGGGGTAGGGTCCGCTGGAAGGCCAAGTAGAAGTCGGGGTAGGGTCCGCTGGAAGCCAAGTAGAAGTCGGGGTAGGGTCCGCTGGAAGGCCAAGTAGAAGTCGGGGTATAGTCCGCTGGAAGGCCAAGTAGAAGTCGGGGTAGGGTCCGCTGGAAGGCCAAGTAGAAGTCGGGGTAGGGTCCGCTGGAAGGCCAAGTAGAAGTCGGGGTAGGGTCCGCTGGAAGGCCAAGTAGAAGTCGGGGTAGGGTCCGCTGGAAGGCCAAGTAGAAGTCGGGGTAGGGTCCGCTGGAAGGCCAAGTAGAAGTCGGGGTAGGGTCCGCTGGAAGGCCAAGTAGAAGTCGGGGTAGGGTCCGCTGGAAGGCCAAGTAGAAGTCGGGGTAGGGTCCGCTGGAAGGCCAAGTAGAAGTCGGGGTAGGGTCCGCTGGAAGGCCAAGTAGAAGTCGGGGTAGGGTCCGCTGGAAGGCCAAGTAGAAGTCGGGGTAGGGTCCGCTGGAAGGCCAAGTAGAAGTCGGGGTAGGGTCCGCTGGAAGGCCAAGTAGAAGTCGGGGTAGGGTCCGCTGGAAGGCCAAGTAGAAGTCGGGGTAGGGTCCGCTGGAAGGCCAAGTTAAAGTCGGGGTAGGGTCCGCTGGAAGGCCAAGTAGAAGTCGGGGTAGGGTCCGCTGGAAGGCCAAGTAGAAGTTGGGGTAGGGTCCGCTGGAAGGCCAAGTAGAAGTCGGGGTAGGGTCCGCTGGAAGGCCAAGTAGAAGTCGGGGTAGGGTCCGCTGGAAGGCCAAGTAGAAGTCGGGGTAGGGTCCGCTGGAAGGCCAAGTAGAAGTCGGGGTAGGGTCCGCTGGAAGGCCAAGTAGAAGTCGGGGTAGGGTCCGCTGGAAGGCCAAGTAGAAGTCGGGGTAGGGTCCGCTGGAAGGCCAAGTAGAAGTCGGGGTAGGGTCCGCTGGAAGGCCAAGTAGAAGTCGGGGTAGGGTCCGCTGGAAGGCCAAGTAGAAGTCGGGGTAGGGTCCGCTGGAAGGCCAAGTTAAAGTCGGGGTAGGGTCCGCTGGAAGGCCAAGTAGAAGTCGGGGTAGGGTCCGCTGGAAGGCCAAGTAGAAGTTGGGGTAGGGTCCGCTGGAAGGCCAAGTAGAAGTCGGGGTAGGGTCCGCTGGAAGGCCAAGTATAAGTCGGGGTAGGGTCCGCTGGAAGGCCAAGTAGAAGTCGGGGTAGGGTCCGCTGGAAGGCCAAAAGTCAGTGAATCGTTCTTAAAAGTTACTAAGAACGTGAATGTTACCTCGTAGGAATCGGAACAAATATACTTAATATTTATAACACAGAGAAGATTCGTTGAACAGTTTACTTCACGGCGGAATGAAACAATGGGGGAAGTCTTTGGGCCTTTAAATAGATGAAAACAGTTTTTTTTAAAAAGCGGACCCTGCCCGGCAGCGGGATAAACGCTAGGAAGGAGAAGAAGAAGTTTTTTTTAAATGCTTTTCTTAAAATGCTAGAAAATAATAAAAATAAATAAACAACTATAAGCGATATTTAAAAAAAACCAATAGTTTTAAGCAACTTGTGAAAGCTACGAATCTCGCGATGGCGTATCGTGATAAATTTCGTAAGGATGTATTCATCAATCTTGTTTGCTATCGTCGATGGGGACATAATGAACTTGACGACCCATCCTTCACACAACCCATCATGTACAAGGTGTGCACGTTTTTTCTCTCTGTTGTTAATATACATATATGATGCTCTGTTCAAATGACTTTTGGCTTGAATTATTGTTTAATGACTACCATTTTTCTCTTACTGCTTTCTTTTTTTTTCTCTGAACCCTTTATTATCACCAAAGGGTAACTGGTCAAGTCATCACTGACATGGCTGACAAACATAGAAGAAATAGGGAAAACTTGGACAGGAAGTTAGAGTGGGCAACTGTAGCGCTGCTATGAATAATCCCGGTAGATCATCTGACATCTCAACCTCACATTGTCGAAGAGTCCCCTGATAAGTTTACTCCAAGCTTTGCAAATGTAGATTTTTAAGTGAAGACGAGTAGTAGTCATTGTAACGATGAAGTGTCGGAGTCGGAAGTAAATGAAAATGGAAAAAAATGACTTCACTTTTTTACTCGTATGATTTTCTGATCGAATTAATTGTGACTCAGAAGACTGCCTAGATACGTTGATTGACACTACTGTGTTGATGACGTGTCACTCGAATGGTACGTTGATTGACACTACTGTGTTGATGACGTGTCACTCGAATGGTACGTTGATTGACACTACTGTGTTGATGACGTGTCACTCGAATGGTACGTTGATTGACACTACTGTGTTGATGACGTGTCACTCGAATGGTACGTTGATTGACACTACTGTGTTGATGACGTGTCACTCGAATGGTACGTTGATTGACACTACTGTGTTGATGACGTGTCTCTCGAATGACTGCCTAGATACGTTGATTGACACTACTGTGTTGATGACGTGTCACTCGAATGGCTGCCTAGATACGTTGATTGACACTACTGTGTTGATGACGTGTCACTCGAATGACTGCCTAGATACGTTGATTGACACTACTGTGTTGATGACGTGTCACTCGAATGGCTGCCTAGATACGTTGATTGACACTACTGTGTTGATGACGTGTCACTCGAATGGCTGCCTAGATACGTTGATTGACACTACTGTGTTGATGACGTGTCACTCGAATGGCTGCCTAGATACGTTGATTGACACTACTGTGTTGATGACGTGTCACTCGAATGGCTGCCTAGATACGTTGATTGACACTACTGTGTTGATGACGTGTCACTCGAATGGCTGCCTAGATACGTTGATTGACACTACTGTGTTGATGACGTGTCACTCGAATGGCTGCCTAGATACGTTGATTGACACTACTGTGTTGATGACGTGTCACTCGAATGGCTGCCTAGATACGTTGATTGACACTACTGTGTTGATGACGTGTCACTCGAATGACTGCCTAGATACGTTGATTGACACTACTGTGTTGATGACGTGTCACTCGAATGACTGCCTAGATACGTTGATTGACACTACTGTGTTGATGACGTGTCACTCGAATGGCTGCCTAGATACGTTGATTGACACTACTGTGTTGATGACGTGTCACTCGAATGGCTGCCTAGATACGTTGATTGACACTACTGTGTTGATGACGTGTCACTCGAATGGCTGCCTAGATACGTTGATTGACACTACTGTGTTGATGACGTGTCACTCGAATGGCTGCCTAGATACGTTGATTGACACTACTGTGTTGATGACGTGTCACTCGAATGGCTGCCTAGATACGTTGATTGACACTACTGTGTTGATGACGTGTCACTCGAATGACTGCCTAGATACGTTGATTGACACTACTGTGTTGATGACGTGTCACTCGAATGACTGCCTAGATACGTTGATTGACACTACTGTGTTGATGACGTGTCACTCGAATGGCTGCCTAGATACGTTGATTGACACTACTGTGTTGATGACGTGTCACTCGAATGGCTCTTTGATCGCTTGACTTATGATTGTAGTTGTTTTTGCATGATAGGACTGCCCTTTTAAGGAGACTAGAAGGCAGAGAGATCGAATCGTATAGTTATCTACATATATATGGTGCTCTGGTTCTGTATTTCTATGGCTTATGTTTTTCTTTCTTGAAATTTTTGTTCTCTCGAAAATCTGAATCAGAGCATCGAGTCTCGGAAGTCAGTTCCGACAAAGTATGCTGAGGAATTGGCAGGAGAGGAACTTCTGACAGAAGAGAGCATAGCAGCAGTGAAGAAGGAGCACACTGATCAGCTCATGCAGGCATTCAGAAGCATTGACAGCACTCAACCTCGGTTAGAGAGGAAAAGAGAGAAAAATAGAGAGAGAGAGAGAGAGAGAGAGAGAGAGAGAGAGAGAGAGAGAGAGAGAGAGAGAGAGAAGATGAGCAGCGAATTAAGAGAGGGAAAGGGGGAGGAATAAGGGAGAGAAAGAAAAGTAGTGGTGGAGAAAAAAGAGATGTTAATGTGTTTGATTGAGTTTTCCTCATTCAATAACTAATATCAAAGAATTCCTGGAATCTATGTTGAGGTTCTCGGAACAGTAGTGTCCACAGCAGCAAATATAAATAATTTAAAAGAGATAAAGAAAGATAATCATGAAAAGAAGGTAGAAAACCAACGTCAATTGCAGTGCATCTCATTTGGGTGGCAACTGGCGCGGCATGCAACAAGCGCCGCAGGCGGTGGAGAAGTGGGACACGGGAGTTCCGCTTGAGAATCTGCGTTGGATTGGTGCGGCCAGTGTCACCATACCAGAACAATTCGTAAGTTCCCAAAGTTTGTTCCCAATCAATTTGTAGGAAAAATTTCCCTGTAATCGTTCATTCATTCATTCATATAAGTTATAGAACTCGGACTCTCTAACATCTTGGTCTTTCTTTGAATCATTTGACTTTTCCCTATAATCTGTCTGTCTCTCTTCATCATTCTGCATTGCTATATCTCTTCTTCTTCCCCTTTCTTTTCTTCTCTCTTTCTCTTGATCTCTCATCTCTGATGAATACATTTCGTGTTTTCAGAATCTCCATCCCCATCTCCAGAAGACTCACTGTGAAGCGAGAATGTCAAAAATGAAATCAGGAGAGGGCATTGATTGGGCTACCGCCGAGGTAAAACATCACTCACAGAGTTCGATAGTTCATTCTATGAGCTTGATTTTGGCTCCCATTTTTGAATTAAAGGACTTTCCGAAATAAGAACTCAATAGTTTGTGATGTAGTTGTTGTGTTTGCTTCCCGGTGGGTTTCCCTCCTTGTGATACAAAAGTTTAATGTTGGGGCTCTCGATCATCTTTCGTTTCTTTCTTCTAAAAAAAAACAATTGAAAAGAAAAGAGACAACTGATAGCGGTCTATACCATAGATCTTAGAACGTGCTAGACGGCTAAGAGCTCTTTAAAAGGGTAAATTTGTGTTTTCGGAAAAAGCTTTAAGCATGGATTTGAAATAGTAGTTCAGAATGACACACTTGCAAAAGATAGTGTGTTCGTATCGGGAACAAGGTTGATGAAACGAGAAAATATTGTATGTTTAGAAGAGATGAAAATGATTGTTACCAAGGTTTTCTCTAATCCACAACTCGGGAAAATTTTACTTTAGGGACCCACCTTACTTTAGCTCCCCATGTGGTAGAAGAGGGACCCACACTCCAGTAAAACAACCCAAAAGGGGGGGTCCCTATAAGTAAAAGACCAAAAAGGGGGGTCCCTAAAGTAAATTTAATTTTGAGTCCCACCACACAAATGAGAATCAAAGTATGTATATACCCCGGACCTTTTTAATTTTAGGGACCCACCGACCAACACTTTTCCAGAAAATTTTTGATGGAAGTTTAACTCCCTCCCTGTTTTACTTTAACTCCCCCTGTTTTACTTTAACTCCCCCTGTTTTACTTTAACTCCCCCCTGTTTTACTTTAACTCCCCCCTGTTTTACTTTAACTCCCACCCATTTTACTTCAACTTTCCTCTTTTAATTTTAACTCCCCCTGTTTTACTTTAACTCCCCCTGTTTTACTTTAACTCCCACCCATTTTACTTCAACTTTCCTCTTTTAATTTTAACTCCCCCTGTTTTACTTTAACTCCCCCTGTTTTACTTTAAATCCCCCTGTTTTACTTCAACTCCCCCCTGTTTTACTTTAACTCCCACCCATTTTACTTCAACTTTCCTCTTTTAATTTTAACTCCCCCCTGTTTTACTTTAACCCCCCCTGTTTTACTTTAACTCCCCCTGTTTTACTTTAACTCCCCCCTGTTTTACTTTAACTCCCACCCATTTTACTTCAACTTTCCTCTTTTAATTTTAACTCCCCCTGTTTTACTTCAACTCCCCCTGTTTTACTTTAACTCCCCCCCTGTTTTACTTTAACTCCCCCTGTTTTACTTTAACTCCCCCCTGTTTTACTTTAACTCCCACCCATTTTACTTCAACTTTCCTCTTTTAATTTCAACCCCCCTGTTTTACTTTAACTCCCCCCTGTTTTACTTTAACTCCCCCCTGTTTTACTTTAACTCCCACCCATTTTACTTCAACTTTCCTCTTTTAATTTTAACTCCCCCCTGTTTTACTTTAACTCCCACCCATTTTACTTCAACTTTCCTCTTTTAATTTTAACCCCCCCTGTTTTACTTTAACTCCCCCCCCCCTGTTTTACTTTAACTCCCACCCATTTTACTTCAACTTTCCTCTTTTAATTTTAACCCCCCTGTTTTACTTTAACTCCCCCTGTTTTACTTTAACTCCCCCCTGTTTTACTTTAACTCCCACCCATTTTACTTCAACTTTCCTCTTTTAATTTTAACTCCCCCCTGTTTTACTTTAACCCCCCCTGTTTTACTTTAACTCCCCCTGTTTTACTTTAACTCCCACCCAACAAAAACATAACACAAAAAAACAAAAACGCGTATCATAAATTTAGATCGCGTGACATAAATTTAAACTGATAGAAAGAATAGAACCAAGAGAGAGAGAGAGAAAAAATACAATACAAACAAACAATAACAAAAAAACAAACAATAACAAAAAACATAACAAAAAATAACAAAAACGAAATCATTTTAGATTCACTCAAAAGCTTCGAGATAGGTTCCCCGCCAAAAAGCCATTCCCAAACTATTTTTTCCCACGTGTTTGGGATCACAAACTTCCTCTTTCTCTCTCATGCGCTTTATCTCTCAAAAACTTCTCAACTTTTCGCTCTCTCTCATGCGTGTTATCTCTCAAAAACTTTTCAAACTCTCTCTCTCTCTCTCTCACACGCGTTCGGGCTCAAAAACAACGCACAACAGTAGAGAGAGAAAGAGCAGATAGTTAGTAGAGGCAGCAGACAGCAGTACAGAGAGCTCAAAAACAACGCACAACAGTGGAGAGAGAAAGAGCAGATAGTCAGTAGAGACAGCAGACAGCAGTACAGAGAGAGAAATAGCAGAGGTGGGTCCCTGTTCTACCACATGTTTTCTTACAGTGCAATTGCTTTCAGGTGGGTCCCTAAAGTTAATTTTTCCCCACAACTCTATGCACTTTAAAAAAAAGTAACAGACATTAACTGTATGATATGCCTATTTTTCGTCTTTTTTTCGAAATCGTTCTTCACGCCACAAGTAGTATTTATTTTTTGATCTACATGCTTCTTTCAAGAGTAATGAGCAAAAACCCTGATAAATACACTTTTGTAGAAGATTGTATGTGATCGAGACAGAGGTTTGAAAAAACGGGAAATATGTTCAAATATTTATAAACTTATTTACTCTGTGAATATACTGTAATGTATGTTCGAAGGATACGGTAATGACAATCATTGACAGGCACTGGCAATCGGGTCACTGCTCTCATCCTCTGTGGATGTCCGGCTGTCAGGGCAGGATGTGGGCAGAGGGACATTCTCGCATCGACATGCCATGCTGACTGATCAGGAGAGTGACAGGACTGTCATTCCTCTGAATTATCTCATGCCAGATCAGGAGGCTTTCCTCGAGGTAAGAAATGACATTATCACTAACATGGCTCTCATTTCCTCGAGAAGCATTTTTCGTAGTAAATTAATTAATAATTGTTTTAAAGAAGTGAAAAAATTCAAAAGTTTTGACAAATTATTTCGTAGTAGGAAAATGTTCAATACTTCATAAAGAAACACACCTTTTTGCCAGTCTTTCCGGGAATCGAACCTTCGAATTCAGTGGCGAAGGGACAAGATATGCAAATTTAAACAAGCTACTTTTTGAGGTAGCGAACAATCTGCTATCGGAAGAGGCCATTGTGGGGTATGAATTCGGGTACTCTTTGGATCATCCACAGAGACTGCCTATCTGGGAGGCTCAGTTCGGCGACTTCTTCAATGGAGCCCAGATCATCATAGACACATTCATCGCCTCCGCAGAGAGTTGGTAGTTTCTTCATGACGAGTGGGGGATTAGTATTGAATGACTTGAAGGATAGATCGATTGTGTTTATGTTTTAAGCATGTGTGAAAACAATTCAAACAAAAAAAAAAGTGAGATGATAATAGATTTGTTAGATTTTGAAGTATTCAGATATTAGGGACCAAAAATGGATTAAAAAAAATTTTTTCGTCTTAGGGAAAGTTATAATCTATAAAAAATGATTAAAATAAGATCTATTTTGACGTCAACCCTCTATGTCTCCTCACTTGTTCCATGTTCGCAATCAGAATAAATGCGTATGTATGTTCTGAAGATTAAGCAGAACTGTGGCATAATTAATCAATTCAGAGAGAGGAGAGATTTTTTTCTGTTTAAAAATCTTGATTTGAAATCCCGAATGTCAAGTCTGTTCTTGATAGAATGAAATGTCAATTTTTTCTTCAAATTTCACGCAAGGACCTTTTTAAAGATGAAAAAAGATTCGAAACTGGCCTGAAGATTCAATTAGCACAGAAAGGCCTCCTTGTCTACTTTTCTGTCACAAGAAACTGTGTATTAAAAATGTACTTGAGTGATTTGTGACCTCTTTTGAGAAAGAGTGACAAATGTTGCTTTATTTCGAGCTCTAGCACACCTTGACAAGGAAAATAGCTTGCTATTTGGAACCAATCAACAGGAAGAAAAAAGAAAAGAACTGGGAGAGAAAGAAGAGAGAATTACGTCTGGTTCTATGAAAGAAAAAGATGCCGTGTAGATTAGAAAAAAGAACTGAGAGATTAGTGAAGATTAAGGAGCGGAAATTAAATATAGAGAGAATATGCTAGAGAGAAGACAAGAGGGAAAAAAGTTGTATGGTAGAGTTAGGAATTTTTTTAGTGAACTGAGGTGCCGATGACAGACAAGAAGACTAAGAGAGTACGCGAAGTAAAGAGTTTTAGACATTCATGCAGGGACAAAGTTCAGACTGAGAAGTCTAAGAACTGGAGAAGAGAAATAATGTATGTTTGGTGATGGTAAGAGTGAGATTGACCACCCGATCTCTATCTGTCTGTCAACTGTAAAGGAATGGAACGATAAATTAGAAAGGGGCAGCGACACCGCACGTGTTCCTCCCTGGGAAGAAAGACCCTCCTGCTGAAAAAGCAGTTCTTTTTGTGTCAGACTCTTTTTTGACAACACAAAGACCTTTTTATTTGAAAACAAGGTCTTCAAGCTTTTCATATAGCATTAACACAAGGACTAGTATTTAGTTCTTGGTGATGTAACTCTTCCTGATCAGAGATTAAGAGTTTGCTGTGTTCGATCCAGCCCCGTAGACTAGTTTTTGCCCGTTTCATAGTTGGAAAATTTTTCATTTTTGATCGTTTTTTCGATAAGAAAAAGGACAATTTTGAAAAGGAAACTAAACTACTCATTTCTGAAGGAAGTTAAGATTTGTCATAGCTTGAGTTTGATTGCGCTGAAGTTATAATGACATAGAGAACAGAGTCAGAGGAAGAGACATAGAGAGGGGAGAGATAGATAGATAGAGATGCTGAAGTTATGATGACATAGAAAACAGAGTCAGAGGAAAAGACAGAAAGAGGGGAGAGAAAGATAGATAGAGATGCTGAAGTTACGATGACATAGAAAACAGAGTCAGAGGAAGAGACAGAGAGAGGGGATAGGGAGAGAGAGAGAGAGATAGGGACATTAAGATGAACATAAAGGGAGATAGCGATCTCTACAATGAAAACAAATTAGAACGAGAATGACCTTGGAAGCCCCTTTTCTTTTATGGGATATGTCAAGCAGAAATTCGCCGCCAGAAGTTGGCAGCCGCGCATTTCGAGGAGTTCGTTCCCGATTCTCTGCTCTTGCGTCATAGCCATCTCTTTCTGTCTCTTACTCTTTCCTCTCTCTTTCTCTCTCTCTCTCTTTCTGTCCTTCTCTCTCTTTTCTCTCCTGCTTAAGCTCACTTTCTTTCAATCTCTCTTTTTTCTCTCTTTCAATTCATCTTTCCTTGACAAAATATATTTTTTCTGTCTCTCTTCCCCAAAAATTCGGTCCATAGCTATTGGAGCCGTTTCACGAGCTATCGGAAGAAGAGATAAAACCAATGAGAAAATGCAAATTCGAGCATTAAAAGGGATAAGATCATTGTTGATTGTCTACAGTAAGAGAGTGAGAGTACTAAAAATGCTGAGATCAGAAGATGTGAAAAGGAAAGTCCGGAAATAAAGAGTGAAAAAGAGAGGATAGAAAAAAAAAAGGGGGAACTGAGAGAAACTGTGAGATAGAGAGAGTGGATAGAGGAAGAGAGATAGGGAGAGACAGAGAGAGATGAAGAGAAAGAAAGAGAGAGAGAAAAAGAGAGATAGAGAAAGAAACAGAGAGAGAGACAGCCAAAGACTAAATAAGCTGTTATGTTTCACTTAAAATGCCAATGAAAGAAAGAATAGCCAAGTTAATGTTGATTTATGCCTAGACTTCCGAGGACATTTCATTGCTTCTTTCATTTTACGACCCTCATCTGGTGCATTAAAGAGCGTTCGTGTTAAGGAGTGGAATCGGGCTAGTGTTTACCATGGCTTCGTTATGGTAAAAAACCTAGTTTATAAAGAATTCCATCGCACCTAAAATCAAAAAAAATAAATGTACTTAACTTGGAATCGCAAGCATGATGATTGCCCAGGAAAATAGTTCCGTTCCGAATATTGTCCTCTCAACTAGTTTAAAAGTCTCAATCTCAGTCAAATCACATGTTCAGTGTGATTGTTTTTTTTTTATTTTGTGAGAAGAAGCAAAGAAGGAAGAAACAGCGTTCAGCAATTAACCAAGGTAATGACAAAAAAAATTTTAAATGAGAAAACAATTGCGATTGGAAATGACTGTAAAAGGTAGGACTTTTTTCATTCATTCTTTGCGAATTTTTCGATTGGAAAGGTTTTAATTATGGAAAAGGCAACATTTTCCGGTTTAAGTATTTTTCCATTACATTCATAACAAATTTTGAATTTGAATTGAGATAGAAACAAGTCCACCGATTAATGCTAGAAGCATTGAGTATCTTTGATCTGACTCAAGTGAGGGAAAAAGGCAGTCGCTCGTAAGAACGGTGATGTCTGTCTATCAAACGAGGATGTTTGTCTTACAACTGGGGCCGATGTATCCAGGCAAATGGCTGACGCAGTCAGGACTTGTTCTTCTACTACCGCATGGCTACGACGGTGCGGGACCCGAACACAGCTCCTGCCGAATGGAGAGATTCCTCCAGTTGACCGATTCCGCCGAGGATCAGGCCAGTTTTGGCCCTTTTCCCTGTTTTCTTGCGGACAGGAATTTTTTTCAACGATGGCACGTGCACAAACTGGTCAACTAAGCGGGATCGAACCCAGCCGTCTCTCTCTTTCTCAGCGTTAACTCAACCTATCTACGCTTCTTTTATATTTTGTCTTATTATCTTCCTTTTTTTGTTGAAATCTCTCATTACAAATGTCTGCCTCAGCCTCTACATGTTTTTGAGCAGTCTCGCCTTTTATATTTCCAATTTTTTTTGCTGAATGATTTCCTTTGAAAACAAAGTAATATTTCAGAAACCAGTGGACAGTGAAGATGTAAATATTAGAGTAGCAAATCCTACAACCAGTGCGCAGTACTTTCATCTGCTCAGAAGACAGGTCATTTGCAGCCCATGTTATTTCTTTAGTCAAAACACAAACTTGTCCGTCGTACTCATTCAACACTACAAACGTTTTTACCGTTATGGCTCCAATGAAAGTACTAACGGGTACACCGAAGCTACTCAGAGTAGAGCACAATTCCAATGAAAGTACTAACGGGTACACCGAAGCTACTCAGAGTAGAGCACAATTCCAATGAAAGTACTAACGGGTACACCGAAGCTACTCAGAGTAGAGCACAATTCCAATGAAAGTACTAACGGGTACACCGAAGCTACTCAGAGTAGAGCACAATTCCAATGAAAGTACTAACGGGTACACCGAAGCTACTCAGAGTAGAGCACAATTCCAATGAAAGTACTAACGGGTACACCGAAGCTACTCAGAGTAGAGCACAATTCCAATGAAAGTACTAACGGGTACACCGAAGCTACTCAGAGTAGAGCACAATTCCAATGAAAGTACTAACGGGTACACCGAAGCTACTCAGAGTAGAGCACAATTCCAATGAAAGTACTAACGGGTACACCGAAGCTACTCAGAGTAGAGCACAATTCCAATGAAAGTACTAACGGGTACACCGAAGCTACTCAGAGTAGAGCACAATTCCAATGAAAGTACTAACGGGTACACCGAAGCTACTCAGAGTAGAGCACAATTCCAATGAAAGTACTAACGGGTACACCGAAGCTACTCAGAGTAGAGCACAATTCCAATGAAAGTACTAACGGGTACACCGAAGCTACTCAGAGTAGAGCACAATTCCAATGAAAGTACTAACGGGTACACCGAAGCTACTCAGAGTAGAGCACAATTCCAATGAAAGTACTAACGGGTACACCGAAGCTACTCAGAGTAGAGCACAATTCCAATGAAATTAC
Organism: Allodiplogaster pararmata; assembly: GCA_964056735.1. Lineage (NCBI taxonomy): Eukaryota > Metazoa > Nematoda > Chromadorea > Rhabditida > Diplogasteridae > Allodiplogaster > Allodiplogaster pararmata. The sequence continues at coordinate 40,109,991 of OZ057406.1, read as the reverse complement.
TAACGGGTACACCGAAGCTACTCAGAGTAGAGCACAATTCCAATGAAAGTACTAACGGGTACACCGAAGCTACTCAGAGTAGAGCACAATTCCAATGAAAGTACTAACGGGTACACCTAAGCTACTCAGAGTAGAGCACAATTCCATGATGTTGTAGAAAAAAAATTTTTGTTATAGAAACTCAATCAATTTTTCCTTTTTTTAGTGAACTTATCTAGGACGAAGTTTTAGATTTTAAAAAAATTATTGAGTTACTCAGTCACATACTTTTATTGAGAAATTTAGAAGATGGTCTGGTTTAAATTAGTGAGTTCAACAAAAAAGAGCTCTTTCTCAACTGGTTTTTTTGTTTTTCTAATGGCAAATGAGTTAATTCCAGATTCTGCCACCTTATCGTAAGCCACTAATAGTTGTGGCACCAAAAGTTCTACTCCGTCATCCTCAGGTTGTCCCGTTTCTACTGTTAAAAGGTATTTCACACGGTTTCAGTTTCATAATGCTCTTTTTTATGTAGGCTGCGTCATCACTCATCGATTTCGCGCCGGGAACCCACTTCCAGAACGTCATTCTGAATCATAACAGTGACGCAGCGAAAGTAGAGAAGGTACATAAAGGACTAGATGAGATAATTCTCAGAAGAAAAACGAAACAAGCTTCCAGGAACTCATGCAAATATCGTTCGAAGATTGGAACCTGCTTCTTTGCTTACACTCTTTCCTCTGAAGAACCAATGCAACTTTTGATTTTCTTGAAAGATCATATGACTTTTTTCTGTATGGTACGGTGTATTTCATAAATCTCCAACTCGTGGTTTTTTTCGTGAAATAAATTAATTTAAATCATCTAGTCTTATTTTTCCGATTTGCTGAATATGCTACATATCTTTCTGTCTTTCTGAGTATCGAGTTGTTCGTTGGTCTTTTCGCTGATACAACGCTAATATGATACTAGTCCGGAAGAAGGGTGATGCCAACCGTCAAAGGACGGACCGACAATCTTATCACGGCCTCTCTCCCTCATAAAAGTTCGCCAAAGAAATTTTTTGATGATTATCGGTGATGAAGCGTTTGTTTGGTGGTTGCAGGTAATTCTGGTGAGCGGAAAGCACTATATTCCCTTAGATAAGGAAAGAAGAGAGAGACAACTAGATGAGAAGGTTTCTTTTCTTTTTCACTTTATTGTTTTGTCTCTCACAGCACTAAACATGGCTAAAGCTTCTCTTTTTCCTACCAAAGGTGTCTCGCAGCGAATATTATTGCAGTAAAAACAGTATGGTTAGGTTTTGAAAGCTTGTAGTTGTCAACAAAAATCCTTCTCTACGAAAAAGGATAAGTTTCAATCTACGGAACCTGTATGTTGCATCGTTAAGAATATTTGTATTTAGCGGCATAGAAATGAACAATAATCATTAAGATGTATCAAATAAATCAATTTAAGGCCTTTCAATAACGACTGTCTAAGTTATTTCAGGTACTAGTATAGTTTCAAGAGAGAGGATTGTTACAGGTGGCTATAATACGAGTAGAGTCACTGTGTCCATTACCTGTGTCCGATCTTCAAGAAGCTCTCGGGAAGTTCCCAAATGCAAGAAGTTGGTCTCCGGGAAAAGTTCTTCGAAAGACCGCCTTACGGTGATAAACGAAACTATCAGTGATGATCCGAAGATGTATTTCGTAGCAAAGCTTGAGACGATGCGTTTTTGATGCCGACTGGGCTATTTTTCAATTTTTCAATTTAAACGCTTTGTCAAGATCAACAAGCCACATCGGGGATATAACATCATCGATTATGGAATCTGTAGCGACATGATACGACTCCACTCCTCAGCGTTCTCTGCCTTCCTTAGGAATTGGGGACCAACGGCTTTGACAAAGTCGTCTCTCCATCTCATAGCAGGGCGACCTTTCGTTCGCTTTGGCCCACGCGGGTGCCACTCTAGAACAGCCCGCGCCCACCGACTGGGGTCGAGCCTCGCAATTCGGCCTACCCAATGCCACCTCCTTTCACGACAGATTCTGACCACGTCCATTATGCCCGTCTGACCGCGCACCCACTCGTTAGTCCGCCTGTCGAGTAACGAGCACCCCAGCATAGAGCGCTCCCATCTACGCTGCGCCACAGCCAATTTGTTCTCAAGTCTTTTTGAAAGGGTCCAGGTCTCCGAGGCATAGATTAGAGCGGGCAAGACAGCACCTTCGAAAAGGCGCCTCTTGAGAGACATTGGGACCATTCTGGGCTATATAGGGCTATATAGGCATGTTTTATCTCTGTCTGATCACATCAATCGCAATACCCATATTATTCCTCGAGTCCTTCGTTTCATCCACTCAATAAACTCTCTCTTCTACTCTCGCTTTCTTTCTCTCTTTGAAATTATCTCATGTGCAGCTTTCTCAATATTTAACTGTGTTTCTCCCTTTTTCTGTCAGCAATTACTCGTCTTTAGTATTCTTTGAACCTTCTAACATTCCTTGACTCCGTAATCGTGGATGGTTTTACAACTACGAATCCAAATTTTTCGCGCGAGCAATTAAATTGGAGAAGAATGGAGGATCATTCAATTCGATGTATCCTGTTTTTTTGTCTTTTTTTAGCTTTATCTTAGCCTAAAACTCATTCTCTCTCTATCTTTATTTGACTGTATCTCTCTTTATTTCTTTGTGGTTCTGCTAGGTTAAGTTTCCTACGATGTTATGGCTTCTTTTCTAGCAATTAAAACGATACTGAGATACGCTGATCATGTCTCATCTCAGAGGAAGATGGTTATTTTATGAGTACAATGAGATGTTAATGACTATTTGTTAAAGAAAGAAGTCGAGGAAAGAGGAGAGTCCGTAATAAGTAAAGCAACATAGAAGAAGAGACTGAAAATAACATAATAGATTGGGCCCTATCTTCAAAATGGCTTAGGTCATGGATATGTGTAGCCAAAGAAGACAAAGGAACATATCATAGAAGGTTTGCGGAGAATGTTTAGAAAGAGGGAGAGGCAGAGAAAAAGCGAAAAACAGATAATATACAGAAATAGAAGAATAAAGGGTGGATACGAGGAAATGAGTAGCTGGGAACAACGGATTATCTCTTCTTGCGCCGCCCTGTGATGATCTCATTCTGTCAATGCAGCAAAGACATCCTTTCTCTTTTCCTCCTTATTTTCTCTCTCTTCCTATCTCTCTTTCTCTCTCTCTCATTGGCAAGATTTCCCTCTCATTCCTTTTTTCATTCCCTGAAATTAAAGTCAAATGAGGTAAGAGCGGAGTCAGAAGCCTAGAACAGTTGGTGTGTTCAGCCCGAATGAGGGTGGGTGAAAGAGGTTCCTTTTTCGGCTAAGCCGCTCTTGAAGTCGGACCAATGGGAAAACACAAGCATATATCGAAAGAATGCGGAGACTCAGAGACAGAGCCCCTTCACATTCTCTTCGATAGTAGTTTAGCCTAATGATCTTGCTTTGAGATCTGCGATCGTTACACAAAACGTTTCTTCTTCCGAATAGATTTTCAATGCTAATCGAAGACAAAAGATCCAGTGGGTAGAAATTTTGTCCAAGGATACACCAGCGCTTCGCGGTCATGGGTCATCTCCAGGGGTTTTTTTAGTGTGCAAGAAAAAGGTACGGAGGCCTGCCGAAAACGAAGTTTTTTGAAAAATCGGTTTTATTAGTGAGTACTGTGAGTTCGGCTTTCTTAAACAGTGTAAGTCATTAGAAAAAATTTTACTTGAAAAAAATTCCATAAGGGTCCCACCTTATGAATAGGGGTCCCACCTTATGAATAGGGGTCCCACCTTATGAATATGGGTCCCACCTTATGAATAGGGGTCCCACATTATGAATAGGGGTCCCACCTTATGAATAGGGGTCCCACCTTATGAATAGGGGTCCCACCTTATGAATAGAAAAAACAGAGGCCCGCCGACATAGGGTCTTACATGACTATTTAACCCCTGGTCATCCCTCTGTTTACCATATCAGAAATAATAAGCTTCTAAACGCTAGAAAAGCGTTCCATGGGCGACCTGCCAGGAGGAATTCGGTTAAACCGCGCAGTTCTTACCAATTACTGTTTTTGTGACACAGTGATAGGTGTATGGTGTAGCAAAAACATCTGCTTCTTCAAACGATATATTCAGCTATATTAAAAAAAATTATGTTCAGCTATATCTTTCAAATTGAAAACTCCTTTATAGTTGGGAACCGTCTTTAAATAACAGGATATTTCCGTTTGGAGATTCAGTCGGTGGTTCCTTGGAGAATTTACCATCTATTCAAACCATATATGAGTGCTCATATTTTGCATGTTGTTATTGTGAGATGTGTTCAGCGGTAGAGAGGAGAAGATAGTTCGATGGAGGGGAGGGTATTGAAGAGGTAACAGCAGCTTGCACATACCCATTCATCCATTTGCGCAGCTTACAACCATTGCATGAGGGAGGGGGAGGGGTTGGGTTGGGTTGGGGGTTATAAGGGTCAGGAGGGTCATGCTAGGAAGCACCAAGTGAAAGCGATCCTTGAGCGTTGTGTGAAGTGTGTATTTGCTAGACTACGCGGGGAGAGGCTAAATGAGTTAGTTGAGAGGCGCATCATCACAAGTATCGTCTTCGATCAGCTCAAGCGCACGCGCGCTCTTCACTGCTTATATTGTATCTGTTGCGCTCACTCAATCAACCCACTGCTTCTGTCTCCTCTCTCTCTCTCTCTTTCTCTCTCTCTCTCTTTCTCTCTCTCTCTCTGTCACTTTGATCATTTCGCGCTCTCATTCTTTTGTCCCGACCCCTACTCGCTGATATATCATCTTCTGACGTCTACGGTCAATCGTGTAAACAAACCAAGCCCGAGTTCTTGCTCCCCTTTGCCACAATTCTCTATCTCGCTACCTCTCACCTTCTTCCTCTCTCTTCTTTTATTTATAAGTCTCTATCTCTCTCTCCTCTATCTCTCTCTCTATCTCTCTCTCTCTCTCTCTCTCTCTCTCTCTCTCTCTCTCTCTCTCTCTCTCTCTCTCTCTCTCTCTCTCTTGTTCTCACTTATCGGTAGATACTATCACCCTCAGTGAGCGGTGAGCTTTGATTCCCCCGCCTTTTCCGACTTTAGAGCATTTTTCGGGTCACAGGAAACATGTGTGAAGAAGAATAGAGTTGATTGTTATATGGGAATCAGGAAAGAGATGGAGCGAGGAAGATAAGGTCACATAGAGAGGAGAAAAGAGAGAGGGGTTGATAGGGGCGACTGTTCTTTGACTTTGTATGCTTTCATACCTTCCACCCCTCACTGATTCCTCCCGCAATTTATGCCCACCCCCGCGGACTCTCTCATCATCTCTGTACCCTAATTGATAATCGGCTTATCTAGACGGTATAAGTAGGGTGAATGAGGGCTTTTTTGGTTCGGGAGTAGGAGTTAAAGGCATAAAGCACCTGTCGAACATTCTATACAATACCACAGAAAAAAAAAATTGATATTCATCGGCAGAATGGGGCAAACATAGGGTCTCGAGTATTACTACCGATATCTCGGTTAGATCTGAAAGTATCGATTACAAATTATTCCATTTATTTCTCAAAATTGATCTATATAGGTAGATCTATGTAGGTAGTAAAGTGCATGATTAATAACTTTATGTAGGTAAGTTATCATAGAATTTCAATTAATTGGAATGATTTGGCTTAAAAATTCTAAAATTTTGTTCTAAAAAAAGTGCCGGGTTGTGTTACCTTGTGCGATTGTCTCAAGCAAAACGGGAAAAGTTTTTTAAAAAATTGATTAAAAAAGCCAAAAAACAAGGTTACAGGCTTTGTCTGGTCACAAGAAGAGCCTCGTAATGCGGGTGCTTGGTCTTTCATTCGACCGAGGATTCAGAATGCCCTGGGCATAAAGGTTCAAACATGATTTCGTTCGAAGAAAAAAGTGTTATTTTAAATTTTACACCTGATTGGCTAAGAAATCGTTCATTACTTGATTGTGAGTTCATGGAGTAGATGAAAGCAACAGTAAAGAAATCGTCTCATTCTATACTTTTCAAATTTCCGTTGCCGAGATTCTGACAGCGAGGAGAATTATGTATTAAACAAGTTGGAGTGACTGAACAGAGAGATAGAGAGAGAGAGATGAAGATGAAAAAAGGAGAAAATTGCAATGCTTAAGTAGTTGAAAACGTCTTGGGTGGCAGTTTAGAATAGTTTTCTCTCCCTGTTCTCCATGACCCTCTCCCTGTTCTCCATGACCCTCTCCCTGTTCTCCATGACCCTCTCCCTGTTCTCCATGACCCTCTCCCTGTTCTTCATGACCCTCTCCCTGTTCTCCATGACCCTCTCCCTGTTCTCCATGACCCTCTCCCTGTTCTCCATGACCCTCCCTTCCAAACAGATTAAGTAGAGGCGAAGAAAGGAAGAAAATAGAAGAATGGAACGGAAATTGGAGGTTCAGCGGGCAAAGATGGGCTGGAACAGATAGGGAAGAAGAGCATTCTAGACTCTCTATTTCTCTTTTTCACTTCCTCTTTCTCCCTTTATCTCTCTTTAATCTTTATGTCTCTTTCTCTCTCTCTTTCTTTCTCTCTCTTTCTCTCTCTCTCTCTCTTTCTTTCTTTCTCTCTCTTTCTCTCTCTCTCTCTCTTTCTTTCTTTCTCTCTCTTTCTCTCTCTCTCTTCTTTTTTAATTCCCTATGTTTTCCTTCTTAAACATAAGGAAAGCTAAGCTCTCTTTTATCAAAAGTACTTTTAATTTACTCTACTCATGGCAAATAATCTACATACTGCATTACCCTCCCCTCATCCACATATGGCCCCCTCCCCTCCCCCCGGCCGGCCTATATTCAATCACCCCGTCTGTTTTTTCGCCAAACCACATCTTTTACTGCTCTCTTCTCTCTCTCTTTTTCTCTCTCTCTCTCTCTCTTTCTCTCTGAATTGTCCTTTTCTCTCACTGTCTCTCTCTATCTCTTCCTTTATCTGTTTCACTCTCTTTCCTTTCTATTGCTCTTCTCTCTCAGACTTCTTTTGTATATAGCATAAAATCGCTCTCTATAAGCTATTTGTTATCTTCAAAACGTTCATTCAGTTTTGCTAACGAGAATGGCAGAGCCGTTCCTTTTGTGGTTCTCAACCCAGACTTGAAAAACAATGAGTTTAAACAAATTCAGAAGGGTATTTTTATTCTTCCTTTTTTTAACTCTAGTACGTTTTTTTAAACTCTAGTACTTGCTACTTACTCATTCGCGAAAATCTAGTAATAGTTCCATCATAATTACTCTGGTTGGCAATAGTAGATCTAGATGGATTATCTATATGACAAGTCCAGTTACTCTAAACCCTCATCGGTTTCGCATTCAGCTGATAGGACCGGCGTTTTGTATTTTTCTATCAACATTTGTATTTCAGTCGGATAAGCATCATATAGAATTTACACCGAAAGGGTCACTTTTCACAAGAGTAATAGTTCATCCATTTCAATAATCTACCTCGTCTCTTTTCTTTTTCTTTTTCTTTCTCCCTCAATATCTGTCTCTTTCTCTTTCTCTTTCACTCTTTCTTTCTTTCTCTCTTTCTTTATCTCTCTCTTTCTCCCAATCTCTCTCTCATTCTCTGTCACTACTCTCGAGAGGCGATTTCATTCTATACACTGTATAAAAAAAAACTGCCGAGTGATTAGACTACTCTGTCTGAGATATTGATTAGAGGGTATCAGCCCAATACATAAGAAGTTAGTAGGGCATTGAAAGCAACTTCATTGTTCCTAACCGTATTGGACGGCCTTATCGACTCAATATATTGCACTATACAAAAAATTCAGTGAAGATAGCAATAACCAAAAATTTTCTCTATAGATAAAACAGAGCTCAATACAGCAAATACATACAAACCATATATACAGTATTCGAATAAGCTGTCATACAGTGATAGATGTTTGCCGATGTTCAGGGTAGATAATATTGATCGATGTCTACTTGAATAAGCTTGAATTGAAAAAATGTGGAAAGTGAGTGAAGTTTTCAGTTGCGCTACGCTGGTCGAAAAGAGCTCGCGTGGACTGCGACTGCGATTGGCGAGGTTCATGCTAAAGAAGCGGAAGAGGTCATCAGGATGGCACTTGAGGACTGATCCGACTAATTAGGGCTGAGCGAGATCGAATGCGACTGAATATACCGAATAGGACTGATGAAACCAAATATTGCTGTGAGCCTCTGAATGGGGCAAATGGCAAGTAATGGCATTCCAAGACCAACCCACTCCGCCAAAATCCATCGAATTACGTTATACAGTAGATTAACCAGAGTTCTAATTACTCTATGAGGGAAACATCTCCATATCCCTTTTCATGTGCACTTATGTTCTGTGTCTTGCCTAGTTATGCGTTGGAGGAGACAGGAGAAGAATCGGACGTTTCGCTTTATCAAAGCATCATCAGCCATCAAATAGAACCTAAAGTTTACTATTATTATTTTTGCCGTGCTCACCATTGGTTTTTAAGGTTCTATTTGATCGCTGATGATGCTTTGATAAAGCGAAACGTCCGATTCTTCTCCTATCTCCTCCAACGCTTAACTAGGCATGACACAGAACATAAGTGTATTGTCTCCGGATTCACGATCCGATGCGTTTAACCAAGTACAACAACTTTCTTTTCCTGTGGTCTTCCGTTGCGTCAGCTTTTTTTCAAAGAGGTTAAGGAGCACTACATACATTGGGTACTTTTAAAGGGGTTTTTGGCCAATAAACTTGTTCGAATGTACAATAATCATATGTATCTTCATAGTTTTTATAGATACTGCATTCTTATACACGAATATGATTTGGAGAGGAATCTTAATCAGTTTAACTTCGTAATAGAAAAGATTTATGTTTACAAAATTATTTTACTGTCTCTTTCCGAGTTTTCCTTTCATCTATCTCGCAGCTATCGTTCCTTCTGTTCTTCACGTTTCTTTGTTTTATATATTTTTAACTTTTTTCTCTATCTGTCTCTATCTTTCTTTTTCTCTGAGTCTTTCTCTCTTTCTTTTTCTCTTTCTCCATCTTCCTAGCTCGCTCTCCCTGACTCTTAACTGTCTATCATAAGCCCCGCCCCTTTGGTCGCTAGATGATAGAGACAGAGAGCTGGAGAGTATAATGTTCCCTAGTGCTTGGCATCATTAGCGCCTCTGCTGGACCATCTCTAGTGCTCCGTTTATTTCTTATTGGAGACAAAAGGAATAACCCAGTTGCTTGTCAAAAAATGAACTATTTAAGATTTCTCATAGTTTTATTTTGCTTGAAAAAACATTAAAAATTAGTTTAACTTTGCTCTTTTGATCGACAAACATCTTTTTATAGGAAGAGTTTCCTTGGTGTTTACGTGTTGTCGACCGCTCGGTTAATAGGCAGGCATAGACATTAAATAAACAGCAAAAAGTCAGGAAAATATTACTCTCTGATTCATATATCTTACTTTGTGTTAGCTGGGTCTAGTCCTCTTTCTTACTTCTTCGCCGTTTGTCCGAAGATTGTTTTCTATTGAAATACCTGGCGAATTCCATGATCTGCTACCTGATTGTATGTTGGTTCATTGTAATTTTTGTAAGCGATTGCTTTCCTTTCTCCGGAAGGTACAAGTCTTTTCGCCTTTGTCCCGCTCTGAATCCCTTGCACTCGATTTCTATGTAACATGTTCGAGTCCTGAAATCATATTGAAACGAATGGGAGAATAAAATGGAACAGATTATTATGGCCTTGTCTTCGCCTCATTGTGAGTAAGTTTGTTTTGAGTGTATAGATGACACAACTTGAAGATACAATCGAAACGTCAGTATTAGCCAGGTGGAGGGAAGAGTAGTGGGAGGAGATAGACGAAGTGTTTTGAAGAGATTCCAGAGATGAGAACGAGTTTAATTACTAACTGGTGAAGTTGTTATGTAATCATGACCTTTCGATCCGTCGCTTTTCTCTCTGACTTACCCTTTCACTCTGTCTCTCCTCTTCTACAAACGAAGTCTCTATATCTCTCTCTTTCTCACTCTCTCCTCTTTTACAAACGAACTCTCTCTATATTTTTTCTCTCTCTTGTTCTCTCTATTCCTCTCTCCTTTAGCTCTCTTCTGTTTGAATGCAAACTCTCATACACTTTTCTCGCTATTGTTGCCCCGAGCTGTGTTCGCTCATCAATTGCCACCCATCATCATTACGTTGCATCTAAAATAGGACATTCGACATGGTACGTACATATCATCTCAGCCAATTCCATAATCGGACAATCTCTTTTACTTTCCCTCTCGGACTATCTTCCTTCTCTCAACCGTGTCTTCTCCTTTTCTCAGAGTCTCTCTTTCTACAACGTCTTTCCTTCTTTTCCTCTCAATCCCTTCTCACTAAAAAAGTTGTTTCTGTTCTTTCCTGTGCAAAGCGATAAATTACGAATTATGTATGACATTTGTTCAAACTGCTCCACAAAGTAAATGACTCTTTGTGAGTCCTTGAATATCAGATACAAAAAAGGAGCAATACATGTTTGTGGGATTGTATTCATAGTCCGCTCATAGCATAGCTAATTGAGAGCCACTGATTCAACGAGAACCTGGCATGGCTTGGCAGAGCATAAAGAACATCTGGGAGGTTTTTTTCTAGCTTTTCTACCACATATTGTGCATATTTCCATATAGTCGGGTTCCGGGCAAGGGCTCTTGAGAAGGTTAAGAGGTAGCAATACGACGCAAATAGGGGTAGAAAGGGAGAAAGACGGTTTGGAGAGGTGAAGAGGATATAGCACGGCATTCAACTGCAAAAATAAATTCTGACTGTTCTCTCAAAGGAAAAAAAGATATAACTTTTTCTGCCTCTTTATTCAGCCGGATCGAACTCCAGTGCTTTGAACTTTCTGATACGTGAAATTTAGGTAAAAAATTCACCCTTCACCCAGCAAATACTTCTTTCCTTCGTATTGCTTCTTCTTTTGTCCTCTGATTTGATTGAGTTTGAATGGAGAAATCTCAATCTTTTTCTCTTTTGGTTTTTTTGTTTTTTTTTTCAGCTAAGAGAAGTATAAATAGGAAAAATTATGTCTCGAGTGGAACTCTTCGTTAGCAGCTTCTTTCTCCAGAAGTAGGGAGGAAGTGGTCGTTGCGCATCTGAACAGAAAGCCCTCTATTGCGTTTTTAGCAAATCATGATGCTTTTTCTTCTCTAGTTTACAATCTCATTTTCTCTCTTTCTCTTTCCCCATAACTCTCATTTTACTCTCTCTTCCTCTCTATCTCTCCCTTCCTAGTGCTCTCTCTCTCTGTCTATCTCTCACTCTCTCTCTCATTTTTCTCTATATTTCTTCTTCCCAGCCTACCTTCACTCTGTTTCTCTTTTTTCTTTTTCATCTAGCAATGAATTATTGTCTCTCTTAATCCTTATCCCTTACCTCTCACTCACCCCTCTCTGACTCATTTTCTCTTTCCCCTCCCTCTAAAACCGATTGCCTCACTCACTCTATGTCTTGTCTCTCTCTATCTCTCTCCCTCTTTCTATCTCTCTATCTATCTATCTCTCTCTCTCTCTCTCTCTCTCTCTCTCTCTCTCTCTCTCCTCTCTCTCACCACTCCATGGCGTCACCCCCCGATTCATTCTCTGATCCTACCGCGTTTCCCTCGGCGATTTATTATGAGAGGAGATTAGAGAAAACAACCTGGTTGCGTCAGGTAAAAACTATCTATCTCTGTTCTTCTACCTCCTTGATCTGATGCCATCTTTCTGCCCATCTTTCAAGAGGAACCCAAGTACGCGATCCTTCTCAACCCATCATCATCTCGTTTATCCCGTTATATCACACTCCTGCCATAGGTTTTATGTCTTCTCCTGTTTGGCCGTAGCTTATATTCGGCGGGCCGGAGTAGGGAGGTCCTCTTTTGGTCTTAGTAGGGTCTCCGATTACGTCCAGAATAGGGTCCAAGTTAAAAGTTCTAGCGTCCACTTTGGAGGGTCCGCGTTCAGTCAGAGTGGGGTTAACTGTTCGATGTCCGATTTTGGTCAGAGAAAGATCAACTGTTAGGAGTTCGCTTCTGTTTGAAGTAGGGTCTAATTCTGGGTAAGAGCACCCGGGTACGTGTTTCTTCTATACGTCACGGTAATGTATACAATGTCTACTGGAGCCCGTAATTCTTCATATTCAGCCATAGAATTGAACGAGAGAGAGAGTCTACGACCTTTTGTCGTGACAAACTTTAGGAATCTCTCACAGCTCTCCGAAAACTTCTCTCCGGGGGTGTCGTGCAAGGTACATGTCTTCGTTTAGCGTATCCTATCAATTATTGTGTTCAATCTTCTCATTCATCGCCGCCTATTATCCTTGACACTTTGCCATAAGATCGACCGCCTTTCACTTCTCATTCATTTTAATGGGGAACACCTATACATCTCTTTACTTCTCATATCCTCTTCTAGAGTCTATCTTTTCCATTATTTATATCGCAACCCCACTTTGATCTTTTGATCTTTGAAAGCGTTCTGTAAGGCTCAATGGGTTTTTCAATACATCATATATCATTATAAATCATAACTGATAAGTGTAAAACTCCATCATTTGGAAGAATATCAGATAATTATCTTACTTATATGATCTTCTCACGAAACTTATCTCTTCTTTCCGTCTTTATTGACTTATGAATTGGTATGATAGAGATGTTTCAGCGCGTTCTCTGATAGTAAGTGTTCTCTCCAACCAGGCCGATCTTTAACTTTCTCTGCTGAGTGGGTTGCGTCTCCGATTTTGACGTGAACACTCGCTGATCTATTGCTTCAGGCAATTTGATTGATGAGCTTTGAACCAAGTATCAGACATGTTGAGTTATCACCCGAGTGCCCAGAGAATTCATTTGAGAAATGAAAACCTTTCTTTTGATCTTTCTACTCTAAGATATTCCCATGGGCTCTCTTAAGGCATTTCTCTTCTATTTTCTTTTCTTACATTATCTCTTTACTTCTCTCTCTCTCTCTCTCTCCCTCTCTCTCTCTCTCTCTCTCTCTCTCTCTCTCTCTCTCTCTCTCTCTCTCTCTCTCTCTCTCTCTCTCTCTCTCTCTCTAAACCATCTATTGTTTTCATTCTTTCCGACTCTGAAAAACCTCCGACAATTATTTCCTTTTCCTGAATGAGCGTTTTGAATCAGCACGAACTTCACGTTTGATAAGCTTTCTTTTTTTTTGTGCACAAACATATCTTGCATCAGCTTTTGCTTCTTTTTTAAGGTTCTCAGAATTTCATGTATTCGGACATTTTTTTATTTCTTGAGTTATATCTATTTTCTTTTGCTTATTCATTTTTAAAAGTTTTTCTATTTCTTTCTCATTTTTCTGTTCATTATCTAAGCCGAGATGAAGCTCTCTTTTCATAGCTCTCTTTTCACCTATTTTTTTACTTCTAGTGATTACCAGTATTATTATTATTATTATTATTATTATTATTATTATTATTATTATTATTATTATTATTATTATTATTATTATTATTATTATTATTATTATTATTATTATTATTATTATTATTATTATTATTATTATTATTATTATTATTATTATTATTATTATTATTATTGTCTCTGTCTCTCTGACTTTCTGAGTCTGGTTCAACTTTCTCTCTCTCTCTCTCTCTCTCTCTCACTCTCTCTCTCTCTCTCTCTCTCTCTCTCTCTCTCTTTCTTTCTTTTTTATCTATGTCTGTTTCTGCCTTCATCTTCCGCACCCTCATTCCTTGCAAAAGCAATCGCAAACCATGCAGACCACTTGCCTCCTCACTCAAACGGTACTCTTAGCCATTTCTGGGCATAAAAAGAGTCAAGAAGAAAAAGGTAGGAAGCAGGAGAATAGCAGATGTTCACATCTCCCTAGTCGTTACCCCTTTTATTTCTAAGTCTCGTCTCTTTTAGAGATTTCTTTTTCTCAGTTGCTTTTCTGGCTTCATTTTCTCTCTCTTTCTTATGGGGGTGCTAAAACCCTCTTTCCGCTGTTTTTCTCCCTTTTCCAAGTGTTCATTTTCATCACTATTAATATTTCTCTATTCCCAATAGTGAAAAAGAATGTGGTCTTTGAATTACTGAAAGTGACGAATTTTGATAATTCGCGTTTTGGTTACTTTATGAGAATCAGTGAATGTCTTCATCTCCAGACAAAGAACTATTCTACGATTATCATTCACACGGTTGACTAAGATTGTAAATATAATGAACATTATTTTATTCCCGATTTCACAGAGGTTTCGCACTTTTTCTCCTGTTTTTTCTTATCTCTCAACCTTATTTCATATTTGACTTTTTCTCTCTTTTGCTTTGCTCTCTTTCTCTCTTTCTCTCTTTATATCCTTTTCCCTTTCTTACTTTCTCGCTTTCTCTTTTTCTCTACCCTTTCTCAATCTGAGTCACATTTTCGTTCACCCTCTCTTCCTCTACCCTTCACTCTTTTTATAAAGCCATACCTTTAAAATAATGCGTGATCATAAATATCCATAATGCCACCCAACCACTTCTTTCTTCTTCATATGCCGCTCACACGTTGCTGAATTAACATAAATTTTGTTTTCGATAGCCATTGCAGAGATTCCGCGCGAGACCTCTTTCATCTATGTATACAGTAAGCCTGTTGGCCGCTTTCTTTTCTCCATCGGATGAATATCACTTACATTTATACGAAGTTCTAACGTAACCTTTCCTTCCTGTATAATCTCAGCTTTCTTCATCATATTATCTGCGTAGCTGTTACTTTTTCATTGATCATAAGTTTTCTCGCTTTCTATTTTGTTCTTCATTATTAATTTTGTTTTCTTCTGCCTGTTTCGCGGTATGCTGACATTCATTATGCCTCCCATCTCTCTCACTCTCTCTCTCACTTTCTTTCACCTTTTTCGCTTTCTCTTTCTGTCTCTCTCTAACTCTGTCTCTCTAATCTTCATTCTGTTGATTTAATTTTTTCCTCTCTTTCTCACTCTTTCTCTTACTCTCTATCTTAACTTTCTCTTGCCCTAACTGTCTCTTTCTCTCTATTTTTCTCTGTCTGTCTTCACTTCTCTCTCTCTTCCTCTATCACATTTGAGAAAGCAAAACCGCAAAACAGCTTTCATATATCCGCCTCCTCCCATATTTTATTTAACTTGCCAATTGGTGATTGCAAGAATGAAATTCTCGGTTGCGGAACATTTGCAAGAGAACACTTCGTAATTCCCACTGTTTTCTTCTCTCATTTTCTTCTCCTCTCTTTCTCGGTTCTTTAATTTTCGGTTTCCCTTTCCTCTCTATTCTCTCTCTAGCTCCCTTCGCCTGTATGTCTCTTTCTTTTTTGTTTATCCCTCTTTCTCTCTATCTCTCTCATTCTCTCTCCCTCTCTCTTCACATACTTCATGCCCTCTAGCTCAGTCCTTAAGTCTCTTATTACTCTGTTTATCGCTTCTTACCTCCCGATCTCTGTTCTCTCCTTACTCTTCCTTTTTCACTTTCTTAGATATCCATGCATTTTACATCCGTCTCTCTTATTTTCATTATGTACTTTCTTTGCTGTTGTTGAGATTAAGAGCTGAGATGTGGTGATTGTATCACCTGCTCAATACCAACACGCTTTTTTATACCTTCTTCAGAATATCAACTGATTATCAACCTCTTTCTTTCTCTCCCTATATCTATATCTCTCTTTTCCTTGCGTTACTTACTTTTGTCCGATCTTTTCTATTGTATGTTTTCTTACTGTCTTTCTTTACCTCCGTCTCTCTGGAACCCTTTATATCTCCCGTAAATCTTCTAGCTACTTCCTTACTCTACTTTATCACCCTATTATTTGTTGCCTAAGACTTTTGTCGTAAAAATCTCCCATGAAGAACAAAATCGGAAAATTGGTGTGCTATAACACGGCAGTAAACTATTACTTCGAGGGAAAGTTCGGACTCTGGCCTTCAGAAACGCAAGAGAGTTGATATTCAAGATAGAGAAATGTGGCAATGGCAGAGAAGAAGATATTCGGAAAGGAGAAGAAGAAAGAGGGTGAGAAAGTGAGAAAAGTAAAAGAATGAAAGTAGTTGTTGATAGAAGCCTTAAGGGAATAAGTCTAGTAAGAAAAGGAGTACCAGGTTTAGTTCATGAATAAACAGCTCAGATTACTTCAAAGAGAGAGAAAGATAAATGAAGAAACAGAAACTTAAGTTGAGATAGGAAGAGATAAATAAAGAGAGAGAGAGCAAAAAAGAAATAAAAAAAGAGAGAGAGAAAGAGGTGACAGTCAAACCGGAAGAGTGTGTGAGTGAAAAGCTCGAGAATGAGATACTCTTTGGTTGATGAGCTTTGAAGGGGAAGAGGAAGAAAGAGAAAGATCCAGTAAGTATACATTCCAACGAGGCCACAAAGTAGAGATTCAGAGAGCTGCCTTTCATTGCGAATGAGTGAGAGAAGTTCAATTCGTCGCAATTTAGAAGCACAACACTAAATTTTATGATCTGTGAAGAATATTTAGCGGCATTCCAATCCTTTGGCTGTTGACTTCATTTTTATTACCATTCGAAAATTATCGCTCTCTTTTTCGCTTTCTCTCTCACTCTTTATCTTACTCTCTTCGTTTCTTTCCATGTCTCTCTCTCTCTCTCTCTCTCTTTCTCTCTCTCTCTCTCTCTCTCTCTCTCTCTCTCTCTCTCTCTCTCTTTCTTTCTGACTCTATCTTTTTTCTTTTTCTGGATTCAACTTTGTATGACCATTTTTCGCTCTTTCATCGCTTTAGCATCAGTGAGTGATCCGTATTTTTTCGCAAAGGTTTTTCGCAAAAAAAAATTATAAAGGTTCCGGTTTCAAGCAAAAAGGTTGAAAACATATTTTCGACTGAATCAAAAGTGTAATTGAAGTTTATTATTCGAAGAAGAGAGTTGAAAAACAAGAAGCTTTTGCAGAGATTTGATAAAAAATAATTTGATAAAAAGAAACCCGCCAAGAAAGAGAAATGGAAAGAGATAAAAAGAGAAAAGAAGTAAAAAAATGTTGTTCATATAAATCTTATCTTTTTCACTTTCCCAACAACGTCCTACCCCTATCGTGTTTTGACACATTCTGCTCTCAAATTGTTGCCAGAGTCTGGTTTTCGACTTTCCTCTCGTTTCTGGTCTCGATTGCAAGGAAAGCGATCAATCTTCTTCAGCTCACAAGTTTTTGTGGCAAAGTTTTGGTACAGATCACTTCTATCAAAGCTCTTACAAAAACAAAGGTACAACTGCTTAGATTATTTATATCCACGAAATGCGTCAGTTCGACTATGCAAAAGAATTGAGCAGGCGATCGGGCTTGGCCTTGTTCAAACCTAATTATATAAAAGCAATTATATATAAAACTAGTAACTAGTATTGATATTATTGAGGTTTATGGGATCTGAACCTAGTAGTTATCTAAAACATTTATTGAACTACTTAAACTTCAGAAGATGTACTTGTGAAAGAAAAATGATCGAGCAGTTGATCCAATAAGTCTAAGCAGGCGCCTAAATTACCCAAAACCTAACAATGTAATCGCTTGGCTATGACCCGCTTGGCTATAAGTAATCGCTTGGCTATAACCCACTGATGCTTATCTACTATATATTTGTATTCTATAAGAACAAAATAAATGTAATGAATCTGTTAATAAAGCTAAAGTACATCCATAAGAATATCGTCTCTTGAGCTAGCACCTGGATTGACCCATGCTTCTCTTGAGAAAGCTCAACCTTTCCAGGAGTTCGGTCCTCGAAAGCTTATGTAATTTCCTGCTTATGGCCTCTATCTGGTTGTGTCGTGATTGTGAATGTTGTGACTGCATTCAGACACCATGAAGGGCATTTGGGGGATTCGAGAAATTTTCTCTATATCTCTCCTCTCTCTCTTCCACTCTCTCTCTCTCTCTCTCTTTTTTTTTCATTCCTCTCATTCCTCCTATCTTTTCTATTTTTCTTTCTCGTTATATTTTTTCTTCGTTCTCCCTTCTTACTCTTTCCTCTTCTCGTTTTTTCTCTCTCTCTTGTTCTGGTGATTTATTTTTCTCTAATCGTCTCTGTCTTCTGTTGTGGTTCATTATACAATGTATTTTATCTCTCTCTCTCTGATTCTCTCTCACAGTTTCCTCTCACCCTTTCTCTATTCCTTTCTGGTCTTCCTTATATCCTTTTTTCTTACTATTTCTTTCTATATCCTTTTCTCTCTTTCTCTCTCTTCTCCTGTATTGGCATGCCCCCACTAGGACTTGATCATCCATAGGGCAGAAGATGTGATTAGCTTGCCAAAGGGGCAATCGGACTTCTTCTCCTCTTCTAGTCCTGCCCTCATTTCCTCTCTCTCTCAACTCCCTCATCAGTCTTCCTCTCTTCCCGTGTTCTGGTTAATCTTCTTCTCTTCCTCTTTCTATTTCCTCGTTTCTTCTCATCTCTTTCTTATCATTCTCTCTTTTCTCTATTCTATCTTTTTCTCTTTCCCTACACTCCTTTCTCCCTCTCTCTATCCGTTTTCTCTCATTGAATTCTCGTTAGCTTACGCAATGGAATTAGAATGGCATTGTGTAAGTGAGCTACACAGTATGTGTATGGACTCTTTTAGTTTCTCCTTTTTTCTCGACTACAAACATGTCTTTTCTTCCTCTTCCGGTAGAGTTATTGTATCCTCTTTCTTCTCCCTTTCATCCTCTGACTATTTAATTCTCTCTGTCATTCTACTTATTTTTCTCTTTATCGCTCTCTCTTCTATTTTTTCTCCTTTTGTTTTTCTTTGACTCTCTCGGTCCGTGTATTACACTTTTTGGCTTCCTCATCACATTTTTCAGTAGCCTCGAGTTATTATCTTACAATCGTCTCTTATCATTTTTCCATTCTGTCACTCCACATTACCAGTGATTATTCAAATCAACGCTTCTGTGCGGACCTTATCTGTACTTTCTTTCTCCGACTCCTTTCAATTCCACTCTCGGGTGTGAGTTTTCGCAACAATTAAACTATTTTTTTTAAATATTCCTTTCATTCGAATGTTTTTGAAATATTGTTTCATGATTTTCTCGAATGTTCCGAACAAAGATGTGCTTCTCAAGTTTTTTGTTAGAAATAAGTATCTTCAGAATTAAATTTTTTTAAGTCTGTAAAATTTGCTCGGCAGAGAACGAATTATAAAAAACATCGGGTTCACCGATTGTGGTCGGTTCTGGTGTGAATGGCTTCAACCGCGACGACTTGCCAGATTTCACAGACAATTCGCCATTCCCGCAGTACTCTTCTCCGACCGAGCGTCCCTGTGAAAGAGAACCTCA
This sequence comes from Allodiplogaster pararmata, assembly GCA_964056735.1. Taxonomy (NCBI): domain Eukaryota; kingdom Metazoa; phylum Nematoda; class Chromadorea; order Rhabditida; family Diplogasteridae; genus Allodiplogaster; species Allodiplogaster pararmata. The sequence continues at coordinate 40,090,764 of OZ057406.1, read as the reverse complement.
CCAGGGTAGGGTGCTTAGACATTATCTAAACCTCGTTAAGCCGCAAGTTTCCATTTCATTCATCGAGATAGGATCGAAAATACATACCATCGAAAAGGAACAAAAATGCGTAAACTTTCTTTTTTTTCTGGTAAGTAAATCTTCAGTTAAAAACTTTATGATCATCTTATATACAGAAGTGGAAATCTTTCAATAGGCTCACAGAACCTTGAATAGCGTAAGACTATTAAAACGTGTTGGACTGAAACTGGTAAAAGAAGAAACCTTATGGCAATGAAAGGAAACCCAGTGTTCAACTCCTGCTTAGTAACGCACAAGAAATTTTTGAGACTGTTTTTAGTTTCTTGCTCCCGATAGAGACTCTACAGTCTCAGTCTTTCCAGCAGATCCGTCTATGCGCCCGGCTGTGTGAGGATGACATTCAGTTGGGCCTGCTTTCCATTCACCCGGCAACCGGGCAGGTGTCACTGCCTAAGACGGCCAAGAACACGCACTATAAGAGCGCCTTCGACACCACATTCTCGCCGAGCACTAAACAAGTGAGTCCTAGACAAATTTTTTTTGGATCTTATGCCAAAAAAGCCATCTTTTTGAAAGTTGAAGCTCAATTCAAACTAAACACTGGATAGTCCATTGTTTGGAATGAAAGGTTAAAAAAATACCATACCGTTTTTAGTGAACTGGAAAGTATTTATTTCTTTATTTATTTATTTGAATACATAATTATATGTGACATCAGGTTGGAGAATATAGCTTCGAAGTTAAAACTGAAACATAAAAAGTGGAGAGAAAAAGGGGATGAGGTATGACAGGGAGTAAACCATAAATGATTTTATTGGCTGAACTGATTTTTTGTGATTATTTTTTGTTGAGAATGTTTTGTAAAGTAGGCAACCTCTGACATAAATTTTGAGGAAGAGCGAAGCAGAGCTCAACGAAATAAGAGGCGAAATTTTGACTTTTTAAGTAACTGAATAGTTTGTTGTTTCCCTTTCTAGCTCTCTCTCCCACGCTCTGACTCTCTTCCTCTTTTTCTTTCTATATCTCTGCATATCTCTGTTTCTCACAGTCTCTCATTTTTTCACTCTTTATATCAATCACTGTCTCTCTTCTCATTAGACGATCTCTTCATGTCTTCTCTCCATGCCAAAGTCTTTTCACCCTTGAGATCTCTTGCGAGTTACAATGGTGTTCGTTTAACCTTCGCCGTGTACAACTTCATAACAACCGCAGAAACGCTCTAAAAAAATTCGTGAGCAAAACGTGCATGATTGGGTAGAGGGAAAGAACAAAGAGGATCAAACACAAAAAAGTAAAAATAGGACAGAAAGGTAAAAGAGAGTTTAATGAAAGAGGAGTAAGTAAAAAAGAAGTTATGAAGTCGAATAGGAAATGTAGGCAAGTGGTGAAGCTGGGAAATAAATAAAAATTAAAAAGAACTTAATCTGAGAGATAAATCATTTATGAAACATAATTCTAAAAGTTTTACAAACATTATTTGTAATGTACTGATGCTCGAAAAATAACCTTTTCCTTGTTTTATCACCTTCAAATTACATACTAATTTAGTATACTAATTTTGGCTTCTCCTTTGTTTTTTCTCTTCTGTTTATGTCTAAATATTCTTTACTTGCTCTTCAAATCTTTTATTTTTCCTCTTTTTCGTTATCATTGCTTCCCTTTCTCTTTATTCTAGTTCTATGCTGACTACCTTTTTTATTTATTCGTCTCTTCATTTTTTTCTCACGCTCTCATTTGTGTCCTTTTTGAATCTTTTTCATCCCTTTCGCCTCCTCGATGACTAAAAAGCGCATCTTAGAGACTAAGCCCTCCGGGGACGGCTCTCGTTCTTTATAGGAGCAAGCTATCTTATCTATTGTTGTACAGAACTCAGCCATTCTTCTGCTTCTTTCTCATCATTCATCACATTTCTTGTAAACTCTATGAGTTTTGTCCACCCGCTTTCGCTAGAAAGCGCGACCTCCTAAGTCACTAGAAACACAACAGAACTCTGAACTCTTGACAGAGTCGTAGGTCCAAAGACCTATCAACGAGTTTTCGAGCCCCTAAAAAGATACGATAATTGAAAACTTGACGATGCATGAATGCAGGAACATAGTGCGCAAAACGTCCACACAAAGTCTACTTGTAACAAAATTCTTCAAACTTTTACTTATACCGGATGACGATTAATGAATCATTAGACGCAGAAAACACCGTTGAGTGATTTCTCACTGTGGTCACCAAAATGACCCGCTAAGGCTAACTTTGCTGAGAATATCCTAATTATGAATCCAATCTTTTTTTCACCCGAACTCAGCCCGTCGCGTTATAGAATATGAATATAATAATCAAAAGGTTTATTGTTTCAGGAAGAGGTAAATGCTACTTTGCTCGATCCGCTTCTTCAGAACCTCTTCTCTGGCTTCGATGGAGCTTTGGTATGCTTCGGCCCATCATCCAGAGGTGAGCTGAGTTCAGAATTCTCTCGCTCTCTCTCTTTCGCTCTTTATTGTCACTATTTTCTTTATTCATCTTTTTATCTTTCTTTCTCTCTCTCTTTCTTTCTCTTCCTCTCTCTTTCTCTCATTACCTGTAAAAAATATGTCTCAAAACTTTTTACGTTTTTGTAGTTGAACCTTGAGAGACTCGCAGAATTCTTGCTACTCAGAAAAACGGCAACAATGCATTTGTTCATTGTTTGATGACAGTTATGTCTGGGGACAATTTACCATATATCCTTAATTGGGGAACACTAATCTCTTCCTATGGCCTCGCACGATGTTTCTCTTGTCTTCCAGTCTCTCTTCCTTCAAGTGCATTTTTCTTCAGTCTCTACTCTCTGGCTCATCCGCTTCCGTGTTTTCTCTCAGCCTGTAATATATTTCTCTTTTTTTTGATGTTTTTCTTCCGCTCTTTTTCTCATTCTCCTATCTCACTCATTTTTCTCTTTGTTCCTATCAGAACTGTCTTTCCTTCTTGACAATCTATTCATCCTTTCGGGATTATCTTTCTTTGTCTTTTGAAAAAGTGTTACTTTCTTCAAGAGCGTCATTACAATTTGAACCTTTTCACACAAGATCACCTCCTCATCAGATAGAGTTTTTGTGGTAAAAAGTAGCTGGCCCGGTTAATTCGCAAAGACCACTTACAAGACACAATTTTTTATTTATTGTCCATCAAACAGAAATAACTTTATAAGTGAAACTTCTAAAATTTATTAACTTGAGAGCGTAGTTTTCAAAATTCTATCCCGGAGGCTTCTGTGACTTTTATATTCAAATATTAATGGTTTTGTTATATTCAGCTGATGTACGCAGAAAATATGTATACTGAACCTTTCTAGTTCCTTCACAAACATGTACGGAATTTATCAAGCTTCCACAAAAGCTTCTAGAGCTTTCTTTTCATACATGTTTTCTGTTCTTGTTTTTCTTTCATACTTGTTTTCTGTTTATATCTGAGATTTCAGTCTTTTTCCTGGCTTTGTTCTCATTCTCTCTCAGAAGTAGATTTTTTGGAATACATCGTGGATATATAATAATAAATTCTCCGAAACTTGTGAGATCCACTTCTATTCTGTAGACGCTTTTTTGGGTCTTAATTTCTTTTCTTCTTGTCTCACCATTCAGTTTTTTTTCTCACATGTCTGTATTTGTTACGCTCTTTCTGTAGCCTTAAATCATTCCATCTCACTCTCTACCTATTTCGGTCGTCTTTTTTCCTCACTAGTTTTCTCTCCTTGGCTTTCTCTGTCTATCTCTATCTATCTCTGTATCTCACCCTATCTCTATTTCCTCCCAACATCCTCTTCTTTTGTTCCTCAATATTTCTTTGCATGAAATTCATATGGCATGAGCAAGAGATTTATTAGTTGGGGCTAGAAAACAAAGACTAGAAGAAGTCATCAAGGAACTTGGCCTGCCTCGTCACATCCCTCCAGACGACGCAAATAAAGTGTAAGAAAGCAACAAGGGAACGAGAAGTTATCATCTTTCAACTATGCTCTCTTTCAATACTTCCCTTATTCATTTACAGAGCAGCGAAGTGAAGAGATTTATGACATGACGCTCAGGGGCGGAAATTCGGGGAGGGAAGTTGAAATACAAGACATAAATCGGGTTTATGTGGCATAAACTGCGTGAAACATCATAGAAACCCATTGAGACACATATAAAACACACTTCTATTGTAGTTATCTTCACATGCAACAAATTACGTACACAATAAATCTCAAATTTGATCAGTTGTGCGTTTTTGATTCCCCAATACTCCAACTGGACAGTTTGGATTGTATCAACAGAAGCATAAGATCGCCCGAATGGTTAATTTTACCTCATGATTAACAATGACTTCTGCCATCATTCGAAATAATCATATTTTACAGAGAAGCGAAACGTCCTCTTCGGCTGTAATGGCAGTAGTAATGGAGGCCTTCTTCACTCTTCAGTTGTCGAAATGTTCCGAATGCTTGACGACCACAGGTTTGCTAGCAGGAGATTTATGGTGCGATAGTAGTATCCTACAGACCACACCCGCACCATAAATAAACACAGTGTGTCCCCTTGTCCTTGTATCACAGTTGCTAAGCCAGTCTCGCAAGCATCTGTTCGATTGTGATGGCTGAATTAGTGATGAACTCGAATCGTAGGGAAGCAAATTTATGACCAAGATCATGCGGGTACACAGCTTGGTTTCTTAGTAGTGAAGTATTGTACATGAAAATTTTGGTCTAGGGATCAAATATTGACGAGTTATGGCTTCTCATCTTGTTCTTTGAAGCTTGTACATATGTGAATCAAATCACGTATGATTCTCGATGTAAACTTTGACGAACTTTCCCATAATTAGTTCTTACTATTTTGATGTTATAGCAATTGTACCTTTTTGGTTAACTATGAAATCAGAAATTGGTTAATGCTTGGTAATAATGAGACGGAGACATTTCGTGGAAGTAAAAAGGATTAAACTACTGCAAGAACAAATAATAGTCTACGGGACAAGTTCGAACCCAGATATCTTCCTGTTCGACCGGTAGTGCAAGCACAGTGCCAATTAAACAATCGAGAACATTTCATAAGCATTATTTATGGTTTCAGGCAACGCCGTTCGGATGTTCGACTGAAGGCGCGAATTTCTGCAGTGCACTATTCTCAAAGAAGTGACAAGATCACCGATCTATTATCGCACTTCAATACAAGTGAGTTCCAACAAGAAACTAACATTTTTGAAATTATCGAAATGAGCTCAAATTGAGATATTTTTAAAATAAGAAACATTTTTGTAATTGAGTGAGCCAACTATGAATAGGAATGCTTTAATATTTTTAATACTCGCATTTTGATTTAGGAAATTTACATATACATACTTGCAATTAGATCAAGTGAAGGTTATGCAAATAGCTGTGGAAGGGAATCAATGAAAATCAAGTCGATACAAGGTTGTAGGGTGGTAGATGCAAAGAATATGTTATCCATTTTGTGATCCCATTATCATTTGTTGGACGCATTCTCTTCATAAATTTTTCTTGTGATTTCTTTTCGACTTTTTTGTTTTATATGAGCAGATACCGCTGTAAGTTCTCGGTTTCTTTTTCATTTCCACGTTTTTTTAATCATATTCGTTTTATTACTTTTCTACCTTTTAATCTCTTTACCTCTCTCTCTCTTTCTCTCTCTCTTTCTCTCTCTTTCTCTCTCTCTCCCTTCCTCTCTCTCTATCTACTCTATCTATCTAAATTTTTTGCTCTCGATATCTTTGCCAGCACTATTCATTGTCTTTTGTGATCTCTCTTTCACGCCCTCTTTTTTCTTCCTATTTCTTTATTTCTTTCTGTTTTTATTGCTGTCTTCAATGCTCTCTTTTTCTCGTTCCCGTGATCTTTGCTATCTCACTTTTTACTGTGCTCTATGATAGAATAACAGTTCTAGTTGTAAGTTGAGAGCGTGTTTATGTTTAGACTGGCGCCACTTTGTAATCTTTGTAACCAACACAATTTTGTAGAGATCCGCGCGTTTACAAGACCCGAGGTTCAGTAAGAGAAAAAACAGTGACTCTTGCGTCATACTGGAGACGTTTAGAAAAGTGAGTGAACCACAAATAAATTTAAAGAGAGAAAGACATAGAAAGACAGAGAGAAAAAGATAGAGATATGTATAGTAGAGCGTACATATGTACATATAAGTGATGACCTCAAAAAGTTATTCGGTGTAGATGAAGCGATATATGTATAAACTTTGCAGTCTCTTATCTATATATATTATATATTATATATATATATATATATATATATATATATATATATATATATATATATATATATATATATATATATATATATATAGAGAGAGAGAGAGAGAGAGAGTGAGAGATGGAGGAAAAATAGAGACAGAGGAAAAGAGAGAGAGAGAAAGGTCAGAATAACACTCGGAGAGCAATGATAAATCAAAAATTTGGCGACTAGCAGTTGAACCTTACAAAAAAGTTTAAAACTTTCACGATATCTGAACAAACTGCATAAGCAAAGTAGTTGCTCTACATACTTTGCTTAAATACATTCCCGCTCATTATTTTACAAAAACACTTGGATATTATTTTCTATTTTCCTTTTAGGTTTTAGTCTCATTTTGTTTTATTTATTTATTTATTTGTTTTTATTTTATTTTTATTTTCGTTCAATTTTAAGTTGAAAGTTTTAATTATACTCGTTTCCTCTCTGGGCACTCACTGATGAGCCCCACCCAGAGAGAGCAGAGGTCTGTCTGATTTGGGGCGAAACAGACTTCTGCTTCATTACAGTCTTAGCAGTGATATCATAACTGTAAATTATATTTATCACCTCTTTTACTATTTTCCTATAATAATACAGTCGCAAGATTAAAGTTCCATCTTTTTTTTCGGTGAAACGTCTCTTTCACTATTCCAATAAAGAGTTATTTCTCTCCCTGACTACATATATTATACTCATGTTTTAAAACCACAATCCATATCGGACACAAGTATGGAAAAACGATGTTACGGATTCCAAGTGTCAGTGAAAATAAGCTGAGTGCTCATCGAAATTTAGTTTTATTCTGGAAAAAAAACCATCTCTCATCGTGGCAGCTATCAATTATTCAAACGGGTCATTCAGATCCTCGACGTCACGGGATCTGCTTAGTGGAAGACCCACTCTCGGGTCCCAGATTAGAGAATCGATGTGAGATTCCTGTGGAGTCCGTCGACCAATCACTCTTCTACCTCAACACTGTCGTGGATAGTCGCCTCAGGGAATTAAGAGGTGTGTCTCGCCACAAATCAGAGCTTTTTTCGTTACTTTGTAAATTTTACTTTTGAGCCTAAGTTGCATTAGAGAGTTTGCATATGTTTACTACTCAGAGATAAAAAACTTTTCCATTATTTTTTGAAAAGAGACTATTTTTTATACATGAGAGCGACAAATTAAGTCTCGAAAGCGAGAAATTCTGTTTGTTAACTTTCAACACCCAAAACATCAAAGCACGAGTTATCCCTGTTTCCTAAACAGTAACGAAAAATGTTTCTTCAAGAAGAAGAAGAGTCTCGCCGGACGAGTCATTTATTCTTCTCACTTTCCCTGCACGGCTTCATCGGCGGTTTCACTCGGCGGCTCTGCATCGTCGACCTTGGACTCGGCGAGCGCAACTCCCAGCGGCGAGGACTCGCAGCTACGGCGGCGCTCGCCATGCCTGCGATAGGCAACATTCTTATTGGCCTTTGCCAGGGACAGAAGCAGCTGCCCAGCAGGTATTCTTTCAAGACATCAAATGGAGAGAAAATCTTAAAGATGAATCAATCTTTAAGAATGAAGTTATCCTTGTAGATAAATTGATCCTTGAATTAACAATAACCCTTATTTCAGCAACCGTGTTTATAACGATTCGATCTTTCTATGTAATACGATTCGATCTTTCTATGTAAATTTTTCGCTTTTTCCGTCGGGAATCTTGAACGTTGGTAGTAGAACTTGATTGAAGATTTTTGAAACTTTTTTGTGAATCCCTGGATTCAAGAAGGGTATATTGTATGTGAAAATTTGGAAAGCAAATAAGAGTTGCCATTTTGAAAAGTTCGTTGAGTTGCAAAAATAAAAGAATTCAAAAGAAGGATTAGCAGAGGAATTCAATGAGAAGGGCCAGAAAAGGGAGAAAATCGAGAGAGGGGGAGAGAGGAAGAAGACAGAGAGAGAGAGACTGAGAGGGAAGAGAGATTAGCGAAAAAGGGAGAAAAAAACAGAAAGACCGAGAGAGTGGCAGGAACAGAGAGACAGAAAAAAGAAACAAAATGGAGAAAATGAGAGAGAGAAAGTTTAAGAGAGAAAGAAGAGAGAAGGGAAGTAAGGTGCAGAGAGATGTATTTTAGGAGATTCTTTCCTTCAAAGGTATTGCCATCTCCCCATGTAATGTTCCGGAAACGGCCATTTGCACGGGCGTGAGCCTTTGATTCCTTGTCGGGTGCCTTTCAAGTTTGAAGATGAGCGATTGGCAGGAAAGTCGACGAGTAGAAGAAGAAAGGGAGCGCAGAGAAAATGAGAGAGACAGAGTAAGAGGTAGAAAGGGCAAGAGAGAGGGAGAGAGGAGAGAGAGGAAGAGAAGGGAGAGAGGAGAGAGAGAGAGAGAGAGAGAGAGAGAGAGAGAGAGAGAGAGATAGAGAGAGAGAGAAGAGGGGAAGAGCAGAGAGAGAAAGAAAGCGAGAGAGCAGAAAAATAATAGAGAGAGAAACAGGGAAGATAAAGAAAGTAAGAGAGAAATACAGAGAGTAAAGGAAGTGGGAAAATAGTGAAGAAAAAGAAAGGGAAAAGAGAGAAGTAGTAGGGTAAGAGAAAAATATATAGAGAAAATGGAGTAAGAGCTGTTGTACGTATCAGAGTGAAGTGAATATTTGGAGAGATGAAAAAAGAAAAGAAGGATAATACGTCGGAAAAAAGTTTTAAAAAAAAGATTCTCATGGGACAATGTCCAATTGAATACGATGAAAAATGTTTTCTTCCTCATCTTCAAAAATATTTTTGTCGTAAAAAGAGAATCGGGCCGAAATCGGAGGAATAGGAATAATAGACAAAAAAGAGAGAAAGCGAGAGAAGAGAGAGTGAAAAGAGAAAAACAAATATAGACAGAGAGAAAATTAGAGATGAAGACAAAAAAGAAAGAAGGAGAAAAAGCTATAGTTACATAGGAATAAGACAAATGAATGTTTTCACTTCCATTATTCATTCTTTTTCATTTGCAATGATTGACAGGCGGAAGTTCCGCATGAAAACCAATTCTAATTACACACTGATTTTGAGTGAGGACAACACTACCAGAACTTAAATTGTACAGGGTGCGGCAAAATTCCAGGTGACTGACTTTGTCACTTTGCATCTTTTTTGTTTGGTGTAGAGGTCGTGTGTTTTTTCGCTTGTATCTTATTCATAATGTTGCTAATACACCCTGAAAAATTCAATCAGAATGATAACTCTTTTCGTTTTCCGGTTATGCTCTCTGATATGGACCGAGGCTACATTCTGCGTTTGAACCAGTCCGGGCACACTAAAAAGCAAATCGCCAGAACCACTGGATTCTCTCGCAGGACCATTCAAAACACAATACGTCGATTTCGTGAGACTGGTACGACGAATGACCGTCCCAGGAGCGGCAGACCAGTGACCGCGACCACTTCCTTCAACGTGAGAAGCATCCGAGACAAGATTCGATATAACCCCAAGCGGAGTCTCAGAAAAGTCGCAAAGGAGCTGAATATCTCGGATAGATCTGTTCGTAGGATCGTCAAATCTCGCATGGGCCTTCGCCCCATCAAGCTGCAGAAGACTCACGCATTGACGGACCAGATGAAGGCGACCCGTCTTCGGAGATGTCGTGAACTGTCAAAGCGGTTCAAGCCGGTGGACTGTTTGGATATTCTCTTCACCGATGAGAAGTTGTTTAATATTGAGCACTCCTTCGACCACCAGAACGATAGGATTTGGTCGAAATCGGTCAAAGATGCCAATAAGAGTGGCCGTTACGTCTCGAGAAAGGGCCATCCCGCTTCTGTCATGGTCTGGGCAATGAATGCCAATAACTACCTGAACGACATTCTCATGAAGGAAGTACTTCCCTGGAGCCAGGCTCACTTCGCGGGACGCAAATGGACGTTCCAGCAGGACTCTGCGCCCGCCCACAAGGCTAAAGTGGTACAAGACTGGTGCAAGAGCAATTTCCCCTCCATGATCACATCCGCCGAATGGCCTCCGTACTCACCTGATTTGAATCCTCTGGACTTCTCTGTTTGGTCGGTCTTTGAGAGCAAGACCTGTGCTTCCCCACAGAAGAATTTGGAAAGTTTGAAGCGCGCCCTGGCGTGGGATGATCTTGACGTCGCTTACCTGTCCACCACGGTGGGTGCCTTCCACAAGCGACTCCGTGCCTGTGTCAAGGAGAAAGAAGGGCTGTTTGAAATTTGAAAAGCAGTTATATCCCAAACTATTTGAATAAACTTTGATAAAAATTTTGTTTGATTTGCTCAATCCGTTAAGTTTTTATCGAAAAAATAATACACACCTGGACATTTGCCGCACTCTGTACAAAAAACCTTCCTCTCTTGCACTTGCCATGAAATCATTTGTTGAGGAAAACTGTTGAGACTTGAAACATACAAAAGGATTTATGGGTTTTAGTTCAAAGATTTACAGGTTTTGGGTCCCGTTACAGCAATTCTGTGCTTCTTAAAATTCCCTGAGCGTGAAGTTAACCCGAATCTAAGCAGAGATTTTGGGTAAGAGGGTGGTTGAGTGTAAGACAGTCGAGAGCACTGTTAGAGACGCGATTCGGGCCCTGCCTGGAAGCGAATAGCGGGAATTATTGATACAAGAGATTACGGTCCGAAAAGAATTTCAATTTTTTTCGAAATTTAAGATATCAGACAGTCTGAAGAAAAACTATGCTTTTCAAAAAATGAAATATCCTTCAAATGTCTTATACAAGATTGAACAAGCTTCAACAAACACATTCAGGGATAACACTCTGTGCCAGCTTCTCCGCAATTCCTGTGGTCCTGCAAGGAATACCGTACTACTCTGGACATTCGGGGACCGACAAGACGACAATGAGAACCTGCTGCAGCTCGCGCTGAAGCTGGCCAAGGCGAGGAAGAGCGGTCGGCGATCGAGTGGCCGGGTTAGCATTTGCTGGAATGACTTTGAATGGGAATTGCGACTGTCCTCTAAGATATATGTAGTATAGGTCACTTGCACTTTTGGAAAATTGAAAGAAAGAGAATGGTATGACAACGGCAAGAACCTAGAATAATGAAAAGCGAGAAGTCATACCAGTCATGACTTCTTTTATTGCCTACTATCTTTTAAGTCATATTTCGAGACCGCCCCTTCCCTCTACACGGAAAGCGTTTTTTTTTTACTTATAAAATTTTCAACATGTACATTTAACCTATGGATAGCTATGTTCGCGAAAACATACAAAAATATATTATTCAGAAGATATATCCTTTTTTTGCTTTTGAAATCCGTCCGTCAGATAAATTATTTCATTGCTGTATGCCAATTAACTGAGATTACTCTGGGTAACATGTGCTCCTACGGATCTTTTCCCATAAGATTACGACGACAATAAATTTCAAAAACCTACCGGCTTCATATACTGTATTTCGGGAACCATGTCACTACGAATCACCTTAAATGTGTAGCTGGTAACACGATCGTTCGGAGTGACCTCAGACGCGTCACTTCTTTGAGCACTGCCTTGCTGATGAGTTGAGAGATCAATGGAGAGTCAATGGTTCAGAGAGAAGGGAGAGAGAGACAGAGACAGAGAGAAAAAGATAGATAGAGAGAGAGAGAAAGGGAGAGAGAGGAAGAGAGAGACAGAGACAGATAGAAAGAGATAGAGAGAAAACCAGACAGAGAGAAAGAAAGGGAGAGAGAGGGAGAAAACGAGGGACAGTCAGAGGTAATCACATTGCAAGACTGAAGATACGTCCTTGCTCTTACATGCCTGGAAATAGACGTCTTTCATTCATGTTTATGGTTATTCCTGTTCTCACTTCCTTTATGACTCGTCACATTTTTTAATTGATAGCTCTATCTCCAATATAAAAACTGTCTAGAATCATCGCTAACATGATTCACACAGTGGTTTAGAATTTAACAGAAGCTTTGAGAGAGAACTTAGCAACTCTATCAATGCATTGACGAATCTTTGTATACTCTTTTAAGCTGAGTATGTGAGGGTCTAAAAACCTTCTTCGAGGCCGGATTCCTTCATTCTGAATAGTATAAGTGAAAAAATGTGGAGAGGGACAAATCAGGTTCGGCTGAAAAACAAAAAAGGATACCTTCCGAAAATTGCATATCTTTTTTCCATTTCTTAATTCTGTAAGTTATAAATATTCTTTGTAAACCATCTTTTCATCTACAACCTTTTGCTATTTCTTGTCTTATTCTTTACATACAAATATCTGTTTGCGTATCAAGTGTTAATGTATCATTTTCATAACGGAGTTTGCCTTTTTGATCTATTCATTAAACATATATATTTCCCTTCTTCTCTGTCTGTACTCGTTTGTTTTATTTAACATTAACCTTCTTACTATTACATCTATTTCTTCAATTCCAACAGTTAATTATGAGATTGTTCCAGATCGCGGGAGATGGTTCATCACTCTCTTCCTACTCCGAACGCCGCCATCGATCGGACATTGAAAGCAGCTCCGAGCAGTCTGCCGCAGAAACCGTCATCTTCATGGGAACTTCTGGTTATTCATTCATTTATACTTTTACCTGCAATAAATAAGTCATAGTTTGTCTTTAGTCATCGCAGCTGTTGTAAATAAGAGTAATATCGTATGGTAATCTACCTTCAAATTTACTCAGTTGAACGGTCCTATATCACGCCCCAATAGCTACCTGTTGAGTGCGTTTCTGAAGCACTCTTCTTAAGGGAATCACGCTAAGTATTCTGAACGCTGAAGAGCATCTGCCCTTTCCCAAACATATTGACAGTTTTTCATGCAAGCCAATTCTTAGTTTTCAACAGAGGTTTTCAAACTTGGAAACTTATTGGTTTCAGATATAACATAAAAATAACTCGGTACATGTTTGCATGCTTCGGTACATGCTCCATGTGATCTACATAACGCACCAATGTTCCTAATAATAGTGTTCAGAACCAGGCGTTTAAAGAAACTTTGTAACTTAGCACTTGAAGATAGTTTCAGACCTTTGACGTAAACATATTTATCCCTACTCAGGTCGTAACCGAATACCTTCATCGTGTTCGTTAGACCGCCTCTCACCCACTTCTGCGTCTGCTTTCACGTCGACGTCACCGATAGCTTCTCCGACACATTCCATCCACTCCATGCCACCGCAGCTCAAAGGTTATTTTTTATACCTAAGTTTTATTTATACCTCTTTATTTTCTCATTTAACTCATTTTTTTAAAAACCTGATTCCATCTTTGTTTATAAGTTGATAACTTTTGTTTAAACATTATTTCCTATTTTTGAGCTTATTCTTCTCAGATTTTATCGTATCCTCTCTTCATTTGAACCGGGTTCATTATTTATTAATTCTTCTTCTTCTTCCTAGCGTTTATCCCGCCGCCGGGCAGGGTACGCTTTGTAATTTATTTAATTTAAATTTCTTTTTAATTGGTCTTAAAGTTTACTACTGAAGTTGCTTTACAAATTTTCGAGTCAATTTGAACAATATGTTGTAAAAGTAAAAAAAAACCTGAATTTTTCTATAATTTTATTGTGATTAGATTTATTATCCATGCGCAAAAAGCACCTTTTCACTGATAACAGGTGGAAGATTGGAAACGAAAGAGCAAGCGAATTCAATTAAAACAAAGAAAAGTTAATGAAGTCTGAATCATGTCACGTATCACATACCGGGTGACTTCGCAGGCTACACACCCTTTTTTTCGCCTGCCTCGCGTCGATACGAGAACTTCTGCTCGCCACTTTCGTCACCGCTGGACGAGCTGCCGGCGCCGATCGCCTTCGGCGGCGTCTCAGCGGAGGATCGTGCCGACTTTGGCGTAACCTGTGCGAGGCCAGCTCCCGTGCCTCCTGCACCCGCGAGTGCCCTTGCTCCGCCTTCGGCAGCCAAGAAGTATTCCGCAAGGTTAACTTTGATGTTTTCTGGTGGGTCTTCTATGGAGGAAGCCCGTGTTCTTCACGCTAAAGATTCAGAAAAAGTTTCTGAAATATTGACTATCACTTCAAAAAAAATCAAATGAGTTTCTATGATGCACCTTTGAGCTCCGAGCTGTTTCTTACCATCCACATGTAGATTTAAAAAAAGGTTAAATATAAGGGAACGGCCCGTTTTGAAGAAAGAATGAGTGCGTAAAATAACTCGGTTCCATTTAACATGCTTCTGTAGATGCTCCATGTGATCTACATAAAGCACCAATGTTCTTAATAATAGTGTTTAGAAACAGGCTTACCTCTTTAAACTTTGTAACTTAGCATTTAAAGATAGAATGATCTTTAAGATAGTGAATGATGTTCCTGTTGGTTTTTTAAAACTTATCACTTCCCAAGGCCAGGAAGTTCTTAAATGAATTGAATTTTTGATTTATTTCTCGTCAGTTGTTTAATTATTAGTAGCCCAGTTGCTACTTCTTATTTTGCCATTGTAAATCATTTTTTCTCGTTTTTTACTGTGCAATCAATTGTATAATCATGTAACGATGACAATAAAATTATTATTACTCATTATAGTTTCAGGAATGTAAATTAGAGATACAAAAAAGAGAATAGGTATCCCTAGCTGCTTGGGAGATCATAAATTTGCGCATACATTTTACCCGATGATGGGTTAGAAAAAACACTGCTGGCCTAGATCACCGGGATTTTTCGTGAATCAAACAATCTAATTCTGCTGAGCTACAAGCATTCAATTCAGAAATTCACTCGACGACGAGAAGCATGCGGCGATACTGTCCTGGATTGAGGGAGGGAAGGAGCAACTGGCCTCACCCGTTGAGTACCAAGACGATCTGGACTTGGAACGAGAACGGTATTTAGTGTTTTGAAAAGGTTTTATTGTCTTGTTTTGATTTGTTTTAAAGTAACTTACCATTGAGTAGATGATTAGAAAAACTGCTTGCGTTTTCTCAATGAAATGACGATGACTCGCATAAGTAGTTCAAATCTAAGTTAGTAATTTGTTAAGTCTCTTCTGGAATGTTTACTAAAGGGGAGGCGAGGTTTTTTTCTTTTAGATGCCATACTTTTGAATTACTCTTTTAAAAACCCCACTTTTTTATTTTAATTGACCTACTCTGACTTCATTTTAGTGAGAAAGTCGGTTGCGTGAGTCGTCCGCAACTGGAGGACATATTGGAATTAGACGAAGACTCGATGAAGGACTCCATAAGGTCGAAAAGAAGCGCTAGTCTTGGCGCCATTGGCACCATCCATCCCTTGAGCATCCTCTCCCGGGAGGCAGGTAACATCATGGACTCCGTCGAGACCTTCAACCAGGTACTCCTAGCATCTTCTACATATGGGGTAACAAGACCTTTGTTTTGGTTATTACAGTCACAAGAAAGAATTCGTAAGAGCATGGGTCTGCGTACAAAACTGTTTATGAGTTCGGTTGCTGCTAGTCAACATTCGCGTCATTTATCGCTGACGGTTAATACTTGGTTAATCTTCATGAAACTAACTCAAGCAACGTGTCATCGGTAGTGTTGACCTCGGTAAGAGAAATACAGTTGGGTTCGTCCCCGTCATGTTGACTAGCTTTTTCGGTGCAATACTTTAATCTTATTTCGTTCATAGCAACCGTTACCGTCTTTGAGATACGTGACAAACATTTGTTGATTTTCTGTCGAGTTTTTTTTAATTAAAAAAGTTTTTTTTTGAACTTAAAAAGCTCTTGACCAGAAAAAAATTAACTTAAGGAAAACGACGCAGACCTAGAAAGGGCGATGGCGGCGAGCGTTTCATCTCTTCTCTCTCACAAAATAATGGCCAAGGTCAAAGAAGACGAGCTCAGTTTGGTAAGTTTTGATGATATTTCAATGACGTTTGTTCTAGCATCGGATACTTCAAAATGAATATTTTGCTAGGTAATTGCATGTGATTACATCATTAGCTTACGTTTTTTTTTTTTCAAGTTCAAACATTATTAAATTTCTAATTTTAACCGAAGGAAACAACTGGTAAGAAAAATCTGTGAAAAGCTATTATCGAGGGCCTGAGCACCTTTTTGCGAGTAATAGGGCGCAAGGAGAGGCTTAGAGAAAGCGCTTGTCCACAGAGATGCTCACCTTCCAAACCATAGTCTGTTAGACATTTCCGTGTTTGTCAACTCGACGTTCTCTCATATGTATCAAAACAGGACATGGATAATAGAATATTTGAACATTGTGGAATTTCGTTACTTTTTTAAGGTCTTCGACACTGACCCAATGAAAATACGTAGGAGAGTATATCGAAGAGATTAATTCAGGAGCTAGAAGGCGGTGACAGCGGCGCAACTTATTCGGCGGGTTTGCCATCGGAGATGGACTTCTTTCGGAGGGCATCCGTACTGGAAGAGTACGGACAAGAGAGACTGCGAATGGTCAGCTGATCTTGAGCTGAAAAATTTCTATCTTTCTCTTTTTTCTGTCTTTCCTTCCTCTTTTCTTTTTTCTCTCCTTTTCTTTCTCTTTACTTTTCTCTTTCTCCCTCTCTTCTACTCTCTCTTTCTAACTTTCTTTCTCTCTCCTCTCTCTCTACCTCTCTCTGTTAACTTGACTGTATGTTTCTTGTTGTTTCTCTCTCACTATCCGTCACAACTCGTTTTCGTTTCATTCTCTTGTTTTCTCTTTTTCGCTCTGCCTCTCTCGACTTTTCTTTGTAACTTTTTTGTCTCTGTATCCGATCGACTGAGTTATATTTACAGTTAAGCTCTCTGATAACTTATAAATTTTGTAATAAGATTTGTATTAAAGTTTTTATTTTTATCAATAAATAATTTTTTAAGTTATGGCAATTCAAAAAAATTTTTAAAGAAGATATTTTTTATTATATTTGTATTCAAGTAAATAGTATTTCCATTTGAGTTGGAGAAGACGGATGAGCTGCGGAAAAAGCGCCATTTGGGCTTGAATTTGTGTTGTCAGTCCGCAACATCTTCGATTACAACTACGGAATCTCTACACATTGATAGGTTTGATTTTAAGATTCTTCAAAAGTACTTTTTGATTCTTTGGCATGAGAATAGCTTTGATGATCACAGTTGGAGGCGGTACGAGAACAAGATTTGCTAGTCCCAAAAACCTCGTAACCGAATTATTAAAAGTACTTTATCCGGTTCCATGACTATTCACTCCCGGACAATTCACTCCCGATGATTCACTCCCGACAATTCACTCCCAGACAATTCACTCCTAATTCATACTTTCACAAAATAAAATTTTTGTGATGTTTATCAAAAATAAAATGTAAAGTTTTTCTTTTCAAAAACTAGCTTCGTGAAAGATATCAAGCGGTGAAGTTGTGTGCACGCTCGCTCCGGAGTGAATTGTCGTAGGAGTGAATTGTCCGGGAGTGAATAGTCGTGATACCACTTTATCCACTTAACTAAACCAAAATGATAACATTGATATATGTACTTAAGACTAGCAATAGCAATAACTTCAATAGACGAAAAATTAGCAATTTCAATAAGAAGAATACTTCCCAAACTGTTTTTTGAAGACTTAATGTTAAAAATTTTTTGCTTTATGTTCCTGTTTCACATCACTGACGAATTGCTCACAGGAAGTTCGAAGACAAAATGACGGCAGAAGAAATGAAAAAGTTGGATGCTGAAGCTGTGGAACTCAAGAAAAGAAAAGCAGAGCTGAACAGGTTAGAAAATTTGCAAGTTTCAAGTTTTCCACTCATTCTCGTTCACATATGTACATATTTATAATGTGTACATCCTGGTAAAATTTATTCATACATATATTTTAGTATCAATCAACACCGAAATAGTAATTTTCAACATCTTATTGAATTTCCATTAACTTGTTCATCATCTTCATCTTCCACTACATGTTCAGACGAATACCCGAAATCCCAAAGCGTCCGGATCTCACGGCAAATGTCGTCAAGCATATTACTGACGTCTTCAGGCACACGATCGGAGGGTACGGTATCTCGTAAATACGATCGGAGGGTACGGTATCTCGTAAATACGATCGGAGGGTACGGTATCTCGTAAATACGATCGGAGGGTACGGTATCTCGTAAATACGATCGGAGGGTACGGTATCTCGTAAATACGATCGGAGGGTACGGTATCTCGCAAATAAACGATTCTACAGAGATTCAAAATAGAAAGATTTTTAGCTCGACTTTTTACAAAGATTTTTTAGACCTTTTTTTGGAAATTATTTACAAAAATTTTTTTGGCCTTTGCAGGAAAAATAGCCGGTTACCCCATGCTCTTCCGGCAAAGGCCGGATGTTCCGACTCCCTGCCAGTGACTCCATCGCATGGCGGGAGAAGAGGTTCAATATTTACCTTCCCTTTAGAGGAAAAAAACGAAGGAATAATATCTCAACGGATGGAATCATTGAAGATTTCATTCTATGTAGAAATTCAGTTTATTTATTTAGAAATTTTCTTTAGGAATTTAGAAATTTATGTAGAAATTTAGAAATTCAATTTGAATGGGGAAAAGGGATAGCTTTTCTGCAACGAGTACATATATGTAGAGCAATATTCTTTCATAGCCACAGTAGTGTCCTCTTTGTAAGAATGAATTTTTCTGCAAGTTTGTTTGAATTTGAGTTTATTACGCATGGAAAATGCGTGGTAAGTTTTAGTAAGGGGGTCGAAGGGGTCCACGTTGATTACGGAAAGAGCTTGCGAGTGATTGGTGCTACAACGATGTCCGCCTTCACGCGGTACAGCACGACAGTTTTCTCGCAAGCGTCTCGCAAGCGATCTACAGCTACGCCGCGCCAGCCTGGTCTACCTACATATCCGACTCCGCTCATGCAAAGATACAACGCGCCCAGAACGCCGGTCTATCCACAGAGAATCCAAGGTCATGCGGACCGAGCCTCATCTACTACTAATACCTGGCCATGTCATTGGATACAGCCCACTTCCATCACGGTCTTCTTCACAATCCCTCTCCGCCGCGAGCAATGAAGAGCGACCTCTTGATGAGTTGCAAGACCACGGTCGAAACTGCCACGCTGATGTCGAAAGACCCACGCAACGGCAGACTCGTCGCAAATGCCATCCACACGACGATGGTATCTAACGAAATGTGCTCAATGAAAGGCGCCATTATCCTGGGAGGCAGGCCTCCGCCCGATATACAGGAAGAAGAGAAGGATCTACCTCGCAGTACACGATGCACACTCAGCCAGCTTCGCTCTGGATTCAGCAGATTCACCAAACATTACCTGCATCGCATCGACGACTCGATACCCGACGTCTGTCCCGACTGCTCATCCGGACCACACGACGTCGCCCACCTCTTCAACTGCACTGGCAACCCGACAACACTGGCTCCTATTGACCTCTGGAAGAAGCCGCTGGAAGTGGCAGCTTTCCTGAAGATCTAAACAAAAAAAAACTAACAAAGAGGAAGAGATCGCCTACCGTGGACATCACTCTTCGATGCCGGTCGCAGCCGGCAACAACAAAAACAACAGTGATTGGTCGGTCCTACTCCAGTGGTAGCATTGTGTGAGAGGGCAGTGAGGGACTAGGACGATACAGCTTCAAGGTGTCCAATTCCATTGAATCCGGATTGCATCTTGTCTACTAGACGAAATGAATAGATCAATAGGACGATACAGCTTAACGATACGATACGATACAGCTGCATCGCATCGACGACTCGATACCCGACGTCTGTCCCGACTGCTCATCCGGACCACACGACGTCGCCCACCTCTTCAACTGCACTGGCAACCCGACAACACTGGCTCCTATTGACCTCTGGAAGAAGCCGCTAAGTAGTGCCAGTGTCTTAGTAGTGCCAGTGTTGAGATGTGAATAGATCAATGGAAGTCTTAGTAGTGCCAGTGTTGAGATGCGGTGTGGTTTAGTAGAGTGAGTTCGGACGTTTCGCTTTATTTAAAGCATCATCAGCGATATTGCAAGTAACCTCAAAGCAATAAAATGAATGAAAATTTCACAGAAAAAAGAAAGGAATAGAGCAGAGAGCGGATGGAAAGTCGACCACTCTAGTCATGGTGAACAAGATAGAATGTTCTAAAAATTGAGTCCGAGTTTTCAAATGCTTTGGACACGGAAGCTTTTCATTACTTTTCGAATTACAAAGTGTAACAAATGTATCGTTATTCAAACTTATGAAGTTTCCTGGTTAATCGCTTGATGACTGTGACTCTAGTCATGGACCCATCATATTTTATTTTTCAGTTGCTCCACTCAATATATCATCTCACTCCAACTGTTCTTCCCCGCACCGCTCAGCGAAGAGCTCTGCTAGGAGTTCTCGACGGGACTTTGGCAGCAAACGCTCTTCGTGAGTCTTTTTTTCTTTCTCTCGCACAAGCTATCTTTTTTTTCTCTCTCTGTACCGCCTACTATCCAAAAGATTACTTTGACTGGTCATCTTACGATAAGGAGATCAAGTTTATCTCTTCTTCAAATCAGCGTTGATAATGGAACAGTTCAATGGTGGCTTCTGCGGATAGTTATTGTTAGTCATTCGATAGCCATCGATGGTAATGAAATTTATATGTGAAGTCGAACCGTTACTTGAATCGCTCAGAGGAAGATTTAGGTAATGAATGAGAAATGGTCCTTTCTACAATGTGGAAAATTACGCCATTTTAGATGTGTTATCACTCCGTTAGACTCAGAAAAAAACCATTACGTTCTTAATGTGATGAGACTTGATGCGCACTTGATCTAAAGATTTCTGCCAGATGCTAAATTTTCTGGTTCCTAAAGTTTTTTCAGTGAAAATGGACGCATTATCAAAAAATAGTAGAGACTTTACGCTCTGAAGTGGTTCAAATCCTGATCGAAACCGGTCTGCTTTGCAAGTGCCACAAGCGAACGTTCGCAAAAAAAACTAGTCACTAAAAAGATTTTTTAAATGCATATATGCAGGGATTATTGATGTTTTATTTCATTTATGCGCAAAATGGAGAATTGAGATTCAAAATTTTTCCAATGATCTCAAACCAGAAAATTTGTGTTTTTTTTAGTAAAAACCACGAGCACTATTCCGAGCAGCGTTGCACAGCTTCAACTTCGGTTCCAATCATCACGCCAGTTGCCATCCGGTCTCCCTATGACATTGTCAGTTGATCAAATATGTATATATGTACAAATATATGTCCTCCACTGTCATCTAAAGTTGGTCACGAGTGTGATTTGAAATGTAAAAAATGACTTTGAGTGGTTTTTTTAAATCAAAGTAGATAAAATAGTCAATTTTTGTAGTTAAATCGCTTTAGCGTTCTATACTCATCGAACTTAGGAGAATCGTTCAATATCAACTGAATAATTGAAATATTGAAAGAACTTTTTTTCAATTCTCAGCAAACGGAGCCATTCCGGAAGAATGGAGCCGGCTCCGGGGCGGAGTCAGCTGGAAGGACCTCGGATGAAGTCGGTTCCGGTAATGGAAGCGCCAAGAACAAGAGAGAAAGTTACTCCGCAAGCAGTGGATATGAGAGTGCCGGAGGAGATTATCATCGATATCATAGTGGTGAGTTAGCGAAAAGGAGAAGATGATAATGATCTTACTTGCGCTTTTATCCGCCTCGCGGAAGGATCAGCGCTTCTTTGATATGAACTATCCATGCAGGTGGAACCATTAACTGCTTCACGGTTTTTTTGCTGCGTGCATAAAAGAATAAGTATGTTTCATGCAGCACTACTTTATCTTCACCCGGGCGGGGCCGTTCTTGTCATCAAACCCAGTCAGCTCAGGCTACTGTAATGTCGCATGGGTGCAGCCAAACCATAATGGACCAATTCATCTGGAAAAAAGTGTCTATCAAAAAGGCTTCAAAATGTCTTTCGTATATGGCAAATCAATCGAAATATCACGTTTTATGTGACTCCTCAAAAAGAAAACGGGGTTTGCGAGGCATACAGTTGTAAAAATCGTTGAAAAATTTGATTTTTTAATTCCAGCCAAATTACCTGAAGGAAAATGGGATCGGGTACGAGTATTGGAGAGGTGGAAGGAGGCCGACAGATTACGAGAAGAGCAGGGCGAACTGAGAACTAGGCTTTCTCAGGTTAGATAAATAATTGTTTGGGTGTTCATCAGAGATTATCATCAAAAAGAATCTCATAAAAAAGTTTAAGTGATGCGTTTAGCTCATCACGATTTCTCATTATAAAAGATAAGCTTTGAAGCTTCGCACCATCACACGAACAAGCAATGTAACTGATAGCTCGCTTGCTCATGCGGGTAAAACATAGAGGGTTGGTTTCAATGACGCTCCGTGTGCTAGGTTTTGTCCGTATTATAATTTGATCATTTTCCAACACTTGATGATTACGGTCCAAGTTAGAAATTCATTAGGTCTCTCTGATCTGAAAAATCGAGAATCTTATTTCTTCACCTGGTGAAAAAATGATTTTCTTTTGGGCACATTTTCTTTAGTAATCGTTGACCGCTTTCAGGAATTCAACATCGTTAAATATATTAAATAAATATGCGTTGAATTAATAATTGAGCGGTTCACCGAAAAGGTTTAAACTTTCCTCACGTAATGATCATAAATTCACAAAACTTTGGCCAAAAAATTCTCAAGGGAGAAATTCAACTATAATATTATATTTTTTGTTCGAAAAGCTATTCATATAAAGGATCTACTCAGGCGAAGAAACGAATTGGCCAGCATTTGGAGACTTGGAGAGACGACGGCGGCAGTCGCCAGCTTTCTCATCTCACACTCATCGACACTCTCATTCAGGTACTCCTAAGTGATTTTAAAAATTAACTTTTATAAAAGTATAACTTTAATATAAAAAGTTTATAAAGTATAACTAAATTGAAGTATAAGTTAAGACTAAACTCCTGATCTCACCATGAGCAGTGATCCTGATCTCACCATGAGCAGTGACCCAAAAATTGCTGCGATCAATCCTATTCCTCCCAACATCACATCTCTGATGAATATTTCTATCCCTCAAGTTCCTCTGTCTTTCATCTGTTCTCTTCTGAGAGAAATCGTCCAAGAAGCCGTTTCCCCTCTTCATTCTCTCATCGCCTCACAAAATGAAGTTATTCAACAACTACGGATGGAAACTGCCCAGCTAAGAAAATCAGTCTCTCCTGAGAATCTCTGGCCTCATCTTTACTCGGCTGTGGTCGAATCTACAGTTCGTGACAGAACAATGCTAGAGAACAAATCAAAGAGAGCGGTTATTCTCAAACTACCCGAAGGTAAAACAGAGGTTGAGACTTCAGCAAATGACTTGAATACTCTTTCTGGTCTACTCGGTAAGCTTGGTTCAAAAGAGCTACTCGACGATTACAAGGAAAGAAGGATTACACTTCACCGTCATCCTGTGGATCAGCCTCGTCCCTCATCTGCTTTCGGTCGCCCTTTGAAGATCGAGTTTAATTCGTCAGAAAGACGTAATCTCTTCCTTCAGCTCTACAGAAGAAGCCGTCGAGCTCTGCCCGCTGGTTGTTACGCAAGATCGGATCTCTCACCTACTGAATTGCAAGCCGAAAAAGACTGTCACCGAATTGCAATGGATCCATCCTTCCCCCGTTTCAAAGTAGTTGACGCTCATCTGATTCTGCTACCAACTTATACCCAGAAGCACTCCTACTACCGTCATTCTTATAGCTCTAAAATTTCAAAACCGACTTCGTCTATTCAACAAGAACCGCCGTCCTCGACCTCTCGCTCTTCTCCCTCCCTCCCGAAAACCTCTCTCCCCTCTTCAAAAAATGTCATCAAGCAGTCTTACCTTCCCCACCCTAGATATTCGACTGATCTCGCCTCTTCAACATCTCCGTCTCTGCATGATAACATAGTCCCTAACAGATCTACCAACCCACTCAATACTACTCTCAACTCAACATCTAACCCCGCTCATCATAACACCATGCCTCAGCCTTCCTCTTCTCAACAGTTCAACCCCAGAGGGAGCCGCAGAAGGAACGTCCAACCGAAGCGATACTCACCATAGGACGGGCAGGATGTGGGTTTAAAGTGTTTGAAATGTTTAGTATTTAATTGTAGGTCCGTAAGAAATAAGTTGTACGATTTACATCATGTATTACGCAATTCAGAAGCTTGCATCATGTTTTTATCAGAGACTTGGTTATCATTAACTGATCCTGTTATGTACCTTGCCTTGTAGTCCAAAGATTCCAGAGATGATAAATATATAGTCCGAGTCGTGTAGAGTCCAAATATAAATATAGTTCAATGCAGCCAATCCAATTCTTAGTCTCGCTCTCTTACGCGATACGCAGCGCGCGCGAGAGGCAGATCATTCTTGCACACAACACCTCCCCCTTGAGATAAATATCATTATCTCAAAAGATAGGCATATCATAGCCCACCTTCACTTGGGAAGTAAAAAAAATCTTCAAATTTCTCTCGTAACCATGAAGAGAAAACAACAAGTCAAAGCATAAACCATATTGCTATCACCTTACAATATTAGAGCAATATAGTTTGCATTAGAAACTAAAACAAACAAACATGGCAACATTTTATCAATTCTATATACATATGTTGCCTAGACTCGATGCTCGAATCTAATAAAACTTCTTGTGAGGATTGACCTCCAGTCGCACCGGCGCCTTTATAGCCCTTTTTGGTCGACTGTGTGAACTGGCACCAGGTTGTGCTTCGTTCGTTTGGGTTGAGACAGGGTCTCTGACAATTCTCGGGAAAGAGGGTTCATCACTTCTGTGGTTTGGCTCCGCTCTTTCTGTTTCTGACTCATTATCTTTTTCTGTAACCAACCCAAAGGCTTCACTCAGTATGTGCAGAGGCAAGCATGATTTCTTGATTTCCTCTGTCACATTTCCCATACTTAGGGTGAGCTGATTACTATGAGCTTTGATTTTTCTGCCTTGATCTAGCAATACCCAATAAGCAACCTTGCCTTGTTTTGCAACTATTTCTCCAGTTTGCCAGTATACGTCGTTCTTAGGCACGCCGATTTTGTATTTCACTCGATCTCCAACGGAGAACTTTTTCGGCTTCACTCCGTGATGCTTATCGAACTGTGCTTTCATTTTCTGGTCAACTTCCTGAGAATTTTGACAAGGCTTCAGCAAATCAACTCTTCCTCTTATCTGTCTTCCGATGAACAGCTGCGCAGGGCTTTTCCCTTCCTCGCATTGGCCATTCGGGTTCTTTCTGTAGTGAAACAAGAAAGAGTGCAAGATTTCCGCTGTGGGCATTTCTCTTTTCATCTTGATCAAACTTCTTTTGAATGTATCTACGAACCTTTCTGCTTGTCCGTTCGACTGTGGATGATACGGTGGGCTTGTAATATGTCTGACACCATTTCTCACACAATAGTTTTTGAACAACGCCGATGTGAATTGCGTTCCATTGTCTGTCACGACTACTTCAGGAAGCCCATACCGAGCAACACAAGATTCCAACGCGCGTACCGTAGCGGTAGCCGTCATGCTGTTCGTTGATAGAATTTCTGGCCATTTGCTGAAAGCATCTACCATTATGAGATAACTTTCTCCATCGATTGGTCCTGCATAATCCAGATGGACTCTTTGCCAGGATCTGGTTGCCTTTGGCCAAGGTTCCAATGGAACTTTAACGGGATTCTTCGAGCTGTTCGCGCATCTTTCGCAACTTTTCACAACTCCCTCAATATCACTGTCGATACCATTCCAATAACAAATGCTTCTTGCCATTGCTTTCATTCTCACCATTCCTGGATGTCCTGCATGCAGCTCTTTCAAAACCAGTTTTTGAAGTGTGACTGGTATCACAACCCTTTCAGCCGACATCAGGCACTCTCCCACTATTGAAAAAGTGTCTCTTCTTCTGTAGAGAGGTAAAATGTCCTTGGGAACTTTCTTGGGCCATGCGTCTTTCTTGTGCCATGTCATGACCTTTGTCAGGGTAATATCCTTCTGAGTTTCTCGACGTACATCTTCAGCTGTCAATGGTAGGGCTCTTATGTCACGCTTGAACAAGCTCATGACGTCTTCATCGACCTGAATGCTCGCGATGACTACGTCTTCATCTGGGGACGGACAATTTGCGATCAATCTCGAAAGCGCATCCGCGTATCCAAAACTGTTCGTGCTCACATACTCAATCCGAAAGTCATACGCGACTAGCATCGTTGCCCATCTCTGAAGCCTATTCGCCGTATGGACGGGTACTCCTGTCTTGGAACCGAAAATTGCCAAGAGTGGCTTATGGTCGGTTTGTAGGGTAAATCGCCGTCCATATATGAACCGGTGGAACTTCTTTACGGCAAAGATCAATGCTAGACCTTCCTTGTCAATTTGCCCATAGTTCCGCTCCGCTGGTTTCAATGCTCTTGAAGCATGGAAAATAGCCTTCATTGCTCCATTAGACGCTCTGTGCATCAAAACTGCACCGATTCCGTGACCGCTGGCATCAGCAGCCACGAAAATCTCTTTACTTGGGTCGTAATGGACCAGACTCAAATCTGTTTCTAGCACTTCGAGGATCTTCTTGAACGCGTTCTGACATGTCTCAGACCACGTCCACTCCACGTCTTTCCTCAACAAATTGTCTAGTGGTGCTCTCAGTTCATGCAATCCGGCTATGAACTGTCCGTAATACGTCACCATTCCGAGGAACGACCTCAGGGTAGCTACATCTGTAGGTGCGGGCATCAATCGAATCGCATCGATTTTGTTCGGATCCGGTTTCCTGCCATCTTTATCCACAATGAACCCGAGATACTTGATGCTTGTACTGCCGAACTTGCACTTCTCCAGCTTCAGCTTGAATCCGAAATTAGAGATCCGACTTAATACTCCCCTCAAGTTATCATCGTGTTCTTTCTTTGTCTTCCCCATTATTATGAGGTCGTCCAAATAGGCCACGGCACCTTCACTTCCTGCCAACATTGTATCCATCACTTGTTGGAAGATTCCTGGGGCCGACTTCACTCCGAATGGTAACCTTTCGTACCGGTAAAGTCCTTTGTGCGTGTTGATACCGCACATTTCCTTTGCTTTTTCATCAAGCTCAACTTGCAGGTAAGCATCGGCAAAGTCAATCTGACTAAAAAGTTTGCCACCGTTCAGCCCAGCGAATATCGTCTCCGGCAGAGGTAGTGGATGAGCATGAAGCTCTATCGCCTCGTTCAACCCGGTGGAAAAATCGGCACAGAGCCTTGTGCTTCCATTCGCTTTCTCCACCACTATAATGGGGGCAGCCCATTTGGCTGTGTCGACCTTCCTGATGACATTCAATTTTTCTAGCCTGTCCAGTTCCTTTTCCACTTTAGTTATGCTTGCGAGGGGTACCGGTCTTTTATTCCTGAAGACTGGCTGAGCTCCTTCTTTGAGCTTTAACGTTGCCTTTACCTTTGTGCAAAGGCCCAGTCCTTCTTCAACTATTCCCGGATATTCCTTCTTTATCCACTCTTCATACTCTTTAGTAGACTGCGGCTCCTTATTCATGACTTTCCATACATTCGAAGTTGCGTCTCTAGTCCAATTCATCTTCAGAACTTCCAGTTGTGAAATGAAGTCCTTTCCGAGGAGTCTGAGTGGCGCTGTGGTAACGTGAACGTACCCTTGTGCGCATTTTCCATTGACTTCCAAGTTTGCCTTGAACTTTCCTACAATCATTAGTGGCGTTCCATTTGCGCAAATTGGTTTGCAATCCGAAAGTGAACACTCCGGTTCTCCAATGTCCTTCCAGATTTCCTTCGAGATGAATGTCAGATCTGCTCCCGTATCAACCTGTAGTCTAACGGCTTTCCCATTCATCTGCATTTCTATCTCAAAATCTTCTGACTTCACTTTCATCACTCTGATTGAATTCATTGACTTCTTGCTTCTTTTCTCTTTTGGCTTATTCTTGCACATCGTGCTCTTGTGGCCCTTTTTTCCACAAGCCAAACATTCCTTGTTTAGGAAGAAACATTCATTGCTGTGTGATACTCCACATCGATTGCATTTCTCTTTCCGTTGCTCATCGAACTGTTTCTTCCTTCCTTTCTCCGATGGATTCCGTTGTTGGTTCTTTTTCACATAATTGAGTTGAGATGTTCTACCTTGCGTTTGGACTGCCATTGACTCTTGATGTAATGAATGCAATCGATCACATTCATCCAGCAGTGTTTCCATACTTGTCTCTTCGTTCTTTCTCAAAACACTCAACAGGTGGAAACGCGTTTCTTCAAATTGAGGTAGATCAATAGAAGTAAGGAACATCATTGTCTTGAATTGTTCCACTTTAATGTCTTTCACTTGTGCACTTTCCACTGCTCTGTTTATTGTGCTTGCCATCACTCTCAGATCATCAGTATGTGATTTACTCATTCTCATGTTCAGCATCTTCAATCTTTTCTCAAAGATTGTGCTTTTGTCTCCGAACATTTTCTTGAGTTTCTCAACCGTCTCTTTCAGAGTATAGTTGCTTGCCTTGTGTGGAGCGATTGTATCCAGGTATCGATTTTCCACAGCGAAATTCACATGCCTCAGCAACATTCTTAC
This sequence comes from Allodiplogaster pararmata, assembly GCA_964056735.1. Classification (NCBI taxonomy): domain Eukaryota; kingdom Metazoa; phylum Nematoda; class Chromadorea; order Rhabditida; family Diplogasteridae; genus Allodiplogaster; species Allodiplogaster pararmata. The sequence goes on along the minus strand of OZ057406.1, from coordinate 40,062,095 downwards.
TTTGGCATCTTCTTCCAAAGCTTCAGCATCCTTTTCAAACAGATCTTCATATCTGCTGTACCACTTCTCGAAGGTTGCACCTTCTTCTGGCTCATATGCGAAGTCTGTGATGCGTTTCTCAAGCGCATCAATCGATGGTCCTGCAGGTTTAGCCTGACTGCTACCTTCTCTCATTGCAAGTCTTTCTAGCAGGGCATTGACGAGGGCGCTCTGCTCCTGTTGTTGCTTCGCATGTTGCTCTTGTTGCATTTGCATTGCCAGCAAAATCTGTTGGACACCTTTGTCCTCCATTTCTTTACTTTATTGCTCTTTCTCTGGCCTCTTGAGTTCGACTTGTACGATTACAAGTAGAAGAACTTCGAACGAGGGACTGACCACAAAGCAACCTTTAGCTTTGCGCGTTTGCCTCTTTCAATGAGGAACTGACCACAGAGCAACCTTTAGCTCTGCGCGTTTGCCTCTCTTACAACGAGGGACTGACCACAAAGCAACTTTTAGCTTTGCGCGTTTGCCTCTCTCAATGAGGAACTGACCACAGAGCAACCTTTAGCTCTGCGCGTTTGCCTCTCTTTCAAATTTGAAGTCCTCCTCCAAATCCTCTTCGAAGTCCTCCTTCCAGAATCCTGATCGCCACTGTTATGTACCTTGCCTTGTAGTCCAAAGATTCCAGAGATGATAAATATATAGTCCGAGTCGTGTAGAGTCCAAATATAAATATAGTTCAATGCAGCCAATCCAATTCTTAGTCTCGCTCTCTTACGCGATACGCAGCGCGCGCGAGAGGCAGATCATTCTTGCACACAACAGATCCTAACTCTATTCTGACAGATAACTTACCTTTCAATGTATATAGATCTGACCGCGATAGTGACCGCGGGGGCGGCACTGCTATAATTGTGCATAACTCGATCACAGCTGTACTAGTAGATCAATATTCGCTTGATTTTATTGAATGTGTAATCATTGATATCTATCCCAATGCCAACCTGCGTCTTCCTTTTCCCGCCGTCCGACTTATCTCATCTTACCGTTCTCCCCATACTACTCTTAACTCTGTTGATAGCTTCATTAACTTCATATCTCCTCATTGCTCACTCCCATATCCAACAATATTATGTGGCGATCTTAATCTCCCTCATATCAACTGGCCCTCACTAACAGCACCTACAAACTGCAGTATTTCTCAATCTTTCTTGCAACTTGCATGTGATAATCATATGAATCAATATGTTGTAACGCCGACTAGAAATAACAACATACTAGATTATGTGTTTTGTAACCAGGTTATAATCAAAGACTGCTTAACCTCCTCTCCTTTCTCTACTAGCGACCATGCATGTATATCTTTCTCTGTTACCAACACTCTTCTCAAGACAGGCAAACCGCAATTTTCTCGCCCCGTTTGGAATAAAGCTGACTGGGGATCCATCAACTCTCACATTTATAATGTTGACTGGACAACCATATTTTCTTCTATGACTGTGGATGAATGTGTAGATAGATTAACTGCTGAACTTACTAACCTCATCTCACTTCATGTACCCCTTAAAAGACCTAAGAAACCCCATTTGCTTTATCCGCGGAAAGTTCGTGTTCTCTATAGTTATTTACAAAGAGTAAAAAATCGCTCCTCTACTTCAAGTTTAACAACTCGTTATTGTAAAAAGTTACATAGAGAAATACTCAAGTTTGAATGCAAAAGAGAAGAATCTCTCGCGATGCCCAAGAACTATAAGTTGTTTTTCCGTACTATCTCGAATCGAATCAAAACCAAAACAACCCCATCCGCCTTGAGTGTTCAGAGCAAGACTGTAACTGACCCTACTGACCAGGCCAATGCCTTTTCTGACTTCTTCAACTCCATTAAAACTACGCCCATTCAATCTCCACTACCTTTTTCAAACCCCTCGCATGTTCTTGATTGTACTTACCTTGTAACCCCATTAGATATTCACAACATAATACGCAAGATGCAGCCTAAAATCAACAATTCGCCTGATTGTATTCCTAACATTTTCGTTAAATACTGTCAAGATTCCCTAACCATTCCACTATCAATAATTTTTACTAATTGCATTAACACTGGACACTATCCCTCGAAATGGAAAGAAGGGATCATTATACCCATTCATAAGAAAGGTAGTAGCTCTAATGTTGACAATTTTAGGCCCATAACTCTGGTTTGCTCAATGTCCAAATTATTTGAAAAATTTATTCATGACATCATTTACAATTATTTGGAAGACAATAAGCTGTTAAATTGTTGCCAATCAGGGTTCAGACGAAAACGTTCTACAGTGACCTCTCTAGTACAAGCTCACAGTCTATACCTTACACTCATAGCACGAAAGAAGCCATTTGACATATGTCTGATAGACTTCTCAAAAGCCTTTGATTGTATTAACCATAGATTTCTGATGCACAAACTAGCTACACTAGGTATTAACTCCTCCTTTCTCAGATTAATCGTATCGTTTCTCACTAACAGAACATCTCGAGTACGAGTCGGCTCTTCTTTATCTGAAAGTAGGTCCTACCCCTGCGGTGTTCCCCAAGGAAGTTCCCTAGGGCCTTTGTTCTTCTCGATGTTCATTAACGATATTGTAGATGTAATACCCATAGGCGTCCATTGTTTTCTTTATGCTGACGATGTCAAGTTATTCTCAGAATGTCCTCTTCTACTGCAAAGTGCTATTAACGCAATCGCTGACTATGCTCTCAATTGGTCGCTCACTATCTCCGTTACTAAATGCTTTGTCACTAATTGTGGACCTCTTAACAACAATTCTACTTACTTTATTAATGACTTCATACTACCATCATCCAACATCGTCAAAGATCTAGGCATATTATTTAACCAGAACCTCAATTTCTCTAATCACATTAAATTAACCATCAAGAAATCTACGAATTGCATGAATCTTATTCTGCGAGCTTTCAAAACTTGCTCATTCTCAGTTTTATTAAGAGCTTACAAGTCGTATATTCTACCCCTGTTAGAATATGGATGTGAAATATGGTCTCCTGTCTCCATTGGCCTCGTTAATGCCCTTGAACGGGTTCAGAGAGCTTTCACACGTCGCTTACTAATGAGATCCGGTCTAGGTAACTTGAGCTATACTAATCGGCTTGCTATACTCAACCTTTCCACATTAGAATACAGGAGATCAATCGCTGACCTATGTTTTATTCATAAATGCATTCATCGTAACATTGATATTGATTACTCTTCCCTGTTCATTGTTCGTCCATCTCCCTATCTGAGTCGATCTTCACACTCTTTGAGAATTATTCTTCCTTTCAACTCAAAGCATTCTAACTCCACGTGCGCCTCTCGAGTAATTGAAATTTGGAATAATTTGCCTGTTAACATTGTAACGTTAACTTCATCTAACACGTTCAAAAAAGCTATTTCAAGTTTGCCTGCGGAAATTGTCGTTCCCAGATCAGTTCTGCAAATATAGCATCAAGTTAACAGATTTACTCTTTTCTGTGAATGTTTTCTTATTTTTATTTTTTTTTTTCGCTGACCATTGTACTAAACTTTTTCTTTTTTAAACACTGATCCCACATCCGTGGCAGTCATCCTTTGTCATAACTTCTACATGTACAACTGGAATAAAGAATTGAATTGAATTTAAACAATGGCGTCATTTGTCGATCAAACCTTTGTCCTCAGGTCCTTAGTCCTTCCTGTTCCTCCTATTTATTGAAACCCAAGTACAATTAAACGTGGCCTCATAAAAGTTTTCGGGTTATCGTTAACATACAGAATTGATGATAAGTTTAGAGAGTGGTTCTTTTAAATAGTTCTAGACATTCGAGGTGTTCGAGAAGCTTGAGAAAATTGTATCCAAAATGTATATTTCTAATAAAAGAACAATTCCTGTAAGAAAACGGCGTTCCTTTGAAAATACAATTTATATGCTTTGAAACTTCCAACTTGATCCGCTCTCAATGAACGCGTCATTCTTCGCAAGTCTGGGTAACCGTATTCATTTGAATTCTTCACAGTGGGTAGAAAAGGGTGAAAGTTGAGAATGAAAGCGAGAAGAAGTATAAAGAGAAACATATTATGAAAAGGGAGACAGAGAGAGAGAGAGTCGGAGAGAGAGAAAGAGCTTAAATACCGAGTGTGAGTAAGAGAGTTAGAAATATTCAGTGAAGACATTAAATCTAAAGCATTTTGCATATACTTTTGTTTTTTGCTTGGTCGTTATTCTTTCTAGTCTTTCGGATTTCACCGAGTAGAATTGGATTAGAGTAGCATCCATTCCCAATTGCACATCAACCCTCCTATTCCTTCTGACAATTCTCCCATCAAGTTCTTCGAATTGTACATAGTTGAAAGCTTTCCCATGAGAAACATTTCGAGCATTCTCCGTGTAAACACGTAAATGTAATACCTTCGTTTCTATTCCTCTTTTATCACTCCGGAGCTCTCAGGCAAAAATTTAGCTAGTTGATTTCAGGAAAATCGAATTCTCGAAAAGCGGGTGACGGCTTGTCAGAATCACGTCATGATTGTGACATCACTCCTTTGATCACGGAAACTACGAAAATTTAGAAATTTGAAAACTGAAATACGTGAAAAATGGGAATTATCATCATTGCTTCGGAAGACACCACCAAAGGGGTAATTTTTCTGTAATCAAAGGCGTTCGAATTTTTTTGAGTTTCAAAGCTATGTCTCTTGCTACCTGACTCTTCGTTATAGTTTTAGTATCTTCACGGTTGCCAAAAAAACTGCTCAGGACATTCAACATGTTTTGAATTATTGATTGATAATTGAGACATCTGCATGAGTTGAGAAGCTCATTTAGGAATCAAACTTGCTCATAAGGGTGCCTTTAGTCTGTGTTTGTTGATGTTTTTTGACACAATTTACATATTCGCCCCCGGTTTATGCTCTGTCGCCAATGTTCTCGATGTTTTGACATTCACTTTTGGTGTACCTCTTCAAGAGCTTCAAGAGCTTACGAAAAACTAGCCACTAATTTTTTTTGTGTATAGATTGTAAACTGCCTCTAATGCGTTGTATCCTACTAAACGGTGATATTATTCGATGCATGACGAACTATGTTTATGATAAATTGTCGAGTTTCAACTTGTATTAAAAAAAAACTTATGAACTAAAATTTTTCGTGGTTTGACAATTTGAAAAGAGAATGCCAGACTCTCACAACAAAAAAAAACCCTTGATGGACTATGGGAGGAAAGGGTTAGAAGAGGCAGATTCCACAGGTTCTTCAACTGGAGAAAAAAAGCTGTTGTTTACCTGTGAAAAGCCACCGCCATACAGCGAATTCTTTTCAGAAACCAGCGAGTTTGTACTCTCGAGAAGTAGGGACAGGGACTATTCCACGGTCTGTGGTGAACAAAACACTCAAAACTCGTACAAAAAAAAATTGCACAATCAAGCTAAGGGGAAATACACCGGGAAATCTACGAGGTTACGGCAGGTTATTGGGAGATAGGGAAAGGTTGTTAAGAGAGAGAGAGAAAGAGGTTAAGAGCTCTGAGAAAAACACTCCAAGTTTTAATGGAAGAGAGGATCCGAGGAACAGTAGAAAGAAAAAGAGCGAAATATTACAAGAGGAAGAGCGAGAAAAAGAAAAAGAGAAATACAAAGAGAGATAGAGAGAAGTCATCGTTAGAGGGGGGAACAGCTCTAACCTCTCATCGTTCACAATAGAGGCAGCGAGAAGTTAGGAACGGTGTTTTTGCATATAACAGAAGTCAAAAAGTTTACGCTCGTGTTTTGATTTATACAACCTACAGTGTGAGCACACAAGATAGAGAGAGACCAAGAAAAGGTTTTTTTGAACTTTGGAAAACGAGAAAGAGTCAGAGAGAATATGAAATAGAAAAAGAAAGGTTGATAGACATAATCACGAAAACAGAAGAAGGACGGAGACAAAGAAGAAGGAAAAAGAACTTCAGTAAAGTTTAAAATGCAGAATCAAGGAAGAAGAAAATATCAAAGGTTTAAAAGAAGGTAGTAGAGATGAAGTCTCAGAAAAAAAAAGAGTAACAGAGCGAGTAAAAGAAACAGAGAGCATTAGAACTAGTGGAATGAGAACGCAAAAATATTATCCTTTTATTCCCTCCCCTTTTCTGATGCAGCCTTCTTTGTTGTTCGAATACCCCATGTAAATATTAAATATACATATGTATGTATGTTAGCCTTTATAAGGCAGCGATAACATCACGTCCTTATCAGCCTTTTTTCTGTCTTTCTCTCTTTAACTCCTTCTCTCTACCTCTCTCTTCCCCTCTCTCTCTATCTCGGTCTGTCTCGCTTTCTATTTTTCCCTAATTCTCCTACTATACTGTTTTTTGCTTTTTCTTTCTTCTTTTTCTTTCTCTATCCATTTCTCTTCGCCTCTATATATCTTCCTGTTGAATACTTCTTTATTAGAGTTTACAAGGCTTCTGCAGCCTCATGCTAGCGTTGCCTCCAACTCTTCCATGTTTTAATTGATAACGTTCTTATCGTTAACCGGCTGGTATATTTTGAATAACTACACATTTTTTATGTTTTTAAAAATTGTGTAAATTTGTTCTTAATCCCGTTCTGATGTTGGCGTTGAGCAGTTTGATGAAGAAGTTCGCAAATCTTTGGCACTCTATGTTATATGTAGTTTCTAGTGACAATTTAATCATAAGGGCTTTTCAGAAGTACTCAAATATTTGTATTTTTTGTGAGAGAACATTTTCTTGTTTCGAACAGTAAGCCTCATCTTTTCAAGTGATTATACGACTTGTATTGTGTGATAAAACACACATAATAAAATTTCAAAGTTCATAAGCTCCATTTCCGATGTAGAGGGTGCGATTTGAATCAAGTAATGAACATTCGAACATGTAACTTAAATGGGAGGAAAAGTACCTTTGATTCGAACTACTCCTGCGATTATATGATTTTTGATATTGAGTTAACCCAGAATGGGATGCTTATCCTGGTGTACACGATAAGAGATGTAAATCCTAGTAAAGACCAGAAACCTTGACTTTCAAAGATTAGAAAACGAAAACCGAGTCGGATAATCTTTGCCACGACCCATTTACACAAAAACTTCGTATAACAGTTTTGTTTGTTGAACAGCTACACTTCCTTCCAGCCAAAAAAAACCGAAAAGCAAAAGAGCAAAATATAAAGCAAAAAAAGAGCAAAGTTTATAATATAAAAAAGCAACAGCGATCTTGTTTTAGAATTCGAGCCTTGGTTTTCAAACAAATCTTTGGCGGGAACTTACGAGGAAATGGGTATGAAAGAGCATTGCACAGAATGGCTCATTTCTTATTCATTTCGGAACGGATATTATTTTTTTCTTTTTGTCTCTAAGTCTTTCTCTTTCTATCTGCCTCTCTTTCCTCCGCTCTCTCATTCGCGCTATGTCTAACTATGTTAATCTGTCTCCATGTCTCAATTATTTTTCTTTTGCTTTTGATTCTGTTTTTTTTCCTATTCTCCAACATCAAATACCAATTTCTTCTCAACGCTTTATATATTTCTGAATTGTCTAATTCATCAGTTCCTATAAAAAGTGCAAATTCTCTCTAGACTACATTTTTTTTTCTTCCCTCATTTATTTTCTTTGGTTCCTCGATTGTTTCCATGGCTACTCTCTCTCTTACTCTTTCTCTTTTCTATTTCTTTCTTTTTCTCTTTCTCTTTTACTCACCCTCTTCTCGCTTCTGAACTTATTTTCTTTGATCTAAAACTCTACGCTAAATTGCTCTTTAATTTTATAGTGCAGGTGTAATAAGACTTAATGTGCGTGTTTGTCTGATGGCTTTGTTTATACATGTTAATACTTTTCAAATTGTTTTTTGGCAAGTTGTTTGATTTTAGAATTAATATTAACTCTTAGCGTTTATTTGAGAATTATGAATATATGCCAGTAGATTTATTCACTAGAGATATAAACATGGAGTTTCAGTTTGGAATTTATATTAATATTAAAACACTTTTTTCTTACATCAATCGAACTACGCGTACGAGAGGGGGGTCAAACACTGAGATGGGTCAGCACAAATGCATTGGAGTTTATTGAGAAAAAACTAGAGGTTTAGGCTATCGAAAAAAATCTAGAAAAGTCAGCTTGAACGTTGCCGAACCTGATAATTTTGTTATTTATTGGAAATTCCTTTTTGATAGAAATAAATCTTTTTCGAAGTTTAAGACCTTTTCCGTTTTGACAGGAAAAAACTCTTCTCAAGCGCTGCTTAAAGTCCGAATAAGGCATGATAGTTGCGAGTTCGACTACTCCGCGTAGAGTCCTATATTCAACCCTCCCCCCTCTTAAGTCCGAATAAGGCATGATAGTTGCGAGTTCGACTACTCCGCGTAGAGTCCTATATTCAACCCTCCCCCCTCATAAGTCCGGATAAGGCATGATAGTTGCGAGTTCGACTACTCCGCGTAGAGTCCTATATTCAACCCTCCCCCCTCATAAGTCCGGATAAGGCATGATAGTTGCGAGTTCGAATACTCCGTGTAGAGTCCTATATTCAACCCTCCCTCCTCATAAGTCCGGATAAGGCATGATAGTTGCGAGTTCGACTACTCCGCGTAGAGTCCTATATTCAACCCTCCCCCCTCATAAGTCCGGATAAGGCATGATAGTTGCGAGTTCGAATACTCCGCGTAGAGTCCTATATTCAACCCTCCCCCTCATAAATCCACCCAAACTAAAAAGATTTTGCACGAATATGACTGTCTCCACTGCGGCTAAACATGATGCTGGCATTGCTTCTTTCCGGGTAGGTCTCGACCCTTATTCCGCCCATCCTCCTGATGAGATTGCGTAACGTGTCGCGAAGCGATAATAAGTACGACTAAGATGTTTCATTCTTAAATTTCTCCCATCCCCTCCCTCAATGTTCAATTACAAGCTTCCAGAGCTTTGAACGCAGAGACCTCTCAAAAAGAAAAGAGAACTTTTAATGAAAATTTCTCGTAAAATGTCGAAAAACAGTGAAAGCCTAATTTTTAAAAAAATATTAAGTCGAAAAATGTGCAATCCTGTATATTCATTTTCCAATATTCATTCAAAATCAGTGATAAATGTGAATGTTGTTCCATCAATAAATCATGTTCCTGATTATCAGTGAATCGTTTTATGTGCGTAGATCCCTTATTCAGTTCTTCATGTGCTCAAGATTTGTCACATAAACCATTGACCAGTGCAAGATCCTTTGTTTTTCGATTAAATAGACATTTTTGATAACATTTAAACAGCTATTTCCGGAACAGGACCCAACCCAGCCGTCTCTGTATGTACACAGTGGGGCCCACGCCTTATCACCACTCTATAATTTTTGATCCATATTTATTCTTCTTATTAGAAGTTGCTTATTTTTACATTTTCAAGCAATTCGCGTAAAAACTTTCACGCATACTTTATGAATGAGTTTGTAATAGTTTCGCGTACAATGCAAGCATGTTAAAATGCGAGCAAAAAAGATGAACTGTACGAGTTTTCACTAGAAGAGAGGCTGAATATTCGTTTTTCATGCATGTAGTCAATAAATATAATCAAACAAGTACAAAAACGAGTGTCATAGGTTTTGAATCTCTTTTTCAAAATAATGTTCACCGGAATGTTCACAGGAGTTTTGAATGTTTTTCCTTCCAAAGTTATGATTATGTTGCAATCAAGCGAGGCTAATTTCATCGTCAATTCAGGATTGACCTTTGCAATGTCAACAGCGAGCACATCTTCGTTCGGTTTTTGTGGATGTTGTCGGTCCAGTCGGAAGAAAATGGTCGTCATTTTCTTCAATTATATATACATTCATTTGCTTTTCCATTAATTAGTTAATCAATTCATTTCATCTCCACGCATCAATCTGACCAGTCAGTAAATTTATAGAAGCAGAATGGCTGAATTATGGAGGTAGTGGTTGTAATAATCAGCTCTAGAGGCGTTTCTTTAAAGGTTTCTGCTACATACGCTTTTATCACATATGGGTACCAATTTAAGTTCAGATAACATCTGTGCTTTTCGGTCTAAAGAAGAAACTAAGATAGTCGAAGTGAATCTATAAATCTATAAATTAACGCTGTGTGACATTAAGTCAAATAAGTTAACGCTGTGTGACATTAAGTCAAATAAGTTAACGCTGTGTGACATTAAGTCAAATAAATTAACGCTGTGTGACATTAAGTCAAATAAGTTAACACTGTTTGACATTAAGTCAAATAAGTTAACGCTGTGTGACATTAAGTCAAATAAGTTAACGCTGTGTGACATTAAGTCAAATAAATTAACGCTGTGTGACATTAAGTCAAATAAGCTCAGTGGAATTCACTGAAGTTATTAGCCTAGCGAACTTTAAGTAAACATGGTTCCACTATAACTTTCCAAAATCATTATGTCAGTAAACTTAAAGAAAACCTAATACATATCAACTTCGACCTAACTGTAGAGTCTAGCGACCTCTAGTGACTCGATCATCGGTAAACTAATAAGGCGATTGACAAAAACAATGAGCCATTCAGGTGATTTTCAGGGAACTCATGACTATAGCGATGTGAAAAAAAATCATGACTTGACGAAAATGAAAGTGGACATGAGGAACGGTAAGGACCTTCACTTGAATGAAGCAGAAAGCAGCACATCTTCTCTCTATTTCACGGCGAGATCAGCCTTCGATGCTCTCACGATAAGGTGAGTTCATAACTCGATCATCATTATTCGATAGAAAATTATTCAAAAATTCCCTTTGAGGGTGTGCCATAAGTACGCCAATGTATTTTTCAACGAGAAATTTGAATAAAAAATGAACAGAGTGCTAAAAAAAAATTGATTGATCATTTGTCAATATTTCGCTATGACATATGCAAAAAATCTGGCTGATTCTTTGAGTTCTCGCAAAATGGCGACTGCTCATCGTACGCGTAGTTCGATTGATGTAACTCACTCACAAAAAAATTCAATCGACGCATTGTTCCAAAAATAATTGTACGCCGTTAGCGCACCTGGAACACGATAAACGCCAAAAAGAGCTTGGTACAGTTGCCTACCTTGACGAAATTGGTATTTCTCGTTCGATGCTCGGATGAACGATGATGATGATGATTATTGCCCGTGCGGTTCCTTTGACGTTGAAAGGGGGTCCACGAGCTCTCGGTAAAAGCTCAAGCACACAGTCACACTCACTCACTTCTCTCTTTCTCTCTCTCTCTCATTCACTTTTTTGCCTCGGTCGCGAAGGAGGTCACCTACTCGTGGTGCGACTGTGGACGATGCTGGAAGGCATCGGCCCCAATGGACCTCCAAATATACTATCCCAAAGGAAAGAAACCCTTCAAAGGGCCTACACGAACATTGCTCGTACGCGGATGAACGATAGCATCTAGGAGAAGGACTTTTGAAATTTTCGAAGAAGCATGAAAAAGAAAGAACGGAAGCTTGAGATTTCCGTCGAATCTGTTGTGAGAGTTGTTAAAAAAGACCTCATACTTTCCTCTTATTGTGAAAAAAATGTTTCCTTGTTATCACCAAAAAAACAAGAGCGACTCAAAAGGTGCCGAGCACTGCACATGCGAACTTCCTTCTCTGATGAAAAGCTTTTACCGTTGACGAGGCTTAAGACCTTTGAAACTTTCATGGGCTTACTCGAGACTCATGAGCAGCTCTTGAGACAGGTTCCGTCCGTTCAGCTAAATTCTCAACCCCTAAAGGTCATAGTAGGGCGAGCGCATGCCCCGATGGTCTAAGTCTTTTCGTATTCATTGATCTAGCGGTCAAAGTCGAGGTCACTTCTCATCGCTGAAAGTCGATCGAAAACCTACCGCTTCTGTGATCTCAATTTGATTTAAATTTTTTTTGAAATAGTATGCATTCATTCTGATATGATGTTTCTGACGAAACTGAAAGAACTTCCTAAACATACTATTTTACCTAGCCCTAATGTTTCTGACTAATGGCTTTAATACACTGCCACTGTATTACCTCACCTTCTTCTTTTTCATTTCTTAATTTTATCATATATAAAAATCATCCATGTTATATTGTTTTTATATTTCGATTACACGTTAAACATACACATGTACATGGAAATAAAGAATGAAAATTAAGCTAAAAGAAGTTTCCACAGGATTCTGCTCTCGTTTAAATGCAAAACAACATTTTCCTGACTTCATAACGAGCTCAGAATCGCTCTCTTGCTTGCTAGATCTTATTTCCTCGAAAATCCTGTGTAGTCTTACTTTTAGAGCAAGGTTGCTGATAATTCCAGTAAAATTTTGGTTCCTCTGAAAAACTCGCTTCAGTTGAATGAACCAAAATCGCCAGAAACTACGTGCGTCCATAACTAAAGCGGCTTCGTTCTGTTGTTTAGGCGAAAGGGCACAGAATCGAATGAAATTCTACCACGATTACTCGCAGCTCATAAGTTTTCGCATTTCAAGTTCACCGCTTATAAGTAAATGAACTTGTTGACGTACTTATAATACACCTTGTAGTTCTCCAACCCACATGATTTCGATCCATTGCTCATGGGTGGCTCTGGTCAATTGGGCGTTTTGAAGGAGAAGTCGAACGTGGCTGATACAAAAAAAACCTCAAATGTGACCCAATCCGGCTGGAGACCGCCTACTCTTGCGCTGTTTTTGGGATTAGAAGCATACTTCATTCACGGCAACACAGGATCGTTGAAAAATGAAAATCAATTATTCATAAATTTTGAAACTTAATAGTTCTGCCTTCTCACGGTTTAAGTTGATTGTTCATAAATATTTCAAACATATTATATGTACATGTATTGAATGGGTTTCCTTTCTTAGCTATGTAGTGATGAATTTTGCCCCAGAAGAAAATATAACCATTCGAAGAGAACAACTGACTGTATGCACAGACACGCTTTAAAAAACCCTTTCCTTGAGAACATTTTTCAAGGGGGAAGCAATTTATCACCAATTCGGGGTTGGTAAACTGTTTACTGGACAAGAACTGCTTTTCTCGAAAACGGAATGGTATGTAAGTGCATATTTATTGGTTTTGGCACATTTTCAAGGGAAACTCGGTTTCTTTCACTATTTCACTTAAATATTGGTACGTGCTTACGAGCTCAGGTATGAGGTTATGCATCAATAATCTTTCTTTGTCGGGTCAAACTTTATTGCCGTCCTCATAATACATAAATTCGGATAAACGTGCACCAAACATACCAATATAATTCGATTTGTACCACTGAACTTTCGGTTTCTGTTCTATAGCTCTGAAACACAACACGTAAAATTTTTGCATTTCTATGTACATAAATACAGAGTTTGTGAACATGTGTCTATAGAGAAAAGAAAATTGGTTAAATAAGCTTTCCGTTTTTTTAAAGCTATCAACGGAACGAGCTCAAAACAATTCAAACAGAAAATCCTCTTTTTTTGCATTAACTACAAACCGAATGAATAATGTACTTCTAGCAGTTTTTTGTTGCATTGTTTCATCCATACACGTCACATTGTATGGATGATAGACTAGAAAAACCTTTTGTTTAAATAAAAATTTTCTGGCCAATCTTCTGTAGGATTTTGATTTTTTGAGGTGAATCTTGTCATACTTTAATTTCAATTTTTTAAAACTTTAACAGAAACTGTTTTTCGGTCGAGATTTGGTCGAAATGTCTTCATTGTATTTAGTCATTCCTGGATTTCAAGAAAAAAGGTTATGAGATTTTCCAGTTAATCTCTTATGTATTGTAGTGAATATTGAGAGAACGCTTGAAGTCTAGAGACACAAGGGAAGAAGAGACCATTTCGCAGGGAGTGAAAAGGAAGAAAGAAGCATTACTATTAAATAAAGCATTACTATGTTTCAAACTGAATTTATTTATTCAACTATGTTTCAAACTGAATTTATTTATTCAACAACATTAATCAAACGAGGTTTTCGTACAGACCTATACATCAAAAACCAAAAAAAGCAGCATAACCTTTTGCCTTTGTTACAGCCTAACAACGGTTAGGCATCTATGTAGTTAATAAGGGTGTCTAACACGTTCATGGGAATGGACTACAACCCGGCCTCAATCTGCTTGAACTTCATGGATGTGATCGATGCGTGGCCAGTCATGAGCATCTTTTCGACCTCATATGATGAATGCTAGATAATATTAAAATCGGGCTGGCTGGCCAGTCCAATACTTCCAGCCGACCCGCGAACCACTCGGCTGGCCAGTCCAATACTTCCAGCCGACCCGCGAACCACTCGGCTGGCCAGTCCAATACTTCCAGCCGACCCGCGAACCACTCGGCTGGCCAGTCCAATACTTCCAGCCGACCCGCGAACCACTCGGCTGGCCAGTCCAATACTTCCAGCCGACCCGCGAACCACTCTGATACGAGCCGATATTTGTGTTTGGGGTCATTGTCTTGCTGTAGGATGAATGAAAAACCCATCGAATGCAACGCGAATGGTCTCATAATTTTTTCGAGGATGTATCGATAAACTTCCGAATTCATTATACCACGAGTATGGATCAACGGCCCAGGACCGACCGGACTGACACATTCTCAAACAAATACTGAGCCCCCAACTTGTTGGATTGTCGGGGCCTGGTATTTGAAGTTGAATCTCTGGACTATAAGACGACGATTGAACTTGATACCAGACGTACCGAACTCATAATAGTGAGATTCACAAAACTCTACGCCTTTGCTGGGGCATTCAGTTTATGTGCGTCTTGGCCCACTCAACCAGCGCCTTTCTATTCTGAGTGAAAGGTATCCGTACTGGTAGTTTTCCATGCAGGCTTGCCTGTTGAACTCGATAACAAATGGTCGTAAAGAAGGTTGGCGGACACCTTTTGACAAAATAAGTCGATTCACATCAATAACGGTGCAGCGAGGGTCTTCATTTGAAGCTCGGACCATGTTCCGATGGACCACATGAGTTGTGCTGCGATGATGGCTCTACCGACAAGTCTTCGAGATGCCTAAGCACCTTCGTGGTCATTCGTACTGCTCTTCAAAATCAATTTCTTCACCTCCGGAAAATCGCAGACGCTTCAAAAGATTGCGAATGGTCGATTTTGAAATGGAGAACTGTCTTTTACAACTCGCAAAGGGAAGCGTTCTCTAAGGCCCTTACTTATTGCTTTTTGCAGACTATGAGTCAAATTTGGAAGAGCAGTAAGTAATGTCATTATTGAAAAATTTTAATTCAAAAAGGAATAAGAAAATCATCAAAAACGTACGAAAAAAAAATCGGAAAAGAGTTATTTTTGCTTTCTTAAAAAATCTTTAAAACTTGTGGTCGAAGACTGTGAATCGTCGCCAAAACACCAAACTCACTATATTACACCAAAAAAAAATTTGTAAAACTTTGAACAAGATTGATAGAGTATGGAAAAAGTTACAAAAAACCAAAAGTCTATAGGTGCCAGTACTCTTTTACCCTAATCTTTTTTCTGATAGATATTTGAGTTTTTTATGTTTGTTAATGTTATGCTATATGCTCATGAATAGTATTAGAGAAGGACCATTGACGGAGCAAAGCGTAATGGTCATTTGCGGATAGCGCGAAGATCACCACCCGAAAATTGAAAGTCTCCCGTCGTTCGGCTCCCGTCGAATCTGTTTTTGCGCGAGTTTCTCAGAGCAATCTCTTATCGTCGCTAACACTAAAAATATCTGTGGTTTATATTATACATTTTTTGTAGGGCCGCAACCGAAATCGCTACTTCAAATCGACTTCAACACATAACTTTCAGTCTCGCACTCTGTTCAAAGTCTTGCACTCTGTTCTCAGTCTTGCACTCTGTTCTCAGTCTTGCACTCTGTTCTTTCAAAGGAAGGTGACCCTTTTTTTTTCTCTGACCACGTGCATAATGCATGCATACGCAAGTAAACTGCCCTCATTACTTACCCTGGACATTCCAAATGTCCCTCTTCCTTTCGTTGAAGTTCTTTTCCAGAAGATTATCGAGGCTTCTACCGCTTCAGAATGCTCTCATGGTACAAGCTGCCGAAATATCCTCTCTACGCCGTGCTCTCAATGGAGCAGACAAATCTGTTCCTATTACTTCGTCACGTGATGAACTTTACTCTACGGTTGTCAAATCTAACTGTCCAAATGCAAACATCCCTAGCTGCAGCCAAAACCTCACAAAACCTCTTCGACCATCTGCTGTTAAGTTTAACTTTCGTCACCCAACTCAGTCCATTATTCGTCCCGAACACATTCCCACTATCAAAACCCCAAGTAAAAAATTGGACGTTGAACGCACTTCGATTCGTCCTCCCATTAACTTAACATCTTGTGCCAACGACAAAGCTTTAACTCCCATTGTTCACTCTATTTCTACTCAAACCTGTCCGTCTCCTGCTCGTCATCGCCTCTCCCTTATTCCTCGCCCAATACAACCGAAGCCGTCTTCTCTGGTCTCTGGTGCTCAAGCCAGTGAGCCTTGCGTCTCTCATCAATCCGTTCAAAAGACTATCCCAGTCATACTCCGGCGGACTAAGAGAGTCAACAGCGGAAAGAGAAACATATCAGCCAAATAGGACAGGACAGGTGCGAGTTTATCTTTGAAATGTAGTTCGTTCAACTCTCGCTCCGTCAAGAATAAGCTTTACGATCTTTATCATTTTCTCCGATCTTCTTCGATTAACATTTTATTTGTTTGTGAAACATGGCTCTCCTCATCCGATCCTCTCGACGGTCTGCCCTTCTCGGTCTTTCGAGCTGATAGGCAGGACGACGGCAGAGGCGGTGGGGCTCTTCTTCTGCCGCACGTTTATTCTATTTATAGTGAACTCACAAGTTACCTCGAGAAAAAGATCATCAATTCATATCAAAAATAATCGATTATGGTGTCCCGGACAGAAATCTCTAATTTTGAAATTCGGTTTACGATCAAATTTTGAAATTTAGGATCGGACGAGAAGAGCCATGATTTTTCGAAACACACTGGCAACAGTGGCCATTCGTGACTCTACAGCCTTAAGGAGGAAGAAGAAGGAAGAAGAATCAAAGAGGAAGAAGAAGGAAGAAGAATCAAAGAAGTCGAAGCCTTCGTCAAGATCCTAGAAGACTCCCGCTGACCCAAGACATAAGCTTACCTTCATACTTGACTTGACATTTCGAGAAAGCGTCCAAGAAAACCACAGTTCCAAAATTCCCTCTCAAGTTCCCCATCATCCATGTCAGCGATAGCCATAACAAGCTATCCTTTGATGATAAAGCTGATTCAATTCTACTAACCGTGCATGTAGAAAACTTCATTGGGAGATACGTAAATTTGAATGCAAACGAGAAAGTTCTCTGATTTTACCTAGGAATTACAAAATGTTTTTTCGTGCAATCGCTAGAAGGACTAAACCTACCAATAAAATTTCTTCACTTATCGTTGATGATTTACCCTTATCTTTTCCCATTGAAATGGCCAATGCATTCTCTAAATCCTTCTCTACTGCCATAACCTTTCCAGTGTCATGTCCTCTTCCATCCCCGTCGGTTACTTCTTCGCTTGAATTTTTACCGGTTGTTTCTCCTTCTGACGTCTACAGTGTCATTGATAGGATTAGTCCCAAATGCAATAGATCTCCTGACTCAATTCCTTATATAATCATCAAGAATTGCAAAGATTCGCTATCGGTTCCCTTGTCAATTATATTGCCCAATTGCTCAACACTAGGTTATTATCCCTTTGCTTGGAAATCAGGAATTGTAATACCTATTCACAAGAAAGGAAAAAGAACTGACATAAATAATTTCCGACCAATAACTTTAGGGTGTACGTTCTCTAAAATCTTTGAAAAACACTTTTTCAATTTCAATTTAAACGCTTTATCAAGATCAACAAGCCACATCGGGGATATAACATCATCGATTATGGGATCTGTAGCGACATGATACGACTCCACTCCTCAGCGTTCTCTGCCTTCCTTAAGAATTGGGGACCAACGGCTTTGACAAAGTCGTCCCTCCATCTCATAGCAGGGCGACCTTTCGTTCGCTTTGGCCCACGCGGGTGCCACTCTAGAACAGCCCGCGCCCACCGACTGGGGTCGAGCCTCGCAATTCGGCCTACCCAACGCCACCTCCTTTCACGGCAGATTCTGACCACGTCCATTATGCCCGTCTGACCGCGCACCCAATCGTTAGTCCGCCTGCCGAGTAACGAGCACCCCAGCATAGAACGCTCCCATCTACGCTGCGCCACAGCCAATTTGTTCTCAAGTCAAGTCTCAAATTTTTTCTCAAGAAAAACACTTATATAACCTTTTATACAGTCACCTGGAAATGAGCCACATTCTTTATCCTAATCAATCGGGATTTAGATGTAAACTATCAACTGTTTCATCTCTCGTTCATGCTCACTCTGTGTATCTCTCTCTACTGTCTGAAAAGTGTGCTTTCGATATTTGTTTCATTGATTTCTCCAAGGCATTCGACACTGTGGATCATAGGTTTTTACTTCATAAACTCAAATGTGCAGGTGTTTGCTCTTCTCTTCTTTCTCTCATACAATCTTTTCTTACTAAAAGGTCCGTTCGTGTTTTGGTTGATGATTGCTTATCTAAATCTGAGCCAACAACGGTTGGAGTTCCACAAGGGAGTTGCCTAGGTCCTCTTTTCCTTTCTTTGTTTATTAACGATCTAATAGACTGGTTGCCAACTGCTTTTCATTGTTTTCTGTATGCCGATGATGTTAAGTTGTTCTCCGAATCGCCTGCATTACTCCAAGCCGCTATTGACATCGTACATGACTTTGGTCCTTAATCATTTCTATTCCTAAATGTTCAGTGGTGCATTGCGGGTCTAACAATCCATTTACTACTTACCGTATTGGCGCTGATCAGTTACGTTCTGTTACTTCTGTTAAAGACATAGGAATATTCTTTGATCATGCTCTCTCATTTACTCACCTCATTAACCAAACGGTTTCTAAAGGCACAAAAGCTATGAATGTAATTCTTCGCTCTTTCAAGACATCTTCTATTTTAGTATTTTTCCGCGCCTTTAAGGCTTACATTCTTCCCCTTCTAGAATATGGCTGTGAATTGTGGTCTCCATTGGCCATTGGTAATATTAACGCACTTGAACGAGTTCAGCGATCATTTAGTAGACGCGTATTCGCGAGAGCCGGTCTTTCAACAACCAACTAACTATCTGTCCCGGTTGCGGACTCTATCGCTTTCTACTTTAGAATACCGTCGTCGCATTCTTGATCTATGTTTTGTGCACAAGATTGTTCACGGTAACACTGCAATTGATCAACATCATTTATTCGAGATCTCACCAACTCCTTTTCAACATCGCTCTTCCCACTCCCTCCGTATTTTGCTTCCGTTTAAACTGCCCAATTCTCATAGCACCTGTGTTTCTCGATGCATCAATGTATGGAACACTTCACCCGCTAAAATTGTGATTCTACCCTCTTCCTTATTATTTAAGAAGGCCATCCTGGCACTTCCTCAGGGGGTAATTCTTACTGAATCCAAGTTACATTGTGTTTAACCTACCGATTTTTGTGATTATATATGTATGTTTGAGTTTACTTTTTTTTCTTCTAAAATCGCATCTGCGTAACCATCCATTGTACTTTACTTGTGTATATACAGGAATAAAGAATACTTCCGAGATCCCCTATAGTGGTTGAATAAGAGCGGTATGCCGGGAGGGAAGGGAAAGGGGTTGGGGATAGCGAGACGGGGATCGTGGCAGAAACTGAAACTCCAGATGTTCAGACGGTTTCCTCCGATGGGAGAGCTCATGCACGAAGTGCGGGTAGAAGAAGGCCTCTCCTCACGGGTACAACCGGTCGCCCATTCCACTGCAGCTGCGCAGCAGAGTATCTAATTGGTTACACTTTCAGCTCTAAATGCACCCCACCTTTTCTTTAAAGCACTTGGAGATATTTTCAATTATACCTAAAGTTTTGAATCCCATTTTCGAATCGAACTACCGAGCTTAGGAATTAGGTTCTCGGAAAACTATGAACCGAAAAAAGGTCATTTAAAATTTTGGTCTTTTTCTGGAAGCGATTAGGTTGGGTTCATACATGGTGATTCTCTCCGTTGAAGCTATCCTTGCCCTTTTTCGTTTTGGCTTGTTCGATAATTTCAAATAATTTTTTTCATGCTTCGTTTATCAAAGCAACGCTCAAATATAATTTTGAGAAGCTTTAAAAGTTAAGCGTACTCAACACAGACGAGCTCAACAAGTCCTCGACGAGCTCATCGGGTCTCTAACGAGCTAAAAAATGCCTCTCATTTCAGATGAACTGCTAGAGATCACATCGGCGCAAGCCCTTAGTCCGTCATCATCTACCCATTCCACAACCTTACCTTGTGCCTCTCAGCCCCATCGAACCTCCTGCGCTCCATTTACACCCTGCCCTTCATCGACTGCGCTTTCTCCACCTGACACAATCTCTGCATCTCCACCAACCAACTCTTCTTCGACTTTCTATCGCATCATATCTTCTGCACCGCAGAACTTATTCATCATACTCACCGTTTCGTTCGCCTGGTTTTTGACAATAATCATGAGTGTTTCTAGGTTTTTCACCTAAAAACCATTAGATGATACAGGTAAAGTTCGTTTAAAAAAACTACTTTTATATAAGAAAAGTAGTTTTTCGGTGAGTTAAGACCTCTGCTTACTTAGAATAATCTTCATAGGGCTCTTTGTGAGCTCCTCCTAATGAAAATAATTACAGGGTGACCATAAATTACCTGGACAAATGTAAATGTCTGTATTTCCTTTCAAAAAGAAATTCATATCTTGGTATCATAACATACTTCATCACAATACATAACCAACAGCTATGCACAATCATGTTCGATATGGCCGCCCCTAGCGCGAACGCATGCCTTGAGACGACGCTCGTCTCCACATGCCAGTGACCGCAGGTAGTCGTTGTCGAGTTCGTCCCATGCCTTATATAAAGAACTATAAAGGAGCTGATTGAACCTTTCAACAGGACTCGGCACCTGCCCACAAGTCCAAAATCGCACAAGAGTGGTTGCGCACACACACCCCAAACTTCATAAGCACTTCCGAATGGCCATCGAATTCCTCCGACCTCAGCCCGCTCGACTTGTGTGCCTACTCTAGGGCTCTACCACGTCTTCGAGGATCTTCTTTACGTAGAAGTTGGCATCTATCTTCACACCAGGGTCGACCAAAACTAACGGCGTTTTGCCCGTTGCGCAAACACCTCCTCAAACCATGAGGTACTTGTAGTGGCTGCTTCTTCCGACTGTGATTCCATGCTCAGCTGCTCCATTACGATCGTGAGCAAGTATTCTGTCGTTTTGAGATTTCACCGACATCTCAATGGTGAATATTTTTCAGCAGTCCATAGCGTACGGAAATGCTCGGCCCGCGCACATCGTTGCAACAGTTCTTTGCACCGTTGATGTCGAAGAAGCTTCTGTCGAGCATCCAATCCATGTCGTTTCTGCATCCTGTGGGGGTACATCCCGAGACTGTGTTTGATTATCAGTCGCGTTGATTCACGGGAGATACCGACCGACGAAGCGAGCTTAATCATGTATTGTCGAGGATTGCGTGCGATGCGTTTCCGGAGAATGCTCCTAATCTGGGGCGTGTCGGATGTCGGTGGACAACCTCTTCCTGCACGGTCCTTGCCATTGGCTGTCTCCCGAAGGCGATCGATGGTAGCGTAAACAGTTGTTCGTGGAGCATTGAGTCGTCGCGCGATGTCCGCTCTCGTGTGACCGGAGTTGTGCAGTACAATGATCGCAGCACGAAGAGGACTTGATTTCACCATAACTGTACAAATAAAGCTAGAGTCATGAAACTTGAAACAAGAAACAATCAGTCTCAGAGCATTATCATGGAAAAATGAAAACAAAGATCAGTCAACTGTGTCGCGCAATAGAGCGCGTTAAAAATTTGTCCAGGTAATTTATGGTCACCCTGTATTAGATAAGACTTTTTTATGTTTTATTAGGAAGCTACTGTTCTAGAAGCGCGTTCATAGTACCCAACAACTACTTTTTATTGTTTTATCTGAATGAATATAACAATTTTTTTCCATTTCAATTTTCGAAAGTTCTGTTTTTCCTTTTTCTATCAAATATTTCTAATAGATATAAATATATATATACAGAAGTCTATCAATTGTACATTAGCATGGGATATACATATGTATAAAGAAAGACTTACTCACCGGTCACGTCATGATCGAGTTCCTTTTCATCTGAAAGTGATTAATTTCTCGATACCAGGTTAACCTCTCTTCCGAGTTTGTTCATGTTCTCTTGGTTCTTCTTACCTCTCCTAGTTGTGTATCATATTGTATCTTCATTTGAACAATGCAAGCTTTGCTCGAAATTAATAAATACGTGTGTTTAATAGTGAACGTAATAGGAATAGAAGGTTGGATTCTTTAAATATTACGTGTTAACTTTTTGAATTTTTCAGTGTTTAATTTTCCAGTGACCCAGTTATCCTTTCCAGTGACCCAGTTATCCTTTCCAGTGACCCAGTTATCCTTTCCAGTGACCCAGTTATCCTTTCCAGTGACCCAGTTATCCTTTCCATTTCTTTTCAAAAATAAGAACCTAGATGATATACATTCTTAGAAACTAAATGACAGTATAGAAACTAAATGAATAGAACTCTATTCATATTCCTTCCAAACTCTGTCCGAAAATTTCAATAATAAAATACTCATACATAAAAGTAAAACACTCTTAGCTTGACTCTATCAACTCAGACTTACATTTTCATGATATATTTGGTTTGTAGAAACTTTCAAATGTATATTTTTGATTGCACGAAATAAATGGCTTGAAATTAGATAAAACCAACATGAGAAATAGAGAGAGAAACCCTATAAAAAGCAAGCAGAGTAAATGAAAAAGTGGAGTAAAATAGAGAGGGAGAGTTGCGAACTTTGATTACGTTAGTAAATAAAAACTAGAGTAGAGTAAACAGGATAGTTGTCAAAGGCTTGACAGCTACAAGCACTTCAGTCTTTTTTCTACAGCGTTTTCCGCATGTCGTTGTAAATATCAGGGAGGCTCGATCATCATAGACGAGGCTCGATCATCATAGACGAGGCTCGATCATCATAGACGAGGCTCGATCATCATAGACGAGGCTCGATCATCATAGACAAGCGTTCGCTGCAAATATCAGGGAGGCTCGATCATCATAGACCCGCGTTCGCTGCAAATATCAGGGAGGCTCGATCATCATAGACGAGCGTTCGCCCAGACACAAGGGTATAGAGTCAAATTGATGGCGTTTTTCATCAATTATTACATTTTGTAAATTTTATGGCACAATATAGAACATCAATTTATGGCACAATATAGAACATCATTTGTGTTACAGCGAATCTTAACACACAAGCGGTCAAAGCCTACGAGCTACGACGAGACTCGATAAAAACTGTACAGCTTTTTTAATACTTAATAATTGCGCAGCTCGTTTGATATATCTCTCAACAGTTCTGAGTATTCCTACAATAAAAAGAAAAAAAAAATTCTATGTGAACTGAAATCAAGAATAAAGAAATTACTCTTGATTTTTATAAATGGTTATGCTTTGAATTATACGGTTCGAAAAATAAGAAAAAATGTTTTCGTAAGCAAAAAAGAGAGAAAAAATTGGGGAATAAAAAGCAAGGGTAATAGAGAGTGAGTTAATGTTAGGAGCTGATAGCAACTCAGACTTATACTTCATATACTTCAAATTATAAATTTCTCTGCTTCGTGATCAAATTACACGTTGAGTTCCATTCGTCGTACAATTCATCCTCTAGACTTTTCTAGTTCTTAATTCACCAATAAGAATGTAGAACATCGAGACGAAAACACAATCGTCGCAAAAAATTTGGTTAAAATTTGCGTGCGTAGATCAGTTGGTAAGAGCATCACCCGAAAAGCGAAGGGCGTCGGTTCGGTTCCCACACACCAAAAGATTTTTGCACCTCTCTGTATAAAGTCTGTTTCTCTGTTCGGTATAAAAATCCGTTGCTTTAAAACAGCGATGAAAAAGGAATACTTCAATTTTAAGTCCAGGTCTTCAAAAATGAGTTTCTCTGTCCTTCTGATCAGTCTTCGGAGGAGGCCGAGGAGAGCTCGTGGATCTTCTGAAAACATTTGCATATGTCTTGGATAACATCGATTGAACCGTTGAGAAGTTGTATTTACGGTGTTGCATCGAACCCAGCCATCCATACCTCTTACCGTTACCACAATAATTCCATTTCTATTTCATGCGACTGGACAATGTTATAGGGACAAAGCTTGGTATCAAAATCACGCATTTTAATGGAAATTGCCTTTTGCTGAGCTTTACAAATCAAGATGAAGACAGAAAATAGTTTAAAAATGAGGTAAGGATTCACAGCTTTATTCACACAGTGATATAGCTGTAAAAATTTAGTTTCATTGCTTCGATTAAGTTAATTAGAAGGTTGTAATTGTATGTAATCAGAAGCTTTCATCGAAAGTGAAAAAAAGTTCAGCTATAACTGTTAAAGTTTTCGCGTCACTCTTTGCTTAAGCCAAAAAAAGAAGACTAAGCTAGAAAATTTTGAACAAGTATTTTATTAGCAACCTATTCTTTCTCAGAGAAAATGTTCAGTCACATAGCTAGCAGAGAGCTTCATTTATTGATGTTCCATAATCGAGCGTTTTTTAAAAATAGTTTTTTTGCTCTATATTTAATGTCACAAACATGAAGCGCTATAATTCATACACTTGAAAAAAGTCCTACAATCGTTTCAGATAGAATACGAATGAAAAAGTTCAACGTAGAAGAGACATGAGAAAGAAAACAATACATGTTTTGAGTTTTCCCCTTATTGCAAACCATGATGCATGGTTACAGAATTAAGTAAACCAATAAATAAGCCCAAAATAGAACCTAGCTGTGAATAGACTTTCACCGGCCAGTGACTTCGCTCGCTGTCGCCACTCACTGACACGACCGATTGCGTCGTGAAGAGTGAGCGACTTTCCCAGAGCCTTGAATTCTTGTTTTTGGTTAGGCTTGTATAAACTTACTGAGCAGTTCAAAGCAATACCATTGTTGGGAATCATACGTAAATAGCAATTTTTTTGTCTTTGGTGAGTCTTTGTCTTTGGTGAGTCTTTGTCTTTGGTGAGTCTTTGTCTTTGGTGAGTCTTTGTCTTTGGTGAGTCTTTGTCTTTGGTGAGTCTTTGTCTTTGGTGAGTCTTTGTCTTTGGTGAGTCTTTGTCTTTGGTGAGTCTTTGTCTTTGGTGAGTCTTTGTCTTTGGTGAGTCTTTGTCTTTGGTGAGTCTTTGTCTTTGGTGAGTCTTTGTCTTTGGTGAGTCTTTGTCTTTGGTGAGTCTTTGTCTTTGGTGAGTCTTTGTCTTTGGTGAGTCTTTGTCTTTGGTGAGTCTTTGTCTTTGGTGAGTCTAACTAGATTTATAATAAACCGAATTAAACTTTAATAAGTTTTATTTTTAGTTAGGTCGTTATTATTTTTCTTATATCTAAAACCATTTTCCAAGATCTGTTAAATTGTACTGAAAGTCTCATATCAAAGGTTATAAGTTTGTTTTTGGTAAATTAAGTCGTTGAGGTCTCTGCAGTCCCAACATTCAGGAATTCGAGAATTCATTTTCATACTTTTCATCGCTCAACCCATATGACTATGTAGAAATCACGATACAGTTAAAATTTTTCGACTGTTTCTTGTGTGTTAAAAAACTTATTTGAAATTGTTCGGACATGTATTTTATTCAAAATAAATTTTTCGTAGGTCTCTAAACTAGACTAAATCCGATCCTTCCTGATAACATTCATAGATATCTGTACGTACCATGGAGATGAGTCCACAAGCGCCTTCTGGATCTAATCTGCGAAGTGGCTCTCTCAGATGATGCACGTAGAAGAACTCGCAGCCGAGCACGATTATCGATACGATCTGTTGAAGATTTATTTGATATTTTCCCCGAAAATTGAGTAGTATTTGTTTAAAACTACCACGAAAGATAAGTATAGAAATTTTTTTAATTTTTTTTATCTAAAAAATTTTATGCTTAGAAAGCGGATCAATTTTTCTTATAATGTTTGAAACATGTAACAAAAAGGGAACAAATAAATAACTCCTTTTTGCTCTTTTTGTATACTTCTCTCTTTCTATCTGAATGGGTCAGAAGCTTTCTTCCTTTTATTAAAAGCTTACTCTTTTTTCTCTCGCTTTTCTCTCTCTTTCTGTTTCTCTCTCTAAAATTATCCTTTCTCTTACTCTTTCTCTTCATATCTTTTTCTTTCTTCCTTTCGTTTAATTTCATGAGAGACTGTATAGTGACAATGCCAGCGGCGAGAAGAAAGAAAGCGCTCATGAAGTTTTCGATGCCCAGGGGGACGGAATGTGTCTGGCCGTGTGAGTCCGGAGTGCACGCTCCGGTGAGCCAGAAGTTCTGCAGCCTCTCTAGATCACCTTAAAACTTATCATATTCAAAAGGCGAAAAAAGGATTTTCTCAGAAGCTGTATTGGAGAGCGCATAAATCCCTGCAAGTAATTCATCCGCAGTGCAGCCGTTACAACATTCCAAATGATAGTCCTACTAAAAAGTTTGTTTACTTGTCTAGAGCTCTGTGTCGCTCCATGGCTCTTTCTCTTTCTAACTATCTCTCTACTCTATCTTTGTTTTTTTAAAATTTGTATTTCTCTGCTTCTATCGTGTCGTGCGATGAAAAACATTTTAACTTATAGCCGATTCGTTAGAAAAGATAAATTGAACATTCTAAATTTGTCTTTTAAACATTCTTAATTTTTTGTCGATTATGAACCTTGTGAATGAATGTTTGCTCTTTCGCCCTCTTCTCGGCGTTCTGTTCTCTTCTCTCTTCTTATTCTCCAACGGTCAAAATCACTCAATTTTCAATTCTTTATTCCGCTTGAAACAAAACATAATGTTGAGTGACGAAACAGATGACACTGTCACAAAAAAAAAGTGAATTCAGTGAAGGTGATGGAAAGTGAGATGGTCTAAATATGACAAGAACAATCATGAACACTTCATTTTAGGAAAGTCGGAAAGCACACAAAAAAGCAAAGAAAGCAAAGCTTGTATCTTCAGTTATGAACTATTCATCCGCAATTAAGAACTGGAAATTCCAAATATTCAACTCACTCTTTATCATTCGAGAGCTAACCGAGAACACAAATATAATGGAAAAAAGAGGAGAAACAAAACATTTGAAGAAACAAAGCACTTGAGTTAAAAATTTATTCTAGAGTTCGTGACAATGGTCTCACAATCAAGCTTGATAAGTTCATTTCTAAAAATGCTAGAAGAGCTTGTAGAAACCAAAGAGCAAGGTAAATTATTCCAGACATTAATCATTCTTGAGTCACAAGTGCTTGTTCTGCTTTGATATTTACACGGCAAGCATATTCTGTAGTTATTCGATTCTCTCAGCGAATAAGGCGATGGGCAAAGTTTAAACATATTTGAGTAATCTATTTGAATATTTACGTGAAGACATTTATGGATAAACACAAGATCGGCCACATTTCTTCTATATTCAAGCGAGGAGATGGAAAGAAAATTCAGTCTAGCAACATAACTCATTTTGGGTAATCCCGCCCTTTGTAGTAACCTTCGTGTAAATGATCTTTGCACTTTTTCTATGCAGTTAACGAGACCGATAGTTACTGGGGACCATACCTCACTCCCATATTCAATAAGGGGTCTTATGTATGTGGTGTATATTCTGAGCAGAACTTTAATTGATTTGGTTTTAAAAGCTCTAAAGATCATGTTTATACATTTTTGGGACTTTAGGGAGGTTAGTTCAATATGTTTAGAGAATGTGATATCTTCCTGAAATGTAATGCCAAGATCTTTCACTAATGAAGTAGTTGGTATAATATTGTCTTCTAGGTGATATGTTACTTTTGGATTCCTAGGACCACAGTGCATGATAAAGCATTTTTGAGTTGATATCACAAGTCCCCAGGTCAGTGAGTAATCGGAAATGGAACTTTTCTGAAGAGAGTCTCTGTTTTTGGAAAAAAATTTTAGGTCATAGGCATATAGAAAACCATGGACATCTGGCTCTATGTGCTCCATGATATCATTTATAAATATTGAAAAGAGGAGGGGTCCAAGGCAACTCCCCTGGGGAACACCACTGTTGTATACTTTAGAGCCTGATAATGTATCTCCGATTGAGACTTTCGAGGACCTGCTCGTGAGAAAAGAACGGATAAGAGGAGGTTGCCCGTTTTTCCCACTTTTTCAAGTTTATGAACAAGAAATCTTATGTTTACAGAGTCGAAAGCCCGTGAAAAGTCGACTAGACAGATGTCAAAGTCTATTTTTTTTCTCTGAAGCGTGAGGTAAATGGAATGAGCCTCTACCAGGGATGTTACCGTGGACCGTCTCCGGCGGAAACCATGTTGTTTGGGATGTAGTATGCCATTGGTTTCCAGATATTGATAAGTTATATTGAAGATAAGTTTCTCGAATACCTTTGACATAGAGCACACCATAGTGATTGGACGATAATTTTCGATCTGAGAGCGGGGCCCTTTTTTATGAACTGGTTTGATTATTCCTTTTTTCCAGGCCAGAGGGTAGTGCCCTAAGGTTAGTGAGTTGGTGAAAATGATGAAGAGAGGTATGGCCAGTGAGTCCAGACAATTTTTGAGTAGTCTACTTGGAATAAAATCAGGGGACGAGTTCAGTTTCGGAGCGATTCGTTTCAGGATAGAGTTCACCTCAAAAGGGGAGATATCATTAATGTGGTCGAGGTGAAAATTCGGGCGAGAGATTTGAAGGGGTCCACTGATTGGTAAGGGTTGTAACTTATCAAAATACTCGGCGAAGTGAGTTGCTTGTTCGAAGGGGATAGTAGTTGGTTTATTGTTCACTATGAGAGCAGGAATAGATGTGTTGCTTTTAATGCGGTTGGATATAGTTCTGAAGAATACCTTATAGTTTCTCGGGAACTTAAGCATGTCTTCCCTAAGAACCTTGAATTTGACTAGTTCTTTGTGAAGTTTCTTGGATGTGCGTAATGACGTAATGGAGAGAGGGTTGCGTTTGTTACTTGTCTGTAGGAAGCTGTATAATCTTCTTATCTTGGGGGGATACTTCAAATGTGTTTTGATATTTTTAATTTTAGGAATCCTATTATCCATGAATTGGATGATGTTGGTTAATTTATCGACACTTTCGTCAATAGTTAGGTTTGAGAGCATGTAAGTCCAGTCGATGCTAAAGAGGTCTGAGTTGATTATTTCCCAATCTGCCTTTTTCCAGTCTAACGATGAGCTGGTGCTTGTGATAATACGCTTGGCTCTATCTCTGATTTCAAAGTATATTGGGGCATGATCGCTGGTGGAGAAGGGAGACCTGACAATACAGTCTTTTATGATATTTGAATTACAGAGCAGGCAATCGAGTGTATTTTGAAGTCTAGTGGGAGAAAGTACGAGTTGTTTAAGATTGTTGTCGCATGTCATGTTTAAGAACGCAAGAGACATACTACATGTATTGGGAGCGGTGAGATTTGCCCAGTCTATCTTGGGGAGGTTCATGTCTCCGCACAGAATGGTGGGTAACATGAGAGGTGATAAACGAGTCCTTTGTATTTTCTACTCCACAGCTAGGAGATCGATATATATTAATCAGTCTAATGGCCGAGAAAGCAAACGAGAAAGATGTGTTAGGATAAATGTCTATTATTAACCCCTCGCACTGAGCCTTGTTATATTGAACAACTAAAGATGAGGAGATGGCATTATCTACTAGAATGGCTACGCCTCCTCCTCTTTGTGCCAATCTGTCACCTCTGAATACCGTGAAGGGTAAACTATCGGTTAGAATGGAGTCGGGAAGCTCACTGTGCATCCATGTCTCAGATAGTAAGAGAATGTGATATTTACAGCAACGAAGAAGAAAATAAAGATCATATAGCTTATTCATCACTGATCTACAGTTGAAAGACAAGCATTTGATTACTTCTTCTCTAGCTCTTTTATCCGACTTATCCTATGGTGAATAACGAGAGGTTTTCCTAACGTTTCTTCTTCTGGAGACAAATTCGTCTGACTTTCTGGGGCATGAGGTGGATTCTTCGGCGTTTCTGGATATTGTAGTGGTAGGCGAGATGTTTTCGTTGGAGAGCGAGGAGCAGACTTTACTAAGAGATATTGGAGGGTACTTTAGGTTGCATGACAGAAGAGACTGACGTTTCATGTAAGAAGGGTAGATGAAAGGTTTAGGCTGAGACGAGTCGTACTTCCAGGCATTGAAGGCTTTGTGATATTTTCTTTCACATTCTGTTTGGCTGTGTCTTATGTGTAGATCAGGATGGAACGAAGATAAAACGTCGAGTGAAGATAGAACTTGTTGCTGGAACGAAGTAGTCGGGAGTACAATTTTCACTGGTCTAGGTCCTCTGTTCTTGTTGCTCATCTGAGCAGGCATTCGATACACGTTGGCGGGATAGCACTGAACTTACATCCTGTCCAGAATACGAATTACCCTTGAGAAGTCATAATGCGCTCTCTGAGTAGCTGAGTTTGACCTAGACTCAGGAAAATTGAAAAGCACAATAGATCTGTATCTCTCCTGGCGATTGAGAATTTCTTTTGGTGACTCGTAGTAGAGATATTCAGCTGATGAAAGTGGAGGAGGATTGGGTGCATTTGTATGTGGAGGGCATGAGAGAGATGTGGAACTTGATTTGAGAAAATCAGAAGACGAAGACGAAGAATTAGGAGGAGGAAGACGTGAAACGAGTTCCTCGACGATATTATCCAGCGAGATCCATCATCTCTTTCATTTTCTTCTCATAATCAGGACAACGTGTGCACTGGGGAGGGGTAATAGGAGTACGTTTTCCACACATATCGATGAATCAATATCAGAGCTCAAAACTGGGTCACCGCTCTATACAACGAACAGAGGGGGAGAGTCTGTTTTTTATTCTCTCTTCTGATCACTCAAGGCTAAAATGAGCACTAGTTTCACAATTTCTGAAGACCCCTCATGTTAAAAAGGCATGCCCGACCAACCGTTGTGTTGGTACTGCAACATCCATTTGTTCACGTCTTGAGTGAGAGGGGAGTTCTTAGGCAAGCCGATACCATAACCTTAGCAAACACACTTTGCCTTGGATACTGACATCTTTTCCTGACTCTAGGAAGTCGCTTCTTCTGGTTTACTATAGTCTGTAGATCTTGGTTACAATGCCATTGTAGTCAATGATTTTTTAAAGATGGCGACTTCTATATGTGAACCGAACTTGATGAAGACCATCCATGGATCATAGGCCGTATGCATGGAGTAATCCAAAAGTATTATGAGCTTGGATTATCAGTTATCCAAGTTTATTTAGATAATCCGGTATGTATGGAAGCTATAATACTTCTGGATTACTGAGAATCCGACGAAATCAGTAAACCTACTCCGAAGGTAGTTTATTGAATAATCCAAAAAGATAATCGACTCAGTTACAAAAGACAATTATAGTGTTCAGAGTGCATTTAGTATTCGACAATTATAGTGTTTAGAGTGCATTCTGATGCATTTTAGTGTGCATTTCGAGGCTTACGCTTGTCTTTATGCGTCCTTTTTGACAATAATCCAGGTTTAAGTAATCTGTCATCCATTCATACCGATTTCCATTATCCAAAAATTATAACTTTTTTGGATTTTGTAATCCTTGTATTATATGTAGTAATCCAGATTATTATAATCTGTTTTCCCTGCATACGGCCTCATATTGTTTCACAAATTAACATTTTTGATGCTCCCCTTCTTAACCAGAACCTACAAATTTCCCTGGAAGGTATTTCGATAGAATACAGAGTTATATCTTTATGTATGAAAAGTCACCAGTCATGCTGGCCCATTTGCCGACAGTCATCAACTGGCAGTTGGCTTCCTTTCCTGCCCAATAGTCCAGAACCACTGCATCGTAAATGAACGCATCGAGCTCTCTGAAAAAAATTATTCAAAACTCAAAATGAAAAACAGCCAGATTAATTTACTATTGTACGGACAAAAAGTCATCCACAGAGCGTAATTGAACTTTTTCTTACTAGAGGCCAAGCATGTAACTAACCGAATTGATATTGCTAATACGCGCAATTGCGCGAAGCCATTGTGTAATTTTTGTTATAATTTGACTCAACATGCGTTTTCCTTCAAGCTTTGTTAAAGAGCGTTTGTGAATTAAATTCTTATCACAATAACAAACATCTTGCTTTGTGAATCTTCTCAAGCACTATCATTGAGGCTGCTATAAACACTAACAATGACCCAGCCATTAGCCAATGGTTCTACCAGGATTGTTGTAAAGGGGTGTGAGAGCACATACATACTATCAAGCACGTGAAACGGGTGCTAACTCTCGGACGACGGCGTCGATGCCATTGGAGATGTTGGGTTGAAAGTAAGACCGTCGCTCTATGTAGGCGAGCATCTTCTGCCAGTTCTTTCTCATGGTCTCGTGCGTGTTGCCGCCTTCAACGGTGCCAAATCGGAAGGGAGGCTTCACATCTTCAGGAAAAGACAGCTGCAGAGTTTGGATATGGTGAGTTAATCCTCACTTCAAGCCCTCCTCACCGGTTCGGCTGTTGTATTCAGTTTTCAAATACGGTTTTTATTAAACTCGCGCGTAGATTCATCGCGTCACGGTTTTCCTGCATATAATCACCTTTTCTGTGAAAGAGCCTTCTGTGAGAAAAAGAGAATGTTACGGAATTTTTTTTGCCTTGATACATATTTCAGTGTATGGAACATTTTCCTGAAAGCGAAAGGCGAGAGTTCGGTTCTTGCCCATTGATGAACTTTTGCAGTTTACGCGATAATATTACGTTTTTCTGGGTATACTTTCTTGTAAGGATGCTGTTTTACCATTCCCTCCATAGCAAATCACTCTAGAGTGAGCTGTTTGGTGAAAGAAAGCCAACTCTGGAGTCATTTATGCCGGAAAGGTCGTAGAATTGGACTCGCGTGATCATGAACGCAGCCAGATTCGCTGTATAAAGGGCGAGAAATGTGAGTCCGAATGCAGCCCAGGCGAGAGCCATGAATCGAGAAGACACCGAACGGGGAACATCTGCAGAGTTCTCTTTCTTAACTTTTTTAATCCAAAAACTTTTAAGGGCTTGAGTTTCTCGTTCTATGTATTGTGGACATAGTACACACAAAAATTTTTTACATGAAAGTTCATACCAGCAAAGTATGGGATGCGTAACGATACGTTTGAAAGTATTCCGAGGAATACTTTCTCGAAGTATTATCTTTCATACTGCGAAAACATGGTTTTTTCATGGAATCAAAGTATTGCAGGCCATACTTTGAAAAATGCTGTTTTTTTCCTTGATTTTTATGTCGAGATTCTTGTTTGTTTGTTTTTTTCTGGAGTCAATTTTTTATGATTGAATCAACAAGGTTTTTATTCAATAACAGCAAACAATGTTATAATCACAATCAACCAGCAAACAATGTAATATATTACAATTTTGTTATTATAATAAAAAAAAAATTAGAGTCAGCGCAACAAATACATTTTTACCTTCTACCAAGCATGAAATTTTCAAAAAATCTACTTCGTCATAAATTAACAAACAAATGGCGAAATAATTTAGAGAGCGATCCTTTCTTTTTTGAGGGCGATCATTACAAACCAAACGTGTTCACGTAGAAGAAAAGAAAACAAGATGAGCATATTATCAAGTTCTTAACTTAATTTCTTCAACTATTGGTCTCCTGAGTAAGATTAACAACAGCAAGAACGAATTCAAACGGTTTAACATTTTTATATAGTTCGCAGAACATTAATACTGTGAATAATTGTTTCGAACGGCCTCGTTACTAAGCCGTACGGCCTCGTTACTAAGCCGTACGGCCTCGTTACTAAGCCGTACGGCCTCGTTAGCGTGAAAATTTACTAAGCATAAGCGAACTGCATTGTTAAAATACTTTTTGATATTAAAAAAGCAAAATGTATAAAGTAAAATTCCACCATAAAAGCATGACTGTGACCCCATGCACGGCACAGGTGAAAGTTCAACGGAGTCAACTTTGAAAAAAAAGAATTTTTTGATACAGTACTTGAGTTTAACGTTACTTCGGGTCACGCTTTTGATTTTCACGATGAGGCATACTTACACAAGTATTGTACATATGTATTAAAAAATTCAAAGTATGCCTCTTTAGCATACTTTGATATTGTTGAAGGGATATCGCATTGTTAAAATACTTTTTGATATTTAAAAAGCAAAATGTATAAAGTAAAATTTCACCATAAAAGCATGAGTGTGCCAGGAATACTTTCGAAGTATTTATATCCATGAAAAGCGTTTATCCTTTTTAGCATACTTCCCAATAGTTATGCTCTTTTTTGTGAGTAAATGAACCCATTATTGCTTATTTAAAACAACGGGATACAAAATGCTTTTTTCTCACAGTTCAGGATAAAAAAAGTTAATTGATCTGTTTGAGCGATATTCAAGATTAAAAGTCTAATTTCACAGTCACGACTGCCACTTGAACAGATTCTCGAAATGAAGTTGAAAAAAGCTAAGCAAAAGTAAGAAAAACTTCAAGGAACGAACCAGTGGAGACACTCGCGGAGAATAGTGTCGCCCACACCAACCAATAAGACCGGCAAAGAGAAAACTTGTGATCTGCAATTTATCCATATCAGTTTACGTTGATGCTTTTTCACTGTAATTTTAGCTTCAGAAGACGAAATAAAGAAGAACGCGAATGGGTCACGTATTGAGAGTAAGCGGTGCACAAGAAATCGATGGAATTTTTGTATTACACAACGATTTTTCAGGCATGTGTGTCGAAGTTAACGGGGGGCGTGCCTGGTGGGGGATACTTCTGCTTGTTGAAAGAGTAGGGAGAGAGCCACTCGAAGATGAAGATAAACAGCGCCGCTCCTTGTATGCACACAAAGAGGATCGTTGCCCACATCGTATACTCGAATGGTTCTGCAACCTCTGTTTTCTCTCTTGAGGTTCAATCGAAGCCAAAATTCGTTAAATGCTTGGTTACAAATTTTGAAGGCTTTGGTGCTGAATAAGATGATTTTTGAGTAAACTACCACACAGAGCAAAACTAGTCCACAAGGCAGGATATATATCAATTTAACTCTCATGTTCTATCTGTCGAAAACCTAGTTTGAAGAACACAGTTAAGAGATCACTCAATAGAGAATCAGTTGTCAACGTAAGCTGACAGGGTAATGAAAAAGCATAGAGAAAAAAAAGACTAGTTTAAAGGTTTCCGAATCAAAAAAAAAATAACAATGTTAAAAACCTAAGAAGGCTGTTGGTGACAATACGCCGCTCCTGATCTTGACGATGATGGTGATTCCCGTCTCGAGAAATGGAATCGAGAAGTCGATGTCCTTAACTGACTATGTCAGTGATCTGATCTACCCTTGGAACAAGATGCATTGGAGAACTTACATGATTACTGCTAACCGAATTTGAGGAAGCATCGGAAAGTGTTATGTACATTATCAGATTTCAGTAGAGTAGTTTTCGAGAGCTTGATATGAATCGTATACAGTCTACTTATGTTATATGAGCTCGTTCCTGTTAGCTGTTTCAAAAGAGACCTACTCGATTAATAACGAGAGCAGATATTGTGATTGAACAACCACACGGACGCAGTGAACGGGGCGGAATCAAGTCCAGTCGTTTTTTTGTTGCGATGAGCGATTGTGTTAGCACTACACTACCGATTCAGCATTGGTGCTAAGTGAGAATTCTTGAATTCTAAAATAGTGGAAAATTTTCTATAAGAGGCGTTAAAAGCAACTTTCGCCCTCTCTGAGTTGAGTTTGAGGGCTGTGACGCACATATCGGCTTTGCCGTGGATGAGCTCATGTGGCAGACCATTCCAGCCATGTTCCTTCAATGAGTTGGTTGTTTTTGGTTGCTCAATGTTTGTTGTGATTTTTATTTTGCGTTTCTTGTTTCTGCATTTCTTTGGGATGCTTTTCATGAAACTGCGTTTCATTATTTTATATGGAACTTTCATGGTTTTTCGTTAAAAACTTCAGACCTGACTAAGTCTGCAATCGCCGAAAAGCGTGATGGACGTCAGCGATGAGATTTTTTTGTACTTTTTTCTTTGAAGTTTTTTACATTACTTTTTCAGGCTTAAGGCAAGTTTACGCTAACGAGGCCTAGGAACGAAACCGTAATAAACAAAAAAAAGTTTTAAAAATACTTGAAAGAAAAAATAAAAAAAAGATCTCATCGCTGACGTCCTTCACGCTTTTTGGAATCAAGCTTTTCGGTAAATGCCGACTAATTATTGTAAGTGCTGGCTGAACGCATGTTTGTATTCCTAAAGATGAAATAAGTTTTTCCTTTTGAAATCATGCAAAGTTAAAAATTATATAAAGCTCAAAGTCATTAAAAAGGTCAAAACCGTGATTAATTGAACTACAGGGTGGTCAGAATATCTGATGACAAACTTTGGGTACGTGCCGAGCGCGAGCTGAGCCGTTAACCTTTCATCTACCTATAACCAAAATTTCGTTCTCAAATATTTGTTACTCCCGAAATGGTGCGTTCTCATCCTAGTCGGGGCGCAATATTGTGCTGGACACCCTCCTTCGGAGATCTCTCGTCTGCTGGGAGTTGCCCGTCAGAGTTTGCATCAAACTCTCAAACGATGTACACTCACTGATCGTCCACGCTGTGGTCGTCCCACTTCCGCTGCCACCTCCCGTATCACAAAAATCGTCAAGCAACGCCTTAACAGCAACAAATGTAGAAGAATCAGAAAAATGGCTGCCCAACTGGATACGTCGTACGATGTGGAATATTCGGTACGATGTGGAATATTGCTCGAGAAAAGCTTGATTTGAAGTCATACAAGTACCAGAAGCCTCATAGTATGACTCCTAAGCAGCAGGAAGCTCGGCGCGATAAATGCCCTGCCCTCCTTGCTCGAACCGCGACAGGAGAGCATCTCATGACCCTTTTTACCGATGAGAAGACGTTCACCGTGGAGAGGAGCTACAACAAACAAAATGAAAGGATGCTTGCTCAGTCTTCTGAAGAAGCGGATACTGCCGAACAGTCTCACGTACTTCCTATCCGGAATCTATCATGGTTTTCGCTGGCATCTGCTCCAAGGGTCGAAATCCCCTCTTATTCGTCAGGAAAGAGGCCAAAATAAATATGCAAGTGTACATCTCGGAGATCCTCGAACATCATGGGAAGCCTTGGGCCCGGAGGCACTTCGGGACATGGAACTGGACGTTCCAGCAGGACAGCGCTCCTGCTCATACCAGCAAAAAGACACAAGAGTGGATATCACAAAACTTCTCCTCTTTCATCGCTGCCAAAGAATGGCCTGCTAATAGTCCAGATTTGAATCCAATGGACTACTCCATCTGGTTCATCCTGGAGAGTGAAGCTTGCGCTAAAACCAACAACTCGTTGTCCGGTCTCAAGACTTCGCTCGAGTGAGCATGGGACCGAATTCCTCAGGAGGTTTTGCGGTCCGCGGTGTCTGCTTACCCCCTCGAGTGAAAGTTAGAGAATATTATATGACAGATAATAAGAAGAAAGTGGAATTCCGCTCGCATTACAGGAACATATGCGGTAAAATCTGTGTCAACAAATATATTGATCACCCTGTATTTCGACTTTCACGACAGAGGCTGTGAAGATGAAACTAACCGTCTTGATTCCCCACTTCTCATCCCTCACTTTGTAGAGTGTGTACGTGAAGCCAATGTCATTCGCAAGCTTGTTCAGCAGGTCGACGCAGTAACCGGAACAGCACTTCATCCTCGTTGCATTGCTAAAGGTCATCGAACTATAAAAAAAGTTTCTTGAAAATTTTGCGACCTTCTTAGCTATATAAATTTTTTATTATTTTATTATTTCAAGCCTTTTATTTTATTTTTTATTATTTTATTATTTCAAGCCTTATTTTTTTATTTTTTTATTATTTCAAACCATTATTATTTCAAGCCCATTTCAAGCATTTTTTTTATTTTATTATTTCAAGCCTTTTTTTGTAGACATTATCTTGCAGCCTTTTGTGTTGGTATGAACGTGAGTATATTGAATATACATGAACCTCTGTGTTGTTTCACATTTTTATTAATGAAAATTAAACAACGCAAAAGCATGGTTATTGTAGTATTTCATTGTAAATTTTTTCTCACTCTTTCTCGTTAGTTTTCTGTGAAGACATAGTAATCAAACGTTAGTTTTTGGCTTTTCCTTGATTTTGTGAAACGTGCGCTGGGATGACATAGTGATTGAATCTTATGAAGGGAGCATGAAAGGCCGAAAATGGTTCTTATCAGGTGACACTCGTTTAAAAAGTTTCGGGGACTCCCCCGTTTGAAAAACCTATTGGGAGCCTCGCCCCAGTCACAGAGGGCGCCTTGGTCTCCGGGACATCTGGCAGTGTCCGCATCCACATCCGACACAACTATAAAGGGAGGCTCGTGTAGAGTCACCACGCGGATATGGAACTGAAAAGGCGGCGATTAGCTGGATTGCTCTCGAGAGTGGATTGATTGTAAAATATGTTTAAGAAATGCTTGATTCATTCTTACGGTTATGTGCAAGGCTTATCGCTTAGAATTTTTTTAAAGCAACAACCAAGTGCGCGGTTTTGCGAGCAGATTTTTGTGCGCAGTCAAGCAGTGTTTCGATTTTCAAAATCAAACCCACAAATCAAGAAACGGTTTGATATTGATATATCAAAGCCCTATTGGCTCTTTACCTCCCTGTAGTTTTCGCTTATGCATAGAGATACATACATAGTGTGAGGATGTTTGTAGAGCATAGAAGATAATTACTCTCAAGGTTCGTTTTCGAAGTCGGTAACTCCTGTTAGTGACCGGATTCCTACGTGATTGATGCTATAAATGGAAAGAGCAAAACCACTGTTTTGCTAAAATGAAGAATTGGTTCTATTGAATCATCGTTTCAGCATCTCATTCGATTGTGCGATAAATTAGTCGTTCCTTCGACTATTGAGAAATGAGTATACATTGATGAGTATTAATATCATCAATCAGAAATGAGTATCCGAGAAATGAGTATACGCGCCCAGAGAGCCTTCACCTAAACCGAAAGGGCGCTTGAGGAATGTCAGTAGGGCTTGCACGTCTCCGACTAACTTTACTCCTGCTACACACATTAGTCGATACCCGAGAAGCATATACTCATTCAAGCAGGTTATCTCTGAATCTCAATTAAGGGGATCGCGTCCCATGCTGTGACACAGGAGCAAGCGCCAGGAAGATCTCACCTTATCAGCAGTCATCTGAGGAGGATTTGCTCTTCCACCCGGCCACTCGACGTCTTCCATTTTGAGATGGTTGTTGGTGAAGGTTCCGACCTTAGCATGGCTCTAATCCATATACTTCTCCAATGTTCTTCCTACCCCGTCTTGCTTTGGAACAAATACTTTTCTGAGTCTCATATTTTTTTGATTTCGCTACCTTTTTTCCTATGTGAACTTAATTGGCAATAACACTTACTTTATGTTTCATTTTCACATCTAAGCAATATTTATTTTTCTCATTTTTGCTCTTTCTCACACAAATTATTCTGTTTTTTTAACTGACCACTTCCCATATCCATAAACATCAACTAAACTTGCTCCTTGAAAACCAATCCATCAACTGACAGTATCCCAATAGTAAGGGCCTCCGTTGGCTTTCGACCGCAGATTGGAAATTGTGAGCACGGAGTTGTTAAGCTTTCCATACTGATCAAAGGTATAGAAGAAAGAGTCGAATCCGTCTTTTGGATGAAACGGGTTTCCTTTGACGAAAGAGCGACGAAGAGCACTCAAATTAGCTTCTGGCAAAACTTTTTTTAATCCCTAAACTCTCATAAGCCGGCCAAGCTTTATAATTTTCGCTACTGGTCTTGAATCAAATTTGATGAGCTTTCTTTAGAAAAAAAGTTTTAAAAAAAAACGTTTTCAGCTTTTGTAAAGTCTTTTGCAAAAAAATTGAAGAAGAAGGAATTTTAAGAGAATTTGAGTCATCCGGAGAATTAGTTTTCAACAAACGCGAATTTTTTTATGAATGTATCGAAAATCAAACTGATAAAGGATGCTTCCATTCTCCCATTTGGCATCTCCCTGATCCACTTTACAAGTGGCGGTGGACTGCATCGGAATACTCCTGTTCAGACTGAGCAGAGCCGTTCCCAAAAGCTGTCAAAGGTCTGTCCTTTGAAACACGATTTGTTCCCACGATGATATACATAGCCAGTTTCATCAATCGATAAAAGTTATTTTTAAACCTTCGGAACGACGGA
Source organism: Allodiplogaster pararmata (assembly GCA_964056735.1). Taxonomy (NCBI): domain Eukaryota; kingdom Metazoa; phylum Nematoda; class Chromadorea; order Rhabditida; family Diplogasteridae; genus Allodiplogaster; species Allodiplogaster pararmata. The sequence goes on along the minus strand of OZ057406.1, from coordinate 40,021,820 downwards.
TATGATGAGAGGAATGATGTCTTCATCAGTGGAGAAGTTCGGGTCTGATACCTGGAATTTTAACTAAACAGTTACTCGAAGAGTTTATTCGATCCCATTTTCTGTTTGAATAACCCTGTTGTATGTGCCTTAAAATGTGCATCATCATGTGTGCGTGTGTAGCTCAGTGGGGAGAGCATTCGCCCGGAACGCGAAAGGTCACGGGTTCGGTTCCCGTCACACCACACGATTTTTGCACAAGTTTCTGCGAACAATCCGCTCCTCTGCTCGGTATAAAAATCCGTTGCTTGAGATAAACGAGGAGTAGGAAATACTCTTATTTACAACCCAATTAACATTTTTTTTAATACAAAATAACCAATAGCAATAAAAATCGATTATCGAGGTTTTTTCTTCTCACATTCGTGGTGCTTTGATTCGAAAACGAGATTTGAACTTTTTAATAATAGGGTTCGAGTTTTAAGTACTATTGGATCAGGGACAACGACGTCAGTGAACTGTTAAACTGCTGTATTTCTGGTTGAATGTTAGAACTAAAAAAATATTTTCCGCCTTAAACCGTTTAAGTTTTCAATCTTCCCTGTATTAGACAAGTCGCATTTCATGCATTGGTAAACACCAATCGAATGAAAGAAGTTAATTTATTGAGAGGCATCGAACTCATTGTTTTTCTCCCCGTGGTTTTACCAATACTATACCCGTGGTTTTACCAATACTATACACAAAAAACACTGGGTGTGGTTTTGTTGGATTCATATGCGTTTTAAACCCTAAATCTAACTGTATTAAATGAGACTGTGAGCATTCCTGGCTGCAGTCCAGAAGGGAGACTACTTTGACTGCCTTTCACTGATTGGGTGCCTATCCAGAGATGCTCCTGTGATACCACGCCCAATGCTGCTCCACGCTCAACAGTTTCTGCTGCTATATCCAGACCCTAAATTTCTCTCTCTCTCTCTCTCTCTCTCTCTCTCTCTCTCTCTCTCTCTCTCTCTCTCTCTCCTTCTCTCTTTATTTCTCTCGGTTGCTCTCTCTCTCTTTGTTGCTCTCTCTCCGTCTCTCTTTCTCCCTGTATCTTTTTTTCTTTCTCTCACCCTATATATCTCATTTTTCATCTTCCTCTATCTCTTATTTTCTTTTCTTTTTGCTCACAAAACATCTCTTTTTTCCGCGAAATGGTTCAAACTAGAAACCTCGATGATTATTTTAGCCGACTGGAAGTTTGAGTAAAGAAGCACAATCTGAAAAGTCGGAATGACATATCTACAGTGAGGAAAAAAACCTTCATTTACAGTTGATTTAAAAGCTCTTAACGTTGAGGGGAAAGGTCTGTTAACATTCAGAGAGGGACACCTTCGCTTGACTCTGTTTGAGTCTCCGAAGCGAATCGTCGATTTCAACACGGTTTGAAGCGTCGATGATCGTAGAGTGGACGATTTCCAGTCTAAAAACTGCACTTTACTGCTTTTTTTTCAAGTAACTGCGATTAGAGTTCATCCATAATGGTTTGAAGCTGTGAAAAGTTTTTCAGGCTCTTATATACTCACGGGCATACTTGAGACGCAGACATTGGAATGCAAGACGAAAAATCGGCTTTAAAAGCTCCGGTTTCGAAAATTTTCTTCATAGGTTCTTCATTCTTCATAATTTTCTTCATTTTGAGCATCAGAGACTCCGGTTCTTGAGAAAAAAAATTTTTTACAAAAAAATTATTTTTACATCAAAAAATTATTTTCCCTTTTTAAAATTATTTTTACATTAACAATTTTTTACATTAAAACACTCTTAGGCTTAGTAAAAGTTTACGCTAACGAGGCCGTACGGCTTTTAAAAAATATATAATTGTTTAGTGAAGAGAAGGACTTTCAAAAGATGGTTGAAAATGATAGAAATTTTTTGTATGTCATAAAACTAAATTCACTTCATGACAATACTATTTGAGAAACTTTAAGCACTAAGCTAGATAAGAAAAAAAATTCTCTTTCTAAACTCAGTTCAAAAAAACTCAGCAAACTGAAATTATACTTTTCTGAACAAAAAATCACTTGATCTTTTTTTGCTGCCTACTAATTTCCTCTCGAAATGTGTCGATAAAATGTTCATCGCCGCCCATTTTCGCGCAGACGACTCCGAAACGAGTCCAGTTGTACCTAGAAGAGAATGAGGCTCAATTAGCGCATGACATAGTTCAGGACTTTGTGACATATATGCAGGGTTGACAAGTAGCCGAAGCTTTCATTCAAATTAAGACCTAAGAAAAACCAGCACGCCCTTTCAAAAGACATATTTTTTGTTTTTCAGTTATTAAATTTTCCCAATTTTTTCCTTGTTTTTTTTTAATTTCTTAGTTTTTTCTATTTTTTATACGTTTTTTTCTTCAATTTCCTAATCGATAGTGCACTGACCTTTCCAACAAGGCTGTCATAGCCCTTATTTGGTGCTCGATAGGCGGAGCCATTTGAAGCATATGGTAGTTTGTCAAGTCCTGCAAATCAATGTCGCTTCGACTCTTGCCGAAGTTCATTGATAACACAGTTGTTAGGGTAAAACATGGGCATTGTGGGAATGTTTCGGAGTTTAGTTCAAGACTTATTGATTTTTTTGTTGTTCTTCAAGTTAATTTACTTCTCGTGTTTGATTTGTGGATGAGAAACTTAGGAAAAACAGAAAAAAAATTAACAACAAAAAATCGTGAAAACCGCTTTTAAAGAGACTTTTAATCCCACATTGTCAGCTACCAGGAAAAAAAACCTGAGGCAACGAGGAGAAATATCACCCTCTACTCTTCAGCTGACCAGTAACGGCCACGTAGCCCTCTTTTTGGATAGGACCTTGTCTTAGATTAGGACCTTAGGTTAGGACCTTGTCTAAAGCAAAAGCAGCGTTGTCCGCGTTCCAAGCGAGTATGGGGATTTCGGTTGAGGCAGCGGTTCGGATGAAGAACTGTGAAGCAGCCGAGGTCTCGTCGAAGGACTCTGTGGCTGTCACGAAGACGATCACAGCGACCCTCTCCTTCAAAGGTTAAAACAGTGATTGAAATGAGAGGGAGAGAAAAAATAGATAGGACAGCCCAAGTTCTCAGAACATGAAAAGAATAATTAAAATGTTACAGAAAGAATAAGACAGATTTAAAAGATAAGTTTTAGAGAGAGATGATAGATAAATATAGAGAGGAAGAGAGAGAGCTAAAGAGTGAGTTAGAGACAGACGGATAGGAAGAGAGAGTTATTGAGAAAGGTAGGAAGAGGTTAAGAAAGGAGAAGAGAGATTCAAAGGAAAATGAAGAAAAAGAAAAAAAACGAAGAAAAAGAAAAATATGAAAATTGAAAGAGGACCTAACTTCACTAATAAAACCCCGAAAACCTTCAGCATGGTGTCGCAGATGCAATCGAGAACATCTTGGACGTAAAACATCGCCTTCGGAAGGTGACAATCCACCGCCGAGAAGGTGTACTTGGGTGACAGTCGCCGTAGGGAACTGTCGAAAGTGAGATTTTCGCAAAGGGTTCGATATATTCGAGAATGGACAAAAAGTTTAAATTTCGTTAAACCTATATAACAAAAAAAATTTTGGAACGTTATTGGCCTGCAAAAAACTCTGATTTCAATTCAATTTTTTTTTCAATTCAATTCATTTATTCCATGCAAGAACAACAACTTGTAATACAATTATGAATGGTAGTTCCAATTAGCATGGACGCGTAGGATAGGGAGACAAAGAAAAAAAAAACAATCATTCATTCAAAAGTGCTGAATGGCATTCAACTAATCCAAATATCATCTAAGAAAAAAAATGATATGAAATAGCGTCTATAGTTATTTATAATCAGAAGATTGTGTCCTATACATATGTATGTAAATACAAATAATCGTCAATCTGTTACACTCGGACAAGGAAGCACAACTTCAAATGGAATTTTTTTTAGTCTTGTCGCAAAACTTGAAGAACTTTCGATTACAACGATATCTTCCGGAAGGGAGTTCCATATTGCTATTGATCTAGAGACAAACGTAGACAACCTAGCCGGGTAAACGATAGGCAGACGAATTCTGAGAGAGTGCGCTTGTCTTGTATTATACTTGGGGGGAGATAAAATGTATAGAAAGGAAAAATCGAGAGAGCATTTGTTATGTAAACATTTGTGCAAAAAACATAGATCTCTGAATGTTCGACGATATTCTAATGACTCAGTTTTGAGCAGTTTCAATCTCTGAGAATAAGGCAGGCTTACATTACCACATCTATATAACAGCCTTCTAGTAAAATTACGTTGTACATATTCTAAATCATTGATGAGGTATTTCGTGGTAGGGGACCAAATTTCAGTCCCGTATTCGAGAATCGGTCTAACGTATACATAAAAAGCAAGCATGAGCATTTCACATGATTTGGTCTTAAAAGCCTTCAGAATAAGGTTTGCAGTAGAAGAGGCTTTTTTACAAATCTTCTCAATATGAGAATTGAAACGTAAATCATGAGTTAACAAAATCCCTAAATCTTTAACCTGGTTGGTAACAATCAATGGAATATGGTTGATAGAGTAGGGGTGAAACACCGATTGCTTGCCTATATGAAGAACAGTACATTTAGAAGTTGATAGAGTAAGGTTCCACTGAGTGCACCACTCAAATATATTGTTGACTGCTGTTTGTAAGTCATCTGAATATAAGGGTACTTGAGCTAGCAGCTTAACATCATCGGCAAAAATACTGAAGCGAATAGTAGCAGGGATAACTTTCTTGATGTCGTCAATGAACAGTAAAAACAACAACGGGCCTATTGAAGAACCTTGAGGAACACCACTTAAAACTGAAGCTGGTACTGAGTTGATACCATCGATGATCACTGATTGTTTACGGGAGTTGAGGAAAGAAGAGATAAATTTAAGTGCTGGCCCTACAATACCAAGTGAATTCAATTTAAACAATAGAAATCGAATATCTACAGAATCAAAAGCTTTTAAGATGTCTAGGAAAATTACATCAATATCAATACTTGAACTCAGAGAGTGGGTTATGAAGGAATATGATTCGGCTAAAGAAGTGATTGTCGATCGATTAGGTCGAAAACCGGCTTGAAAAGGGGAGAGCAATGAACGCTCTTCAAGATACTTTAAAATAGAATTAACAATAACTTTTTCCATTACTTTAGAAATCGAGCAGGTTAAAGAAATGGGTCTGTAATTTGATAAGATAGGAGGTCCTTTGTTTTTGAGCAGAGGCTTTACAATAGCAAACTTCCACATATCGGGTACGATTCTAGTCATTAAACAGTTGTTGAATAAAATACGCAGAGGTTTCAACAACGCAAATTTACATTTTTTGATAAAAATGTTCGGAATGGAATCGGGTGAGGTATTACATTTATTCTCTAACTTAGAAACAGCCTCGATTATCATTTGATCATCAATTATTTCAAGAGAAAAGTGTTGATCAAAGGGAGCTAAAATAGGGACAGGAAGAACATTCTGAGACGGTTCAGAGAAAGTTGATGAGAACTGAGAAGAAAACATTTCAGCTTTTATGGAAGGGTCCGTCACTACCGTTCCACTACTGTCATACAAAACATAGGAATCGTTTTGAGAATTAATACGATTTGTACAATACGAGAAAAACTGTTTACGGTTGCCTTTAACAATCAGAGAAGATTCCTTAGATGTTTCAAAATCATAAAGCTCAGAAGAAAAATTTCTTGATAGATTTTTACAATATTCGGAGTAAGGAGCAGTAATTGAAACTTTCTGAAGCTTATTGAATAAGCGTTGAATACGCGCTGGATATCTATAGGAGGACGAATTAGGAACAACAGTTGGCACAAAGCGATCGATAAGGTCACATAGTAGATCAACGATATAGTTGTAAGCTTGATTAGGGTCAAGAGATGATAATGCCAAGGTCCAATCATGACAGTAAATAAAGTACTCAATCATATGCCAGTTTGCCTCAGAATAAAGTTTTATAGGCTTGATTATGTCATCGAATACTTTGGAGGTAATACAATCGAAACAAATAGAATTATGATCGCACTGGGATGTGAAGGGAGCAATAACACTAGAAGAAGAGATAATCGGATGATTGCATAAAAGAAGATCAAGAATGTTCTGACTTCGAGTCGGCATCAGAATGTACTGAGTGAAATGGTTATCACAACAGTAATTAAGAAATTGAGTAGAAGAATAGCTCTTAGAACACGTCAACTTGTCCCAATCAATACAATGCAAATTCAAATCACCAACGATTATGAGAGGGACATTGGGAATGGTATTTAAAGAGAAGTATGCTAATAACTCATTCATGATATCGTCTGGGGCACTGGGAGATCGATAAACACACATTAATCTAACCCGAGAAAAATATGAATTTTTGTCACTACATTGTAACTCAACTGTAATAGCTTCACATTCTGAAACTGACATCGACGAAGTTGCTACTGGACTGAGTCTAGATTGCACTAAAATTGCTACTCCGCCACCTCTGTTACTGATATTAGAGTTTCTATCAGAACGAAAAACAGAATATGGTTTATTTGAATGTAAAATGACATCAGGTTCACTATCGTGTAACCAAGTTTCTGAAAAGCAAATAGCATTGTATTGCGTTAAAGATAATAAATGATTAAGATCGTACAATTTATTCCGTATAGAGCGACAATTACTATAGTAAAAACTAAAATTTCCTCTAATACTATGTTGGCTATTCCAAATATCAGAAGAAGTAAACAGGCTATCGCCATCAGCACTACTGACCTATTTCTGTACATCGTTTGCGTCCATCCTTTTTCCTCTTGTCACCGTCACGTTTTGAAGAGAACCATTAGCCTCAGCGTCTGTCTTCGGAGTGTATAGAGGACGCGGATGAGAGACTCGAATGAGCCTTGTTCCTTGTACCCCCCACTCCATCAATCCAGCTTTGTCGTTTCTTTCTTTAGCGAGTTTCTTGCAGTCCTTCTCGAGTTGGAGTCCTTCTCTGGTAAGGTCTTCTCTCGCGTACGCGTGAGGAAATATACGAAGTACTTCAGGACGACGGACTCGTAGTTTTCGAAGTACTTCTGTTCGGAGAGATGGCGATGGAAAATGAATCTTAAGAATTCTTCTCTTGTTCTCTTCATTTCCGAAGCGTCGATGAGTGATAGAACCTTGGTTGAATGCATTAGTGAGAGAAGGTATATTGAGTTCACTAACGAGAGAATCAAGAAGTTTTCCATCATGTTGATCCGTGGCGTCTTTTCTTATCTCCTCCGGAATGCCGACCAAAACGATGTTGTGAGCCTTCTCTTCCAGAATGACTTTGTCTTCCTGAAGGACTCTCCTGACCGCGTCATAGGCGAGAAGTTCAGGCTGCGATATGAGAGAGGAAGTCATCAAAGAGTTGGATGGAGGGGCCGGGGTTTGGGTTGTGAGCTTAGAGAGAAGAGGAATGAGAGAAGATAATGTCGTCATCATTGAGGTTACTGCATTCAGAAGTTGGGAGATTTGGTCGCTTTGACGGTTGACAGCTTGGATCAGAATTTGTACATCAGATGAGGGTTGAGAAACTGACGAGGGAACAGACATATCTGTTTGTTTGGAATTGGTTTGAGAAAAGGACTGGCTCAACAATTGATATAGAAAGAATCAATATGAGAGCAATAGGAAGGGTCACCGCTCAGTGTGATAGCAGAGCGAAAGAGTGAAATTTGATTGAGACTTATAGCAATGTTTGTATTAAACATTCAAAAAGTCGACCTCTCGAATATTTCAAAAACCGTGAGGTTTCCAGCCGTATTATCAGATCTCGAATTTACCTTTATCGTTCTCGAGCTAATAGTTAAACGAAAGCAGGAAAATCTGGAGATAAATGGTGCCCGTTATCTTAAGAAATAAAGTTAGTTAGTGGATATTTTTTGAAACATGTTAACAATAGTTTGAAGAAGAAAACTCAACCGCAATTGAGTTCAATATAAACTCGTTTCAATATAACGAAGAAAATTTTTTTTTATAAATATTGTTAAACGTAAAAACACATGTTTGCGAACATAAAGCAACACCATTTTTTTGAATAGAAGATATCATACACTATCTAATTCTGAAAAAAATCACATTTCATGTGATAGCCAATCACTTATATCTTATGTGAAATGGAAATAAGGAATGAATGAATAATTGGGATGGAAAACCAATTAATGAGTAAATAGAGAAAAATTGTTAGTTTTCGAGCATAAACGATATACATCTGGGAACTCACAGAGGAGCCCTTCCGAGAGAGAATGAAAGTCTGTCTGAGTTTAGGTGCAAAACCGACTTTCGTATAGATATTAAGCAGACATTTATTTTATTTTCAACATGCACTTTTTCTTTAGCCTTCAAGAATACATAAAGCACTTACGAGATTGAGGTAGCGTCATTCAGTTTACTCAGGGCTTTGTCATACTTCTTGGAGCGTCCGAAGTTCTGTGCAATGCAATGGAGTTATTCTTATATTTAGAGCTCATTTTTTGTTCATGATTACAACTTTAGACAAATTTTTGAAGAGCAATTGTTAAGCTAATCTATTCCTTCTTCGTTTTCAATTGTAAGTAAATTTGTGCGTTTTTGCATCAAAAGAGAGATAAATTATAATATATCTAGATAAAACAAATATATGTATATGTACATATCACTGAATATTTGGTGATATTCAAAGTTTTAAAACCACAAAAACTTTTTATTGAATTTTTCCAGTGCTATGCTTCAATTTTTTGTTCATTCCGCGGAGAAAGAAAATTTTTTTTTTGAGAATCAAAGGAATGAATGAGCACTAAGAAAATTTTTCGAAAAGCTGTTCGTTTTATAAACCGAAGTTTGCTTACTTAATAAAAAAAACTGCTATGACAACAGTTTGATTTAGCAAAATCAGGCTAGCAATTAACGTTACTAGTTCTGCCAAAAAAGTTTTTACGAATATTCAAATATGTTGCTGTGAAAATGCTAACCTGGTAGACCAATCCTATCTTTACGACTTCTTTCTCTTCTGCTTGGGAGAATGCTTTGACTGGAAATGAAAGACAAAGCCACAGACAAACTGAGATTGCCAGTGACACGATGGTGCGCATACTGAAATAATTCGATATGGTCGAACTTCTTAAATTCCTTTTTTTAGAGGAAATAAGTCATTTTTGAATAACCTTGAGCTTAACTGAATACTTGTGACTAATAAAAGGAGTTATGAAAGATAACTGCTTTACATCGAATTCAAAATTCTGCCTTGCTCTACTGCTCTATCAGGCAAACATTTGAGTATGGAAACCTTTCAGTTAAGAACATCACTCAACATGATGTTTTCTTTCAACTGGAATAAAATAATTGAATTAAGAATTGAAAGAATTGAAAATTTCAAAAAGAGCATTTAATTTTAATTCAAGATGTAAAGAGATGAGGTGGACCTCCTGCAGAATAAGTGAGAGGCAAAAAACTCGAGCTGCAGAATAAGTGAATGCTCAGTTACCCAGTTTGAAGGCAAAGGCGCTTGGTGAAAAAACAACAGGCTTCAACACGGAAAAACTACTTGGTTCAACCTCGCCCGTGAATTGGGTTTTGTCCGAACGAAAACAAAATGAATTCGACTTATGCTTGCGACCTGCAACAGAACAAAATCTCAAGAACAAGTCTGAAATTTTCAGGCAACCTCGTCATTCGAGAAGGACATTTGGTTCGTAGACTTGGAGAAAAGAACAATTGGTTTGAAGTGGAAAAGTGGAACGTTCCTGTTGAGAATTCGGACTCAGTTCATTTACGTAAAGTAAAGCCTTTGCTTCTTTTCATTAACTAATGTTTTCATCGCCTCTTCTTCGCTTTTCACCCTTTTATTCTCATCAGAGTTAGCCCGAATTTAAACTACTCAAACATCTAAACTAGGTAATAAGCCAGCTCACTTTGTCTTTTCGTTCAAGCATTGTCCCTTTCTCTCTCTATCTCTCTCTGTCTTTTTCTTTCTCTTTCAATCTCTCTGTCTCTCTCTATCTATCTCTATCACCCTTTCTCTCTCTGTATTTATCTCATTCTCTGTCACCTTCTCTCTTATTCTTTCTATTTAACTTTCTATCTCACTCTTTCTTACTCTTTCTCTCTATCACTCTCTCTTCATCTTCATTTATCACTTTCACTCTATTTCTCCAGCTCTTTTCTCTCTTTCTCATGCTCTCTCTTTCTCTCTTTCTCTCACCCACTCTTTCTAGATGCCTTAGGCTCAAACTTCCTCCTACTTTTAACTTTCTTTGCCGCTGTACTTTCGACATTCAGTTCTCACTCTTCTATTATACCCCTCTCTGACGATCTCTTTTTCTCTGTTCTTTATCTCTCGCTCGCGCTTTGTTTCTCAACTCATTCCTTTCTTCTGAACTTTCAAACTTTATACAATTACTTCTATAATTCTCTCCTAACTCTCTCTCTCTCTCTGTCTGTTTCTCTGTCTGTCTGTCTCTCTCTCTCTCTCTCTCTCTCTCTCTCTCTCTCTCTCTCTCTCTCTCTCTCTCTCTCTCTCTCTCTCTCTAACCAATCTCCTTCTGATGAAACTTCGCAAATGCTTTTCCACTTTAAAAGCAATTCCCTAAGCTTTGTCTCCCGACCGTTCTCATTCCAATTTTTCCGCCAAGGACAAAATTGAATACGCGAGCTTCATTCTTTTTCATTCGGAGTGTTCGATTCACCTTGGTCACATTTTCTGAGAAATTACGTCCGAAATGGTTCTAACTCAACAACAAAAACAGGGGATTTATTAAAATTACCCTTCCTTTTCAAACTTTCGTCAAGTAACAATATATGTATATACATATATATATATTTATTTATTTATTTATTTATATTTATTATCTGAATCCAAGAATGCGCATTGGTTACACACATACATTAAGTAATTACTAAAATACATCGTATATTTCTTATCACTGGAAAAAAACACAATTAAATTAAAATCTAAGCAATCCTAATAACAGACAGCTGTTACCTGAAAACTCTGAGTGATTTCTCTCGATTGAGGGTAATAGGCAATTTTCTTAAGTTTCGAGAGACACGGACTGAAAATGAATTATACCTGAAAGTGTTACACGTTTTCTCAACTTTAATATTTGAATATAATGTTTGTTCGTGTACAACGTGAGTATTTGAATATACGGTGTCTATCTAATATAGTCATATCCTGCATAATCTTCCAACCCATTATAAGATCGGTCATAACGTAATCATTACACGCATTGTCTTCAAAGAGAGCGGTGACCTAGTTTTCTCTCTTGAAATGCCAACAACTAGAGCTAATAGTAAGCGCCAAACTCCCACTTCCCCTTCAATCAACTCTGCTGGACTTGGTATCTCGACAATCATCAATGAGACCCTCAGCTTTGCGAATGGAGGAATCCCATCTGGTGTTCCTAAAGGCTTGTGGGAAACGATTTCCCGCCTCTTGATCACCCTCTCCACCACAGTAGAGCAGATTTCCGCGTCTACTTGCCGGTGTTCATCTAATACTACGAATGCAAGTCCTGCGCCGATTCCCGCAAAACTTCATCAAAAGTTAAGTGATGAAGAAACAAGTTACGAAAGACACATCTGGGAGAGAACAATTGTGATCTGCGGCCTCCAAGAGTCTGGAAGTGCCGACATCAATGTACGCATGGTACACGACGATAATCAAGTCTCTCTTCTGCTCGCCGCCCTTGGAGTTGAAGCTCATCCACAAACGACATTTCGAATGGGAAGACCTAATGAACATCCCCGCTTAATTAAAGTGGTTCTCCCGACGCGAGGTCATGTTTTGAGGGCTCTCCGTTCTGGACAATCGCTACGAGTCCTCTCCGAGTGGCAAGGAGTCTACGTGAGGAAGAGCATGACATCGTCGGAAAGAGAGGATTGGAGAAAGATGCGGGCTCAACTGCTTTATCTCAAGAGAACTAGCCCGTCCCAAGGATGGGTAATCTACCGCGACCAACTTTGGGTGAAAGCAAAGATTGCGACAAGGACTCGAAGCACACTACCCCCACCGATGCCTGTGAACACCTCCTCGAATCCTCCGGCCGTCTCGCAGTCTCTTTCGTCTTCTCCAGCTGCAGTGCGGGTAAACCGGATCGTCTAGGCAGCTCTTCGGGTTTGTATTGTGTTTTATTGAATGCTCGTTCTCTGGTAAATAAGCTTCATGATTTGCATAATTTTCTTTCTATTTTTAAACCTGATTTGCTTTTAATTTGTGAGTCATGGTTGAGCCCTAAGATAGTTGAATCCGAATTGGTAGCCAATTTGCCCTATGCTGTTTTCCGTTCTGACCATTCTAGTAAAAAAGGTGGTGGAGTTGTTGCTATTTGTCGTGATCACCTCGCGATATCATGTGCTACACTTACTAAGACGGTTTCGTCTGACCTGATTGCATTAGATGTTCCTTCTCCTAGTTCAAGTAACTCACTTCGCATTGTTCTCGTCTATAGACCACCAAATACTATGTAGTAAAGAACAAAATACTTCGCTATTTAAAAGTGTTAATGATTTGCTGTGTGTCCCTTATGCATCCATACTTTGCGGTGACTTAAACTTGGCTATCGATTGGTCAAACCCCTCTTCCGCTTCAGGCCAACATCAGTTGCTTATTGACCTCGTGAATGATTTGTCCTTCGATCAATTTGTTAAGACAGCGACCCATGGCAGTAACATTCTCGATGTTGTTATTGGCCCCAGGGATACAGTCTCTCAATGTAATGTCTCATCTCCCTTTTCTCCGTTGTGTGATCATTACTCTGTGTCTTTCAAAATCTCTTTTGATACACGTTCCACATTATACGAGCCTAGCCTAGACTATAACCGCTGCGATTTTGAATCATTGATTGCCGATCTATCTTTTATTTCATGGAATATTGTATTTGACGATTTCCTCGATATCAATGACCTCTATGCTCGTTTTCTTAACAGTCTGCTCCCTCTCATATCTGCACATACTCCTATACGTAAACTTAAACAACCATTCGAATCCTATCCCTCGCATATCTTGAAAATGTTGAAGTATAAGTCTCTTTTATTCCGCAAACTCAACTGTGAGCCGGTCGTTGCCGAGTGTAGAAGGATATGCAAAAGGATTGAAGTAGAAGTTAACAAGCTGAATAGAACTAGAGAGCTGAAGCTTTTGAAGTTGACAAAGAATTTGTATCGTTTTGTGAGTAATAAGCTGAAATATTCTAATCGCTTTGGTTGTATAACTGTTAACGGGGCTCCTGTGGTTTCTGATAAGGCAAAAGCAAATGCTTTAGCTTCACATTTCTCGTCAGTATTTGTTCAGGACAATGGTTCCACTCCTAATATGGATTTGCTAAATACTCATTACATCTCAGATTGTCTAATCATGCCACAAGAAGTATTCAGGCAACTTAAGCGTTTGAAAGCTTCCTGTTTCCTACCATCTGACTCTGTGCCCTCTGTAATTTTCAAGAACTGTGCTCGAGTACTAGCAGAGCCTCTCTCGTTCATTTTCAATTTCTCATTAAAGCTAGGCATGATTCCTGAAATCTGGAAAGATAGTATTGTTATTCCGATTAATAAAATTCCATCGCCAAATTCTCCAGAACATTTTCGTCCAATTACGATTTCTCCCGTTGCATCTAAGGTATTAGAGCGATGTCTTAAACCATACATATTGCATTGGTGCAATGTTTTCAGTCTAATACCCAACTGTCAACATGGCTTTCGTTCTCGTAAGTCTGTAGAGACGAATCTTGTCGAATGTACTCAAGCTTGGCATAGAGCTCTTGATGCTAGGAATGCTGTAGATGTTCTGTACTATGACTTCGCTAAAGCATTTGATACCGTTTCTCACGATAAGTTGTTGTGTGTTCTTTATAATGTAGGGTTTAGGTCTAGCTTGTTAAAGTGGTTTGAATCCTTTCTCAAAGATCGCTTCTCCCGTGTTCGTGTTAATAACAGTTTCTCTGATATTTTCTCGATTTCTTCTAGTGTTCCACAAGGATCGGTACTTGGCCCTATTCTATTCTCTCTCTACATTGCGGGTTTGACATCGAGGTTTGCTCATTTGCATCTTGTAACAACTAGTCTATTCGCAGACGATATCAAACTGTTCGTAACTTTCTCTCCGACTGACCCTAGCCTCGCTCACTGTCAACTTTCATCGGCTGGACTTGCTATTGAATCTTTTTGTGACGAATGGCAACTGTCAGTTGCAAGCAGCAAGTGTAATGTTCTACACCTTGGTAAGTTAAATCCTCGTCTACCATATTTCGTGAGAAATAATGCCCAAAAAGTGATTCCGTTCAAGATCGCTGATTCACCTATACGAGACTTAGGAGTTTTCATTGGTATGGACTTGTCCTATGACTTTCATATTGAACAGATGACAAGGCGTTCTCTGCGATCTGTTTATGCTTTGTTTCGTGCTCTTTGCATTAGAGATCCAGTGCCATACATCCGTTGTAACAAAACTTTCATTCTCCCTCTGTTAGAGTTTGCTTCGCCTGTTTGGTCTCCTTACAAGGTTACACTGACTAGGAAAATTGAAAGAGTTCAACATACGTTCACTAGGTTACTGTTCATTCGATGCCGTACACAAACATCAGTCCTACCACCTCCTGCGTATAACATGAGACTTAGAATGTTCCAGCTAGAAACTTTGATGTCTCGGAGAACTAAAACCGACATTTTGTTCGCTTATAAGATTCTTAACGGTTTCTTGGATATTCCAATTAGTAGAATGTATACTTTTAAGCCATTTCATGGTCGTACTTCCAGATACGCGTTCCACATTCCTCGGTCACGTAGGCTACCACTATTCAACTCGTTTGCATTACGGTCCGCGAGATATTATTGCAAGCTACCGCCTAGTATAGTATCCGCCCCTAATGTTCTGACTGTTATAGGCTGAGCTCTGTTGATGTTCTTAGTTTGCTGGATATAAATGTAGCTGATCTTTGACTTTCAATTTGTTTCTCTCTCTTTACTTTACTTTCATGAATTTCTTGTGATGTTTAAATTGTATTCTATTATAGCTCGGTTTCCCTCACTCCGTTTATTTGACATGTGTTCTGTGTTAAGTTCAAGCTCACTATATACCATGTGTTGTCACATTTTGAATAATGTATGAATAAATAAATAAATAAATAAATAAATAAATACCCTGACCGTAATCGGTCATAACGTAATAACGTCATACCCTGAATACGGTTATCGGGATCATAACGTGAAAGAGGAGCTGTAAATTTTTTCAAAAACCCTGTTTTAGGTTTGAATTATTTATTCATGCTTGAGGGTTTAGTAATCATGCATATTGTTGTATGGGCCTTAAAATGTGCATTTATTTGTATGCGTGTGTAGCTAAGTGGGTAAGAGCATTTGCTCGGAATGCGAAAGGTCGTGGGTTCGGTTCCCGTCACACCACACGATTTTGCAAAAGTTTCTGCGAACCATGCGCTCCTCTGCTCTGTATAAATTTCCGTTGCTTGAGATCAACGAGGAGTAGGGTATACTCTTATTTACAGTATGAGGCGATGAATAAAGCGAAGCGCCCGTAACTATTCCTTCACAAACCACATAGCAACTGATTTTCTACATTCATGTGTTGACACACGCCTGAGGTGTATGAATGAATGAATAAACGATTAAAATGAATAGCACGACAAAGTTTCACATAATTCCATTCACGATGCGCATGACGCAAAACTCATATTTTTATATGTTTTTAAACTGTTTTGTTTCTTTTTTGAACAAAGCAAAAAAACTGTCTGATTCACGAAATATTCTTGCTTCTTGAGTTAAACATTGTTTCCATCGTCACATTTTCCAATTCAGCCTTCTTATCTTAGTTCCGATATCTTACTCTTCCACTTTCTCTGCCTCTCTACACTTTTTGTTAACCTCTGTCTCTTTCTCACTTTCTTTTTATATATGAAAAAAATCTTTTTTATCTCTTTTTCATCTGTTAAGTTCATCCCTCACTTAATAGCTTTCTCCTTCTCTTTCTCTCTTTCTTTCCATCTTTCTCTACTCTTTTCTCTCTCTTCATTTTTCTATATGTATGTATATCTAAACTTCCCTATTTCTAACTTACTCACTATCTCATTTCTTTCTCTCTTTCTCTTTCCCTTATCTTACCTTTTTCTGTCTCTTTGTCACACTTTATCTTTCACTCAACCTCTCCCCTTTTCCTACATCCATCAATCTTTTTATGACCTCTGCCCGGATCCTTCCGATCCCTGCCCATCAGCCGATATCACAACCCTCTCCGATCCAGGAAGGATGATCTTCTTCTTGGCCTTCTGCCAGCTCTTTTTTGGTACCAGTTCAGCTGAAAATGCTGGGGCATACATACGATTGAACGAGAAGGCACTTGTCTATCTCTCGGAGCTGGCAAGTGAAGGCTTGCAAGACTTGCTTAAGGTTCAACTTCATTCTTCAAATGGCTTTTTGCAACAAAAAAGTTGTGCGTTATTAGCAGGAAGGCGTTAGTTTGATCAGGGAATGCCACAAGTTTAATTAACCTTCACCGCCTCAACCTTGCACGAGTATTTGTACGTAATACGATCTTCATTTCGATATTCAATCTCAGTTTTTTTAAAAAGCAATTTTTATATATAAAAAAGATCTTGCCAGAGTTAGTATGATGAGATGGTTTTTACTGAAGCACACTAAATAGTGCATAATAATTTAATATTGTTAACAATTTTACTATGAGATATTCTCGTACGTAATGGTAGATCCAAGAGACGGAATTTTTGAATCCAATCGAATTCACTTAATATCGGAAATTATCGATTTCGAGTACGATTTTCATGTTTTCGATCACATTATTGACTGCTAACGAAAAAATAACTCTCGATGAGGGCTCTATTGTTAAGGGCATTACTCTGCCAACCATCCCAAATGACCTTGGATCCATAACGCCAACCATCTTGGAATTCGAGAAGCCACAAGTCACTCCCGTTTTTGTTCCAGAAAAAGGTAAGTTTGATTTTAAGCATCTTTTGCTGCCAGCATGGTAATTTGGCAAAATTACTGTACTAGTTGAGATTTATCGATAATAAGATTTTTGATCCAGAACATGATGACAATGAGGTTGTGGGTCTCTTTAAGGTGATTGGTGTACATTTAGTATTACTTTGTTATCTGTTGACATCCTGAATGACTCCCTTGAAAGGATAGTAATGGAGCGTTAGAATATCACTTTTCACTTTGCTAACTGATTTTTTTTCTGCTAACTGATTTTCTGTTATCTGGTTTTTTGAACGCTCCAATGTCTCACCACGAAAACATGGACTACGGTAAAAAGAAAGAACCTAAAATTTGTACAATTAGTGAGAGAAATATAACGTTCGAGACATGAGCAGCGATGTCTTTTTTCTTGCAGCGAGAGAGTTCAAACGGGATATCGTTATGTTTCATTATGTTTTCGCGAATTCTGATGTTTTCTTAAAAAAAACCAGATAGCAGAAAATCAGTTAGCAGAAAAAAAAATCAGTTAGCAAAGTGAAAAGTGATATTCTAACGCTCCATAAATGACACACAGAAAGCATGCAAGATTTCCTTTGAGGTAACACAAAGTCAGAAGTCAGTAACATTCGTTCAACATAATATTTAGGAAATTAGTTTCAGGAATCAAATTTTTCTAATTCCAAAATATGTTCATCGGATTTATAATATTACGAAATTTATCAAAATACTCAGCGGCTCTTGAAAAAGTTGTGCATCGGTAACTCTATGGAAAGTTTTTGCGTAGAAAACGAAGTCAAAGAAGTGACTAGTTAATAATCAACTAAGAGCGAAGTTTTGCTTCAAACATGCCTTGTTTATCTTTTTTGTAACTTAGCCGTTTTAGAAGTAATGCTTCAATTATTTATTTAGGTGTACGACTCAACTTGATACTCCCTCACGTGGCCGTCAATCTAAACGCTTCCCTGAGAATCTTCTTCTTTGGAACATTTGAAGGTAAAAACCTGACAGGGAACCAATGAATGATCTGAAAAAAACAGTTAAAATGGTAATTCGAAAAATAGAATCAATCAATAATTACGAATGGAGTTTTAGAGTCATAAATCACCTACAGTTGTCAGAAAATGATAGTTAATTTGAATGGAGAGCCTAGAACTTGGAGAAGCGTGTCATTATGAGAAAATAAAACCTTGAACAACGTATAATATCGAGAATGTATTGGGTGCGCACGAAAATAGTCTCGGTTTAAAAAAATTCAATTATTCCCGGAGTTTTCTAGAACTTTCTTTAGTTAAGGGATATGAAGTTCTCACTTTCATGTTTTTTTCTTTCTCAGTCATTCAATTCTACAGGGTGGCCCATTAATTCTACAGGGTGGCCCATATATTCTACAGGGTGGCCCATATATTCGCAAACCAATCTTTCGGCGTTTATAATTCAATTTGTAGTGCACGCTGAGCTCCAATTTTTACACATGTTCTTCTCATATGTTTTTTTATTACATGGCTCAAACTTCATATCATTTGATCAATTCTCAAAAAAATGGTGGTCTCTCATAGAGCACGCTCTATCATTGTGGACTTGCACAAACTTGGTCGATCAAATACGTGCATCGCTAAAGATCTCAACGCCTCGCAATCTTGTCTGAAAAGCAATCAAACTGTTTGAACAGATCGGTACACTTGCTGGCTTGCCCCGAAGAGGTTATCCTTGATTAGTGCGCACCCCTAACAAGATTGAGGCCATGAGGAAGCGAGTCGGTCGAAATGCTAGGCGTAGCTTGAAAAAAATGGCCTCCGAGATGAACTTATCACGCAACACTCTTCAAAGAATCGTTGAAGAGGACTTGAGTCTCCCCCCATATCGTACTAAAAAGGCTGCCATCCTAACTCTAAAGAACAAGGAGAGAAGACTCAAAAGGTGCCGCGCCCTAATCCTCTGGACGCGCGACAGTGCTCACCTCAGGACAGTCTTCTCGGATGAGAAGCTGTTCACTGTGGAAGAGGCCTACAACCCTCAAAATGTGCGAGTGCTTGCTCGAGACTCACAGGCAGCTAGTCATACCGGTGGATTCCTGCATAGAGCTTCCCATCCTGCAAAAGTCATGCTTTGGGACGGAGTGTCCGCCACCGGCAAAACTCCCCTTGTTTTAGGAATACTACCGCCAGCAGATTCTTCGAAAAGTATTGCTTCCTTGGTCTGCTTCCCACTACCGTAATACACCTTGGGTCTTACAGCAAGATTCTGCGCCTGCTCACAAGGCTATCGGAACACAGGCATGTTGCAACGCTCATTTTCCCGACTTCATCTCCAGCGCAGAATGGCCCTCCTCATCACCCGACCTCAATCCGCTGGACTATTCCGTGTGGTCCTACCTTGAGAGCAAAGTCAATGCTCATCCTCACTTGAATCTGGAGTCTCTAAAAAAATCTCTGCAGGAGGAGTGGTCGAAGATCGACGAAAAGTACCTTCGTCCAGTGATCGAAGCGTTCCCAAAGCGACTCCGGGCTGTCGTTCATGCCAAAGGGGACCGAATTGAATGATTTTTGAACCAATGTTTTTATTAATGTGTGCTGATAAATGTACAAATTTGAACACTCTTGCTCACTTATGCACTGAGATACACGTTTGTAAACGCGTTTGCGAATATATGGGCCACCCTGTATGTATTAGCTTTTCAATTGGCTAAGTTGTGTGAGGTCGAGAAACTGATACTACGGGCGTCTCTTCTCTTCTGCTTCAAGCTGGGCGAGAGCGCTGCCGCACCATATCGAAAATTATGTCAGGCATACGACCAAGGATGCCTCACTGGACGACAATGCCAGGCTTGGTTCAGTCGGTTCAAGCAAGGCAACCACACGCTGGAAGACAGGTACCGTCTAGGACGGCCTTGCCAACTCGATCTTGAAGATCTTCGATCTTTTTTCGAAGCCGATCCCAAACGAACTTGCTACGAGATTGCAGAGCACTTCGCGGTCACTCATCACACCAACTAGAACGGGCTTCACGAGCTCGGTAAAGAACACAAGCCCGGGAAATGGGTGCCGCACGACCTGAGGCCACTCGACAGGAACCGACGAGTCGCGACCGCCGCACAACTTTTCTCCTACAAAAGAAAAGTCGATTGGCTGGACGCATTGTTGACTGGAGAAGAGAAGTGGGTGGCCTACTGCAATGTTACGCGCAAGCGCCAGTGTCTCAGCAAGGACGAGCAGCCCGAAGCGATTCCAAATTCCGGACTTCACCCGATGAAGGTGATGCTTTGTGTTTGGTGGAACTCACGCGCTGTCGTATACTGAAAGCTCCTACCTAACGGCATGACTGTTACATCAGATGTCTACTGTGCACAACTCGACAGGGTGCAGCAAGCTATTGTGGCTCAAGTCCAAGAGATCGCCAAGATTCGATTCCTACATGACAACGCGCGACCACACATTGTGGAAAAAAACGGTTCAGAAGCTGTTGGAGCTGGGGTAGGAGTTGATGCCTCACAGTACGGTGTACGGTGCTCGCCCGACATGGCACCTTCTGATTACCACCTATTCCGGTATATGCATAGCCACCTCACAGAGAAAAATTTTGAGAACGAAGGTGAGGTAAAATCATGGTTGCAATACTTTTTCGAATCGCTCTCTCCGTCGTTCTGCCACAAGAGCATCCACCATTTGCCCATGAGATGGCAACACATACTCAACCATGGTGGATAATACTTTGTTGATCGAGGTTCTTGTTTGACTTGACAAATGAATTATAAAGAAAGATTAAAAAACCGAGTCTATTTTCTTGCGACTCAAAAAAGCTCGCTAGTTTTTTGTGGATCACCGATACTTCGTACCCGCGACACTTTGTACTTGACACGTCTCGTTCCTAAGCTGTACGGCCTCGTTAGCGTAATCTTTACCTGAGCCTGAGCGAAAAAAAGTAAAAAAAGACTTTTTTGAAACTTAAGTTTCGGATACAAAGTGTCGCGGGTACGAAGTGTCGTGATACCGTTTTTCGTTATTCTAAACACTCTACTCATATGAGCGGATTTATTATTATAATGTTTTGACAAGAATGGCAACATTTAATGAAATTTTTGTTGTAGAACCGTTCATTCTTGAAGGAAGAAACACTTCAATTCGCTTGGAGATACATTTCAAGCGAAACCTCGAAACGCAGACTAATGACATTTTTGTGAGCTTTCTTGATTTCTTATTTTGTTAACTTCGAAATCAATTTTTCTTAGACCCGTTTTTTTCTTCAAATTTGTCTTACCTCTTCTAGTTTTTTTGTTCTTACTTCTTTACTCTTTTTTAACGGAGTGTTCATAAAATTTTTTTTATGTACATTAAAGATCGACTTCTATGACTTAAAAAAAGATGTACAGGGTGGGACGTAATTAGAGCTCGAAAATGGGACACAATTTAAACAGTTCTCAAAATCATACAATTACATTCTCATGAAAAATTCTTATTCATGAATGTTCTGTTTCTTGTTTCTGAGAATTTCATCATGTTTGGTCAACTTGGAAAAGAATGGTCTCTGCCAGTCCGATACGCACTGGAATCCTCTCACTGCACACCCAAGGTAAACGACCAGCGGACATCGCTCGCATGCTGAAAGTGCAACATTCGATCGAGCTATAAAACGTTTCGAAAAAGTTGGAAGAACTCAAGACCGTCGCCGGAGTGGTCTATCTTTGACGGCTACCTCGTCGAGAGTCATCAGTAAGGTCAAAGCGCGCATTCGTCGAAATTCCAAAAAAGCATGAGGAAAATTGCTCATGATTTCCAAGTTTTGGCGAAGTCGGTACGGAGGATTGTTCACGAGGCTCTAGGGATGACCTCTTATCGATTTTGGAAGCGAGCGATGCTCACCGAGCGGAATAAAGAAACAAGAAACAAAAAAGCGCGCTCCTTGTTGGCACGGGCACGCACAGGCGAACTTGAAAATACCATCTTCAGTGATGAGAAGCTTTTCACTGTTGAAGCTGCTTTCAACTCTCAAAGTACACGCGTTTTGGCTGTATCATCAACTCTCACAGACGTTGGTGGCAGAATCTTTAACAGAACTCATCATCCAGTTCATGTTATGGTTTTTGTTGTTGTCATGCTATGCATCGTTCGTTGGCGGTGGCTCCGGTTGAGGCCGGGTCGGAAGACCCAGCAGACTTTGGTGGCAGAATCGCCAACAGAACTTAACATCCAGCTCATGTATTGGTCTAGGGAGCCATCTGTGCCAGCGGCAAAAGACCGCTTGTTTTTATTAAGCCTAGCGTCAAGGTAGATCGCCATGTCTACCTCAAAGCCGTGTAACAAGATGCTCTGAAGCCTTGAGCAGATACACACTTCAATGGAAGTCCCTACGTCTTTTAGCAGAACCAAGCACCAGCTCATACGGCCAAATCAGTTCAAGAGTGGTGCGCGGCGTCACTTCCTGCATTCATTTCAAAAGGCGAATGGTCGGCCTCGTCGCCCGATCTGAATCCTCTAGACTATGTATGTGGTTTGAGGGACATGCAGGTAAAAGTCTGTGCTTCTCCTCACCACAACTTGAAATCTCTGAAAGCAGAAATGATGAAGTACTTGGAAAATCTTTCACCGGGCTATCTTCGTGCCTTGACCAACAAATACCCTGAAAGACTACGCGCTGTCGTAAAAGAACGGGAAGGCAGAATCGAATGATTTTGATATCATTTGATGATGTAAGAATTATGAATAAAACTTGTGAATTTCCGTTCGATTGCTTTGCATATAACCAAAATTCGAGTGAAAACATTTCGCGCTATATTTACGCCTCACCCTGTATGTTCGTTCATTAAATTTTTTTAAATCAAAAATTCTATAATATTTTTGCGAGGTTGTTTTTTATATTTGTGAAACTCGAAAAAGTATTGACTGGAATTTTTTGAAGTGATTTTTATGATTGAATCTGAGTAGTTTTCCTCAGGGCGTGGCTTTTTTTCTCAGGCGGCCGATTGTTCTGTTGAATCTCCTGGGCTTACCATTGAGTTTCAAAACGACTCCAATCTCGCTCTCTTCGAAGACAACATACGAGAACAAGTTTGTGCATGAACCATTTAGTAACAAAGTTTCATCAATCGATCGGTTTCTCTTAAAGGCCTAGTTTTCCGCACGATTTCGAAACTTCAGACGTTTCCAATCTATGTAACTATCTAAGTTTAGAAAGAAGTTTAATAAACTTTTTTATGAAAGTTTTTGAACAGCTTTGTTCTTTCATACTCAACGTTGTTTGAACTTCAAATTAATCTTTCAATTTCAATGTCCTGTCTCATTCTTATTTCTGGATCAATCACTGATCTGAAACTCTTGATCAATCCAAGGTATTGGCGGGTGTGAAAGATGCGGTTTGCGAAAAGACCATCCAGGCCATTAGATTCATCGACCAGCAGCAGGTTCAGAAGGTCAGTGGGATTTCCAGAGGTCAGATGACGATTAAAGCGAGTTGGTTCGCAATAAATTTAAAGGTATTTGTTGGAAGTAATCAACAAAATATTGAAGATTGAGAGAAACAGAACGTTGATGATTATAAAGAGGAGTGTGTACGAAAAAAACAAAGATAGATAGAGAGAGATAGAGAGAGAGAGAGAGAAAGAGAGAGAAATAGAGTGAGAGAGAGAAGATGAGTAGAGATAGAGAGAGAGCAAGATAGAGAGCCAGAGAAATAGAGAATGGAAAGAGACAAGAAGAGAGGCTGAAAAAGAAAGAGACATTAAAGGAGTAAATTATTAACCCAGGAGAGTGAAATAAATTGGAGGTATGTAAATTTCAAGATCTAAAATTGAGCCGGACCTTATGCATGACAAACAGCTGACTTATCATCTGAATTTCTCTAGTATCTTTAAAGGATCCTCGCTAGTCTAAACACAATTGTTTTTAAAAATAATCTCGAAGAAAAAGTATTAAAAAACAAAACTTCAGCGAAGTTTTGTTTTTTTATTATGTATTATAAAAGAAGAGCGAAACATGAGCACAGTTGAATTTTACTTGAAATGAGTTTTTGCTTTCTATGTACATATACATATAAAAGCTCCCATCATGATTCAAACGTTTCAATTTTAATGTTTTATCGTGATTTTTCTGTTTCTAAAAGATTTTTTGTTTATACGACGATAGGTTTTTTTTTTGGAGGACCCTCTTTCTTTTCGGAGGACCCTCTTTCTTTTTGGAGGACTCTCTTTCTTTTTGGAGGACCCTCTCGCTCCTCTTCCGGACAACACGAACGATTTCAAAGCGAGTGAATTCGCAGCAGACTTATGCGCTGCAGAGGTTGTTGGAGTGAACAGAAAGGTAGGTCAGCATGGAATACTCTACATAGGTTGTAAGAGTATGAGTTCTTCTCTCGAGAAAAACGTTGTTAGGAAACGCGTTTCAAGCTCGGCCGTTGAAAAGCTTAAGAGAAATTAAAACTTTGCTTCGGTTAAAATTTTTTTTGTTTAAGAAATCGCTGATGTTTGAAACGATTTAGGAGATGAAAATCTTGAGCTTCTCCCATTTCATTCTTATTCGAGTCCCAAAAACGTTTTCCCCCTCAAATTTTAGTTGTCGATTAAAAAAAAAACAATTCAATCTCAATGTGTTTTTCTTCACCTTGAGTCAGCCAATTTTACTAATAAGGTATAGCTTTGATCCACTCACTCATTCCAGACTTTCCGAATTCATCGATGAATTGATCAGAACATCCACTTATTAGAGTGATATATTTATCTTCAATAGATAACTTTTTAGAGTCTTTGCTAACATTGCTTACAACTTTTCAAGATGCAATTTAAAAATTCATGATCAATATCTTTTTTAAGAAAAAGCCTATGATCACGTCTCCGATCTCCCAAGGCCCTCCATGGAGCTTCAATCTCACCTTGAATTACCTTCCAAGCTTCACTGACAAGGTATTGCATATTAGGGACTAATTAGAGGGGCAAACGCGTCTCGTAGTACAGTACATATGCACTCTTTTCACCAAGCAACCTTTGCCGACAAACGTGGGGCTTTCTTTCAGCACCAAAGTTAGCACAGCATTTCAGGTTGCCCTTTGCTCGAAGTAATGTCGAATATCAATGTTTTGATGATACATTTTTGCTGTCTAGAACGAAATTCCCAGAAAGTTTTATATAACGGGAGCACACACACTTACTGCTGTCATCGATTGATATTCAACTAAAATCTTATTTCTAAGCGACCAGTAATGTTGATTTTATGAAGAAAAAAATCAACAAATCAATTCGATCATAAATTCAGAAAAAAATTGCCATGAAAATGGAAAATAAGTATTTAGAGGTAAAACTTTTATTCTCGGGAGAAATCAACTTTAGACTTCAAAACAAAAAATAAAACACTTAACACTTGGCGTTCGCAAATTTCAAGAAAAAAAAAATCGTGAATTCAAGAGTGAACTACATATGCTGCGATGTTTAAGGATGTGACATTCGGTGTGAATGGTGGAGTTTTGCTCGCTAATCGTCCGGCTCTCGGAGTTGAGGCCTCGCGAGAAATCGATCCCCAAATTCTCGGGAACAAGGTTAAGACGAGTTATTATGTGCCTTACTTGACATTGAAGAATGTGATTTTGTTCAAGTTCAACGAAACCGAATTGAATTTCCATATAACAATGTCTCAGAACTTTTTCCAAGACTGAAATTTTCGAAATAAGTGTTAAAACTTCTTAATCGGAACGCAACCTTCAATTTGCCACTCTAAGTTACTTCTTTTGTTTTTCCTTTATAATTAAGTTGTTAGTTTGCTTCAACGGATTTATGTACGGCGAAGTCTAGAAATATTCTGGAACTGTTTTGACAAGAGGGAAAAGATCTAAATTGATAGAGAGAACCCATTTTACCAAAATACCTTTCTAAAATTTTGCAGATGGTCGGGATCATGGTAACGGATTACGTTGCCAACACTTTCTTCGCTCATGTTTTCGACTACGGTATTGGACAGATTGAGTATCGGTCAGTCGATGGTTGTTCTCGCGAAGTTTTAGTTGACCTCGGTTATTCTTATTTTTTCATTCCTCGAATCATCTACAGGGATTAAATTTATTATATGATAATTCGACAAGGCTTTGGGTTTTAGTTTTGGAATGTTTATTACAAACATCCTTGTTATAATCTGATACGCTAAGTGATTATGAGTTGGTTATCGATGAAATTGAGATTCAAAATAGAAAAAAAACCTATTTTTGTTAGATGAGTACTTTTTTCTACAATCGAGATGGTAGAAAACGCTCTTTCGTTTGAAAAAAACTCGAACTTTTGGAAGAAGAAAAAATGAATTCTTGTGATTTGTCCAATTACAGGGGAAAATGAATCTTTCGAGTTAAACATTCGAGAAAAAAATGATTAGTATGGATCTTTTCTTTATTATTTCTTTATTCATTCTTCGTAATAAATTGATTGAAACAATATAGAGATCAACTTAGCATGGAATAATGACGATTACATTGACGATTATAATCATTAAAATGACGATTATAATGACGATTATAATCATTTCTTCCCTTTTCTCGTCTTCCTGAGCGGTTGCCATGTAATGAATCGCCACTCTTCACTTCCCCCTTCGAATTCCTCTTAGAAACCGCCCAGTAACTCCTATTGGAAACCGCCTTTGACTTCTACAGTTCCTTCTCGCTTCCGCCCCTCAATTGCTCTGTCATACCCTGACCTATTCATCATTTATACGCCATGTTTTGAGAGACTCCGCTTGATAAAAACTTTTAAAAAATTATAGAGTTTCAGTTTTATACTTATGATAGGACTATAAATTTTTTTCAAGTTCACAAAAGCAGTCTAATTTTAATTTGAGAGTGGAGCCTGACTCTCTCCCATATACTCTGAGGTCAATCACGAGGCTGCTCTGCTCCAAGTGCTACGTCCTCGTGGAAGCTCATCTTATAGAGTGAGTTCTTTGAATTCCGGGCCCGCTTATTAGAGCACTGGACAATCATTCTGGCAAATCTCAAGTCTGGACAGTCAGTCTGGCAACTCTCAAGTCTGGACAATCAGTCTGGCAACTCTCAAGTCTGGACAATCAGTCTGGCAACTCACAAGTCTGGCAACTCTCAAGTCGTGGTTCGTTTCCCATTTAAACGAAAAAGCTCGAAAAGGCTTTTTCTTCTCGCTCTGTGTGCTTCATACTTGCAATGATCAGCACGGTTGAGCTCGGTGTTTAGCAAGACCCGTGTTTTGTGTTAAACGTCTACATTCCACGCTCTCCCTTGTACTGCATCAGGGGAACGATTGATACCGTATTTGTACAGAGTTGTATGAATTATGGCGTTTTAAGTGTATGATTTGATCATCAAACGGATATTTCTTTCTTTTTTTAGAAACCTCGAATCAGGCTTCACTAAAACAATTCTAATAATTTACATTTCAAAAACCTTTTTTTTGTTTTTTTTAGTTTTTGTCAATTTTTCTTTGACTCTCCCTCTCTCTTGCTCTCTTTTATCTCTTTCTCTCTGTTTTTTCTCTCCCTCTTTTTCTCTTTGTTTCTCTGTGATCTCGTTCGCTCTTTCTCAAACACTCTTTACAACTATCTGAAACTTTATTACCACATTCTTGCAGATGAATATCTGTAAAAGTCCAGGTTGAGAGCATTCTGCTGATTAGGTCACCAGTAATGCAGGAACAGCATCAGGGGCCGTATGAACTTTTCTACCTTCCTTTCGTATCATTCCTTTCCTTTTCTTCACATTGAGCGGTCGAGTTTCGTTTTTTCTCTCTGTGAACAAAGTTCCCCAAGCGAATAAAGTCATTTCCCCCTTTCGTCTTCTTCTCAACGCGGCGTAAGTGATGAATGATTAACAACTGCGAGCTCCTCATCGACTGAATCTTCGAAGCTGGACTAACGGAACGCCTGGTGCCAAGGCTATTCTCTAAACTTGGCACCTCATAAAGTTAGTAAGACTCGTTGCATTTGGGATCTTCAGTATCTCATCTTCTGCAGAAAATATTCAATCATCCCCGCTTGGTTCTCTCTTTAACAGATTACGATCGACGAGAAGAAGGGCCGATGTGGGAACATCCGACTCATTCAAAGAACTCCACCAGATGATGAAAGCAGTTCTACATCGCAACGAAGCATTGGAGCAGAGGTGTATTGAGTACCAGTCTATAATTGAAGAACAGACCAAATCCATTTCTTCACTCAAAGATACTCTTGACACTCTTATTATTACCGTCGAGAAGATTACTTCTCAAAACAATGTCATATCTTCGAATGTCCAGAATTCTTTTCCTATGATTAATTTTACTCCTGCTTCTAAGCCCCCTCCAATTTCTGACCCATCGTTCCGATACTTCGAATCCCCATCTGAAATAGCTGATCGCCGAGAACGCTATCGCTCTCTTGTCCTCTTCCGCCTCCCGGAATCTCCTTTGCCTTCTGTTGCTACACGTGCCGACCAAGACCTCCTGAATGTTCGCAGAATCCTCAATGACCTGGATGTCCAGGCCATTCCCGAGAAAGTTTATCGCATGCCATCTCATATCCCCTTCAACCCCCGTAACTCCAATCCCAGACCCCTGAAAATCGTTATGCCAACTGTGGATTTTCAACAGGCAGTACTCTCAAAGAGTTTTCTGCTCAGAAACCACAACCTCTTTGTAAGACATTCCCAGACCAGATGCGAGCGCGCATATGAAAGAGCCATCCTCACCTGGCGAAAAGACAATTCCAAACCCAAACCTTTCATCCCTAACTTCATTTTTCTCGTCTCCTATCTTCTCCTCAACCACTTATGGCCCAAACTATCCGCCACCCACCAAGACGTTATGTCCAACTCAATTCTCTAGCTAACTTTCGTCATTCTCATGTTAACCGATCTCCATTTCAATCAAACTAATTAATGATCTCCGGTCGCTTGCTCATAATTTTAAATGTTATTTTGCCAACATTCGTTCTTTAGTTAACAAGATAGGAGACTTGCAACTTCTACTCTCTGAGAAATTCTCTGTTATTGGGATGTGTGAAACGTGGCTTTCCAACTCATTTCCTGACTCTTTCCTCCTCTCATCGTTCTCCTCTCAATACTCCATTTGTAGATGTGATAGAGAGGGACAAACGAGTGGTGGGGGAGTTTTGTTCTTCATAGCCTCAACCCTTTCCCATGAAGTCATTCTATCCCAGACTATTAAAAACTCCTATGAAGTATTAGCGATTGACATCGATATCAAGTCCCACATAATTAGATTCGTCGTTGTTTGTTGTGTTCCTCATATTGATGCACAAGGCAGCAATAACTTGATCAAACTCCTAAGTGACCTTGTGACTTGTAATCATCCGTGTGTTTTATAGGTGATTTCAATCTTCCAGATATTAACTGGACTTCTACTCCAATTACTTCTCTAACAAACTACTCCAAAAATTTCCTTGATTTCTGTGCGACTACTAAAATGACCCAGTACATAAAAAGACCTACAAGAGGTATAAATATTCTTGATCTTCTCCTGTCTAATAGTCCCAAAGTGGTCAAAAACTCACTTGTAACCCCATCTTTTAGTTCTTCTGACCACGAGTCAATAACATTTGAGTTGTCCTTATTCTATGAGTTTCCCTTATATTCTTATAGACTCAATTTCAATAAAATAAAATACGAAGTTTTACTCTGTTTCTTATCTAACTTAGATTGGACTTCCATTTTGAGTCTAAGCGATGATACCAATAGCAAGTATGAATTGCTATTATTGGTATTAGACAGTTGTCTGACAGAAATTGCTCCTCTAGAGAAGGTGAGTCTATCAACTCACGCTCCTCTTCCCTCTGATATAGAAAGAGCTAAGCGTAAACGCTTTCACTTTTGGAACAAATACCTCTCTAGTGAACTTGTTGCCGATTATGAGTTGCATGTTAGAGCTAGTAAAAAGTGCAAGAAGTATGTAGATAAATTTAATGGTAGTCTTGAAAAATCTATTGTGAATAGCAAGAACAAAAACTTGTTTTTCAAATTCATTAGAACAAACACCACAGATATGCAGAATGGTGTTGATATATTACTAGATGAGCTTGGTATTACTATGACTAAAGATTTAGAAAAAGCTAATCTTCTTGTTAGAACATTTCAGAAATGTTTTACTAAAGATAATGAAATACTTCCTCCTTTTGAACCCTCTCCTATCAAAACAATATTGGATCCAGAAACACCATTATTTAAACGTCATGAAATCTGTGATCTAATTGAAAAGTATCCAATCTCCTCTTGTAGTACTCCAGATAATTTAAACATGCTCTTTATAAAAAAGATTGCCGTACCTTTATCCATCCCTCTTGAAATCATATATAACGACTCCTATCAGAAGGCTCAGATCCCCCAAAGATGGAAACACTCTATAGTGACTTCAGTCAAAAAGAAGCCCCCTTTCAACAGCCCATCTAATTATCGCCCAATTAGTATAACTTCTCTCTTCTGTCGTATATTCGAAAAAGTTTTATCTAAAGAAATTGATAATCACTGTAAAAGAAATGATATTCTTCATGATGACAAGTATGGCTTCCGTCGCAAGAGATCCATAGAACAACTTATGCTCTTATTTCTAGACGAATGTACATCAGATATTGATAAGAAGAAATTTACAGATATAAATTACTTCGATTTTGAAAAGGCTTTTGATAAAGTTTCTCATATTAAACTTATCCATAAACTCAAAGAATATCAATTTCCAATTAAGATAGTTTCTTGGATAGAAGAATACTTAAGTAACAGAACCTATCAAGTTAGGGTTAGAGACGCACTTTCCGATAGCTTCACTGTGAGCAGTGGAGTCCCCCAGGGCAGTGTTCTCGGCCCATTACTTTTCATCATTTTCACTTCAGATATTGTTTCTAAAATTTCCTCTTCTTCTTGTAAAATAAAGGTCTTTGCCGACGATATGAAAGTATATAATCACTTTTCTTCTAATGACTCTCATACTCCTTTGCAAAACGCTATAGATTATGTTCTTGATATTTCAAAAGCTTGGCAATTACCGTTATCTCTTCCCAAATGTAAAGTTTTAAGAATAGGTCCACAACAACCCCCTCGTTGTCCTTACTCATTGAACGGAACGGAAAATCTTGAATATTTTCATGAGATCCGTGATTTAGGTTTCATTGTAGATAATAGATTTACCTTCTCTTCTCATTGCTCTATAATCGCATCGAAAGCCAAACGTAAATGCTATCTCATTCTAAAAGTTCTCAAAAGTAAGAGCACGAAAGTGCTCATTGATGCCTATAACATTTATGTTAAATCTATTCTTCAACATTGTACCACTCACTGTCTATTCCCTCCATTTCGTTAAAGATATTAGAAAATTGGAAAACGTCCAAAACTTTTTCACTCGCCGAGTTTTCTATCGCTGCTTTGGTACTGATTATATAAACATGCCAAACAGTCAAATTAGATACAAAAAATTAGGCCTTCTTTCATTGGAAAGCATAAGAGAATCGAACGATTTGAGTTTACTTTTAAAACTAATAGGGGGAAAAACAACTCTTTCAGACAGAAAACCCCATTTCTATAATTTAAGACAATCCGCGACACGTGGATCTAACTTCAAATTACATTTTCGTGCCCCGAAAACAATTTGTCGTATAAATTCATTCGCAATAAGATCTGCTCGTCTGTTTACTGAATTAAATTCAAGTGTTTAGTATTTATAATATTGTTCCGCTCAATGTGTTCATATGTTCAGTTGTAATGTTTATGATCTAATGTTTGGTTTGTTCCTTTAATGCTTATTATCTTCCAACTTGTTGGAATCACTATAACCCACATGATGTTTGTGTACTATCATTGTATATTATATGAACAACATGTAATAAATAATAAAATAATAATAATAATAATAACTTGAAAATTTTTCCTTGAGACCTTCTTTCCTTGAAACGAATTTTAAAGGAGAAGGCAATTCATCACTATCTCATGATAGCTGTTAAATTGTTAACTGAACAAAAGCTGTTTTCCTCAAAAAAACGAATTTATACCTCCTCCATACCGATTATGGCCCGTTTTCAAGGACAACGCGGTTTTTTTTATTATAACTCTTCGAAAATGGTACGTTCATACGGGCCAAAGACTGCTTCTCTATTCAGGAAGCCTCGGGTTGAGATCCACTCAGTCCTCGGAGTTCGGGTTCTTCTCTCTGCAAATGTTTCAGTAATTTTTGGCAGTTCGAAATCCTCTCACGACGTTATCAATGCGACATCACGAACTCAAATGACGGTTAATTCTCTCTAACATAGCGAGTTTTACAACGTAATTAGAAAAAATCTAGAAAATTTTTCTCTATAAATGCTATGCACTTCAAGTTATTTCTTAGTCTAAAAAGGAAAGTCATTATGACAAAATTTTTTTACAAATATTCGATCAGTAAAGAAAAAAGTTTACTTCTGCTTAGTTCAGCTCGCGTATCAGTCAAAGTTAATTTAATAAATTCTTCGTTTCTCATTTTGTTATTCTTTAGTTTTCATTAGTAATTCATCAAAATAATAACATGATGCAGCTGCGTCCGTCAGTGCGAAACAGTCGTGTCTATGGAGACGTTGCTCTGACGAGCATTGATGTCAATATCACAGAGGTATAATTCGTATTCTTTTAATCATTCCTAATACATGTTTGTAGATTGTTTGTTAATTTCACTTTCGATGGAAAATTTATTAGAAACATTTTTTAAAGTTCAAACGAGGAATGATCGTATCAATTCATGGAAAAGCTAATAATTGAGGTAACATTGTATTGAGCTTTCTCTCTCTCTGAATGTTTAGTTAAACTTATTGACTTGCTTACTCAAAAAATAATTCAACGGAGAGATTATATTTTTAGTGAACATCTTATCAAAACACATCACGATCTTCTGGCTATTACTAAAGCACGCCACGCATGCTGCGCACGCCAAACACGCCAAATCAATACTAATGTACGTCACTGCGCGGGAAAATTCTTAACTTTGCCCCATGCGCTTTATTTAGTTTTTTTCAAGTTTTTCATGTTTTTTTCTGCTCAGGCTTATGCAAAAGTTTACACTAACGAGGCCGTACGGCTTAGGCTAACGAGACCGTATCAAAAAAATCAACATACATAATAGTGCGTCAAACACTCTTTCTCTCTTTCCCGCGCAGTGGCGTGCATTAGTAATGATTTGGCGTGTTTGGCGTGCGTGGCGTGCTCTAGTAATGGCCGATCTTCTTATTGCTTGATCAAAAATGCTTTTTCCCTTGATTTATTCCTTGTTTTGATGATTATTGTTTAATAAAAATTTATAAAGACGCTTGAGATTGAAGTAGCAAAAGACCTAAATAAAATATGTAGGGTCTACTATGAACTGTTCTAAACCGAATGAGTCTGGATTTTTTCATCGATCTGTTTATTGTAGAGAAAAGTTTTTTGTTGTCTGCGGTCACACAGGCTTTACTATGATTTTTGATTTTGATAAAGAAATAATTTCTAACAAAACTCTAGTCGAATAATTTTTGATTTTTGATAAAGAAATAACTTCTAACAAAACTATAGTCGAATTGTTGTAATAAGTTGAACTATCTCATTTAAGAAGCTAGTCCATCGGGCGGAACGGAACCCATCCATTTCTTAATTCTGTCCTAGAGCGCGAGCGCGTTACCAGTTACACTGCGTAGTCCGTGCGATAGCACTATATGGAAGTTTGAAAGGCATTGTTGATAGGTTGCATCGAGAGAATCGCAATTGCAGCTGTCGGATCAAGCAGCCATCTTTAACTCAG
This sequence comes from Allodiplogaster pararmata, assembly GCA_964056735.1. NCBI lineage: Eukaryota > Metazoa > Nematoda > Chromadorea > Rhabditida > Diplogasteridae > Allodiplogaster > Allodiplogaster pararmata. The sequence goes on along the minus strand of OZ057406.1, from coordinate 39,988,184 downwards.
TGTTTTTGCGAACACCCTGTTTATGCTCACGTTACCTTGAATTAAAAGGGTTGCAGTTGGGAGTGGGCGGTGCTTTGGCTGGTCCTCTTGAGAAGCTGATGTCTTTTCTCATACCAAGGACGCTGTGGCCCGCCATCAAGAAAAGAGTGCGATTCGCTTTGCATCAAAGAGGTTTTTTTCTTTCTCATTATTTTTCTATTTTTCTCTCTCTCTAACTTTTTTTATTTTTCTATTTCTCTTTCTCTTTTCCATCTCTTGCTCTTTCCCTCTCTCTCTTGAAAACCTCTTTTTACAACTCTATCTCTTTTCCCCTCTCTCTTTCTATCTCTCTTACTCTGCATCACTCTCTGTCGCTCTTTTTTCGCTTTCCATTTTCATCTACTAAAATTTCCTTTTTTCTCTTCATTTATCCTTTTTTTCTGTTTTTCTAAACTTTTCCTTATGTTTTTTTTCTTCAGTTTCCTGCTTTTTATCTTTAAAATGCTTCTCTTTTCTCATTCTATTTTCCTTGCATTTTCAGTGCACAAGTATGATATTCAAATTTTCATACTTTTTTGCTAACATTGTACGCGTTATTATCCAACATACCATTTTGAATGTGAAGGATAATCTGACAATTTTTTCTACCCATCTCCGTCCCAATAACTGGTCACTATGGCCCGAGTTGTAATCCAATAACTGGTCACTATGGCCCGAGTTGTAATCCAATAACTGGTCACTATGGCCCGAGTTGTAATTCATCTCCGTCCCAATAACTGGTCACTATGGCCCGAGTTGTAATTCATCTCCGTCCCAATAACTGGTCACTATGGCCCGAGTTGTAATTCATCTCCGTCCCAATAACTGGTCACTATGGCCCGAGTTGTAATTCATCTCCGTCCCAATAACTGGTCACTATGGCCCGAGTTGTAATTCATCTCCGTCCCAATAACTGGTCACTATGGCCCGAGTTGTAATTCATCTCCGTCCCAATAACTGGTCACTATGGCCCGAGTTGTAATTCATCTCCGTCCCAATAACTGGTCACTATGGCCCGAGTTGTAATTCATCTCCGTCCCAATAACTGGTCACTATGGCCCGAGTTGTAATTCATGTAATCTCTCGTATGTATTTGGACAAATCGTCTGCGTAATTCTTGCATGATTTGGTTCCCACTCAGCTAGAAAAGCAAGTTAGTGTAATATTTATATGCTGCTGCCTTTTTTGAATGCTTCTATTGATTAACAGGATTCTCATGTCTATCTAACCTATAAACTAGTCTTTGGAGCGAGATCGAACTTAGCCATTGCTTCATTTCTGACCAGTAGGGCGAACGCGTTACCAGTTACACCACTGAGGACACATTCCTAATCCGTTAGATACTTGTGAATACATTAAGCTTTAATCACAAAATAGTTCACATATAGATTATATGACCAAGTATTATCATAGCTAAAAACTTCAAATCTTTTTCTGGCTCCATGCTCCGATAATACAATGATCCACATTCTGTCTTTCTAGAGCAATTGCTTTATGGAATAAAGTTACAGATAATTTCAAAGAGATTCAAGATATCGAGGCATTCGGCAAGGCTCTAGAAGAAATCGACCTCTCGAATGTCATAGCCCTACCGAACTTTCTGTTGTCAACAGCAAGAGTGGACATCAGCGGAAATTGACCGTTTTATTCCTCATCATTCCCCTTCCTATTTCATGATTCCATATTAGCGATGGCCTTACAAGCTATCCTATGGTAATAAAGAACTACAAACTACAAGAACAGAGGACCTAGACCAGTGAAAATTGTACTCCCGACTACTTCGTTCCAGCAACAAGTTCTATCTTCACTCGACGTTTTATCTTCGTTCCATCCTGATCTACACAAAAGACACAGCCAAACAGAATGCGAAAGAAAATATCACAAAGCCTTCAATGCCTGGAAGTACGACTCGTCTCAGCCTAAACCTTTCATCTACCCTTCTTACATGAAACGTCAGTCTCTTCTGTCATGCAACCTAAAGTACCCTCCAATATCTCTTAGTAAAGTCTGCTCCTCGCTCTCCAACGAAAACATCTCGCCTACCACTACAATATCCAGAAACGCCGAAGAATCCACCTCATGCCCCAGAAAGTCAGACGAATTTGTCTCCAGAAGAAGAAACGTTAGGAAAACCTCTCGTTATTCACCATAGGATAAGTCGGATAAAAGAGCTAGAGAAGAAGTAATCAAATGCTTGTCTTTCAACTGTAGATCAGTGATGAATAAGCTATATGATCTTTATTTTCTTCTTCGTTGCTGTAAATATCACATTCTCTTACTATCTGAGACATGGATGCACAGTGAGCTTCCCGACTACAATCTAACCGATAGTTTACCCTTTACGGTATTCAGAGGTGACAGATTGGCACAAAGAGGAGGAGGCGTAGCCATTCTAGTAGATAATGCCATCTCCTCATCTTTAGTTGTTCAATATAACAAGGCTCAGTGCGAGGGGTTGATAATAGACATTTATCCTAACACATCTTTCTCGTTTGCTTTCTCGGCCATTAGACTGATTAATATATATCGATCTCCTAGCTGTGCAGTAGAAAATACAAAGGATCTCTGCTCGTTTATCACCTCTCATGTTACTGAAGTATTTCCCACCATTCTGTGCGGAGACATGAACCTCCCCAAGACTGGGCAAATCTCACCGCTCCCAATACATGTAGTATGTCTCTTGCGTTCTTAAACATGACATGAGACAACAATCTTAAACAACTCGTACTTTCTCCCACTAGACTTCAGAATACACTCGATTGCCTGCTCTGTAATTCAAATATCATAAAAGACTGTATTGTCAGGCCTCCCTTCTCCACCAGCGATCATGCCTCAACATACAGTACCGCCCAAAATGTTATAATATATAGGGTTATTGAAAATAACTTTTTTCAAAGATAAAATTCAAAGCTCAAATTTTCACAGAAGTTTTTTTGGGTGTCTGTACCGTACCGGACGTCGTTTTGAGTGATTTATTATTTATCTCCAGGAAATACACCGAAATTGGTATATCTTCCATTTTTCAGTTTTTCTCCATGATTTTTTTAGTTGATTTTTTTTGTTTACCGAACTTCATTCATAAAAATTTTGTTTCAAGTCATGGTTCGAACTGTTGGACATCGAAATACAAGTAAAAGAATGCAAGAAGCTGTTGTTGCTGGGGCGAAACAGGGCCGGTCACAGAGCGAGCTCGCTCAGCAGTTCGGGGTAACTCAGAGCGCTATCTCCCATATCCTCCGGCGTTTTCGAACCCAGGTGAACGAATTTTCTACAACTGAATAACTTTGGAACACAAAAAAATTGCAGGGACGAGTCATCGTGAAGACAAGTTCGGGGAGACCCCGCGTAACTTCGAGGTACATGGACCGAAGCATCCTGCGCGCATCTCGCGAAGACCCGAAACGCACTGCTACAGACATTCAAGCTGTCATATCAACGCCCGCGACTCCTGCTCCTTCAATAACTACCATCAAACGCCGTTTGCAAGCCGCTGAACTGAATGGAAGGCGGCCTGCAAAGAAGCCTTTCATCAGCGAAAAAAATCGTAAAGTTCGAGTTCATTGGGCTAAGGATCACCTCAGTTGGACACGCCGTGAGTGGTCTCAGATTGTTTGGAGCGATGAATCCAAGTTTAATATGTTCTGCAGTGACGGTCTGAGGTGGGTAAGACGTCCAGCGGGCAAGCGTTTCCTGCCGCAATACCAGTCGCTCACAGTCAAACATGGCATTGGTTCTGTGATGGTCTGGGGCTGTTTTTCCGCCAGTGGCATGGGTCAAATTAGACGTATTGTCGGAAATCTCGATCGTTACGGCTATGAGAACATAATGGAAAGCACTATGCGCCCTTGGGCCCTCTCCAAATTCGGCCGTGGGTTCACCTTTCAACAAGATAACGACCCGAAACATCGATCTCAGCACGTTCAGAACTGGTTTCGCCGTCGGCATGTGGATGTTTTGGACTGGCCGAGCCAGTCTCCCGATTTGAACATCATCGAAAATTTATGGGAACATTTGCAACGAAAATTGACGGGAAGAAGATGCAGAAATGCTGATGAAAAGTTTAAGCAGCTAGAGGAGGAATGGAAGGCGATTTCGCAGGCAACCATTGACTCTTTGATTGATTCTATGCCTCGTAGATGTCAGGCAGTCATTGACTCGAAAGGATATGCCACCAAATACTAGAATATTTGTTTTATTACTTCGAAAAAACTGAACATCTCTATAAGCACTTTTTACTATTTCCATTTTTTTACGAATAAACCTAATAAAGCATTTTCCAAACTTGTTCTATAACTCGAAACATGTGAATTTGGCTTGTAAAAAATATCTGAAAATTTGATCTTCATTCGTTTTTTTTTTTTGAAAAAAGTTATGTTCAATAACCCTATATATTATAACATTTTGGGCGGTACTGTACTTTGAAATCAGAGATAGAGCCAAGCGTATTATCACAAGCACCAGCTCATCGTTAGACTGGAAAAAGGCAGATTGGGAAATAATCAACTCAGACCTCTTTAGCATCGACTGGACTTACATGCTCTCAAACCTAACTATTTACGAAAGAGTCGACAAATTAACCAACATCAACCAATTCATAATGGATAATAGGATTCCTAAAATTAAGAATATCAAAACACATTTGAAGTATCCCCCTAAGATAAGAAGATTATACAGCTTCCTACAGAGAAGTAACAAACGCAACCCTCTCTCCATTACGTCATTACGCACATCCAAGAATCTTCACAAAGAACTAGTCAAATTCGAGGTTCTTAGGGAAGACAAGCTTAAGTTCCCGAGAAACTATAAGGTATTCTTCAGAACTATATCCAACCGCATTAAAAGCAACACATCTATTCCTGCTCTCATAGTGAACAATAAACCAACTACTATCCCCTTCGAACAAGCAACTCACTTCGCTGAGTACTTTGATAAGTTTTAACCCTTACCAATCAGTGGACCCCTTCAAATCTCTCGCCCGAATTTTCACCTCGACCACATTAATGATATCTCCCCTTTTGAGGTGAACTCCATCCTGAAACGAATCGCTCCGAAACTGAACTCGTCCCCTGATTTTATTCCAAGTAGACTACTCAAAAATTGTCTGGACTCACTGGCCATACCTCTCTTCATCATTTTCACCAACTCACTAACCTTAGGGCACTACCCCAATGGCATACTACATCCCAAACAACATGGTTTCCGCCGGAGACGGTCCACGGTAACATCCCTGGTAGAGGCTCATTCCATTTACCTCACGCTTCAGAGAAAAAAAAAAGACTTTGACATCTGTCTAGTCGACTTTTCACGGGCTTTCGACTCTGTAAACATAAGATTTCTTGTTCACAAACTTGAAAAAGTGGGAAAAACGGGCAACCTCCTCTGTCTTATCCGTTCTTTTCTCACGAGCAGGTCCTCTAAAGTCTCAATCGGAGATACATTATCAGGCTCTAAAGTATACAACAGTGGTGTTCTCCAGGGGAGTTGCCTTGGACCCCTCCTCTTTTCAATATTTATAAATGATATCATGGAGCACATAGAGCCAGATGTCCATGGTTTTCTATATGCCTATGACCTCAAAATTTTTTCCAAAAACAGAGACTCTCTTCAGAAAAGTCTGGATTCCATTTCCGATTACTCACTGACCTGGGGACTTGGTATATCAACTCAAAAATGCTTTATCATGCACTGTGGTCCTAGGAATCCAAAAGTAACATATCACCTAGAAGACAATATTATACCAACTACTTCATTAGTGAAAGATCTTGGCATTACATTTCAGGAAGATATCACATTCTCTAAACATATTGAACTAACCTCCCTAAAGTCCCAAAAATGTATAAACATGATCTTTAGAGCTTTTAAAACCAAATCAATTAAAGTTCTGCTCAGAATATACACCACATACATAAGACCCCTTATTGAATATGGGAGTGAGGTATGGTCCCCAGTAACTATCGGTCTCGTTAACTGCATAGAAAAAGTGCAAAGATCATTTACACGAAGGTTACTACAAAGGGCGGGATTACCCAAAATGAGTTATGTTGCTAGACTGAATTTTCTTTCCATCTCCTCGCTTGAATATAGAAGAAATGTGGCCGATCTTGTGTTTATCCATAAATGTCTTCACGTAAATATTCAAATAAATTACTCAAATATGTTTAAACTTTGCCCATCGCCTTATTCGCTGAGAGAATCGAATAACTACAGAATATGCTTGCCGTGTAAATATCAAAGCAGAACAAGCACTTGTGACTCAAGAATGATTAATGTCTGGAATAAGTTACCTTGCTCTTTGGTTTCTACAAGCTCTTCTAGCATTTTTAGAAATGAACTTATCAAGCTTGATTGTGAGACCATTGTCACGAACTCTAGAATAAATTTTTAACTCAAGTGCTTTGTTTCTTCAAATGTTTTGTTTCTCCTCTTTTTTCCATTATATTTGTGTTCTCGGTTAGCTCTCGAATGATAAAGAGTGAGTTGAATATTTGGAATTTCAAGTTCTTAATTGCGGATGAATAGTTCATAACTGAAGATACAAGCTTTGCTTTCTTTGCTTCTTTGTGTGCTTTCCGATTCCCCTTAAATGAAATGTTCATGATTGTTCTTGTCATATTTAGACCATCTCACTTTCCATCACCTTCACTGAATTCACTTTTTTTGTGACAGTGTCATCTGTTTCGTCACTCAACATGATGTTTTGTTTCAAGCGGAATAAAGAATTGAAAAAAAGTAGATTGTGATTTGGTGAGCTCTTATCCGCAACGTTAAAACCCACTTATCTGTCATTTCTCTGCCTGGGAGTGCGAGCGCGTTGCCAGTTGCACCACGGTAAGACATTGCTATTCCGTGCGAGAAAAAATATCGGAAAAACTCAATTGCTCAGTTATACATATTTCCTAATCAGGCGTGCAACTTCCGATGCTCTGTGGAGTCCAGTTGGAGAACTTAGCTCTCTCATATGCCCCTCGAACAGCCGTGGTGGACACGGACTTCTCCTTTGACCTCGCCTTGTTCCTACGCAAGTTCAAGGCCTTCCTCAACCACAAGGCCGAGCTTTCCGGCAAATCTCCAGTTTACGTATGAGTTAGCCATTCCAGGCTCAGGAAATTATGTGAACTTTCTGCGATGTAAGACATCGCATCAGTCTAAAGATGCAACATTTCATCTTCAGCTCAAATACAATAGAAACACTATTAATCATTTAAGACGCGGGTGTGTGAGAAAGGTGATGAACCTCTCTTTGTCTGGTGAAAGGTCATGAACCTCTCTTTGTCTGGTGAAAGGTCATGAACCTCTCTTTGTCTGGTGAAAGGTCATGAACCTCTCTTTGTCTGGTGAAAGGTCATGAACCTCTCTTTGTCTGGTGAAAGGTCATGAACCTCTCTTTGTCTGGTGAAAGGTCATGAACCTCTCTTTGTCTGGTGAAAGGTCATGAACCTCTCTTTGTCTGGTGAAAGGTCATGAACCTCTCTTTGTCTGGTGAAAGGTCATGAACCTCTCTTTGTCGGGTGAAAGGTGATGAACCTCTCTTTGTCTGGTGAAAGGTCATGAACCTCTCTTTGTCTGGTGAAAGGTCATGAACCTCTCTTTGTCTGGTGAAAGGTCATGAACCTCTCTTTGTCTGGTGAAAGGTCATGAACCTCTCTTTGTCTGGTGAAAGGTCATGAACCTCTCTTTGTCTGGTGAAAGGTCATGAACCTCTCTTTGTCTGGTGAAAGGTGATGAACCTCTCTTTGTCTGGTGAAAGGTCATGAACCTCTCTTTGTCTGGTGAAAGGTCATGAACCTCTCTTTGTCTGGTGAAAGGTCATGAACCTCTCTTTGTCTGGTGAAAGGTCATGAACCTCTCTTTGTCTGGTGAAAGGTCATGAACCTCTCTTTGTCTGGTGAAAGGTCATGAACCTCTCTTTGTCTGGTGAAAGGTCATGAACCTCTCTTTGTCTGGTGAAAGGTCATGAACCTCTCTTTGTCTGGTGAAAGGTCATGAACCTCTCTTTGTCTGGTGTTATATCTTTCCCCCGACTGCTTGCTTGAAGAAATAGGGCGAAAATTTGTGTCGGCAGAAATAATGCGCGAACGTTCAAAACTCAGAAAAGTTTTGTCTTCACGCTATAGCTGTTAACATCGAATTCATATGTTCGCTAAAAAATCATTTGTAGTTTCTAAAAGAATCACGATATTTATTTATATTATATGGGTCAAACAACCACATATAATTAAGTTTCGAAAATGTTGAAGCAATACTAACTTTTTGTTTCCCCGTTACTTCGCAAAAACTCTAACCGAATCTTCCATATTCAAGACTGAATGAGAATTTTTGCATTTTTTTCGATGAGAAGTGTTCTACAAGAAAATATTTAATTCAGATAACGTTTCCGAAAAATCAGGCTTACGTTTAAACGCATTGACCTAAATACTTGTATATGTAGTTTTCAATTGCTATAAGCAAAATTGCTTAAAACGCGAAAAAATTGCCTTAATTTGTTTTCTGAAGTTTTTTTTCGGTGTAGCCTGCTCATGTTTTTTTGCTGTGGTTTTCCCAAACTGTAGTTCAAAAGCTCTTTGATTATAGTTTAGTATGTCTGGTTGTCTTTTTTTCAGAAAGTCAAGTAGGATCCAATATGTAGAACGCCACGGAGTTTTGATATTTCTTCTCAGTGGTAACATGATATTTCGTACCGCAACCTTTCGCATCCTAATTTCGTACTCGGTCTAATGTAATATATTTTTGGAACTGGTCAAGGCTTGGTTCAGTTCACGCTAACGAGGCCTTACGGCTTACTACGAGACCGTATGGAAAAAAGCAACATAATTACAGCACTAGATTTTTTTTAATTTGCGAAATTTTGGGTGCGAACTGTTGTGTTGCGAAATGTCATGGAATCATTCTTAACTACATCAATTTGACATACGGTATTGAGCCTGGTTTTTACTTAAAGAAACCACCCTCAAGCGGTATTTTTCTCATTTGTTTAAGGTTTACCACATTTAGATATTCGGTCTTGTTTTCAACTTTTTCAAATGTGAGTTGGAAACATTTGAATAGTGTTCTCGGCATTTTCGTTTAGAAAAAACTCGTTTGGATTCTATTGAATGCTTAATAATTGATATGTTGATGTTTACCGAACCCTCCATGTGGCATCAATGACTTATGCAGTGTTTTTATTTGCGAAAACATAATGAAACATAACGACATCCTGTTTTTTCGAATTGTGTGAACGTCTTGTTCTAATCTAAAATTTAAAATTTGTACAATTTTTTTTACTCTCTCGCCGCAATAAAAAAAGAAGTCGCTGCTCATGTCTCTTACGTTATATCTTTCTCACTAATTGTACAAGTCTTAGGTTAGAAGAAGACGTTCAAGTAATTCGAAAAAAAGGGTTGTTAGTCTTTGAAATATGTAAAAGAGGGACAATTACAGTTCAAAAGTTTCTTTTAAAAAAAACGTAAAAATAGACAGAATAAAAGGAAGCAAATTCTCTGTATGAAATTTCGTGTTTTATGTATAACATCACCAAAAATGATGGTGATTCCCGATTCGCATAAATGTTTCAAAAGTCTGGTTTTTGAAAAGGGCATAAAGCAACTCTGTATTTTTTTGCGAATAATGCGATACTTTGAAATTTCATTAAGCAACATCCAAAACCAAGTGCATGAAATGAAGTCTTTAAATGTAATTTATTTTTGATTTTGAATATTGATAGTAATTAACAGAATTCTGACCGGTTCATATTGAGTGCAGGAACTTTGATAAAAATTCACGCCAAGAAATTTGGAACTGAAGTTGAAAAGGCAAGAAATCTTTTGAAGCTCAAAGTTACGCACACGCTAAAAAACGATGAAATACCAAGAAATGTTCACAGAAAATAAATCCAAATAATGTTAAGAGGATCAAGACATATACACATGACAGAAAACTTTCTTAAAAATACTGGTTAAGTATCCAACATCTAAGTCAGTCAGACAATTTGGCTAATTTATCTCCGATCGCACTCTAGTTGGAGCTTTCACAAGACAAATCCTTCGTTAGTCATCCGAAGCAACATAGCTTTAATTCTGATATAAAATATCTAAAAAAATAACACTTCTTAGTTAAAGGACTATTAATGAGCGATGTATTAGATAGAGGTGAAGCTAACACGAAATAACTATTACTGTAACAAACAAATATCGGTGTGAGAGAACGCATTTTAATGAAATGGCAAGAAATTCGATACTGTATTTAAAAAAAATTATGTTTTATCAAAACTCTCGGATTACGGAGGTGAGAAAAATAAAAATGGAGGTGTTTTCGAATAAGTTGTAAAGTTATTAGAATGTACAAACTAGAATAAAGAATAAGCGCCAGCTTCGTGCTGACCTACGTTCAATAAAAACAACAAACTATGAGGATGCGCATTACGGTTTTCGCTCTATCATAAACTAAGCAAGATATAGAGTGTAAAATTGTTTCGGAAACGTATCACATTGGAAAAAAAATTTATGAAAAATACTTGTGTATGCGAAAGTTTCGTTAAGAAAACGATGACATGGGAAAAAAAAGTTATTTGGACGTTTCAAAGCGGGAAATTTTGTTTTTAAATTTAATTTTTAAGTCAGCTGGCAATTTATTTCGTCCCAATTATTCGAATTGAGCCGCTGATATCATCAAAAAAGCAATCTAACATTGGCTTACACACTTTCTCCATTGTCACTATTCCATTAATTTTTCTTATGTTCTAGAGAGATGTTCAAAGCATTTCAAATAGCACTATCGCACGGAATAGCAATGTGTCACCGTTGTATGATGGTAACGCACTAGCTCCTAGATTGAAAAGAAAGGGCTGGTTTCGATCCCCGCCTGGTGAAAACAGCTTTTTTTTCTTGCGATGGTAAAATCAAATGGCGTTCTATAAAGAAAGAGAGAGAGGGGAATAGAGATTCGAAAGTTTACTTAAACTATCAAACAAACGAATTTACTCATAACCATTAAAAACTTCTAGTTTTATATTTTTTGTAGTTATACAATAATAATATTAATTAATCTAAGATCAATGATGAACTATATTCAATCAATAATATGTAATGATCAAATATTATCAATCAAAAAACACGGTCATCAACAAATGATGACTGATTTGTGCTGAAGATGCGCTTTAGAAAGCAGCTGTCGGTGTGTCTCTTCTCATGGTTAAGATGACCGAGTCATTTGAAGATCTGAAACTAGGTTTGGGAAGGGTTAGTGAAGCAAAGGGTAAATAACTAAAACTTTCAGGAAAAGGTGAGAAGCCAACCAAGCAGAACTTTCTTACATATTTTGATCAAAAACTTAGCCGTGGCCATAGAAAGGAGTGGTTGATTCAGGTGAAACAGGCAACACTCAAACCCCAAATTGAGTAGAAATCTTATGGTTCTTGGGGAAAAATAGGTTTTTCTTCTCACAAATAGTTATGTTATTGGGATCGGTGCCATTGGTGTCAAGTTCAAAGCGAATTATAAAAAATCATTATTAATTTGAAACGACACGATTCAAGGTGCATAGAATACTGGTGAAAATAGTGTGAGTAATAATCTGGTTCAGTTGATAAATATAATTAGTAGTGAAGTGGACGGGATACTGGGTAGTTCTCCGCGTTGCCTCTGCAAGAGAAAGAGCGAAGGGTATTGAAATCGACTATGAAATTCTAATGACTCCGAACCATGTACGATGACTCACTACCCTACTGACAAGAAGTGAATATGTAAAGTTTTATGTTCTTCACAGAAATGGATGCTTCTCTATCAAAGCATGGGAAGGGGGCTCAACAGGTTTGATAAAGATGTTAACTGGAAATATTTCGTCTTTATTCATTTATTGAAAACGATAATACTAAAATTTTGTATACTATTGGATCCGCCAAAAGAAAGAAACTCTAGCTGACTTATATATACTTTGAAATTTAGAAATGATTAGTTTTAGAAGAACACAAGTTTTCTCTGGTAAAAGAGTAAATCACTGAGGAATAAATCAAATGACTATAGACTTTTCCGTACGGATCAAACTGAGATAACAGCGTGATTCAGCAAACTAATTAAGGAATTGAAACGATGAGGGTCGGTGAATTTAGAGAGGCTTCATCTGCATACGTTTTGACTACAAATCCGAGCACAAGATCACCCTTCCAAGAGCAAATAAAAGTAACCTGTCTCTTTGTGCTATGACGACTCCCATGTCCACGATAAACAGTAGGGCACTCAAGAAATAAAAAGCCTGCAAAACCATGAATATTTACTATAAGTAAAAACTGAAAACCAGGAGTTTTTATCTTTATCTTTGCTAAGACCCTTGCTTTTAAATTGAGGATTTTTCTGATGGGAAGAAAAATATACATACTTACCGCCGAAACAGCCCATCCCTTGACGACGAAGTCAATTTGACATCCGGGAAGACCTGCGCATCCGGAGAAGACACCGTTACCGATTGCCTAATTGAACCACATTGGTTTTTGTTTAAAGAGAAAATTAAGAGAAAACTGCTGAGCAGATTTGAAAAAAGTTAATGCATAAAAAGTGAATAGATTATAATATTTGTTTTTCCAATAAACGGAGAATGATTTTCGTATTGATGTAATGACTATATTGTTCAGTTCATTCAATCATTTCGCGCGACGGTATGGTGACCGATCGTAAAAGCGTAAAAGCTTGGATTTTTTATTTGTTTAATGACTGCACATATTCAGCGATACGGTGCATGTTACTACTACTAAACTTGATTTTTTTTCAGCTAACATTTATAAACCGTGAGTCAAAGTTGTTATAATTAGATAACTTATACACCGAGAAAGCATCCAAGTCGAATAAATCACTCAGTAAAAAATGATTGAAGCAAACGCATATATACATATTTCATCTGCACTTTTCGTTTCAAAGACGAACATTCAACAATATACAGAAAATTTCCTTACTGAGTGCTCGGTGGTTTCTAATAAGAATGTAAACTGATTTGGAACAAATAAATGTTTTGATTAACTAAATTGTGTTTCAGCGATATTGGTGACAGATTTTTCAAAAAGAAAAACCTGGATGAAAAAGCCAATGTGGTCAAATCCAGTGGCGTACCACGTCTCCACACCTCCAAAGATCAGGAAAGCGATGAGGCAGAGGGCGCATACTGCGACTTGCTGCAAAGAAAAAATATTTTTGCTGCTGTAGTAGAAAATGTACATATTTTACCCATTTATTCGCCGTGTTTGATACCCACGCTGGGAATACAGCAATGAGATTACAGTCTGCGATTATCCATTTCATTACAATGAGTTCTAATTACCAAACCGACGTTTACTACCAGAATTAATGACAAAGGCAATGATTATGACGCCGGTTACATAATGATTGCTGATTGCTATTGTTGAGCAGATCACAATTTCGTTCAGTATTTTTACTATGAAAAACGGTTTGTTTTAATTTGTTAGCGTTTGAAGTATTATATCCAAGTTCTTTTCTCTTTTCTCTCCTGCGGATAATTCACCTCGAAAACAACTCTGGAAATTTTCTCGATTATTTTTCTGGCCGGAGAAAGTGGACAGTAGGTCAATTATCATGGAGGTATGGTCGGTTGTTCAGAATGAGATAGATAGAAGCCGATCTTCAAGAGCTCGGCAAATCTTAGCGAGAACTTATAAAAATAAGGTGAGCTAACACTGAAGAAAGGCGACCAAATTGCCGAAAAAACTACTCGAGCAAACCAAAAGACCAACTATAAAAGTAAGTTATAGTCGGGATGCCGCAATCATGGAGCAATCATCATATTGTTCAGAAGGATCACAACTAGTAGCACAGTGGAGAGGAAGAGAAAAGAGTAAAAAAGGAGAAAGTGAGCGACAGCGAGAGAGAGAGAGAGAGAGAGAGAGAGAGAGAGAGAGAGAGAGAGATAGGGGGGTAAGAGAGGGGAAAATAGAGAGGAAGAGAGAGGGAGCGATCGAAGTAGAAAGAGAGAAAGACAGAGAGAGAGAAGAGCGAGAAGAAAGAGAGAAGGAGAGAGATCGCGAAAGAGAAAAAGAACAGAGGGAAGAGGATGAGAACAGAAAATTGAAAAAGAGGAGAAAGAAAAAATAATGTAACGAACAACAAGAGAAAAACCAGAAAAAAATTACGAAGAGAGAAAGACCGAGCGAGAGGAGAGAGAAATAAAGATAGAAAGAGAAAGAGAGAGAGAGCAAGAAAGTGAGAGAGAGCAAGAAGGCGAGAGAGATCGAGAGGGATAGAAATAGCAACAGAGAGAGAGAGGGGGAGATCAATGGAGAGAGAGAAAAAGAGAGAGAAATAGAGACAGAGTAAGAGAGCAAGATAAAGAAAGTAATATATATATAGAGAGAGAGCAAGAGAAAGAGGCTAACAAGTATCATACACCGAGTCCTTATGAGGATGCGCCAAAGACGGAAAGTGTACATAATATTGGAGGATGAGCACGAAGCACATCGAATGCGCATGAGAATACCGGAAACTGTTGGGAGAGACTCCCTATGGCGATACAAGTTGGTACGTACTTTGTTTAATCTCTTCTATGAATTTACTCTGCTCCCTCTCTCTCCCTTCCTGTCTCTCTTCCCCCCCCCCGCTCTCTCTCCCTTCCTCTGTCTTTCTCTTACTCTCTAACTTTTCTCTCTCGCTTTTTTCCTTTTTTGAAGGTTTTTTTTCTCCATCGGTGAAACTATTTTCGTCCTCTTCTAGTAGTTTCAAATTTCTCGCTTCGTGTTTTTTTGTTCTCGCCTTTTTAATAATTTTTTTCTTTAAAAAATGTACTCGAAAAACTTGTTTGTTTCTTTGAAGGAGATTTTTTGAGCAGACAATTCATGTCATGAATACAACTGTTCATGATTTGATTAGATTTCTAGGCATACTTAAGTTCGAAAAAGTCGCTCTGGTCGATGTCTCGAAAACTCATGAAACCCGGAAGGCTGCTAAGAAAGCCACTTTTAATCTTACCCGATTAAAAGTACATCTCAAATAATGGAGTTCAGTCAATCAACAATGAGCTCTTTTCAATCGATAATGAGTTCAGTCAATCAACAATGAGCTCTTTTCAATCGATAATGAGTTCATTCAATCAACAATGAGCTCTTTTCAATCGATAATGAACCTTCGTTAGCAAATAATGAGTCTTTTTCAATCAATGTTGTGCCCTCAATCGAACATTCGTCACTAATAAAATGATCTACAGGTTACTGAGAATTTAAAAGCTTCTGAAAAATATTTAATTTTTCTAGTCTTTGATCAATGAAAAATTCACCGGAATAATCATGGCTGATCCGGCGGCGAGTTGAACGCAGGAAAGTCCGAGCGAAGCCAAGGCGAGCACCAGTGAGATCACGATCAGTGCCACTTGACCGTACACACTTAAACAGCCAACACTAAATGTGAATGTGATGAACGTATCTCAATGTGATGGAGGTATTGTAGTACTATATGTATGAACCGCAAATAGCCCATTTTGTGATAACGAATGATCGGAAAGAATTAGTTTGTTCCACCATTATAAAAACTGAGCATTTCTAGAATAATACTTTTTAAGAATGAATAAAGAATGAATGAATGATTGAATGCATGAATGAATGACTAAATGAATGAATGAATACAAGCTCTGATTGTGTTAAGCGATTCAAAGCACTTGCTATGGAAAGGTTCTTACTTTTTTCAGTTGAAAATGGGAAAAAAAATTTTCTAAAGATTTTTCGTTTCAGACAACAACAAAATAAACGTTTTCTTACCCGAAAACTTCAAAGAACACTTTTTTTAAATTTTTTTTAAAAAACGAGTCTGTAACTACTGCCCTAATAACAATCTAACTCTGAAAAGAGATTTTAAACAAAGCGAACCTACTCCGTACTTCTCTTCAAAAGATCAAACTAATACGAGCTAATTGTGCAATTTACTTGAATAAGCCGATTCCCTGGAAACACCAACTTCTGTCCTTTCCCTTGGAAGTGCAGTCCATTACTCCATCGATCGGCGTTCATAGGAAAGATGGAGTTTTGACCGGGACAGATCTCCCTGGAAATGGGCTGCCCGTTGAGGTAGCGCGTGAAGCACGCGCCTGGAGCGGTCAGAATCAATACCATGGCGATGATGGAGAGTAGCTTAACCATCAAGAGGTGATTATCGTCAATAAATGCGAACCGATTGTTTGAATATTCAAGTTCTGCCGTATATGAGCGTATCTCGATTTCAAAAGCTCTGCGGGCCTCTTTTTTCCGTTTCAAGGACGGTTTTCACGTTAATATCAACAAAATTACTTTATTTTGCCGTGATCAGGTCATTGTTCAGGCATTTTTGAACCTCTGTGTTCTTTACTTACGCATTATAGAACCTCTACTAGGAACGATGTCTGGTTGTATATTTAAGGTCTAAAACATTTCCCATGGTATTCAAACAAGTATAATACAAGACAAGCGCACTCTCTCAGAATTCGTCTGTCTATCGTTTACCCGACTAGGTTGTCTACGTTTGTCTCTAGATCAATAGCAATATGGAACTCTCTTCCGGAAGATATCGTTGTAATCGAAAGTTCTTCAAGTTTCGCGACAAGGCTAAAAAAATCCATTTGAAGTTGTGCTTCCTTGTCCGAGTGTAACAGATTGACGATTATTTGTATTTACATACATATGTATAGGACACAATCTTCTGATTATAAAAAACTATAGACAGCTTTTTCATATCATTTTTTTTTCTTAGATGATATTTGGATTATTTGAATGCCATTCAGCACTTTTGAATGAATGATTGTTTTTTTGTCTCCCTATCCTACGCGTCCATGCTAATTGGAACTACCATTCATAATTGTATTACAAGTTGTTGTTGTTCTTGCTTGGAATAAATGAATTGAATTGAATTGAAAACTTTTTTCCATCAAAAAGTCATTACTGTGAAGATAGCTGAGAACGTATAAGAACCTTTTCCCCAGAACTATTACTGTAAATAGGTATTGAACGTGTGGGTTCATGGAGAACCTTGATTAAGTTAGTCTCACATACACCCAAAAAAGACCCATGAATATGGTTCGAAATTCCTTCCCGAGAAGATGACGGAATTTCATGACACAGCCCAAGACTTAGTTGATTCTTTCTGCATTTTTGGTATACATGAATGACTCATGCATCTATTGCCGTTTCTCGTTATTATAGGAGAAAGCGAGGCGAACCCAGGAGAACAGCAGTATGACGTTGACTAGTACAAACTGGTTTAGGTTGTTTAGAGGAAAATTACCTTGTATTCCTTATACGAAGTCGTAAACCGATAAACAGTTAAAATAATTGAAATTTGTTTTGTTAGAAATCTACGATCGAAGAAAAAAAACCAACCAAGACAAAACCTCTTATGCAGAAGGAAATGCCGGCGAACAAGCGAGTGGCAGTCATTCTGCAGTGAACACGACAAATGTTGTTTGTCTATTCTGGTCAAGTACACACGACAAAAGTTGTTTGTCTATTTTGATCAAGTACACACGACAAAAGTTGTTTGTCTATTTTGATCAAGTACACACGACAAAAGTTGTTTGTTTATTTCTATCAAGTACACACGACAAAGTGAACACGACAAAAGTTGTTGGTATATTCCGGTCGAAGTACGCTCCGAAAAATATTAAGTAACAGAGTTACAACTCATTGAATCTGGCAGAATGTAAAGGACTTTTCTCCTTTAAGTCGAAAATCAAAAGTGAAATCAAAAATGGAAGTTATAAACTGGAAAGAAACACTTCAACAGTTTCATCAAAAGGGGTTAAACATAGCTAGGAGGCGAGGAAATATGTTTGAATGAGTAAAGGCAACTAAATCGTCAGTGGAGCTCTCCTGTCTATTCATCTCTTTTGCAGCTCTTTCATTCTCTCTTCTTTCTATCTCCTCTATGTATATCTTTTTTCCCTGTCTTTTTGTCCTCTGTCTCTTTTTTCTACATCTTTGTCTATCTCTCTTCGCGTTGCTCTCTCTCTCTCTTTCTATCTCGCTCTCTCTCTCTTTCTTTCTCTCTCTCTCTCTCTCTCTCTCTCTCCTTTTTCTCTCGTATTATCTTTCCTGTACTTCTCTCTATGCAATTACACACCAAGCCTTACTGACTGCCAACTGAAAAATCTCTGATGCTATCCCTTACTAGAATACTTCTCGCTCAAAACTATATACAGTATACTTTCTTTCTATATCTTTCTGTCCCATACATGTTTCTCGCATTTTCCTTTGTCTGTATCAAACTATCGGGAGATCTCTCTCCATTTCCTTCTCGTAATCTTTCCTGACTTCTCTCCCTCTCTCTCTCTCTCTCTCTCGCTCTCTCTCTCTCTCTCTCTTCATCTCTATCTCGTACTCTTGCATGACTATTACATAGACAGAAACCACGTTCTGATATAACTCCATCGAGTTAGAGAGGTAATCTACCGAAACATTGGTCATACTTGACTACAGAGCAGATCAACACGAAAAGAGTGAAGTATATTAAATGAAAATTCTTACCCCAATTCGGAAATGTACTCAAATCGCAAGTAGTCTAAGGAGTACAGTTACCTACTACATACTTAAGGACAATTGCTAGGTGGCCTGCTCTTCGGCCGAGTCATATCCTTGCCGGACTGAAAATACACGCAGGAGAGATTCTTTATCTACTTTTCATAATTGCATTAGATGTCGAATTCTCCGCCTTCCCCTTCTCTCTCTATATATATTATATTCTCTTTTCTTCCAACTTTAGCAGAGTTTTGCCTATATTATTTTTTCTCTCTTTCTATTTTTTCTTTATATTCATTTACGTTGCTCACAAGTTTAATATATAACTACTACAAGCAAGACCCACTTTCAATTACATTCATCGACTTGATCACCCGCCAAAGGCACAAAGCTGGTGAACATAAGGCAATAAAGAGAAGGGCTGACTCATAAGGGCTGAGAGAGATAAAGAGAGGGACAGAGAGGAAGAACAAGTTAGCAAGATTATGGAAGACTCGGAATTGTGGGGGGGATAGAAACAGAAAGCAGGGCAGAGTTTTCGACATGATGAATCTCTTCATGTATTGTGCAAAAGTGGATGAGCATCGATGCGTGTTTATCTCTCTCACTGAGATTCTTTCTTTTGTTTGATACTGGAGAGGAAGAGAGGAAGAGAGGTGAAGAAAGGCAGGGAGTTAGGGATAAGGTTTGAAGAGAAAGAGTCTAGAAAGGAGAGAAAAAAACAGAGTTTAAATGATAAGAGAAAGGTAGAGAGAGAAAGTTGAGATAACATAAAAAGAGAGAGAGAGAGAAAGGTTCACGTAGAGCGAAGTCAGATTAAGAGACGTCTGCATCGTAATCTACTTGAACTGTAGTAGTTTCGCTGCCTCTTCATCCTCTCTATGCTGTAACCACGTCCTACTTTGGCATCAGAAATGTGATGACCACTGCATGAGCCTGAGGAAAAGCTGTTTATTAGCTCATTTTTGCCTTCTCTGACACATACAAAACTTAGCTACATATTAGTAGCAGAGAACGACCACAAATAAGAATAATCTCTCACGCTTAGAGCACACAGTTCATTTTTTCTCTATAAATCTTCCCAGTCTACAATTTATAGGTTGTCATGGAGCAAGACTGATTGGGCCACTATCAACTATGAAATTGCTTCGATAGACTGAACCGTTCTCTTTGCATGTCTCACGATTGATCAGTGCGTTGAATTACTTACATGTAAGCTGAATGATTTCATCGATAAGCATGTTCCTCGGCAGAAGCCTACGAGACCTCACTTTTCTTATCCTAGAAAAATCCGTCTTTTGTTCAGTTTTCTTCAGAGAAGTAAGAGACGTTCGAGAAGTAAGAGACGTTCGCATACTTCAATCCAGACTGTTCGAACTTGCAAACGATTACATAGAGAAATTCTGAAGTTTGAAACTCAGCGTGAAGAATCTCTCTCGATGCCTAAGAATTTCAAGGTATTTTATCGCTCTCTATCCAATAGGTTGAAAACCAAGATCTCCCCGAGTGCTTTGATTGTTAATGATCGTCCTGTTACGCTCGCCATCGATCGTGCAAATGCTTTCTCGACTTTTTTCCACTCCATTAACCCTATCGTCACACAAGGTCCCTTACCACTGACCTCTCCCAACCACCCGCTCTCATATAACGAGATTTTAACCCCTCTAACTGTTTCCAATTTAATCGATAAGATGCCTTCAAAGGTGAACAGTTCATTCGATCGTATCCCTAAAATCTATCTCAAGAATTACAGAGATTCTATTGCTGTTCCCCTTTCCATCACTTTTTTCAAATTGTTTAACCTCAGGATATTTCCCCTTTCATTGGAGAAAAGGTATCATTAAACCAATTCACAAGAAAGGTTCTAGTTCCGCAATCAACAAATATCGACCCATTACACTCAATTGCTCCTTGTCGAAATTGTTTGAGAAACATATTCATAACATGTTGTTTACTCACATAGAAACTCACAATCTCCTGCACAGATGATTTCGACGTAGAAGATCTACTGTGACCTCACTCGCGGAGTCTTAATCAATCTATCTTGCTATGCTGAATACTAAACAATGTTTCGATATTTGCTATATAGACCTTTCGAGAGCATTTGACACCGTTAACCATCGATTCCTCATTCACAAGTTGATATGTCATGGTGTTCACTCATCTCTTCTTAGCCTTATAACCTCATTCCTCACTAACAGGAATGCACAAGTTCAAGTTGAAGATGTATTGTCTGAAAGTTTACCCTACCATTCCGGAGTGCCTCAAGGCAGCTGCCTTGGGCCTCTATTCTTTACCATTTTCCTTAATGACATTATCAATATCATTCCTGAGAACGTTCATTGTTTTTTATATGCAGACGATATTAAATTTTTTTCGGTCGACCCACTATCTCTTCAAGCAGCCTTAGATTGTGTGTCTGAATACGCTCAAATGTGGTCCCTGTCAATTTCTACCCCAAAATGTTTCGTTATATATTGTGGTAGCAGCAATCGTAAATTCTCATACTCGATTGACGGAAACTTTCTACCACCACAAACAATGGTTAAAGATCTTGAAATCACGTTCGACTCCTCATTGTCGTTCTGTCTCCACATCAACGCCATGTGTAAGAAAGCGACGAGACGGAAAAAAAACTTGATACTGCGAGCGCTCAAGACCAAGTCCATCTTCGTTCTGCTGTGTGCTTGGAAGACGTACATCTTACCACTACTTGAGTACGGAAGTGAAGTATGGGCTCCTATGTCTATTGGCCTCGTGAATGAAATTGAGAGGGTACAACGATCTTTTACCCGTCGCATTCTCTTTAGAAATGGCATTGTTGATCTTAGCTACTGCGAACGTCTAGATCTATTAAATCTTTCATCTCTAGAGCATCGGAGAGCTGTGGCCGATCTATGCCTTATTCATAAATGTTTGCACGGGAATGCTGAATTGGACACAACTCATCTTTACAAGTGGAAGCCTTCCCCGTACAGTCTTAGAATATCTCACTCTTTCAGAATTTCATTGCCGATCAAGCTTAGGGATTCTAGAAACACATTTGTGTCACGCTTAATTGATGTCTGGAATAGCTTGCCTAACGAAATCGTTACATTGAAATCATCTCAAGCTTTTAAGGCCTCTATCTAATATCTTTCTAAAGATGAAATCGTGCCTCGTTCTTCAATCCGAACTTAGATTAGGTTTTTTAAATTTTTTTATTCTCCTGTATAACTATGCCACGGCTCGTTTTTACCTACTACTCTTCTCAATTTGAACTTGCCACCTTCTTTTTTTATTATTACTACCTTTCTCGAAGCTCAAACTCCCGGTGCTTGCTTGTATGTAATACCTAAACTGATATCACTTATGTGACAGTGATCCACTTTGCACACCATCCTTGTAACACTAGTATGCAATTTGGAATAAAGATTGAAGATTAAAGATAAATGCAACTTTAAAAAATTCACATCAAATTATCTCTCTCATTATATCTAGCAAATTGTATGAAAGGCTCAGAATGTGAAAAGAGGTTGTGAATTTAAACTTTTTTTTATTGAACTTGAACAATTGTCATTCCTTCAACTACAATCAATCGATATCTTGAACAATTGTCATTCCTTCAACTACAATCAATCGATATCTCTACATATTTTCGAACTCAATTTAATCATCTGCAGAAGAAAAAGCTACATATTTAACAAACTATTGGCACGTGAGATTTATCTTAAGTTTTCCAATGTCCTCACAATTTCTTTATTTACATTTGTCGAAACTTTCAATAAATAATATACCTAAATCAAGACCACCTAAAGCATAAAAATAAGGAATGTGGGTAAAGAGATTGTTAAAAAATAAATGGAAATTTTTTCTCAGATGAACAATTTCTTTCTTTTTTCCATTATTACTTTCATTACAGCCAAATTCGAAGCTACAAATCTGGGAAAAACATTTTGTCATGACCATGGAAATAATTGCTTGAAAACTGGATTTAAGAATTCCAAACAATGGTAATTTTTGTGTAATTACTCCCTTTAAAAGTAGAATATTGCAATCGAATATGATTTGAGCGACTAAAACTGAATAATATGAAAATTTTACAAAATTGATATTGAAACAAATAAATAAATAAATAAATTTATAGCAATTTGTTAATAAAATCACAAAACTTTTTTTGCATTATAAACAGAAAGCACCTTAGTTCTGCCTAAATTGTAGATGAAGAGATTAAGTAATAACTCAAAGAGCTCAAATTCAGTTAATATCTCAAATAGACTTTAAAATTGATTCCAAGATGATAGACGAAAAATCTATAAACTTTACTTTCAATCAATTACAAAATTGCCTGAGTTGAGCAGTAAAAAAAAGAGAAAATTGCCGTTCCTACACATTGATCAATAAATATGATCATTGATCTATGCGAACTGAAAACTCTGACTTCGATATACTAATAACAAAACTAACCCTGTATTCAAAATTTTTATTAATCCTAAAAAAGGCCTGGTCTGTCCAATTATTGATCAATAAATAACTTCGGTCATTCGAGAGCCGTCAGCATGAGGAGTTGCTTGAGGACCTTTGTCTGAGACGTTTCTCTCACTTCTCCTGCCATAAACATCTCGTCCACCACGGAATACACCTGGAAAACAACACAATTTACAGCTTCTGCAATATAATTCCGAATTGAGCGTAAAACGAAAATTAAACTCAAACCATTGGTGATCTGCAATTGTTATTCATTTATAAATGTTTAACTATCGGAAAACAAAATAATACGGACGTCAGTCAGTATTATTTTAGAAAGATGGAGGAATCGTCCTTTCTCCTTAGTCTTGCTTTATTTTCAATCTCTAACCCTTACTCTCCTTTAATTTTCAGTATCCCTCTGAAAATCGGCAGGTAATCCAATAAGAATTCGGGATTAGAAATATCGATTAGGTTAAGAGATTAAAGAGGAAAAATATTTTGAGTGATCAAAGACTTCTTATTTCCCTAAGAATTAATAATACAGGGTGTACAGAAAGTCCAGGTGTGTAGTATTTTTCCGATAAAAACTTAACGGATTGAGCAAATCAAACAAAATTTTCATCAAAGTTTATTCAAATAAATCTTCAAATGCTCAGTTACACAGTTTTAAGGCAGTGACGCCTGGTAGAGAAGACAAATTGATCAAACCACCGCACGGAAAAAAGCTAGTCACCGGGGGACTCGAACCCATGCAACCATCTCTCCTCTATCCGGGAGCGAGCGTGTTAACACGCTCGCTCCCGGATAGAGGAGAGATGGTTGCATGGGTTCGAGTCCCCCCGGTGACTAGCTTTTTTCCGTGCGGTGGTTTGATCAATTTATTCAAATAGTTTGGGATATAACTGCTTTTTCAACTTTCAAACAGCCCTCCTTTCTCCTTGACACAGGCGCAGAGTCGCTTGTGGAAGGCACCCACCATGGTGGACAGGTAAGCGACGTCAAGATCATCCCACGCCTTCTGTAGGGCGCGCTTCAAACTTTCCAAATTCTTGTGTTGGGAAGCACAGGCCTTGCTCTCAAGGACCGACCACACAGAAAAGTCCAGAGGATTCAAATCAGGTGAGTACGGAGGCCATTCGGCGGATGTGATCATGGAGGGGAAATTGCTCTTGCACCACTTTAGCCTTGTGGGCGGGCGCAGAGTCCTGCTGGAACGTCCATTTGCGTCCTGCGAAGTGAGCCTGGCTCCAGGGAAGTACTTCCTTCATGAGAATGTCGTTCAGGTAGTTATTGGCATTCACTTTGACTCCCTGCTCGACGAAAACGAGTGGAGTCTTGCCAGTCGCGCAAATCCCGGCCCAGACCATGACAGAAGCAGGATGGCCCTTTCTAGAGACATAACGGCCACTCTTATTGGCATCTTTGATCGATTTCGACCAAATCCTATCGTTCTGGTGGTTGAAGGACTACTCAATATTGAACAACTTCTCATCGGTGAAGAGAATATCCAAACAGTCCAGCGGCTTGAACCGCTTTGACAGTTCACGACATCTCCGAAGACGGGTCGCCTTCATCTAGTCCGTCAATGCGTGAGTCTTCTGCAGCTTGATGGGGCGAAGTCCCATGCGAGATTTGACGATCCTACGAACAGATCTATCCGAGATATTCAGCTCCTTTGCGACTTTTCTGAGACTCCGCTTGGGGTTATAACGAACCTTGTCTCGGATGCTTCTCACGTTGAAGGAAGTGGTGTCGGTCATTGGCCTACCGCTCCTGGGACGGTCAGTCGTTGTACCAGTCTCACGGAAGCGACGTATTGTGTTTTGAATGGTCCTGCGTGAGAATCCGGTGATTCTGGCGCTGTGCTTCTGAGTGTGCCCGGACTCGCTAAAGCGCAGAATACACCCTCGGTCAATGTCAGAGACCATATCTAAGAACGAAAAGAGACATCACTCTGATTTTCTCAGGGTGTGATGTTAACGTTGTGACTGAGATACACGCAAAAAATCACAGTACCGCTACACCAAACAAAAAAGATACAAAGTGACAAAGTCAGACACCTGGACTTTCTGTACACCATGTAATAACCTTCTCCGCTTGTTCCCGCCTCGCGGCAGGGTAAGCGCTTCTCAAAGATGCGGGACAGACCTACCATGGTAGAACAAGTCGCTGCCCGCTATACAATGCTAGTGTGTTCAGGCACAGTGGGGAGAGTCAGTTTCGTGCACGAGCCAACCAACAGCTCTCAACCCCTTTGTTTGTGTGGATCTGTCCGGGGTGGGAGTCGAACTCGGGGCTGTTCGCACAATAGTCGAACACACTACCATTATGTCACTCTTTTCTTTTTAAAATTATTTTCGCTAAATACCAAGCTTAACTGATTTAATAGTACTGCACTACTTTACACCATTAGATGCTTGGCTGTTTCTTTCCACCCGCAGAAGAAGCGTGCATATCAAGATTACTAATCATAAGAAGATTTATTAATCACGGCAGGCCTTTTGAGAGCGACCAAGAGCGTGTGATGCAAAGGAGAGGATGCAGATGATCATATTATTTGTCTCGAAACACACTGGCAAAAGTGGCCATTCATGCCTCTACAGCCTTAAGAGCCTGTTATATATGGAGCCGGATCATCCAGTCCGGAATCGAGCGCGACCTCAGGTGGTGGATAGAGGGACGACTCCCTAAGAAAACTCGTGCCGGGAGGTAACGGGAGAAATCCCGCCGCGGACCAAAACTGGATAGTATAGCTCGTCAAAGGAGGGCGATGCCGGACCGGCCTGGGCAAGCCACCGGACAAAACATCAGCCGATACTCCGCTATACTTATCAATGGCGAGTCGAGGCGCCAGTCAAATAGCCTCTTGCCTATCTCCGGTCAACGACAGGCTAGACGTCTCTACTCCCATCCAAAACGATGCTAGGCCGGGTTGACCAACCACTCACAAGGCCTATAGCATGAACAGGTTGTTACAACGATGTCCGCCTTCACAAGGTGCAGCATGACAGTCTCAGGACTGCAAATGACATCAAAAAACCTTCTCCGGACGCATCTCGTCCAAAGAACATTATCCTCTCTCAACTCTCAAACGAGAACCTCTCTCATTGAAGAGAGGGTTCATAACCAAGTCTTCGATGCGGGCTGCTTGCCGGCAACAACAACATCATGTTATTTGTATCACTAGCTTTTTAGAATAACGCAAAGCACCATCACTATCGATATGTGTCTCTGCATATGAATTTTCACCTACGCCTCGGTCTTCTTGCCATGTCTTTTTCCAGAACGACTTATCAATTTCAACTCAATTTAATCGCTTTATCAAGATCAACAAGCCACATTGGTAATATAAAATCATCGATTATGGGATCTGTTGCGACATTTGACGACTCCACTCCTCAGCGTTCTCTGCCTTCCTTAGGAATTGGGGACTAACGGCTTTGACAAAGTAGTCCCTCCATCTCATTCTTCTGTCGCTAATGATGGCGCTACGATCCCGGAGCGCCAAATCTTCTCGGGAAAAGACTCTCACAGACGAGGAAAGAGACAGTGCGAGGAGCAACCGTGCACGGAGGGAGACGAATGAGAGAATGATGAAAGGAGACGAAAGAAACGACTTATCAACAGGGGTTAAATGGAGCCGACCAATTTGGGTTTACATGTATCCGCCGCTCAAAGTTTGGAGGAAAAAAGAAGAGGATATCAAGGAAAAGGTTAAGAAAAGAGGGAGTTTTTTGTCAATAGTGTGTGTACATGTGTTGTTGTTGTTGTAGATTGCCCGCCGTAGGTCTCCGGCTGGGTAGACGAGGTCTTCTTTGACATGGCTCAGAAAACAATAACCTTACTTACATCATTTATCTACTTACATTTATGTCTCTTTCTCTCTCGGGGTTTATTTGGTTTTTTATTTTTTTTTCATTTTTTTCCCCTTCATTTATTTTTTTGAGAGAGAAAGGAATCACTGGTATAAGAACTTAACGACAGACGTCGGGCTATTCCACAAATCTATACTTCTTAAAAGTGTGTGGTCACAGCGACACGAGAATAAATGACTAGTTGTATGTGGCTCTTCTAAACATTTTGGGCAAAGAGGGGATTGGGCAGCTCCTATTCTGTGTAGGTAGCTGTTAAGGGAACTTGCATAGCCACTACGTACAGTACCGCCCAAAATGTTATAATATATAGGGTTATTGAAAATAACTTTTTTCAAAGATAAAATTCAAAGCTCAAATTTTCACAGAACTTTCACACAAGCAAAATTCACATGTTTCGAGTGATAGAACAAGTTTGGAAAAAGCTTTATTAGGTTTATTCGTAAAAAAATGGAAATAGTAAAAAGTGCTTATAGAGATGTTCAGTTTTTTCGAAGTAATAAAACAAATATTCTAGTATTTGGTGGCATATCCTTTCGAGTCAATGACTGCCTGACATCTACGAGGCATAGAATCAATCAAAGAGTCAATGGTTGCCTGCGAAATCGCCTTCCATTCCTCCTCTAGCTGCTTAAACTTTTCATCATCATTTCTGCATGTTCTTCCGTCAATTTTCGTTGCAAATGTTCCCATAAATTTTCGATGATGTTCAAATCGGGAGACTGGCTCGGCCAGTCCAAAACATCCACATGCCGACGGCGAAACCAGTTCTGAACGTGCTGAGATCGATGTTTCGGGTCGTTATCTTGTTGAAAGGTGAACCCACGGCCGAATTTGGAGAGGGCCCAAGGGCGCATAGTGCTTTCCATTATGTTCTCATAGCCGTAACGATCGAGATTTCCGACAATACGTCTAATTGGACCCATGCCGCTGGCGGAAAAACAGCCCCAGACCATCACAGAACCACCGCCATGTTTGACTGTGAGCGACTGGTATTGCGGCAGGAAACGCTTGCCCGCTGGACGTCTTACCCACCTCAGACCGTCACTGCAGAACATATTAAACTTGGATTCATCGCTCCAAACAATCTGAGATCACTCACGGCGTGTCCAACTGAGGTTATCCTTAGCCCACTGAACTCGAACTTTACGATTTTTTTCGCTGATGAAAGGCTTCTTTGCAGGCCGCCTTCCATTCAGTCCAGTGGCTTGCAAACGGCGTTTGATGGTAGTTATTGAAGGAGCAGGAGTCGCGGGCGTTGATATGATAGCTTGAATGTCTGTAGCAGTGCGTTTCGGGTCTTCGCGAGATGCGCACAGGATGCTTCGGTCCATGTACCTCGAAGTTACGCGGGGTCTCCCCGAACTTGTCTTCACGATGACTCGTCCCTGCAATTTTTTTGTGTTCCAAAATTATTCAGTTGTAGAAAATTCGTTTACCTGGGTTCGAAAACGCCGGAGGATATGGGAGATAGCGCTCTGAGTTACCCCGAACTGCTGAGCGAGCTCGCTCTGTGACCGGCCCTGTTTCGCCCCAGCAACAACAGCTTCTTGCATTCTTTTACTTGTATTTCGATGTCCAACAGTTCGAACCATGACTTGAAACAAAATTTTTATGAATGAAGTTCGGTAAACAAAAAAAAATCAACTAAAAAAATCATGGAGAAAAACTGAAAAATGGAAGATATACCAATTTCGGTGTATTTCCTGGAGATAAATAATAAATCACTCAAAACGACGTCCGGTACGGTACAGACACCCAAAAAAACTTCTGTGAAAATTTGAGCTTTGAATTTTATCTTTGAAAAAAGTTATTTTCAATAACCCTATATATTATAACATTTTGGGCGGTACCACTACGTAGTTGCGATAATGTTATTTGTTGTTCCCTGGGAAGTTGATTCGTTGATTCATGGATTCTGGGAGGTTTCTTACCTAGAACTGGGTTAGGGGAGCAGGAGCTAATGAAATTTCTAACAGTCTCAGTATGTATTCTTTTAAGTCCGGCTTTCTGATCACTGTCTACTAACATAATTTCTAAGTCCTTGGCATGTTTACGAATAGTTCTAGGTGGTTTGGGTTCCATGCATCGACGATGGGAGGGGTGGTTTGGGAGGAGTCTTGCTCTCGCAACGAATTGCTTGGTAAGCATCGTGTTGTGCTCATTTATGGGTAACATTTCGCTTTCTAGAGCTAAGTGCTCTGTGCCGGCCATTGCTAGGTTTCCTGTTGCTATCCGTATTGCTTTATTTTGGTTTGCCTGTAGTTTTTTCCAGTTCCTTCGGCCAATTGAGGGGAGTAAATTGGTGCGGCGTAGTTGAGAACGGATCTGGTCATTGTTTTGTAGGTTGCAAGAAGGGTGTTTTTCTGTTGGCCCATGTTCTTCCTCCGAGGGCACGTAGTATATTCAGTCTTTTGGCCGTTCTCTGTTTAAGGTATTCTGCGTGTTGTCGAAAGGTGCCGAGTTGGTCTAAGACGACACCGAGTATTTTGGGTGTTTTAGTTGTCGGCAAAAGGGTTCCATGGATTTCTTTCTTGGGTTCTTTTTTACATTCGCCTGTATGGGTTGTGAAAAGAGTGACCGTTGTCTTTTCCTTGGATATAATCATTTTTCGTTGTTCCAATTCTTCTACGAGTTTGGGTAGGAAGTGGTTGATCTGATCTTCACAGGTTTCAATACAGGGGTTTGAGGAGAGAATTGAGATGCCGTCGGCGTAGGCTGTCATCTGCGTGTTTCCTGTGGGTTGCGGGAGGTTGTTTATGTAGAGATTGAATAAGAGGGGACTGAGCACTGCTCCTTGTGGGAGACCAGATCTACATGTGAGACGTCGACTGCTTTTTCCTTGGAAATCTACCTTGATTGTACGGCCTCTTAGGTAGCTGGACATCCATCGGACGATGGCTCTTGGCATATTCGTTTCAGTGAGTTTCTTGCAGAGAAGGGATATGTTCACTAAGTCATATGCTGCAGTGAGGTCAAGGGCGACCGAGAGAGTGCGGTCCGGGGGTGGTTTCCGATTGAAGCCGTTTGTTATTTTCCCGGTTATTTCCAGGAGTGCGGTAGTGGTCGAGTGCTCTTTGCGGAATCCATGTTGCCAGTCAGCGATTTGAAAGCCTTCCGCCAGGAATGGTAATAAGACCCGTTCGAATGTCTTGGCTATAGGTGATAATATTGATATTGGTCTATAGCCGTTCAGGTTGCTCGAGTCCTTTCCTGGTTTAGGTAACATTATCACTCTTGCATCTTTCCATCTGGACGGGATAACACCGGTTTGCAGCGTGTCATTGAAGAGGATGCAGAGACACTTTCTGAAGTTTTCACCGGCCATTTTTAGTTGAGGGCAGATGCCTTCACTGTCTGGACATTTGGAACCTTTGGTTTTCTTGATGGCTTCTTCGATCTGTGCCAGGGAAATTTGAGGAGCGTCTGTCCGTTTGAGGCCTTTTATTAGTCGCGTTGTGCTTCTTGCTGATTTGTCGACCTCTTTAGGGACTTGTTTGGCTAATTTTCTAGCAAAATCGTTTGAGGCTGATGTTGGGCATAGACTTTTCCCTTCGTGGATGATGGTCAAGTGCGTCGGTTTTATTGATTTGCCGTCGACAGCCTTTATCGTTTTCCAGAGTTTGTTGCCCGGTTCGTTGTGGCTTATTTCAGATATGTACTTCTCCCAAGCCTTCCTCTTTTCGAGGTTGATGCGGAAGGAGATTTCGGCCATTATTGATGGGAGTGAGGGGTCCGTAGGATTGTCCCTCCTTATTTGGTCCCGTTCTGTAATCAGTTTCTTCACATCTTCGCTCAAGTGACGCGTGTATCTTGGCACCTTTCCACGGGGAATGTTGTTTTTCGCCGCTTTGGTCAAGGTGGTGGTCAGGAATTTGTGCATCTGAATTGAGTTGCCGGTGAATGGGAAATCCATCTCGAAACACACTGGCAACAGTGGCCATTCGTGACTCTACAGCCTTAAGAGCCTGTCACGGATGGAGCCGGATTATCCAGTCCAGAATCGAGCGCGACCTCAGGTGGCGGATAGAGGGACGCCTCCCTACGAAGAATTCGTGCTGGGAGGTAGCGGGAGAAATCCCGCCGCGGACCAAAACTGGGTAGTATAGCTCGTCAAAGGAGGGCGATGCCGGACCGGCCTGGGCATGCCACCGGACAAAACATCAGCCGATACTCCGCTATACTTTTCAATGGCGAGTCGAGGCGCCAGTAAAATAACCTCTTGCCCTTCTCCGGTTAACGAATGGGTCTCGCCAAAAGGATCGCCGACTGCGGTGCGAGTGTAGACGGAGAAAATCTCTCCGGACTCAAAAGGATCCTCACCACCAACCTATCCCAAAAGGACTCCCCTCGACAGGACCTATGGGCAAGACAACAACAACAATGGGAAATCCATGAGAATCTTGTTGATATCCCTTTCGAAGCCCTTCCAGTTCGCTTTGTTATAGTTTGTATAACAACGTGCGTTTGAGATGTTGGACGGCTGTGTTTCGACGTCAATCAGGCATGGGAGGTGGTCAGAGTTCATTCTGTTGATTGTTGACCAGTTGCAGTCGATGGCTATGTCGTTCGAGGCGAAAGTGATGTCTGGTGATGCTTTTTGTCTTGTGGGCATCTTTGAGTTGTTGAGACATACAAGATCGCTGTCTTCAATGAAGTCGCATAGTCCATCTTCTCTGTTATCCTCCGTACCTTCACTCCAAACTTTATTGTGTGCGTTGAAGTCTCCGCCGACAATGAATGGTTTCTTCTGTGTTAGGAGTCGGCTGAAGTTCGGCGCGTATGTGTTGGGGCAGGACGATAGAGGTGGGATGTAAATGTTGCAGATTCTTATGGTTCCTTGGTCAGTTGGCACGTCCACGCTGAGTGTTTCGGCTGTCTGGTCCGTCGCTGGGGAAGTCACGTTAGCATAGCGAATATTCTCTTTGACTAGTATCGCAAGGCCACCTCCGGAGTTGGAGCGGTCTTTTCTTGTGATCGTGTATCCTACGATATTGGGATATGGAATACTAGCATCCATTTTGGTTTCTTGGATGAGTGCTACGTGAACATTCAACTCATGTAAAAGGTCCTCTAGCTCGGTTAGTCGGGCTCTAAGTCCATTAGCGTTCCATTGGATTATCCTCAGGTTCGCTACTGTCTGGAAGGCAGTCTGCTGGATCGGGGCTCTCTTACAAATTCTGCATCTCCATTGGGGGTTCCAATCATTAAGATTGTTAAGGTTGGAACGGCGGAAATGTACCCATTTCTTACATTTACTACAATTAACACAATTCGAAGGCGCGTTAAGAGAGCATACAGAACAAGGCCATCTTGGGCCTGGGTTAGTCTCGATACCAGCGATTTGGAGGAGTATTCGGATCAGAGACGCCGGGTCTTTCTGATCCGTGTTAGAAAAAATGAGGGTTCGGGAAGCCGTCCTCGTTGTCCCTTGCGGGAGATTCCATTGGGAAGATTTGTTTTGGAGGTCCATTGGGTCCGACGCCTTGTAGCGTCGTCCACAGTCGCACCGCGTGTAGGTGACCTCCGTCGCGATCCGTGTGTACATGTATCCGCCGACGGGACCGATCCAGTCACTATTAAACCCCTGCTTATGAATTAGATCTGAGTTGAATCTCGACATGTGTTTTTTTAACGCTGTGAATACCTTCAATTTCTCCTCGTGAATAATTTGATCTATGATCTATGACTATGAACTTGCAACACTCTGTCAGTTATCCGTTGGCATGACTATGAACTTGCAACACTCTGTCAGTTATCCGTTGGCATGACTATGAACTTGCAACACTCTGTCAGTTATCCGTTGGCATGACTATGAACTTGCAATACTCTGTCAGTTATCCGTTGGCATGACTATGAACTTGCAACACTCTGTCAGTTATCCGTTGGCATGACTATGAACTTGCAACACTCTGTCAGTTATCCGTTGGCATGACTATGAACTTGCAATACTCTGTCAGTTATCCGTTGGCATGACTATGAACTTGCAACACTCTGTCAGTTATCCGTTGGCATGACTATGAACTTGCAACACTCTGTCAGTTATCCGTTGGCATGACTATGAACTTGCAACACTCTGTCAGTTATCCGTTGGCATGACTATGAACTTGCAATACTCTGTCAGTTATCCGTTGGCATGACTATGAACTTGCAACACTCTGTCAGTTATCCGTTGGCATGACTATGAACTTGCAACATGTACAACCGGAATAGAGATTTTGATTTTTTTGTCACATTTGGAAATGGATCTTTGCCTCAGTCAATACATTTTCTTTATTACTCTATGTATTTCCAGAGAAAAACTGACCTTGTAGAAGTTGAAAACAAGATCGAGCTCGCATACATTGTGGAAGTACTCATTGAGAACCTCGACAAAGTTGTGGATCGCTTCCAGATAATACAAGTTGTTGTCCAGAATGTCCACGCATATACAGAAATACAACCCTGCATATCGTCTGTAGACGATCTTGTAGTTGCGGAACTGTAATGAATACTTCACGAGGTTGGTTTGTAGAACAAATTGGAAATTCACCCAATACAAATTTCTCTGTATTTGATTTGAATGAGTAATTTGAATATCGAAATACAATTGAACAATGATTTTTTCGTGCTTACGCACATACAACTGAGCCTGAATAGAGAAAGGAGTACAAATGAACGATTAAACCAAAAAGAGATTTTCTGAAGAAAACTTTGAGATAAAGTCATAGTTCACCGAAAAGTGCGAAAAAATTCTCCGAGCGGGTGACCGACCGGGCAATTGGAGGTGAGGGGGGATAAGACAAAAGTAAATTAATCTTTTTTTTCTGAAGCCGGGGTAAAAGGTTCAAAATTTTGTTTACATTCTCTATTTTTTCGGCCGTTACTAAAGCACGCCGCGCACGCATGCACGCCAAATCATTACTAATGCACGACAACGCGCGGAAAAATTCTTAACTCCGCCCCATGTGCTTTACTTAAAAAAACGTCGCCATTCGTCAATGGTTTATTAAACTTTCGCACGTATGCTGCTTGATATGGCATGATATTATTGGAGAAAATTCATATTTTTTTGGAGAAAATTAATTATAGTGTGAAACACAATAGTGCGTCAAACACTCTTTCTCTCTTTCCCGCGCGTTGGCGTGCATTAGTAATGATTTGGCGTGCAGGCGTGCACGACGTGCTTTAGTAATGGCCATTTTTTTCAAATAATATTTTGTTATAATTTTGAATAATTAAAAAATAGCGGGGAAGAATGCGAGAAATTTCATAAGTTTAGTGAACTTTGAAAAAAAATAAAAAATTTCGTCTTTGTTTTTAGACATCAAAATAATTGAAATTGAAACCTCGACAAAGTTGGTGTGTTTGGCGTCTCGAACAGTGACGCAGGCGTGGACTTCCTCGATGAGCTTCTGCTTCTCGTCATCCTCTAGATGCATATACCACTTCGCAAGACGCGTCTTCCCCGCCCGATTTTGGATGAGAATGAAGCGGATCATTCTTAAAGCACGAGTTGAATTTAGGCTGTTACTTACCAAACGCAAAAAATCGTGTCAACAATACAAATATTCACGAAGATATAACAAAAAAAGACCTCAGTAACCATTTAAAACTCGAGAGTGTAAGATATTGAATAAAGTATGCCATATAATCAAAGAATTTGGATCACTAGTTTTTTTCCGAGCAGCACATGGATTCTACCCAAAAATGTTCTCGCCTTCGACTACAGCCCACAAGTTCACACCATCGCAAGGGACCGGTTCATCCTCACCGGTATCGAGCGCGTCCTCAGGTAGCGGATAGAGGGATGTATCTGCACAATTGCATTGGAGATAGCGGGCTTGCCCGTCGCGGACCAAAATTGGATAGTATAAAGGAGGGCGATGCCGGACTGGCCTGGGCATGCCACCGGATAAAACATCAGCCGATACTCCCTTACACTTTGTAATGGCGAGTCGAGGCGCCAGTAAAATAACCTCTTGCCCTTCTCCGGTTAACGAATGGGTCTCGCGAAGAGGATCGCCGACTGCGGTGCGAGTGTAGACGGAGAAAATTTCTCCGGACTCAAAAGGATCCTCACCAACCTATCCCAAAGGACTCCCCTCGACAGGACCTATGGGCAAACAACAACAACCCAAAAATGTTAGAAACACTCTTGTTGAAACTACATAACCGAACATAAATTGAAGAGCGCCCGCTTCAAGTTCTGGGGGATAGTGGAGAAGTGTGGTCCCGTCGAATTCGCATTTTTTCGGACTGCATTTGTCAAAAAAGAAATGGTGTAATGAAAACAGTAGTTTGGCGAAGGTGGAGAAGTATGGTCCCGTCAATTCGCTTTAAATGAAACTTTTTCTAGGGTTACTTTACGAGCTAAGTGCGAAGCTGGATCTGAAGTGTTTGATTATGTCATTTGAAAAAAACCATTTGGAAAATCTTGTTTTTAGTTAGTATTCACTTTGTTTCGCATAGGCTTGTCAGGAAAAGACTGACTCGAGGCTCAAAATCAAAAATTCAATATAAAACTCCTCGCACTAATTGTAGGAAGTTTATTTTCGCTATAAGATCCGCTCGATTGTATTTATAGAGGCTCGGATTCATTATTCAGTTTCATTTGTGTTTACCCATGTATTATCTAAATATTCGGCCTTTAGCAAGGCACGCTCACTCGCCCACGCGTCGGCGGGCACACCCACGCGTCAGCGGAACCTAAAACACGGCCTCAACTTGAAAACTGCCTGGCTCAAATTTTTTTTCTTGTTGTCTT
The DNA here is from genome assembly GCA_964056735.1 of Allodiplogaster pararmata. Classification (NCBI taxonomy): domain Eukaryota; kingdom Metazoa; phylum Nematoda; class Chromadorea; order Rhabditida; family Diplogasteridae; genus Allodiplogaster; species Allodiplogaster pararmata. The sequence goes on along the minus strand of OZ057406.1, from coordinate 39,952,651 downwards.
TCTTTCTTTTCCTTTTTAAAAAAAATTATCTTTATAAATTTTGGGGAAAGGAAAGGGGGGAGGGGGGTTTACCTAAGCAGGGAAGGGAGGGGGGCCCTGAAGGGGGAAGGAAGAAGGCCCTACCTAAGCAAAGGGGGCGGTTGGGCCCTAAGGGGGAGGGGGGCCCTAAAGGGGGGAAGGGGGGCCCTAAGGAGAAAGGGGGGAAGGGAGTTTTAATGAATAAAATCTCTTTCTGAGAAAAAATCTTTGGACGGCTGAAGTAGATTAAAGCCAACTTTTTACAAAGAGAGTAAGAGAACAAGTAAGAAAAAAGAAAGAGAAAAAATAAAAAAAGAGAAAGAAAAAAGAAAACTAATTAATTGAGGTAGGCCGTTTTTAAGTTGAGGCCGTGCTTTCGGTTCCGCTAACGCGTGGGTGTGCCCGCCGACGCGTGGGCGTGTGGGCGAGTGAGCGTACCTTACTAAAGGCCAAATATTCTCTATAACATTATGTATAATTTTTTATTCACCACGTGATTCTTTTCGCGTAATAAAAAGTTCAAAGGTTACGCTAACGAGGCCGTACGGTTTAGGCTAACGGGACCGCATAGGAAAATGTTAATTCAATGACTAAATTTGTCAAAAAATAGTGGAGAAGTTTTTTTTAGAGGTACGGCATTTTTCAGAGGTACGGTAGAGCTCAGGCAGCTGAGTCAAACGTTTGTTCGATAAGTCAGATGCTTATATTTGTTATCAATTTACTTTAAATTTTCATGTTCTAATGAAGATTATTTATGTGTAAACATGTTCATACAGTAATTTAATGATGAATCACGTTTTATTTAGGTACTGCGTACAAGATTTAACAAAATTCCAGGTTCAAAAGCGGTTCTTCTGTTTTCCAGGTACAAATGATTTTTTTTACATATTCAAACATTTCACATCCAGCTTCGCACTTTTCAGAAACGTTTTTAGCTCGTGAAGTAACCCTATAAAAAAACTTCATGCAAAAAGAGACCACACTTCTCCAATATCGCCCAGTAGTTTTAACACACTAAAATTCGACGGGACCATATTTCCCCACTATGGCCAGTTCCGGCAAATTTCTGATCAAGTTCAAGGGTGTAATCATAGCTTACCAATGGGTAAGAAAACCCTCCCGGCTCCCCGCCAAGAGGGAAGCTTTTTGCGCGTTCATGTTTTCATATTGTTCTCACGTTCATGATATTTTATCCGATGCACATACATTTATCCCTGTTCTATAGTTTTTGATAAGGCAGTCCATTCATCACTTAACTCAAATTAAAGAAGCTATGGTAAAACTTGATGAAGAAATCGCTTCCATTAATGCTCCGCTAGAAACTGCAATGTTTTCATTACTTACCTAGGAGGTTAATCTGATAAATACAATAAGGAATCAAATTTGTAAACAAAACCCGAAAAAAATTCTTACCATTCGGAATTCTTTTGACAAATTTAGGTGACCTATGAATGTGTGTAATCCAACACAAACGCCCCTTCTCTCTCGATGAAACCATTTAATCTTTAAACGGCATAGGTACCCCCCTACCAGAGGTTACATGGGTCATACTTCTTAATTATTTACATTAAAAAAATTTTTACATAAAAAAATCTAGCATCGACACTAAGTTTTTTTTCTATGAGTATATTTCCGTATTCAAGCGTGAAATATTTGCAAAAAACGTGTTCGAATTTTTTGAATGAATTCAATATGTTTCTATTTCAACTACATCGTAGGGAATTCCCATGCGGGTCAGTTGACATATAGAAAAAAAATTGCCTACACAGAATTTTTATGTCTAACAGAAGCGATAAATTTTAATGTTCAAGATAAAAAAGCAGAACGAGCAGAACAAAAAAAAACAACCAAAGTTGAAGAAATCATGTCGAAATTTTGTTGCTGAGTGTTGAAGAATAATAAAAAACTGCAAAATATACAGCGAAGGCTTTTAACAGTTTTTTTTGCTTGGCAAGTAGCCAAAATTCTGAATCTATAAAAACTTTCAGCACGAGACATAATCTCTTTCAAGCGTGAAGTTCTTATTCTGCGGCTTTGAAACAAATGATAGCTGGAAGTTTGCTAATTTGCGCACCTTCTTTAATTAAAGTCTTAGAAAGGTTGGAAAAACCTCAACTTTTACGCTAATTCTTAGCTTGACGTGAGTTTTAATTTGTTCGGAGTTTTATCAGAAAGTTCCAGTTTATCAAAGAGAAAGCCGTGGTTTAGTTTACTCAACGCCAAACTGGTGTCGGTTGGCAAAAAAACGTTCAGCTTTTTTTTTTCTCGATCATCTTTTTAAATTAGTCGATTCGAGTTTTCGATTCTGTTCTGTTAAATTTTTTTGTTTGTTTTTGTCGTCTTCTTATTCCAGCGTTTGTGTTGCTTTTTTCTTCTTAAATGTGTAATTAAGATTACCATCTCCGAACGTTGTAGTGATTATATGCAATCAGTTTCTTATTGAATTGGTTTAATTTTTTTCCGAGTTTGTGCTCCATAGATTTCTTCGGACGGCTATCGTCGTGCCGACGTCTGGGCTGTCTGAGTTCACGGGCTTGTCATAACTTTTGCCAATCTCAAGCTTTTAGTCGATATATTTTGTACACACGCAACAGTGGATTTAATCTTTCGAGAAAAACTTTGTTCAAAATGTTCTTTTCTGTGTAAGTCTTACATTAACTATTGAGTTTTTGCGTATAGAAGAGAAAGGCATAGAATAACTTCGTATAGAATACGATTAAGCTAGCAAAATTTTAGGCTCAATTAAAAAAAAATTAGGATTAGGTCAGCATTAAAAAAAACAACTCCGATCACATGTTGACTAAATAACACTGCCCCTCATCTAGAACTTATCAAAGTGTCTCTGAGAAAGGAAGCCCAGCCATGTTATTAAAATTTTGGCCATAACAAAAGCACGCCGTGCACACTGTGCACACTGTACACTGTACAAATGCTTGCTGCACACTGTATAATTACCAATGCACGCCGAGGCGCGGGAAAATTCTTAACTCCGCTCATGCGCTTTATTTAAAACGTCGCCCTAATATATTTCTTTTGTAATGGCCCAAAAGTATTCTTTTAGTAAAAATTATCACTTTTCATAACTAAATTATAGTGTGAAACAATATAGTGCGTCAAACACTCTTTCTATCTTTCCCGCGCCTCGGCGTGCATTGGTAATTATACAGTGTGCAGCGTGCTTTTGTAGCGAACACAGTGTGCACGGCGTGCTTTTGTAATGGCCAAAATTTTGCTAGCCTATTCGTATTCTATACAAAGTTACTCTATGCCTTTCTCTTCTGTGGAACGATTTCTGAAAAGTTTAAAATCGAAACTTACGGTATTTATGTAAGGTACTACAATGTATGATAAGGGCAAAAATTATCAAAATATTTAACAAAAAGGGTAATTAATATCAATAACAAGTATCAAATTCCAGTCAAATACCTATAAAAAGTTCTCAGCGGAATTTTTTCGCCCTAGAAGTTCTGTTTATTCCAAAGGATAGCTTGTTATCGCTATCTCATAACCAGTAAACATTGAATGGATGAAGCGAGAGATAAATGAGGAAGAAGAAACTAACAATAAGAAATACATAAGAAGTGTAGAAAAAAATATGAGGTGCATCACTTGAATAGTTATATTTTTCCACGTATCAGCTTGCGTGTGGGAACCTATTCGGCATAAAAAACATAACAATGACCGTATGTTAGTATCAACCACTCTCATACTTAATCGTTTCTCTAACATACATCGCTGAGAGTTCAATAATCATGTGAGGGTAAAACCTTTTCAACCTCAGTGCTGATCAACCAATCAATTTGGCGAGCTATCTACACACATATATATATATATATATATATATATATATATATATATATATATATATATATATATATATTTATATATTTGAATTAGTTATACACATCACAAAATACGCTTAAATACTGAGCTTTGCTATTAAGGAACTGGCCAGATTTGGAGTAAAGTGAATAATGAAAGAATTTTGTATTCTAAAAGTGTGAAAAGCCAATTGCGAAGCTTACTTATGCCTTTCCTGTTGTAATCGACCCAAGTACTATTATCCGAGTTTTCAAAATTAAAATTTTCTGTCTTTTTCAGGATATAAAATTTGATGCTTCCATCGACATCGAGAGCGGCTTGTAAGCAATCTGTAGCTGATGTGAGAGAAGCTGGTTACCCTCGGAAGTGCGCTCTCTGCAAATCTCAGGTTTTCCACCACAACAACTAGTTTTTCTGGTAGTGCACTTTCCGGTTTATATGACCGTTTGGTCTCTTAATCAAGATTTCTTTTCATTAGAACTTTCTTCAGAATCGAAACATAGATAGCTTGCAAAAAAAGATGAAAAACGACCGCTCATCTGAGGAAGGGACTCAGAAGAATGAGTGCAGTCGAACTACATTGTGTTATTCACTAGCAGTACTTGTAAAATCTATGCGTGATTATATGCGCTATCTAAGAAACTAGCGATAAAAATTCTTCGATCGTCTGCATACTCATAGCTTGAGTAAAAAACAATTTTTTTTCCACACAATTTCTCAGAAGTAAAACCCCTATTTCCGATTCTTCAAATTTGAGGATTACTATGGACATTCCGACTTCGGGCGGCACTTGAGATTGGCTCATGCGACCAAAGAAGGAGGATCATTTATATGCAGGTTTCAAGAAAAGATTACATGTCACAAGTAAGGAGAAACTACCTCGAGCTGCTAACCGATGCTGTCAATAAGTAACCTGCGCCATAGGTTAACTGCCAACTGGCAAAAATTCTTTAAGGCCACCGACCTACCGACCCTCCTCCTCACTCTAAATGACTGTATCAGAGTTTTCACAGCTGAATTGAAAGAAAAAACCTCCATTCCTCTAGATAACAACATAGCTTCCTTAGCCATAACTTAGTTCAACCGGTTTTGTAAAGGTAAAAGTGGAACTTTTAACCTACTTTAGAGATCGACCTATAGAAAAATCGAGACATATTTTACCTGTGACCTGCGTTCAAAAAAAAAACAACAAAAACGGTCACTTATTCGAGCCGAGGGCTAATGAGCAAAAAAAAAGAGCTGAAAGGCAGAAAATGACGGAAAGTTAATGATTCGTAGAGGGCGAGTCGTAAGAGACAGAGTGAGAGAAAGAGAGAGAGAGAGCAAGGGAGCAAAAAAGATGCTCTCATGAGTAAGGGCTAGAAACTATGTTTATGGATTCCATACCCTTGGTGACCTATGATGCCTCCCATACCTCAATCAATCGCCTCAGAATGTTCTGTACTACCACTTAAAAGATTATTGTAGATCGAAAATAATGATCTTGAGGGACCGGTAGACTTTTAGGAGAGGCCGAGCGCCTGCCATAAATTGTTTCTTACCTATAGAAAATTCTTATCTCCAGCTTTTCTAACAAGCGCATAGATTTGCTCACCCAGTTTGCTGGTGAAGCATCTTTGCGAACAATATAGCGGTTTTTCGTTTCAAATTGCAACTAGTGATGCTTTTTGACCTACAGTTTTCATGTTTAAAAATAGGAACCAGGTTCTTTTCTCTAACTAGCACTGCGGGTAAAATCTATGCGCTGTTAAATATACTACTTCTACGAACCAGGGCGTTTCTTAGCATCCGCACAACTTTTTTTCGAGCGCATAGCTTTTTGAAATTTCAGACTTCAACTTTCAATTTTTCCAATGATTTGGACTTTCTCTACGGAAAATCTTTCCAAGCGCATAGATTTCAATGTTTTCATGAATTTTGGAAAGCGCATAGATTTTTTTAATCGCAGTGCGGGTAAGAGAAACACTCTGATACGAACTCTCTGTTCGTTTGCGTTCTGTATTTTCTCACACTCGCTCTCGGTGCTTCTCCTAAGTGTACCGTTTTCTCACGATTAGTTTTTTCTGATCTACGATTTCTGTGTCTTCAATTTAGATACGGAGAGAACAATGTCTGTCAGAAGTTGCCGTTGGAAGGCGTCTCCGACTATGACTTCGAGGCGCACATTCGCAAGTTTCACACAGGATGTTAGTGATATTTGATATTTGGTTACATCTTGGATTCAGGCACTCAAAGAGAACATCAAGGAAAACCCCTGTATCATCACAATGTTTTTCTGAGTATGGGGGGAGAGCAGGGGTTAAATGGTTACCGGACCAGCTATGTTGGCGCATACATTTTCGCGCCGGAAATGATCTACATTCTCTTCTCCTTCCGTTTTTTTTATTACTTTTCCTTTACTTCTCTTTTCAATCTTTTTGCCTTTCCTCAATAACTTTTCAACTCACTCGGCGAGTAGAAACATTTCTTAGACCGGTCTCATTTAACGCCAGGGGAAAAGGTTGTCATCAATAAAGAAAGAGATAGATTATTCGCTCTTCATCCCTCGCTTGCTTCACATTATTTCAGAGTTGCGCTTTCTTGATTTTTAGATCTTCCGTTCGAATTAGGAGGTCAAAACTTATTCGTGAATTATTGTGCATTCAACAAGAAGCCCTTCATTTAAGCATGTTACGTAATAAAAAGCGGGAAAATTTCTGAAAATTTAAATTCTTTCGTTTTTATTTCAACAACGTAGAAAGGCTAAGGCTTTTTTCTTTCAAGCAAAAAATTTCAATTTGAAAGGACTTAATATTTGATGTAACAATCTGACTCATGGGATGATTCAAATCTCGATTGAATCTAAAAAATAGTTTTCGATATGGAAGGAGTACCCATATATAACAAAGCGTTTCGAGCATGTTAAAATAATGAAGTAAAAGTTTAGATCATTCGCTCATCACATGGATTAATGACTCATTCAGCCGTATGTTTTCAGTTATCTCGTTGCAATTACAGGGTATACTCTTTGGATTCAAATCGTCTTTGAGCTTATCACGTAGTTAGAAACTAGATCACTTAGCAGTTGAGATTGGCGAATAGAATATGATTCAGTTGAGATTGGCGAATAGAATATGATTCAGTTGAGATTGGCGAATAGAATATGATTCAGTTGAGATTGGCGAATAGAATATGATTCAGCAAGTTTGTACATGAACCGAAGTAGAGGTTAAATAAGAAAAGTGAACACAATATTGGTAATCTTGGAGATTTGCAGTAGAAATGTCTGAGAAGAGCATTGATCGACAGTCGGATGCGACGACTGATCGATCCTTCACAATAAACTCGTCAGTTCCTTTGATCTACAAAACAATGATTCAGTAATACATAATGAATTTCATTAGGGGTTCACAGATAGGAAAATCTATGCCCAATTCTGTTGACAGCCCAGAAATGCAAGTGATATTCACCGAATAAGGAAGTTTTTTTCATTGCTTAAACTCGATCAATTTCCGAAGCTTATCTTCCCCTCATAATTAGTATTTCTGATCTAAACGCTTTCCCAAAGGTTAGGAATTGCCATGATGAGTACGGGTTCGTTTTTAAAAAAAAGTTTCTTTTCTTTTCTTTTTTAGCCTAGGGCTGACCTAATATCGGTAAGTTCCTCTCCTATTCATTTTCATTTAGCGATTGAAGTTAGAGGAATTCTTGAAAACACGTAATTCTACTTAGAAGTGACATGTGTGATTTATTTTAAAAGAAGAAAAACCCGTAATCGTCTCTAAATAACGAAATGTTTCCGACGCGGCTAAAGAACTCTACCTCGAATAACGGACGCCAAAGTGTTCAAGGTCGCTCAAGTGCTTTCTGAGTCAGTAGATGAGTAGTTTCTAGACTACACTAAGAGACAAAGACCAGAATTTACTAAATAGAGTTTAGTCTGGCAAGATGAGACACTCACCGGTCAATTAGCTACTCTACTTGAATCCTGCTTTCCCCGTTGTACCGCGGAGGAGGTGCTTGTCCACCGCCCTGAATTCATTTCATCCAAGACAAGTCTTTTCTTCAGATCAAGCCCTTCTTAAATCTATTAGAATGAGTCCTCTTCGAGTCTAGAAAAAGCGATTAGCTCCACTTTTCTAGCTTTTGAGCTTTTATAAAGCTGAGAGAAGCGAAGTACAAAAGTTTTAGAAAAGTTATAAAACAGTTAACCGGAAGTATAACAACAATGAAGAAAATTACCGTTATTTAGCGAAAACTGAAACGCTTCGGGAAATTTTTTAAAAGTCATAATGTAGAAAATGCCACACAAAATTTTGGTAGAAAGAGTGTGCCTTTTTACATGGGTCAAAGAGCACAGTTACTTCTCTATTGAAATAATAGTGTATCATTTGGTTTTAATAAGCGAACAGTTGTCACCCTCTATCGCCTTTATCTGGTACGGACGTCTCCTAAAATTATGAAATTATTTCCAGACAAAATAATAACTTCCTATTCGATACATTCCAGCTCAGTTTAGCCACTAAACATTCAAAGCATGATGGCGGATCACATGAAAAAATCATAGAAAATTCTTTTTTAAAAAGTTTACCTCAGTTGAGTGAAATTCACTGAAATGAAGCGAAGTTGAAGCATTGAGGGAACATTATAAAATCTTAGGTGAAAAAGCCGGAGATAAAAGCACGTTCCTTTTATTTTACGATGCTTGCAGCAGTCTTGGTTACTTCTATTGAAACAAATTTTTTTTAGTTTGAAGGGTTATAGTAGTTAGTCAAAGAAAGCAAGCAAAAGGAAAGACATGTAAGTAAGCAAAAAAGTGGTTGGCAAGTGAAAGGAAGGAGAGCTAACAGAAGGATCAGTGGCCACGAATGGATTCGAGAAAGGATTGGCACCCACGGAAACCTTTGACTCCTGAAAACAAGAGTGCGAAAAAAATGAGTCATCACAGTGAATTGATCGAATTGCGTTCACGTTCGCGAATGAATTCTTGAACAATATATAAAATGAGTCCACACCGCCCCAAAAATTGATTGGTTTTTCTGGGCGAAAGAGCTATTTGACATGAGGAAGAAGTTTCATCTGAAATTATTAGAATGGAAGTACCTGAAAGTTTATAAATGAACAAATAAGGATGTTTGCTTTGATAAAACAGAAAATTCATCATGTGACATGAATGGATGAGGTTGGTTTTTTATTTGAACACACTTTTTTTTTCTAGAAAAAGGGTCAAAACTCATGGTTCGAAAAGAGAATTTAGCTGAAATTTAGCAGTAACCAACCCTTCTGTTGTTGTCATCCATCTGGTAAACTTGGCTCTTCACTTTTTTCACTTTTTTCACCTTTTTACAGCACAAAGAGTAGAGATAGGTGCTGCCCTGGAAATGAAAAAAAACAAACATGAAAACACGATTTCAGGCAAGTTGAGGTATATGAGAAGTGGTTTACGCTAAAAGTTGTTCTAACTCGTATTATTCCCCTGAAAGTGATGTATATGCTCATACAAGAAATTAATTATTTTTATTGTAGTTGTGAAGAAATAAAATTCTTTTCGTCCATTAAAACAATTGTTAATATCGGAACGACTATTTTCCAGAGAATTTAAGGTACAATTTCAGGGGTATTAGGATTAAATAACAGTTTTATTTAACCACGATCGATACAACATTCGAATAAATAGTAAGCTTGGCGTAGTTGACTACAAAGGAGCAGTTTTGAGAGTTTATGAATTAAAAAGGGATAATGGATACGATTTTCAAACTTTGAGAATGATTGGAGAAAAAACGATGAGCTTATGACATCACATTAGTGATCAATTCAATTTCATCGCTGTTGATGCATGACTTAGCCAGATTCGCTTGTCTGTGAAGTTTTTTACCCCAGCAGCAGTATCTACTGAGTGTAGGCAGGAAGAGAAAGAGAAGGTGCACCTGAATGAGAGACAGAATAGAGAGACCAAGCCACATCCCAATAGATCCGCCGAGAGCGGCGATGAAAGTGGCAACAGTCCACTCCCACTCCTGCTTCATGTTGAGGTACTCGAATGAACCCCAGTTCAAGTTGATCATCGTAAGGTCTGAAGCAGTCTTTTTCATATGTTACAAGTAGCTTTTGAATAAATAGATTGACTGGTAGAAATTACAATGTTTTGTCGACGTAACACACTCTCTCGACTCCGAGTTTGCTCTGACAACAGAACGTCTATCTAGTCAAAAGTCAGCCAGAACTTTTTTTGCCTTCAAAAAGTCAGCGAGAACAACACCAGCTTTAAAAAAATCGTTTTATCTTTGTTATCTTCTATTTCCACGAGATGTCATTGTGGATAACTGTTTTCGAAGAGATAGTATTATCTCTGAGTGGAGCTAAAAGCTTGTAACCAGGTCTGGCCATCCTCCCTTGCGTCTCGTGATCAAGATTGAACCTTATTTGCTTGCAGTCTCGGAAGCAGTTGTTGGCGCAATCAGTGTCCGAGAAGTTACCTTTTTGTACACTGCAAACTAAAAACTGTATGCTCGATGATGATTGAGATCCCGGTGCACCGAAAAATGAGGGATCTGTATTGATGTGAATTTGAAAATATATATTAAATTTGTACTTTACTTGAAAGAAGTGCGTTTATGGCGCAAGATAGTAAGAAATTTGTTGTTATTGTTGTCGTTGTTTGCCCGTAGGTCCTGTCGAGGGGAGTCCTTTGGGATAGGTTGGTGAGGATCTTTTTGAGCCCCAAACTCGCACCGCAGTCGGCGATCCTCTTCGCGAGACCCATTCGTTAACCGAAGAACGTCAAGAGGCTATTTTAATGGCGCCTCGACTCGTCATTACAGAGTTTAGGGGAGTATCGGCTGATGTTTTATCCGGTGACATGCCCAGGCCAGTCAGGCATCGCCCTCCTTTGACGAACTATACCATCCAGTTTTGGTCCACGACAAGCAATCCCGCTATATACAATGCAAATGTGCAAAGAGAAATCCCTCTATCCGCCACCTGAGGAGGTGCTCGATACCGGTAAGGATGGACCGGTTCCTTGCGATGGTGTGAACTTGTGGGCGGTAGCATCATCGAAGGGGAGTAGTAACGAATTTAGAAAGCAGATGCTTTTAATAATGACAGATGGTTTGAGAGTTCATAAAAAGATGTTTCAATTATGCTTACACGCCTCGACACATTAATAGATAATCTCATGCTCACTCTAAAACGCATTTGGCGTAGTCACAAATGGGATATTCCTTGAGTTCTTCCTCTGTGGCGAGGTAGGAGAGAGTGACGCCGGTGCATTTACACATCTCCTGGAATGAGATAATTTTTGCACAATTAATGAGGACCTGGCGACTGAGAAATGCGGAATGAATGAGTAACGGGAATTTTCCTCGGTCATATCGGAAATGTAGGAGAGGATACAGCTGTCAATACAATTGTTTAATTACTATTATTCAGCTATATTTATTTGTGGATTTGTTGCTTATATCTAAAGCAGAAGTGGGGAGTGCTAAATATGAAAAAGACTGAGTACTGTGTCAAATTTAGGTTTCTCCATATTCATCCACTATTTTTATCATATAAGACTATGCTGGGAATAATTTTCGCCAAAATGCTCAGAATGTTGTTCCTCGGGCAGATTTCCCTTAAAAAACCAAGCTTTTCCATGGCAAGAAACGGAAAAAAAGTGCCATGATTAATGGCAGCAAATAACATGCGTTTTGACGGAACTGCCAAAAAAAAACCGTCAAAAAACAAGCTTTCTACTTTGTACTCATTTTGTCACCGCTTTTGTCACTGCCAGAATTCGGTTTTTGTTTGTCCTTGTTTTGTCACTGCCAAAATCAGGTTTTTTGTCCTTGTTTTGTCACTGCCAAAATCGGTTTTTTTTTTTGTCCTGGTTTTGTCACTGCAAAAATCGGGCTTTTTTGTAGAAATGAGGCTAAGGGGTTTTTTTCAGGGAAACCCCTTAGCCTCATTTCTGGGATGATGGAGGATCGCTCTCAGGAACTCTGGGGAGTGTCAATACTAGACTTTGATCTCATCCAAAAGGCCGAGATGCAATACCAGCAGCTACAACGCCCACACACAAACCATTTCTAGCGACGTACCCCAACCGAGTTTACTAAACTCGGTTGGGGTACGTCGCTAGAGTGGTTGGTATGTGGTCGTTGCAGATCTGTGTTCAACGGACAAAAAGTGTTCAAAAAAGAGCCGAGTTTGGCAGTGCCAAAACATGTCACAAAGGAAAAACAAAATTGTCCGTGATTTGGCAGGAACAAAACTTGGCCACAGAGTCATTCATCATTTGGCACTGCGAAATATTGGCCGATTCTTCGTCCCTATCTTGGCAGCTAAAAAAAGACTAATATCGGAATTTCCTTCTCCCAAGTTCGCATATTCGAAATCTTGGCAAAATAAAGTTTTTGGCTGAGGAACAACATTTTGAGCAATTTGGTGAAAATTATTCCCAGCATCGTCTTATATATAGCGCTTTTTAAAAGTTTATATAACTTGAAAGTTTTTCGGAAGCGGTTTTCCTCAAATTTGCCACTGATTCTTTTCCTTGACGAGATAAGAAAGTAGAATCGAACTTGCTTAGCATTGTCAAAATAACGCTAAGAAGAACTGACCCTAATCATGTTCATGCGGCATTTGCTACGGCAGTTGAATTCGTTGTCCATGTCCTTTTCGACATCTCGACAGCGAGTCCCGTTCTCGTCGTTCTCTAGCATTTGATAGAGCGCGCGCACTTCCACCGTGACCTCGTGGCGCTGGCCGACGCATAACTGCAAAATGACTTGATCGTGAGGGATCTCTTCCGGGAGTTGTAAAAGAGCTAGGCAGCCATAACTGCAAAATGACTTGATCGTGAGGGATCTCTTCCGGGAGTTGTAAAAGAGCTAGGCAGCCTAAAAGCTTCAGAAGTGAAAAAAACGTTTTGATGGCAAATTTGTATGTTGTCAAGTCCCCTCTTGAGGAGCTTCTGTTTTTCTTAAACTGTTTTTACCATTGCATTGCTTTTTACCACTGTTTTTACCATAGTTTTTACCATTTTTACCATAAAAAAAACTATTTTTTGATCGAACTTTTAAAAAATATTAAAAACACGTAATATTTTTTAAATGAGTATGATTGTTCATTTATGTCTTCCGGCACTGCTGACTCATTTCAGCGTAAGTTATTTATTTCATTATTCTTCACTTTATATGTAGATATTTGAATCAAATTCGACCTGTTGACCTCAAACGTATAACCATCTTTGGCTCTGCCTTTGCCTTCCATAAATCTGTTCAAAGATGACGGCCTCCCGTGCATGTCAACGCTCATGCAATCCAGTGTTTCCACGTTCTCGGCGTTGTGAGAGAGCATCAGGGTGAAGAAACGTCCCTTGAACAGTGAATACCATCATATATGAATACCACCTCGACTGTACCATCATAGCACCCTCGCTTGTACCATCATAGCACCCTTGATTGTACTATCATAGCACCCTCGCTTGTACCATCATAGCACCCTCGCTTGTACCATCATAGCACCCTCGATTGTACTATCATAGCACCCTCGATTGTACTATCATAGCACCCTCGCTTGTACCATCATAGCACCCTCGCTTGTACCATCATAGCACCCTCGATTGTACTATCATAGCACCCTCGATTGTACTATCATAGCACCCTCGCTTGTACCATTATAGCACCCTCGCTTGTACCATCATAGCACCCTCGATTGTACTATCATAGCACCCTCGCTTGTACCATCATAGCACCCTCGCTTGTACCATCATAGCACCCTCGCTTGTACCATCATAGCACCCTCGATTGTACTATCATAGCACCCTCGCTTGTACCATCATAGCACCCTCGCTTGTACCATCATAGCACCCTCGATTGTACTATCATAGCACCCTCGCTTGTACCATCATAGCACCCTCGCTTTAAACTACCCTTCATCGGAGGCTTGGGGTGAAGAGTTTATATTTTCTGGGCCCTCCACCTCTCGGTCGGTCGCTTCTATTAATTTTAAGTCCCCGCTGAGATGAACGGTCGGTTCGTTATTTTTTCTTCAGTTAAGTTCAAGTGAGCTATTAAGTACGCCATTTTCGACGGCATTCAAGACCCTCTTGTAAAATAGCTGATCGGTGGTTGATCTCAACCGTTACTTGATTGTGAACATTCAATACGCGAGAAAGCTGTTTTTGTACATTCTTCGTCACTCTCACGGTCTATATCGCTTGCTAACTGTTAGATTAACAGAATCTCTCTCTTGATCTATGTGCTCTCTCTCTTTTATTCTTCTCTATCTTTCTCCCGCTCTCTCTCTCTCTTTCTCCCTTCCTCCCTCCTTCCGTCCGTCCCTCGCAACCTCCCTGACCCATCCTATCACGCCTTCTCTAAACGCTCATTCTCGCCCTAACTGTCTGTATTTTACTTTCAATCCTTGTTTTCAGCACGCTCTGGCACACACTTTCTCAAATCGTCTAACTCTAGATCTTTTTCCTACGTTCTCAAATCACGAGTCGCTGATTACCTAATGTATAATCAACAAACCACGCCTCCTTTCTTTCTTTCATGATAAAAATAGTTGATTATTCGAGAAACGACATCCTGTCTCAATTCTCAATTTCCTCTTACTCTTTCAATACGCTAGAGTCAGAAACAACTGCATTAAATGAGCTCTATAATTTCAGATTTCGTTTTGTAAGAGTTTGAAAAAAAAAACTCTAACGTTGATACCATTCCTATTAGATGTGAGACTGACTTGATCTGAAATTTCTTTAAAGTTGCTCTTGTCCCAAATGGGCTGGAAGCAGAGTTCTTGCATAGAAATCCAGGAGACCCTAAGACTCGTTTTGATGACATCATCATCATCGTAAGTCACTCGCTGGAAGCGTTGCAGAGAACGACGGAGAGCCTCTGTTCCCGCCTGAGTCATCAAGGAAATAAGACCGAGATGTTTTCATATCCAGGCTGATTTTTGAAGAAGCTTGTATAGATCAAAATACTGATTATGACGGAACGGCATTGGCTTGGAGAGAGAGAAACCAGAAGATGAAACATGAAGAATGCTCTACGAACATAGAATACGCATCCAGCTTTTATTTTGTTTGATAGCGCATCGATTCGCGCTTGAAATTTACAAAAACTTCGGCTCCGAAAAAGAGTTTTTAGAACAGTCTTGTCTGATGCAATTGTTCTGTTTTTCAGTTATCAGCTCTAGTAAATTCTTTAACTAAAAACAATTTTTAAGAGGGTTTTAATTTTAAGAGTGTGTAGTTTTCTTTATCAAAGGCACTTGTCTCTGACTAATAAGAACCATACAATGTGAAAGGATCTAGCTTCAACTTGAAGCCAAAGTTTGAGAAAGTAACTCGTAGGAAAAAATGAAGAAACATAGAAATTTACAATAAATTGAAATTTTTGATAAATTAATGACTAATGCGGAAAACTTGGCTAAACATCTCAGTAAAAAAAGTTTGCCACTGATAATTATAATTAAATACGTATTGTAAATGTTCGTACTACTTCAACACTGTAGTTTCCGTGGACGAGTTTGAGGTAAAAAGGCGCATTATTGAGTGGGCACCGTTAGATGAGTTGTTGAGAGTGATGTAGTACCACTCGAATAAAAGGACTCTTGAGCAAGTAAAGAAAACAGTGAATGCTGAGATGGAATGTCTCCGAACCTTTTGTGCTAATTCCGTGAAGGTCACGTTGCGGTCCTCCGAAACTTTCTTCCACTTCTGGAAATTAGGTTGACATTTCATGAATTTTTATGAGACATTTGAGAAATTTGAAAACTGTGTCTCAATAACAGACTAGGACGATTGAATCGATCCAAGAATTCATTCCAAATTTTTTTCTTCGTCTTCTTGATGATTTCACTCTAAAAAGTATAATGTAATCGGAAAAGCTACAAAAAGAAATATAAGAAAAAAAATGAAGTAGGTTTTTTGCTTTGATGTGATACTTGGTAGGAACACGGGAAGTACTTACAGAATGAAGAACTAGAGTAATCTTGATTTTTCATTACTGCTTGATTGTTCATCATCACAACTCTTCCAGCACTCCGACAAAAAACTCGCATTTGCATTTAAATACAACCACTAAAAATACCACATTAACAAAAACGCCAATCGAATGAACAATTATGGAGCGGTTAAGTAGATAATATATAAATTGGGAGAAAGAAGAGAAGAGCAGCAAACCTCGGCAGTTTCCCTCTTCTGTGCCAGCCGGGGCGCTGTCCTCCATTGGTGGATACTGTGCGCTGATCCATGGGCAGAGGTCTCCCTCTCCATGGTGTTGTAGGTGGCGACCAAGTCATATACCTCCATCACCATACGCCAGTCCCACTGCTCCTTGAGGAAGCTGTCGTGGTCGGCCAGCTCGGCCAGTCTGTCCTGAACCAGTATTTTTTTGAAGTCAAGAACCTGTGAGCAACAAATTAGGAGATAATTTGGAGATAGGAAGCGAAAATTGGTAGTTCGCGTTGTAACTTTTTGGCATAGGTTCCTCATCGGAGTTGCTTGTCATAGTCAGGGGTTAAATAGTGACCGGAGCGCTCCCGTCGGCGGATACATGTACACACACTATGGACAAAAATCTCCCTCTCTTTCCTACCCTTTCTCTTCATCACCTCTTCTTTTTTCCTCCAAACTTTGAGCGGCGGATACATGTAAACCCAAATTGGGCGGCTCCATTTAACCCCTGGTCATAGTATAGAAATGATCAAAAGTATGACCGCCGAAGGAAAAAAAATTGCAAAGGGTTAACAAGTTTAGCTCAAAGTTTGGTGGAATGTGCGTTGTTTCAAACATATGTCTGCTCTTACTCACATCGACAATTTGATTCCACTCTTCGTCTGACTCGGTATCATTGATTTTGAAATGAGACCAAGCCTGCGCCTTGGACATGCAAAACGTGAAGTTAGGCATGGCCATGGAGTCATTAAAGACCATTTCAATGTTGGAGTTCTTGGGATCGTCCAAATAGTTGATGATCTGCAAAACAAAAAAGATGGAATTGAATAATTTTGAAAGAAAAAAAAGAGAATTTCACCATGCATCTGAATCAAACTTTTTCTATACAAAATAATGTAACTTAAAAGATACCGATCTTTGTTTTTAAAAATCTTAACCAGGGCCGTATGCATGTACCATTTTTGGTGCGAAATAATGAAGAAAACAGTGTTATCCTAGAACACTTAGCACTATTTTCTTTATCATTTCCCATCAAAAATGGTAAGTGCATACGGCTCCAGGACTCTTCGGAATTATAAAGGCTGGATAGCCGCGAGTAATCTACGATGTTTTTACATTGCAACGTCATTGGTGCTTATTTCTTTCATTTAGAGACGGATTTGGGGTTGGCTCTTCAAACGCGGCCATACTCTTTTAAGGTTTCGACTAAACCATATCTTTCAATGTTATCTTTCTACAGTCATGAATCCAAACATGTTATCCTTTGGCCATGAGGCATTGAAATCAGAAATTGAAAGAGGGATACGGACTAGATCTGCAACATCTCGGATCGTGAGAACGGCCAGAACAAGGATAAGCGACATGAAAGCATACTTTTTGCACTTCTCGGACTTTAAAGATTCCCCAAAGCTGGGTGTCTTGTTGAGCCGCGGGCTGCGACCTTCGCTGGCCATGCCTAAACATATCATATGTTAAAGTGAAGTACAAGCTATATAGGGTTACTGGAAGTTTATATAAAATTAGAAAGAATACGGTAGCAAATATTTAAATCTTCTTTTATATCAACTTCAAAAAAACTACAAGCTCTGCGAGGATTGCGAGGAAAGTGTAATCGAATACGCAAGGTATGAAACGAAAAATTACGAGTACGAACCCCGAATGAAGAAAATTGCGGTTTTAAGAAAGGTAGAGCGAGAAAAAAGACTTGGGAGATTTAAATGGAGAGGTTTAAAAAAAAAAGGAATAGGACGGAGAGAAAGTTCAGATCAACAGAGATTGAAGTAGACGTAAAGTCAAAAAGAGAGAAAATATAGGAATATAAGAGAAGAAAAAGAGACGTAAAGGAAGATAGAGTGTTCTACAGCAAAACGCGGTTCAAGATAAGTAAAACTGGTTCTAGTTTTCGTTTCAGTGCTATCTTTTATGTCGCTCGCTTCTTCTTGATCATTTGTATGTTAAAAAAAAAGACAATTCGGGACTTTTCAATAACTGCTAAGCGTACTGTTGAGTAGAAGATATATTCTTATGATGAAGAAGTTTCTGAAGAACAAATCATATGATGAAGAAGAAATCATAGTTTAGAATGATGAGCTGGAGAGAGATTGCGACTGTTTGCCTAAGCTCACTATTGAAAATACTTTTTACGAGTAGATTCCAATGTATTTTTTAACAGTCCTGCTAAGGCATAGTTTTTGACTTCGTTCTTCTGCACTTTCAAAATACTTTCATCTTTTTCTTCATATTTTGTTCAAAACTCGGGACGATCACTTGGAATTCCTAGTCACTGAAGCGAGAGAGAGAGAGGGAGCAAAGATCCGCTACTTGATCGAATCGAGTAATTGGTTTTATTGAAGAAACGAAGATGGAGATGTTTCAACCGTTTTCCAGTGTAATTGGAATGGTCTGCGAGACGAGAAAAAACAGGGGAAACTCATTATTGCGATGTGAGTGCAATCAGGGGCGCAAGGTGTATGTGCGTCAATGGTAGCACTTTTTTCGCGAGATGTTTCACTCAATCAGTGATTTCCCTTCGTCTTCAAGTTGTACCTACGTAATCGAATACGGTGGAAGATGACACCTGATTGCCAATGTCGTGAACTTTAAGTTCATTTCCTAAGAATGAAAGACGTGTGCTTTAAACATAGCCTATTGACATATGATTCCAATGTGTATGCGGTAGTGGAGTCGTGGTGACACGCGTCGAGCGTCGAAGATGATACGGATTCAACCGCAAATGTCAGATTCACGCATAGATAAATAAATGTTGATTTAGTTATTCCTTTTCGCAGTCTACTTATTGTATCATTGTTGAGATATTGTATTATAAAACCATTTTATAGAACCAGTGGAAAAGGAAGAACATTTTTCTAGCACTTTTTTTCATTTTGACGCAATTACGGTTTGAGTTACTGTAACTTCTTGCAGGGTGCTATGTGAAAATGAGTAACCTTTAAAGCACACAAGTTAGAATTATAAATCTTCTTTTTACAGGGATGAAAATTTTGTTTCAAAGTTGAGACATCAAGTTTTCAGGAGGTATATGCTTCGTTAATCAGTAATTTGAGCAGTGAGTTGCTTCAGAAGTAGTTGGAGGCTGACGTACAGGGTTTAAATGGTTACCGGGTCAGTTATGTTGGCGCATACATGTTCGCGCCGAGAATGATATACATTCTCTTCTCCTTCCGTTCTGTTTCACTTTTTCTCTACTCTTTTCCTCTTTTTGCCTTTACCCATTCCTTTTCACACTCGCTCGGCGCGCACAAACATGCTTTAGACCGGCCTCATTTAACGCCTGCTGACGTACTGAATAAGTTAGTAACAAGTACCAAGCAAATAACTATCACTTTTTGACGTGATGATAAGAAGTGAGCTTATATTATACTTTTGAGGTCGGTCCAATCGATCTGGAGCGCGGTTGCGGATCCGTCGCGGAGTAGATCAGAAGTAAACTCTCTGCTGACGAAGCACTGGGGCGAATCATTCGTGGCTACGGTACCCATCCCGCCGTCCGCTCACATCAAGCGACTCCATCTCCCCGCCATCAGAGGGCATCTCGAGAACTCTATTCGTGTTCGTCTGTTTTTCTGCGACCAATTGGGGATAGGGTGTTTATCGAACCCTCACTACAGGTGAAATCTCTGTGTCGACCAGAAAAAATATCCCGCAGGGATTAGGCCTTTTTTGTCTGCCGTTTCCTTCTAATTTTTTTGATCTCTACGCTTTTGTGGTGACAAACGTCTTGGTTCTTCTACTCGAAATTTATTTAAAAAGGATTTCTTTGCAGATATACAAGAAGTTTGCACAGACGAAAAGAGCTCTGAAGAAGCAGAGACAGCTGCAAGATGAGGAAGAGAAAGCGGATGTGAGCGGACTACCACAGGTAGATCAATTATTGATGCGCAAAAAATAAACCGCGGTTTTCAATCTGTTTAAAATTAATCATTTATTAAGTCAAAAAACAACCTCAATCAACAAAGTATGATCCATCATAGCTGAATAATTGTTGTCATTTCATTGGTAGATGTTGTTGTTGTGGTTTGCCCGTTGAAGGTCTCCGGTTGGTTAGACGAGGTGTTATTGGTTATGGCTCAGAAAACAATGTCCTCACTTACATCATTTATCTAATCACATTTATTTCTCCTTCTCTCTCGGGTATTTATTTATTTATTATTTTTTCCCTTTTTCTTTTGATTTTTGAGACAGAAAGGAATCACTGGTAGATGAACTTAACAGCAGACGTCGGGCTATTCCACAAATCTAAAGGAAGAGTTGTTTTAGTCCGATGCCTTCCAGCATCGTTCACATTCGCACCACGAGTAGGTGACCTCCTTCGCGACCTGGGCAGATCTTGAATGCCGTTGTTGTAGAACGACGGAAGCTACCCAATAGTAGTATCGAAATGGGAAGGCCAAGGTTTTTGTAAGATCAAGTCAGAATCTCTGAAAGCGAAGAAAGAAGTGATCTTGATTGATAATTTAGTGAGCAGACTGTCTACACAAACCTTATTTGTACTTTCTGCTCACTCACTGATGAGCCCCACCCAGAGAGCACGAAAATATGTCTAAGCCTGGAGGAACACGTTTCGTTATAACACTGATAATCAATGCTTCTCGAAACACACTGGCAACAGTGGCCATTCGTGACTCTACAGCCTTAAGAGCCTGTCACGGATGGAGCCGGATCATCCAGTCCAGAATCGAGCTAGACCTCAGGTGGCGGATAGAGGGACGCCTCCCTACGAAGAATTCGTGCTGGGAGGTAGACTGAGAAATCCCGCCGCGGACCAAAACTGGGTAGTATAGCTCGTCAAAGGAGGGCGATGCCGGACCGGCCTGGGCATGCCACCGGACAAAACATCAGCCGATACACCGCTATACTTTTCAATGGCGAGTCGAGGCGCCAGTAAAATAACCTATTGCCCTTCTCCGGTTAACGAATGGGTCTCGCCAAGAGGATCGCCGACTGCGGTGCGAGTGTAGACGGAGAAAATCTCTCCGGACTCAAAAGGATCCTCACCACCAACCTATCCCAAAAGGACTCCCCTCGACAGGACCTATGGGCAAGACAACAACAACAACATCAATGCTTGAACTGTTTCTTCAGAACCTTCAATATTGTAGATTCAAAGACCTTTTTTGTTGTGTGGTTCTTGCAATTAAGATACTGTGGGCTCATTTTTGAATCCGCTTTTTTCTATAAAAATGTATTGCAGCTGCTAGTGGAAGACTCATTTGATCTATCAACGCCCGAGTCTTTCTGCGAAGTCTTCATGAAGCCTCAGCCGGGATGCGATGATCCTCTCATGGGAACTGGTTCGTTCGAGATTCGCAGTATTCCGGATTCTCGGAGAGTTGCTAAACCCTGTAGCCTAGTTAGTACTAAACCATGTAGCCTAGTTAGTACTGAACCTTGTAGCCTAGTTAGTACTTGGGTCAATTACAGTCTAAAGTCTAAAGCTTCTTTAGAAACTTGAAGAGAAATGTTTGCAGTCATTGTTATTGTTTATTTGTATCGAGAAGAGAGCCTGAAAAATCTTTCTCATTGCTTAGTTCTTAAAAATATTCGGTCTACTCATCCTCTTATTTTAAAAATCGCATTTTTTCTCATAATTTTTTTAAAACCTCTGCTTCTGACTCTTTTTTCGTGTGCTTGTGATAGATTTTGGCTTGATTTTTGAACAAAGTGAGTTAACTGCACCAGAATTGAGACTTCAATGCAAAAAGACGCCCTACTAATTTAATATATCAACTGTATTCGGGGATTTCTGCTCAAATAAAGCTTGAGCTACATTATTCAGTAGCTTGAGTAGCCGGGAACTGTAAATGCTTGTTATTTTTGCACTGCACTCGAAAAAATAACAACATTTTTTGCAGCGGCAAGTAAATCGTCAATGACCAACACTAATCCATTCGACGAAACGAAAAGAAGTTACTTTTGCTAGCATTGGAGATGATTATTATATCGTGAACCATCATATTCATTCTTTGTTCCGGTGTTACATCATGGAAAGGGATACAACTGAGGACAGTAACCGAAAACAAATCAGTGTTTACAGTAACACGCAATATTTATAAAACAATGTTCACATATGACCCGGAACGCGATAGAGTGGGACCGGGTGGGGAAATAGAAATTTTTATGTCACCGATTTCGCTGAAAATTTCACCAAAGGGTATTTCAAGTATGGCGAGAACGATGGTCATTTTTGTTTTTCCTGATTTAAGCTCTCCGAGAAGCATGAGAGGATTGGAAAAAGCTTGTTTCGCCGAAAGTACATGAGGGTGTCGCACTGTTTTAAGAGGCATATGTCTCAGATTGATAGCTAGATCCACCAAATACCGACTCGATGTAGTAGAATGATGTATATTCGAGTACCTATGTTTGCTTTTTAGCATATTCAACTTTCACGGTTTTCGCGAGAACAAATATCAAAACAGACATATCATGAAGAGATGAAAAAAATGATTTTTCTCGGAGTACAGGAAAAATATCGGGGATTCCAGTCAGTATGTTGTAGCCCTGAGTTTTTGCTACAATTTTTTTGTTACAATTTTTCAAACTCGAGATACATCACTTTAAGTTCGTGTATTACTATAGGTGGGGTATGTCTAAAGATTTCAAAATACAGCTAGGAGTCTAAAACCAAGAGAATCATACTTGCTATCCACTCCTGATTTTAAAATGATAACAAACTTGATTCTAGGACGTCGAAAACCCTGTCAAATAGGTACCTCATTTTCAAAACTAACTTTTGAAAAAAAAATTTGTTTGGATGTTTAAATAACTCAACGCGTTTTATGAATTGAGAGATGAAATTTGGCCAGTATGTTGGAATTTTCTGAACTTATAAATACAGGAAGATTCAAGTTTTTTTAAAGTTCGATTATCGATTAGTTATGCCAGTTTAAAAAAAAACAAAAAAATGTTTATCGTTGTATGGGGCATGACATAAACAAAGTTCCGCAAATGCTTGTCAATTCTAAAGCGAGTTATGGCCACTTCAAAAAAGACCCTAAAACCCTTAAAATCGACTTTTCAAAAAAAAATTTCATTCATTCTTATCAACTCAACTAGACAAATTCGATAATGTAAGAATTTTGAAGGTAAACCTACTTTGAAAAGAGTTATTATGGTTAGTTCAAACACAAAAAACCTCATTGGGGGTCCTAAAATACCTTTTTTCAAGGTTTGAACTAACCATAATAACTCTTTTCAAAGTAGGTTTATCTAAAAAATTATTTTATTATCGAATTTGTCTAGTTGAGCTGATGAGAATGAATGAAATTTTTTTGAAAAAAAGTCGATTTTAAGGGTTTTAGGGTCTTTTTTTTGAAGTGGCCATAACTCGCTTTAAAATTGACAAGCATTCGAGGAATTTTGTTTATGTCATGCCCCATACAACGATAAACATTTTTGAAGTTAATCACTTTTTGCTCAAATCAAAACATGATGAGTTCCGACCAAAAAACCGTTTTCAGGTTTTTTTAAAACTGGCATAACTAATCGATAATCGAACTTTAAAAAACTTGAATTTCCCAGTACATATAAGTTTAGCGAATTCCAACATACTGGCCAAATTTCATTTATCAATTCAAAAAACGCGTTGAGTTATTTCAAAATCCAAACAAGTTTTTTTTCAAAAGTTAGTTTTGAAAATGAGGTACCTATTTGACAGGGTTCCCGACATCCTAGAATCAATTTTGTTATGATTTTGGAATCAGGAGTGGAAAGCAAGTATGATTCTCTTGGTTTTAGACTCCTAGCTCTATTGTGAAATCTTTATACATACCCCTACCTATAGTAATATTAGTAACTCAAAGCGATGTATCTCGAGTTTGCCTAAGTGGATCGAAAAATGATGTATACGAAAGTTGTAGCAAAAACTCAGGGCTACAACTGACTGTGATCCCCGAAATTTTTCCTGTACTCCGAGAAAAATCATTTTTTCCATCTTTTCATGAAATGTCTGTTTTGATATTTGTTCTCGCGAAAACCGTGAAAGTTGAATATGCTAAAAAGCAAACATAGGTACTCGAAGATACATCATTCGACTACATCGAGTCGGTATTTGGTGGATCTAGCTATCAATCTTACTGACATATGCCTCTTAGAACAGTGCGACACCCTCATGTACTTTCGGTGAAACAAGCTTTTTCCAATCCTCTCATGCTTTTCGGAGAGCTAAAATCAGGGAAAATAAAAATGACCATCGTTCTCGCCATACTTGAAATACCCTTTGGTGAAATTTTCAGCGAAATCGGTGACATAAAAATTTCTTTTTTCTGACGAACACTCGCCCAGCTCCGGTCTGTATATAGCCCATTTCTGCGAAGCTATATGTCCAGAATTGACTCCACAATCGTGGACAGATGTCTGGACTGCGACGAACCCGGACAAACAACGACTCACCTCTTCTCCTGTCCAGATAGACCGACTAGTTTGACGGCTTGGTCTCTCTGGACTGGCCCAGTAGAAGCTGCAAGGTTTCTAAAACTTCCGATCACCGAAGAAGATGCCGAATAGAAGATCTATCGGCTACAACAACAACAACATAAAAATTTCTATTTTTCAGTGTATGCAGAGCTAGGTACATTCTATCGCGTTCTGTGTCATATAATGTTTTTTAAATTGAAAACGAGAAAAAGGCCTTGAGAATCTTATCTCAAGTTAAGATATGCTTGAACATTTGTGTATTTGTTTGTTCGTTATAAACTTTGGCGTAAATGTTGAAAATGAATAGAATTCAAATAGAAACGGATGTGAAATATCACCAAAGATATGAAACTTTTCTTCTTTTCCGAAAATTTATAACACTGTATTGTTTTTGAGTAAAGTCTTTATTCTCAAAAGCAAGTTTTTTCGGATTGGTTCTGAAAATTTAGGTAGACTAGACAGTTTTTCTCTTGAGAAGGTTTTTCAAATGAAAAATCAGAGAAAACAGTTTATGTTTTTGGACAAGAAACTAGAATAAGCCAATAAAGTGTAAATTTTTAAGTTCTTGGCGAAAAACTGGGTTCGGTGAAGTAATTACAATTTTTCCGGTGCTAAAAAACGAGCATTTTTTCAAAAGTGAAGTTTTAGGCTCACGGAAGAGCACGAATCCATTCGAAGCGGCGGTTCCATCCAGAGCCTCGACCAATCCCTTCGAAGAGCCCGTCCCGGTGTGGAGAGAGAGGTCCGATCTGCGGAAGCGACTGGAAAGCTTGCATGACACTGTAGATGCTAGACTAGCCGCTAGGCTCAGAGCAAAGGTGAATACTAGAATTTACTACCTCGCAATCTTACTGCTTTGCTATCAAAAACAGGGGAAACTCACTGAAAGTGAGATGGCGCTGTCTAAACAGCGGACTTTGCTAAGTAGGAGGAAAGTTTCTTAATAAGGTAAGTTTGTTAGAGCATCGGAAAACTAGCAACCCAAGCCAGCTTAATATTTTCCATGAAAACGGGCTGAACAGCTTCGAATTTCTAAATTTCAAAACTAATTTTTTGAGAGATAACAAGTTTTCATTTGTCCTGTCGGTTAACTTGTTGTTGTTGATGTTGTGGCCAGTTGTAGCCGTCATCGAAGAGCGAGGCCCACGTGATATGTTTTTTTTCGCTTCGTCTTTCGTTGTGTATAAATCGTCTTCAAGAAGTTTGCCACTTCTCGTGGTTTCTCCCATAAGTCGGTGAGTGAGAGTGTCGTGGGGTCGCCAATGCAATCGAAAAGGTGTGCGACGTCATGAGGTGTGGATGAGCATGTTGGGCAGACGTCTGGGATGGACTCATCGATACGGTGTAGATACGAGTTGGTGAATCTGCTGAATCCGGATCGAAGCTGGGAGAGTGTACATCTTGTGCTGCGGGGAAGGTCATATTCTTCCACGTTGATGTCGGGCGGGG
Organism: Allodiplogaster pararmata; assembly: GCA_964056735.1. Lineage (NCBI taxonomy): Eukaryota > Metazoa > Nematoda > Chromadorea > Rhabditida > Diplogasteridae > Allodiplogaster > Allodiplogaster pararmata. The sequence continues at coordinate 39,926,775 of OZ057406.1, read as the reverse complement.
GTCTACCTCCGAGAATGACGGCGCCTTTCATTGATTGAAGTTCGCTGGAGACCATCATTGTGTGTATGGCGTTTGCGACGAGTTTCCCGTTGAGAGGGTCTGTTGCTATGAAGGCTGCGGACTCGACCGTGTGCTTGCAACTCATGATGAGGTCGTTTTTCAAGGTGCGTGGTGGAGCATCACTTTCCAAGAGGCCGTGATGGTTGTGAGCTGGATCCATTGTCCTGGCGAGGTATTGAGCGGAGAGAATGTGAAGGTGTGACTTTGTGTGCATGACCTTGGACTCTCTGTGTAAGTGATCGGTGTCTGCCATCTGATGATTGCCCGTGACTACGCGAAGACCGGCATTCTGGGCGCGTTGGATCCTTTCGAGGGCCGAAGCGGATAAGAAAGTGGACCATGCGGGGCGGCGTAAATTGCTTGCGAGATAGCTTTGAAGGTTGTCCGTAAGGATTCCTTCTGGTTGCCCCAGGTGCTACCGGCGAGGGCCTTCAGGACGTTGTTTCTCTGTTTCATGCGGGCTGCGATGTCTCTGACGTGGTGGCTGAACGTGAACATGGTGTCGAAAGTTACGCCGAGGATCTTTGCGAGCTTCACTGTTGGGACGGTGGTACCTCCGATGGATACGTGTAGGACCGTGTTGTATTCTTTGCTGAAAGGCGTGAGGAGCATGAGTTGACTTTTGGCCGGAGAGATGGTGAGGGAGCGATTGTTCAAGAAGCTTTCGATCCCAGGTATTGCCATACGTACGTACTCCGAGGCGGTGTTGATGTTCGAGTTGGAGGCCCATATGGTAATATCGTCTGCGTAAGTTATTACGTTGGTGTGAGCGCTATCGGATGGGAGGTCGCGTAGATAGGGGTTGAACAGCGTGGGCGAGAGGGCGCTGCCTTGTGGGACTCCGTTTCTGATCAGCCGGGAGCTCGAAAAGGTGTTGCGGAAGAGTGTGCGTCCTCTCAGATACGAAGAGAGCCATTTCTTGATGTAGTTGGGCACGCTTGTGGTCATGAGGAGGTCGATAAGCTTGGTGATGTCGATGCTGTCGAAGGCTTTGGACATGTCGATCGCCATAAGGACTGTGCGCTTCACTGGTCTTTTCTCATTGAAACCGTCTGCGATGTTCTTAGTGAGCTTCAGGAGTGCCGAAGTGGTTGAGCGGCCCGCCGTGAATCCGTGTTGGTGTTCCGCCGGTGGTATATGGCACTGGATAGTGTTGAGGAGTAGGCGTTCAATCACTTTTGCGACAAGGGAGAGAAGAGAGAGCGGGCCGTAGCTTGAGCTGTCGGTGGCTTGCTTCCCCGGCTTCAGGAGAAGGATGATGATCGAGGACTTTCATATCATAGGGATCCGGCTAGTGCGTAGTGAATCGTTGATGAGGATAGTGAGAGCGTTGATTCCTCTGGGACCTAGGTTATGTAGGAGTATTGGAGCAAGGCCGTCTGGTCCAAGGGCTGTTGATTTTTTCGTTGCTCTGATGGCTGATGTGACCTCTTTTTCTGAGAAATCAGTGAAGTCGTCGGGGAGAAGTTGCCGTACGTTTCTCATCGTCTGCCTGTTGTCCTTGGAGGTTGTGTACGAGACTGGGCGGGTGAAAGCTTTGTTGAAACGGTTGGCGCCTTCTGTGGCGGATGTCACTGGGTCTTTATCGAAGCAGATGGCGCAGTTGGGTGGGGGTCTCCCTTTTTTTATTTATTTCATTAACTTCTCAAGACTGTATTAAGCATATCAATTCGAGAAGAATAAGAGTATTGGTGAAAGTGATTTTCAAACGAAAGTTAGGGATTGAACATTTATGTTGTACAAGATCATTTTCCTACTAAGAAGAAAGCGATCATGGAAATTGTGATTCAAAGCTTCAAGATGCAATATTTACAGACAGATGCTTTCTTCAAAATAGTCACCTCCTACAGTAGTCTGCAGTCCGATATAGAAGATGCCAAGAAGCAAATCGGCAAGGTCAGGTAAGAAATCGAAACGAGTACCTTTCCATTCTTTATCAGGGACCGAGTAATACGTTTAGCAATAATATTTATATGCGAACATTTATGGACTCTTCTGAAAAAAGCTATTGATATGTATCCTCGTATTGTATGGCATTCTCTATTTTTCATCACACGCACTCATACTCTATGAAGCATACCGCGCCTCTAATAATCTTTTTGGTCTACATAATCAATCGAATTTCGAATTACTTCATTTTAAATAATTCTACCAAAGAAGGATGAATCATATAATAAGATTAAAAGTATCACAGCGAGATAATGTTAAATTTTAGTAATCACCGCAAAGCGATTCGTCGAGAGTAATTCGGTAGAGTAGGTCAGAGTCGAGTGTGGGTAATCCTGATGAGCTGAATCGCGTCAAAACTCATGAAAAAGTCAATAAATCAGCGTCGAACGTTGTGAAAAAAGAGACGACCATTTTGGGAGGGTAGAAATGAGAAAGAAGTCGGCAATTGGTAAGAGACATTCTGGTTATAAGGCTAGCAGTCTTCAAAAGTTTGTAAAAAGTATCATCAAGGCAGAAATGTCAAAAAAGTCTAATAAGTTGTACTTGTTAGTTCGAAAATAACAATTAAATTATGCCGTTGCTTCATCAGGAACTCACTGAGTGTAGCCTCCTGCGTGATTCTGGAAAGATCGAATCATCTGATGCAGCTCCATGATCTACGAGAGCAGAAGCGCAAAATGCTAACCAGACTTAGGGTTCGTCGGAAGAGAAAATGTCAAGATAGGGGCAAACCGTTAACATAACACACACCGCCACTAGAAAGACAGTCCATGCATTTCCGATATTGTTATTGTTCATTGTGAACCGAAGTTGAATATAATCTGTGCAAGGAATAAAGAATGAATGAATAAGAAACCAACCTTTCCCCACAGCTAGTCACCCGCAATACTCGCGGATAGTGAGGACGATGAGAAACAGTAGCGGTTGAATGATCAGTGGGTGGTTGATTCTTACCGCCCTCTGAAAAGACGTGTATATACAGATGACTAAACACGGCAGGGTTCTGAGGGAGCGTGTGACGTCAAAGAGAGGATTTCGTTCGAACAGACCATTTGTATCACCAGCCTTTTTTGGATAGCGTATAGAGTTGTGCATAGATTCAATACGCAGTGTGGGTAAAAGGAACATGATAATTAGAAGGTGTCACATAGAAGAGCTAGCCATCGGCATAGGTCACCAGCGTTCATAGGTTGCCTAAATATGTCTTTTCGCAAAAGTGTGAGCGGTAAAAAAGTTTTTTGTATGAACTTGATTCCTTATTGTACTTTCAAAGATTTTCAAGGTAAATAATGGGAGAAATTTCAGTTTTCGGCGGAGCGTTGTTGCAAGGAATTTCTTTAACAAGTTTTTGACTGTTCTCTTTAAATTGAATGCAATGATGAATGGACTGGGTTTTTTGGGGCGGGGACCGGGAGGTTTTTTGCACCCCTTGGTCACCTATGTCAGCGTTGTTGAAAACTTTTAAAAACGACCGATATTTGAACGGGGAGAATGGAATAATGAGAAGCTTTTCCCTCTCTGCCCTAAATCATCAACTCGCTTCTCATTATTCCGGAATACCCCGCTCTGAAAGCGGTCGTTTTTTGTATATTTTTTGACACTAGCAAGTTACCTTTGTTTAACTTTTGCCCATTGAGCAAAACAGATGAGGTAATGTTCAAATTCTAAGTTACACAGTTTAAAGGCAGTGACGCCTGGTTAATATGACAAATGATTGAACTAGCGCACAGAAAAAAGCTAGTCCGCCGTGCGGGATCGAACCCAGACCATCTCGACTCAACCGGGAGCGCGTGTTACCATTACACCACGGGGACACATTGCTATTCCGTGTGATAGTGTTACACGAAAGGCCCACCTGCCTTGCTCTCCTAGTCACGCATGCTTATCAAGCGATTGCGTAATGAATGGAGCGTAACTCCAGAGCCCACGATTAAGACAGAAGAGAGATGGAAGACGGATGACAATGGTCTGGGTTCGATCCCGCCCGGCGGACTAGCTTTTTTCTGTGCGATAGTTCAATCAGTTGAGATAATGCTTAAGGAAGTTGGTTTCTCCCTTGTGTAACATATTCTGAAGTAAAATTGATCATCCGTGCAGGATATGATGTGCCTGAGAGATGCACAGCAGACAGTGCAGAGCTTCCTCTCGCAAGGAGAGTACCCAAGGGCTCTCGAGTGCATCCACACCAGCCAAGATGTCCTCACACATGCGCTCTCAGGCGTCGTCGCCTTTAGGTTAGTCTCCCTATCTCTCTCTCTCTCTAGCTTTATTTCAATTTCTCTCACTCTCTCTTTCTCACCCTCCCTCTCTCTCTATTTCAATTTCTCTTTCACTCTCTCTTTCTAGCTCTCTTTCTCGCTCTCTCTTTCTATCCATCTTTCAATTTCTCTCTCGCTCTCTTTCTCGCTTTCTCTCTCTCTTTCTAAGAGGTGCTTTGCTCCTTGTTTTCCTACAGATCACTCTACCTCATACCTCTTTTGCTCTTTCTTTTCTCTCTCTCTTTTTTGGGAAATACTTTTTATTTCGAGTTTCAGACTCTTCGTGTAACTTGTACAGGGTGAGGCGTAAATATAGCGCTAAATTTTTCACCCGAATTTCGGTTATATGCGAAGCAATTGAACTGAAATTTACAAGTTTTATTCATAATACTTACATCATCAAGTGGTATCAAATTCATTCGATTCTGCGTTTCGTTCTAGTACGACAGCGTGTAGTCTTTCAGGGTATTTGTTGTTCACGACACGAAGATAGCCCGGTGAAAGATTGTTCCGGTACTTCTTCAGCTCTGCTTTCAGATATTCCTATTTTTGGAAAGGAGAAGCACAGACTTTGGCCTGCATGTTCCCCCAGACCGCATAGTTCAGAAGATTCAGATCGGTTGACGAGGCCGGCCATTCCTCTTTCGAAATGAATGCCGATGAAGACTCCGCGCACCACTTTTGAACAGAATTGGCTGTATGATCAAAGGCTCTGTCCTGCTGAAAGGCGTACTGTATCCGCTCCTTTCTCCTCCGATATGTCCGTTGAGATCCCCTCCAAGTAACAGAAAATCTTCTGTGGGGCAGTTCATAACGTGGTCGTTTAGATCCTGCCAGAACTCGTCCTTATCCTCTTCATCACATCCAGTTTATGCGGAGAAAATCTGGATATCAATGGAAATAGACATCAGACGGTCAGAGTGACGTTGAACTTCGGCTCTGAAGATCTTCACTCACTACTATGGCAACCCCGTTGGACTTCGTCACTCCATTATAGATGAGCTTATATCCTTCACCGTGGTTCCGTGACTTCTGCCCTTTCCATCTCGTTTCCTGGACGCATGCGATATCGATTCTGCGGCGTTTGAGAAAGTCTGCTAACTCACTGCAGCGCCCGGTCAGTGTGCCGATGTTGAGGGTGGCGAATCGGTCTTTTCTCGATATGAGATTTGGTCGTCTGTCGGCCAGTTGCCCGCTCACTTTATTCTTTTTGGTGGCCAACGCGCGCCGCTTCCGGGGGACGCCCTGTAGCATGGAGATGTTTGATCCATGTATTTGCGACAAGAAATTGCCGACCGGTTTGTCGCTCGGCTTGGCATCGGTGTCCGCGTTCAGCTTGTCTGACTCGTACGAGTTAGCAGTTTCCGATGGCACCACGTGGAGGAACTGACTCGCTATCGCCCTTTTTTTCCCAAGTTGACCAAACATGCTGAATTCTTCTAGGAACAAGAGACAGAGCATTCATGAACAAGAAATTCGCATGAAGAGAGAATTGTATAATTTATAGAACTGTTCAAATCGCACTATAACTACGCTCCATCCTGTAAATAGCCTTCTCTTTCATACAAGTCTTTCTCTTTCTTCATCTATAATCTCATTCTCTCTCTTTTGTATTCTACCCTTTCTTCTCTTTTCCTCTCTCTCTTTTTTCTTGTATTTTCGTCTTCTTTCCGTAAATGTCTCTATCTCCATCCCTTCTTTTTCAAAGCATATCTCTCCAAACTCCTTTCAAATTGAAATATTAAACGTACTGGTTACACAGATCTGGTTAAAATTTTCTGTTTTCTTATTGCTGGAAGCGTATGAAAAGTGTGACTCACTTAATTTTCTATCGTAATCTTTTCGAAGTACGATCGGCCATTGATCTCACAGTATACCACCTTGCAGACATTTGTCGTCTCAAATGAGCGGTCTGCAAGACGCGATCGGTCGCTTAATGCAGGATGACCTCGTGCAGACCATCCAAAAGGAGTTTGGCACCAAAGTTGACGAGCCAGGCATAATTTTGTGTGAAGTTGGTTGGGTTGTTGTCAGGGTGTTTATCTAACCCATACTGCGGTTAAAAACTATGCGCAATTCTATGCGCTATCACAAAAAAGTGACTGATACGAATTGTTTGTTAGTATGCATTCTCTATTAATCGTCACTTGCTTTCAGTCTCTCTCGTAAGTTCGCCGACCCCTCATAATTGTTCGTGTTTGTCTACATCCTTTTTGAGCGGCTGCTAAGAAACAGCCAGGTATTGATGATCTCTCTGTAGTATCACCCTATCCAGAAGACTTGAAAGTAGAGGTATCTCATGGTATTGGTCTTTACACTTTTTTTTTCTATCTCTCTCTAATGCGAAGGCTTTTAATTCTTAATTTAATCGGCAAAAGGGGTTCAAAAAGGTTCCCCTAGGGATCCGTATTCCCGAATCATAATAATAATAATAATAATATTTTATCGCGATGTGTATGAATGACCGGCAAGGAAGCAAATAATGAACTGTTACAATCTAATTAACACATAGAGATGGTGGTTTTATCAGTTAGGTTGGCGCATATATGTTCACGCCAAAAAAGATCTACACGCTTTTCTTTTCACGTTTAATATTACTTCCATCTTATTGCCCTCGCTATTCTTTTTTGCCTTTCCCCATTCCTTATCCAACTCGCTCGGCTCTTAAAAACATTTATTTATTCAATTATTCAAAATGTGACAACACATGACAAAGAAACGGAGTGAAAGAAACCGAGATATCATAGAATCGAATGCAATCATCACAAGAAATTCATGATTCTAAAATATAGAGAAAAATATCGAAAATCAAAGATCAGTTACATTTATATCGAGCAAACATTAACAGAGTCTGCCTTGAATCACCGGCTCTTTAATGAAATACTGAATAAACTTCTATGTTTTCATAGTTTGGTCTGTTTTTCATCGCACGCTTACAATCTCTTTATGAAGTCTGCCCTTTTCTGATTATCATTTTTGATGAACTCTTTTGAGGGTAAAAATTCGCCTCATGATGAATGAGTTTCTCGATTTTGAAATTTCATTAAATACTGTTTTCTCACAGATACATGATACTTTTCAACACAATTTTTTTCCGAAAATCTGGAAAATTGCGTGTAAAATACTTTGAAGAGTAAGATATTGATTGATTAGTCATTCAAGGGTGAGATAACTATTTATTTGTGATTCAAGGGTGAGATATCGTGTGCTGTGCTCGGACTGGCGCAGCTTCGCTCCTTTTCCTTCATTCGAATGCTGAAGACGGAGATGGCTGAGGCCAGCAAGAGTATCATAAGGGCCGCTTACAAAGAGGTCGATTTTGCACCTGAAACTTAATTTAAAAACTGGAAAATCTTTTTTCTGATCGTTACCATTAACGGAACTCAAAACTAGAAAAAACTAGGTCACCTGCACTATTAAAAAAATTGAGGAAAAAATAAAACCTCTCTTTAAACGGGCGGGTGTATTATAATGAGAAGCGAGCCAGAGGTAGGTAAGAGAACTGAGAGAGACTTGGCAGTTTGAAATATCTGTGAAGACTCGTTCGTTCATCACTATTCTAGCCTTTCACTTGAAGAGCGGTCGTTTTAAATAATAAAAAAGTTTTTGGATAGTGCAGGTGACCTATGTCAGCTCTCTCCGAGATCTGAGGTGGGAACAAGTGCAAGGAAGATTATTATTACATGCGGAGTAAATACTGACCATCGAATACAGTATAAAAAAAGTGAATTCCAGGCAATTGTCAGAAGCGGGAATTTGAGTGGTTTGGAGAAGGTTCAACAAGCGATTTCGTCCCTCAAGTTCGCGGCATGGTTGAGGCTGTTGGATGGAGTGCAGAAGTCCCTGTATGGCTTTCATCTCAGAATCGATGTTAGGACTTGCACTTGATCTACCAGGATTTTTCCTGAACTCAATGCGCTTCTAGAGACAAAATCTATGCGCTTCTAGAGAAGCTAGTGAAAGAAGTTTGCTGAGTTTTAAGCTTCCGAATGAGCAATATTGGAACTGGATTTTTCAGAATCTACAGAAGATGCTGGTTGATCTACTCTTGAGGTTTTGGCCAGATGGATTCCCAGGTTTATTGATAAGAAAAGAGTATCTAACGTCGTTTCTTGTACAATTAACTTACAGTATGGGATGAGAAAACGCACGGCGAAGACTGGAAGAGTTAACGATTAAAGATTAATAAAAAAAAACCGGGTTGAAAATGAATAAATATCAGATGAGGAAGGGGAAATCAGCAGAAATCGTTCCTGGAACATCTCGCCGACGGCTGATTTAGATGATGACGAGTCTTCTTCGGATGTCGAGGTTTGGACTTGGTATTTATTGGATAGTTATTATATCATCCAGCCTCACTTGGACAGTCTTTTAATGAAAGCCGTGAGAGTATTTCGAGGAAATGAGTGAACTGTAAGAAAAACAGAGCAGTGGAGGAGCAAGAGAGAGAAAAAAAGAGAATTAAAAATATATATAAAGCGAAATGTGAAAATATAGCAAAAAGAGAGAAAGAGAGAGAGATACTAAAAAAAGATGAAATGTGGAGATTGAAGCAGCCTCCTGCGACCCTCTCAGCAGCGCCGCCCTCTCTGCGTCCCTCTCCCTCCACCGCCATCCTCCCTCTGGACATAAGGTCACTGAGTCAACTGCAGCGATCACTGTCATGCCTCGTCAACTACGCGGTGGAGTTCGCCCACACGAGAGTGGCGAGGATGATATTGATGCGATGCCAGGTGAAAATGACGCTTGACTAGTGCACTTTACATATTTGTTACAGCTGACTGCTCAGTTCCTGCGCGAGAGGTACACACATACATACGTCTTTCCAAAGCATGAACTGTTATTCTGACATTTCGGAGCCTCTATATTTAGTGACTGACTCCTTTTCAATTTTCCAAATGATACCCTCTAGAGACTCGCCCAATTTTCGAACTTGTTGAAAATTGACAAGATACATAAAATCATATAAGTGAGATGAAGTTAAGTGTCATTTTTGAATGAGGACATAAGTCAAACGCATGTGTCAAAAAAACCTGGAGAACGACTGGTCATCAGAGCAGAGGACCTAGAGGCGAGAGAGAGAGTTAAAGAGACAGAAATTCAGCAGCGAAAAACTTCAAGATTGAAGAAACGCTTACTTCTTTTTATAATCGGCCTCCCCATTAGAATTAACAATCTTTCTCTAATTGCTAAGTTACACAGTTTAAAGGTAGTGACGCCTGGTTAATACTACGATTAATGAGCATGCGTGACTAAGAGAACGAAGCAATTGTACCTCTCACATAGGATTATTGGACGGAATAGCAAAGAGTTACTTTGGTGTAATGGTACCGCGCTTGCTCCTGGGTGGAAAAAAAAGATGATGGGTTCGATCCCGCCTTGTGGACTATCTTATTCCGTACAATGATTCAATTGAACGACTTTTCCAGTTTTGACGAGTTCAGGTGACCTGGGGATATGGTTTTCTGCAATTGATTTTATATCCTCTCTTTTTTGTCAAGGCTGACGACCGATGTCAGCTGTTCCCAAGTGCTGCAGAGTTGGCGGAACTCTCAGAGAGAGCTTATAACTTTATTTCCATTGGTGAGAATATTTTCTCTTTTGTAATATTTTTTGCAATCCTAAAATTTCTTTTGATAGTATGTATATTTCCATTTTCGGAGATATTTACAAGTTGCTTCGGTTTTCGCACACGAAGCAAGGGTTGCAACTGATGGAAGTGAGCAGAAGAATATAATAGAAAGTTGACTGTAAACTGTTTTGAGGCGGTCAGCATTGCTAAAATGTTCGAGGTCTTTAAGCAAAGCCAAAAAGTCGATTCATGGAAGAAGGGTGAGGAAAATTCCGTTTGAAGGAGCGAAGCAAGGCTGGCTGCTGCCGACTTCAAATCAGCTTGAAAATGCCCTGAAAAGGTCATTGGTTGTCTACGTTGACAGCTTCCATCGCAATCGAAAAGAGATCACGGCGTAAGTTGAAAAAAAGGGGATGGGGGAAAGTTGATTCCTGACTTTCGATCGCAAATGGGGATGTAAGAGAAAAAGAATGTAGGTGAAAGAGGCTCAAGAGTGTAATTTTGTGGATTCTTTCCTTCAATTCTTACTCTCCTCTCCTTTTCATCCTTTCTCTTTTTCTTTTTTCTTTCTCTCTTTTAAAACATACAGGGTGTACAGAAAGTCCAGGTGGACAGTATTTTTTCCGATAAAAACTTAACGGATTGAGCAAATCAAACAAAAGTTTCATCAAAGTTTATTCAAATAGTTTGGGATATAACTGCGTTTTCAAATTTCGAACAGCCCTCCTTTCTCCTTGACACAGGCGCGGAGTCGCTTGTGGAAGGCACCCACCGTGGTGGACAGGTAAGCGACGTCAAGATCATCCCACGCCTTATGTAGGGCGCGCTTCAAACTTTATAAATTCTTGTGTGGGGAAGCACAGGCCTTGCTCTCAAGGACCGCCCACACAGAGAAGTCCAGAGGATTCAAATCAGGTGAGTACGGAGGCCATTCGGCGGATGTGATCATGGAGGGAAAAATTCGTCTTCCACCAGTCTTGCACAACTTTAGCCTTGTGGACGGGCGCAGAGTCCTGCTGGAACGTCCATTTGCGTCCCGCGAAGTGAGCCTGGCTCCAGGGAAGTACTTCCTTTGTGAAAATGTCGTTCAGGTAGTTATTGGCATTTATTTTGACTCCCTGCTCGACGAAAACGAGTGGAGTCTTTCCAGTCGCGCGAATCCCGGCCCAGACCATGACAGAAGCGGGATGGCCCTTTCTCTCTCTGTGTGGTCGGTCCTTGAGAGCAAGGCCTGTGCTTCCCCACACAAGAATTTGGAGCGCGCGCCCTACATAAGGCGTGGGATGATCTTGACTTCGCTTACCTGTCCACCACGGTGGGTGCCTTCCACTAGCGACTCCGCGCCTGTGTCAAGGAGAAAGGAGGGCTGTTCGAAATTTGAAAACGCAGTTATATTCCAAACTATTTGAATAAACTTTGATGACGACTTTGTTTGATTTGCTCAATCCGGTAAGTTTTTATCGGAAAAAAATACTGTCCACCTGGACTTTCTCTACACCCTGTATATTTAAGTGTATAATTTGAAATTTCACATGGGTATTCGAACCGAGTCTTTACACTGGAGTCATAGTGCTGAATTTGTCATAGGGCTTTCAGGAGTCATAGGGCTGAATTTCGAGAGGTATTAGGAAGAGAAAGTTTATGACATGACTGTTCAAATAAAAAGAGAGAATGATTAAAATTGGATCATGCCTTAAAGAACTTCAGGAATGTTTTGGACAAAGAGCTCTGGAAGCCAGCCGAGCCTCTCCGTGTCATTCAAGAAGAGATAGACAAGTTCACGATAAAATACGGAAATGGGACAAAAGATGGTGAGTCCGAAATCGGGCGAGAGATGGAAGCGGAAGTCGATAAAGGTTGCTGATTGTTTCATCGGTATTTATTCACTGTCGATTAAATTTTGATAGACTTTTGGTCAGAGAGTTCGTGTTTGGTTGAGAGGAAGAAGGTTTCTGGTTTATTGTGGTTCTAAAAATGAATCAATTTAAGGATAAACTTTAAATTATTTTATTTTTGGCTGAGTCAAAAGACTAATTCAGAATTACCTTGAAAATTCATCTTAAGCGAGAATAGAGGCGAGGAAGATGAATACCGAAGGAGCGAGCAGAAGTCAAATTTAGCTACAGTGAAATTCAACATTGAAGGTTTTTAATGGAATTGATGGATTCAGAACTTGAGAACGACCTCACTCGAGACTTTAATGAGTCGCTTGGCCAAACAGGCATCTTGGTTCTGGAGGGAGAAAAGTTTGTCATCGTGAGGTAGGTCATCTTCTTTTATCAACTGTTTATTGATATGTATCAAAGCAATCGAATCATTTAAAATAATGGAAGGCGTTAATTGTCAAGAAGCTTTACGAAATCGTCAAAAAGCCTTATGGTGATGCTCATCGCGTTGAATATTGCCAATCAGAGAAAAACTTGGATTGGAGATGCATTAAGGAATTACGACGGCATGCGAAAATTATTACAGTATACCTTACCGTATCGCATGCCGAGTAATTAATACTGGTTTTGATAGCAATATACATGCTCTAAGTAATTTCTGGCTAATCATAAAATTGGGATAAAAGCTCTGGAGAAAAAAATCTGTGGAACTTTTTAGCTCGGCTGCACTGGTTCTCACAACACTCATCGAGCATTGCGAGTACGCGGAGCGACTTCCGAATTCAGCAGGTAGAACTACAGTAACCGCGAGTTTATGGCTACACCGTAATATTTTCTCTCATAGTAAATGAAAGGAGGTTAAGTGGCTTTATAACTGTAACTAAGCTGGTTAGCATTCCAAATGTGTATTCCAATTCTGCTACTTTCATCATAGTACCATACTTGAAAAAAAAAGGTTTTTTAAAAAGTCTAGTTCACAGCTCCACAACTCCTTCTCCGTACGGTGGAACTCCTGAAAATGTTCAATTCGCGAACTTGCCAGTTGATTCTTGGAGCGGGAGCTTTGCATACTGTAGGCCTGAAGACGATCTCCGTCAAGAATCTCAGTTAGTCTTTTTTCAAATGCTTTTTTTGTATATCCCTGTCCTCTCTCTTTCCTTTTTTAAAAAAAACTTTTTACTTTCATCTTATTCCTTCATTCTTTTCGCTCTTTTCTCTCATCTATATTATAATAACTTTGTTTTGATTTTTCGAGAAAATGTTAGAGATTGACTTTAAAAAGATGCTACAGTACTTTCATAAGATACTTTATGTACTTTTCAGTGGCTACTCATTCATTCATTCTTTATTCCAAGCATGTAGGTATTTAAGACAAAAGCAAATTACATACATATAAACAGAGGTATGCATGGACTACATTACACATAAAGCTTAGTGGCGGTGTGTAAAGGGAAAAAAAGGGAGATTGTGATAATGATGAAAAATAACAAGTCTTAATTAAGTATCAGAAACAAGACTAACTGGCACAATCACATTCACAGGCAACGAAAGAAGTTGCTTTATAAATTTAAGGCTACTAGCTTCGTTGATGACATCAAATGGAAGAGAGTTCCAAACAGACATTTGACGGGAAACACATGTCGATAAAGAGGTCTTATTAATGCGGTGAGGAGGAATAAGTCTTAGAGGATGCGAATGCCGAGTGAAACGCTGAACAGCCGAGATTTCGTATAAATGATCAGTGTCTATGTCTAAGCTGTTATGTAAACATTTATGAATAAAAAGTAGATCAGAGATAGCGCGACGGTACTCGAGGCTCTGAAGGCCTAGCATTGAAAGCCTCTGGGAATACGGAAGCTTAGGGTGACGGACTCTTCCTAGTACTCTCCTCGTGAAATAGCGTTGGACTTTCTCAACCAACTTAACAAGGCCCGAGGAAGATGGATTCCACAACTCACTTGCGTATTCGATAATGGGTCGGACATAGATTTTAAAAGCAGATGTCAACAGAGAAATGGAAGGGGATTTAAAGGCTTTAAATAACATGTTGACAACGGCGGAAGCTCTCTTACACTTATCGACAATATGGTGTTTGTACGAGAATTCATCGGAAATAGTGACACCAAGATCTTTAGCTATCTCGTCAACAGTTAAGGGGAGACCATTTATACGGTATACAACAGAAGGATTTCGGGGTCCTAAATGCAAAACACTGCATTTAGATGTTGACAAAGACAAGTTCCATTCCGAACACCAAGCGGTAACAAGATCAAGAGCGACTTGGATATCATGGCTAGAAGAGGGAACACGACCCATAATTTTTATATCGTCTGCATACAAACCGAATCGAAGGTTAGGAGGTATCGCTTCCTTCACTGAATCAATATACATAAGGAATAGTAAAGGACCAAGGGAAGAGCCTTGAGGCACACCTGAAATAACAGGCATGGGCTGAGATAGCACATTATCGATTAAGACTGATTGAGTTCGATTACTTAAATAGCTACTAAGCCAATTGACAATATTAGAGGAGATACCGAACGAATGAACCTGATATAAAAGCAGCCTATGATCTACAGTATCGAACGCTTTACGAATATCGAGGAAAATAACATCAACTGAAAACCCTTGAGCCAAAGAATCAACAACAAAAGAATGAGATTCTACCAAAGATGTTACGGTAGACTTTCTCGCTCTAAAACCTGCTTGATATGGAGACAATAGCTTTGATTCTTCTAAACACGAATAAACTAAGGCGAAAACGATTTTTTCCATAATCTTGGATAACGAGCAACATAACGATGCAGGTCTGTAATTATTTAACAGATTGCGAGAACCAGATTTGTGTACTGGTTTAACAATTGATCGCTTCCAAATAGAAGGCACTGAGCCAGAAAGCAGACTGTTATTGAATAAAATGCATAAAGGTTTCACAAGAGCGAATCTACATTTCTTCAAAAGGATGTTTGGTATCCCGTCGGGAGAGGTATTGCATTTGGCTGAAAGAGATGAAAGGGCTTTCAAAACCATTTCCTCAGTAATACAATCAACACTCATCATCTCAATTACTCTAGTGCAGGATGGATTTCTTAATGGACCATGGATAGGTTCGGAAAACACGGAAACGAAGTATTCAGAAAAGGCATTCGCCTTATCCGATGACAATATTATCTCTTGCCTCTGATTATCTAACAGAGTAGGAATGGCTAGGTTGACATTCATACTTAAACGATTTCTACAGGCAGCGAAAAAGGACTTTTGATTTCCTCGCAGTATAAGTTTAGCTTCCTGATCATATTCAAAGCTATGCAACATCTTATCGAATTCAGCAGATTTCCTTATACAAAAATGAGAATAAGGGGATTTCTTAGAGATACGTTGCAGCTTAGAGTACATTTCACGAAGAACCTTTGGGTAGCGAAATGATGGGTCTTTACGGTCTACCAAGGGAACGTAGCTCTCAATAAGCGAGCCTATGAAAGAAACAAGATAATTGTTTGCAGACTCAACATTCATCAAAGAAAGCATTAAATTTTTTTTACTGTAACACGAATAGTTGTTTTTCTTCCAGCCTTAGCATCGAGATCGCTACAATTGATCGCCGCTTTTATTCCATTCGTGGAGAAGTCTTTCGACGCCAATATTACCCAGGAGAACAAAGGGCGACTCAGAAGCTTTCATAAGGTTCACCAGGGAATCTTCTTTTGAGTTTTTCAAGACTTCTTCTTAAAAGTTCTTTTTACGTTCTTATTATTCAGTCGATATTTTCACGAGATCTTGCGAGTTACTATCTGCGAGTGAGAATCACGTTCAAAATAAGAGAATCAAAAAGAATGTGTGTGAGAGAGAGAGAGAGAGAGCGAGAGAGAGAGAGAGCGAGAGAGAGAGAGCGAGAGAGAGAGAGAGAGAGAGCGAGAGAGAGAGCGAGAGAGAGAGCGAGAGAGAGAGAGAGAGAGAGAGAGAGAGCGAGATAGAGAGAGAGAGCGAGAGAGAGAGCGAGAGAGAGAGAGAGAGAGAGAGAGAGAGAGAGAGAGAGAGCGAGAGAGAGAGAGAGTCCGAGTTTCAGAGCGAGCAAGAAAAGCAAAGCAAAGAGATGATATTGTGTCATCAAACATACATAAATTAATGTTTTATGGCTATATGAAACCATGTGGTAAAAGACTTGAACAACTGCTAAATTACACATTTTAAAGGTAAGTTCACATTCACCGATTAAGATGAAATATGACCATAATATCTTATGAAAAAGCTGGTTGATAGGGCGGGATCGAACCTAGCCATCCATATCTTACCGACAATGTACATGTTATCACTACAGTATCTAGAGTGCATAACTATTTGACGCACTCGTGTTATCTGAAACGCGCTGTTGCATCGATTCCTTAGTTCGACAAAGTTTGTAGATCATCGATACATTATTTGCTTTCGTTATCAGGTGAGAACGGATTTCGTTGATCACATCAATGAGATCGTCGCAAAGCTGGTCTCAGTGATCGACCACTATGCGACCAATTGCATCGCTGCGGTAGTTTTTCCATTTTTTGTTTTAATCAATAATTTTGTAAAACTTGCAGAAATTGAAATAAAAAGACCTCACGATTCGATTTAAAAGGAAAAGGTCGAGAAAATTTGCAAGATACATATATAGAATTGAAAGGGTAGAAAAATTTAAAAAATCAAAAACTAAGAATAACTGGGGAGTAAAAAAGTGAGAGAAGGAGAGAGAGAGAGAGAGAGAGAGCTTCTTCTTAGCATTGTCCCGCCCCGCCAAAGTCTGTGTAGGGTCTGCTATTCGACTCCTGACTCTCCAGTATTCTCCAGATATAGACTGGCAGAGAGAGAGAGAGAGAGTTAATAAGATGTACCTCGTTTTTTAACATAATACCTGCTTCAGCATGAATTCGTGTGATAATTTCAGTCAGGCTGACCTTGATTCATAGAAAAACAGGAAAACTTGCTTGAAGCAGCAATCGGTCGATAAACATCATGGCTGTCATCAGTATCATGGTAGTATAATCAAGGAAATCAATGTTGGGGTGTGTTTGAAGTGGTCAATAGACGGGGCTCCTCCTTCTCCCGCCATGCAGCAGATATGCAAGCAGCTCGCCAAGTTCCATCAAGGCATGAACGGAATTTTCCCACCGGAGCAGATCGAGGTGAACTGATTTTTTCTTGTAAATCTCGACTTTCTCCTTAGGAGAGTCATAAATTTGTTTTTTTGTGAGACATTATTTTATTTAATTTTTGAGTCTTAACTTACTTCTTGTGAGGTTTATGACTTCCGTCTTATTAAAGTTAGGACGTTCTACTTGTGAAGTCATGATTTTTTTTATACTCGTGACTATTTTTTGTCAAAATTCATGACTTTCTTTTTCAAAAGTCTTGATTCTCCCCTTTATACGCTTTAGACAAAGTCTTGATTCTCCCCTTTATACGCTTTAGACAAAGTCTTGATTCTCCCCTTTATACGCTGTAGACAAAGACTTGATTCTCCCCTTTATACGCTGTAGACAAAGTCTTGATTCTCCCCTTTATACGCTTTAGACAAAGTCTTGATTCTCCCCTTTATACGCTGTAGACAAAGTCTTGATTCTCCCCTTTATACGCTGTAGACAAATTCTTAATTCTCCCCTTTATACGCTTTAGACAAAGTCTTGATTCTCCCCTTTATACGCTGTAGACAAAGTCTTGATTCTCCCCTTTATACGCTGTGGACAAAGTCTTGATTCTCCCCTTTATACGCTTTAGACAAAGTCTTGATTCTCCCCTTTATACGATGTAGACAAAGTCTTGATTCTCCACTTTATACGCTGTAGACAAAGTCTTGATTCTCCCCTTTATACGCTTTAGACAATGTCTTGATTCTCCCCTTTATACGCTGTAGACAAAGTCTTGATTCTCCCCTTTATACGCTGTAGACAAAGTCTTGATTCTCCCCTTTATACGCTGTATACAAAGTCTTGATTCTCCCCTTTATACGCTGTAGACAAAGTCTTGATTCTCCCCTTTAAACGCTTTAGACAAAGTCTTGATTCTCCCCTTTATACGCTTTAGACAAAGTCTTGATTCTCCCCTTTATACGCTGTAGACAAAGTCTTGATTCTCCCCTTTATACGCTGTAGACAAAGTCTTGATTCTCCCCTTTATACTCTTTAGACAAAGTCTTGATTCTCCCCTTTATACGCTTTAGACAAAGTCTTGATTATCCCCTTTATACGCTTCAGACAAAGTCTTGATTCTCCCCTTTATACGCTTTAGACAAAGTCTTGATTGTCCTCGTTTCTCCAATTGAGACGCAAGTTTTTGATTTTTGTTGTGGGGTTTGTGACTTTATTGAAAAAAATAATGAAGTTTTTTTCCTATTTATGATTTCACTTACCGAAGGTAGAGGTTAATTTGCAGAAGTTGTTCCTGACAGTGCATGAAAACGTGAAGAGAACACTGCGAGAGAGATTCGACAAACTGGGGATTTCCCATCACGACACACTCTCCTATGGGTGAGTGACTATTATGGGTAGCATCTAAGTCAGGGATTTGAACGCGAACATCTTACTTATAGTTGCAAAGAACTTATTAAACGTAGATCGAGCTAGGTTCGTTAGTTTTTGATGAATGGAAACTTCAATTTTTTTTCTTTGACTAACCAGATATTCACACCGGTTTTAGAATAAATGAATTGGCGTTGCAAATTTTTTTTCTCGCGAGTTTCTGACTTTGTATGTAGTTCGGCTTTTCCTCTTCGAGCATTTTCGATCGATAATGAGACGACTTCATTGCAGTATCGTCTGTGAGGACTACGCTTTCTACACGAAAAGTGTGTGTGGAATGGAAGGATGCGAAAAACTTCAATTGGGAACTTTAGAAGATGTCATTCTACTCAAATAATGTGATTGATGCAACAAATATAATTTTGTTTTAAAAAAAACTGTGAACGCGGGAATCCGGGATCAAGGGACACAAAATTGGATAGCGTCTCATGTGAACGTAAGATGATGAAATAAGATGAAACACGTTACTGGAATGGTTTTTTCTTTTAGCTGGAAATAAGTCTATAATAAGGAGAAGCTCTCTTTGGTCTGCTTTCACTTTCATCTCGCTTCTCATTATTCTATTCTCACCGCTCGAAACGTAGTTTTCTTCTCAACAACTTTGAAGAACCTTTTTTGTATGATTACTTGAAAAGGGCCTTTAGCAACTTGGTCGCGATGCCTCTTCAAAAAGACCGAAAGTAACCTTGTTTGTGATTACCGATTTTCCTACTTTTTGGTTCAAAATATCTACTACCACGACACAGAAAGTCAACTTTTATGTGATTCAATAATCACTTAGAGACCAGGAGGCCATATTGCTAATGGCTCGTGATAAGCGGCTAACGGCAAAATTTTGAACTTCTATCGCTTCCGTCTCTCTTTATATGACCACAAGTGAATTAGAATATAACTTGTTCTCTACATGAAGCTTGGTTCGACTTTGCGGCACTGTTTCTGGTAGGAAGAGGGGCATAAACGGTAGGAAGAGGGGCATAAACGCAAACAGTGCCCATTTTGCTTCCTATAAAATAATCTTCATATCATAATTTTGCCCTTGATTCTGTATGGAGCTTCCAGTTACTGGTAGGTCATCTACCAGCAACTGGAAGCTCCATGCAGAATCAAGGGATTCTTCGTCGAAGTTTTCTATGCTAGTCTTTACGGTTCGCTTAGATATAAGTACGGTGTTGAGATTGTTCAAAAGTTATGATGAAACAGTACTGGGCATGAAAAATGTTCATTTATGACGAGTTCTTTTTACATTTGTGATCAAACATAAACTTGGAATTGAGGGTTTTTCTCTTTAACATTCACCACCGAGTCACTTCTGAGGCTAACTTGACGTGTATCAGTTTTTCTAGCCAGATTTTAGTGCGGATAGTGCGCTTATAGGAAGACAATTTTTGAATTCAGGAAATGATTTGAAAAATTAACAATAAATAAGATTCTATATTAGCTATTAGTCAATTTTTCATCGAGTAAATTTTGCTTGCCCTATTTGATGAATGGATCATCGAGAGTAAATATCCTGGACTAATGAGATTCATGAAAAGTTCGAGTACTTTTCGCTTGACTAGCATAATAATAGTTTTATAGAATTTATCTTTTGAATATGATGAGGGTTCACTCATTCGCTAGTATAATAGTTTTGAAGAAAAATAAATGTGAAAGCTATTTGCCGGTAAAATAGTCTTTCCCTTGAAGCCCCGATTAGCTCCCTCTTGTTGTGCTGGAATAAAAAAATTAACAACTTCATTTCTTAGCCTCCGATAACAACGAAAACACATCGCAACAATGAAAATCAACAAGTGAAGATATTTTCATGGACGAATTCTGTCAATCAAAATAAACAGACCATCAAAAATACTACAGTACTCATGTTGCAGAGAGCACACCATAATGTTTACATCACAGATCGTGTGTGCTGCGAATCCATGTGGTTGGAGTAAAGAGTGAACTTTTTGAAGCTGCGGCTTCTCAGATAACTCGAGAGCCTATGGTCACCTTAAACAAGCATCAATCGATTATCCATGATTAAGCTGCACGTGTTTATACTTTCTGGCAGTTTGTCAAAAAAGGAAAAACCCTCAATCGACATAAAACTTTTCAAGCTGACCTCTTTCTGAGCGCGAGTCAGCTTCATCTTCATTCTGAGCCTCTTTTTCAGCTTCTTGCCTCTGTCTCCCGCGATTTCAACCATATTTCTCTTCTGCATGGACTGGAGTCTGTCAGTGGCGGAACATCCCACCGGTGGTAATTGCCGGAGGGATCCTGGCAGCTCTGATGGAAGGAGAACCTCTTCCTGGAAAATATTCATTCATACAGTTAATATGTTTATACAATTTTTTGAACTTCTTATGAATTCCAGTAATTATTACACGAGTAGGAGCTTCCTCATAAATTCCAACCAGGCTTGCAAGAGAAAAAAAATCGAAAAAACGGAGAAAAATTTTGAGAAAAAACAGTCGAAAAAAAACGAAAACAAAAACTTTTTCGAATTTTTTGACTACGTCGAAAAACTTTTTTTCTCGAGAAAATGTCGAAAAAACCGGAAAAAAACAAAAATGTGCAACCCTGATTCCAACTATGTACATACTTTCTCTTTTATATGCAACCCTGATTCCAACTATGTACATACTTTCTCTTTTATATGCAACCCTGATTCCAACTATGTACATACTTTCTCTTTTATATGCAACCCTGATTCCAACTATGTACATACTTTCTCTTTTATATGCAACCCTGATTCCAACTATGTACATACTTTCTCTTTTATATGCAACCCTGATTCCAACTATGTACATACTTTCTCTTTTATATGCAACCCTGATTCCAACTATGTACATACTTTCTCTTTTATATGCAACCCTGATTCCAACTATGTACATACTTTCTCTTTTATATGCAACCCTGATTCCAACTATGTACATACTTTCTCTTTTATATGCAACCCTGATTCCAACTATGTACATACTTTCTCTTTTATATGCAACCCTGATTCCAACTATGTACATACTTTCTCTTTTATATGCAACCCTGATTCCAACTATGTACATACTTTCTCTTTTATATGCAACCCTGATTCCAACTATGTACATACTTTCTCTTTTATATGCAACCCTGATTCCAACTATGTACATACTTTCTCTTTTATATGCAACCCTGATTCCAACTATGTACATACTTTCTCTTTTATATGCAACCCTGATTCCAACTATGTACATACTTTCTCTTTTATATGCAACCCTGATTCCAACTATGTACATACTTTCTCTTTTATATGCAACCCTGATTCCAACTATGTACATACTTTCTCTTTTATATGCAACCCTGATTCCAACTATGTACATACTTTCTCTTTTATATGCAACCCTGATTCCAACTATGTACATACTTTCTCTTTTATATGCAACCCTGATTCCAACTATGTACATACTTTCTCTTTTATATGCAACCCTGATTCCAACTATGTACATACTTTCTCTTTTATATGCAACACTGATTCCAACTATGTACATACTTTCTCTTTTATATGCAACCCTGATTCCAACTATGTACATACTTTCTCTTTTATATGCAACCCTGATTCCAACTATGTACATACTTTCTCTTTTATATGCAACCCTGATTCCAACTATGTACATACTTTCTCTTTTATATGCAACCCTGATTCCAACTATGTACATACTTTCTCTTTTATATGCATCCCTGATTCCAACTATGTACATACTTTCTCTTTTATATGCAACCCTGATTCCAACTATGTACATACTTTCTCTTTTATATGCAACCCTGATTCCAACTATGTACATACTTTCTCTTTTATATGCAACCCTGATTCCAACTATGTACATACTTTCTCTTTTATATGCAACCCTGATTCCAACTATGTACATACTTTCTCTTTTATATGCAACCCTGATTCCAACTATGTACATACTTTCTCTTTTATATGCAACCCTGATTCCAACTATGTACATACTTTCTCTTTTATATGCAACCCTGATTCCAACTATGTACATACTTTCTCTTTTATATGCAACCCTGATTCCAACTATGTACATACTTTCTCTTTTATATGCAACCCTGATTCCAACTATGTACATACTTTCTCTTTTATATGCAACCCTGATTCCAACTATGTACATACTTTCTCTTTTATATGCAACCCTGATTCCAACTATGTACATACTTTCTCTTTTATATGCAACCCTGATTCCAACTATGTACATACTTTCTCTTTTATATGCAACCCTGATTCCAACTATGTACATACTTTCTCTTTTATATGCAACCCTGATTCCAACTATGTACATACTTTCTCTTTTATATGCAACCCTGATTCCAACTATGTACATACTTTCTCTTTTATATGCAACCCTGATTCCAACTATGTACATACTTTCTCTTTTATATGCAACCCTGATTCCAACTATGTACATACTTTCTCTTTTATATGCAACCCTGATTCCAACTATGTACATACTTTCTCTTTTATATGCAACCCTGATTCCAACTATGTACATACTTTCTCTTTTATATGCAACCCTGATTCCAACTATGTACATACTTTCTCTTTTATATGCAACCCTGATTCCAACTATGTACATACTTTCTCTTTTATATGCAACCCTGATTCCAACTATGTACATACTTTCTCTTTTATATGCAACCCTGATTCCAACTATGTACATACTTTCTCTTTTATATGCAACCCTGATTCCAACTATGTACATACTTTCTCTTTTATATGCAACCCTGATTCCAACTATGTACATACTTTCTCTTTTATATGCAACCCTGATTCCAACTATGTACATACTTTCTCTTTTATATGCAACCCTGATTCCAACTATGTACATACTTTCTCTTTTATATGCAACCCTGATTCCAACTATGTACATACTTTCTCTTTTATATGCAACCCTGATTCCAACTATGTACATACTTTCTCTTTTATATGCAACCCTGATTCCAACTATGTACATACTTTCTCTTTTATATGCAACCCTGATTCCAACTATGTACATACTTTCTCTTTTATATGCAACCCTGATTCCAACTATGTACATACTTTCTCTTTTATATGCAACCCTGATTCCAACTATGTACATACTTTCTCTTTTATATGCAACCCTGATTCCAACTATGTACATACTTTCTCTTTTATATGCAACCCTGATTCCAACTATGTACATACTTTCTCTTTTATATGCAACCCTGATTCCAACTATGTACATACTTTCTCTTTTATATGCAACCCTGATTCCAACTATGTACATACTTTCTCTTTTATATGCAACCCTGATTCCAACTATGTACATACTTTCTCTTTTATATGCAACCCTGATTCCAACTATGTACATACTTTCTCTTTTATATGCAACCCTGATTCCAACTATGTACATACTTTCTCTTTTATATGCAACCCTGATTCCAACTATGTACATACTTTCTCTTTTATATGCAACCCTGATTCCAACTATGTACATACTTTCTCTTTTATATGCAACCCTGATTCCAACTATGTACATACTTTCTCTTTTATATGCAACCCTGATTCCAACTATGTACATACTTTCTCTTTTATATGCAACCCTGATTCCAACTATGTACATACTTTCTCTTTTATATGCAACCCTGATTCCAACTATGTACATACTTTCTCTTTTATATGCAACCCTGATTCCAACTATGTACATACTTTCTCTTTTATATGCAACCCTGATTCCAACTATGTACATACTTTCTCTTTTATATGCAACCCTGATTCCAACTATGTACATACTTTCTCTTTTATATGCAACCCTGATTCCAACTATGTACATACTTTCTCTTTTATATGCAACCCTGATTCCAACTATGTACATACTTTCTCTTTTATATGCAACCCTGATTCCAACTATGTACATACTTTCTCTTTTATATGCAACCCTGATTCCAACTATGTACATACTTTCTCTTTTATATGCAACCCTGATTCCAACTATGTACATACTTTCTCTTTTATATGCAACCCTGATTCCAACTATGTACATACTTTCTCTTTTATATGCAACCCTGATTCCAACTATGTACATACTTTCTCTTTTATATGCAACCCTGATTCCAACTATGTACATACTTTCTCTTTTATATGCAACCCTGATTCCAACTATGTACATACTTTCTCTTTTATATGCAACCCTGATTCCAACTATGTACATACTTTCTCTTTTATATGCAACCCTGATTCCAACTATGTACATACTTTCTCTTTTATATGCAACCCTGATTCCAACTATGTACATACTTTCTCTTTTATATGCAACCCTGATTCCAACTATGTACATACTTTCTCTTTTATATGCAACCCTGATTCCAACTATGTACATACTTTCTCTTTTATATGCAACCCTGATTCCAACTATGTACATACTTTCTCTTTTATATGCAACCCTGATTCCAACTATGTACATACTTTCTCTTTTATATGCAACCCTGATTCCAACTATGTACATACTTTCTCTTTTATATGCAACCCTGATTCCAACTATGTACATACTTTCTCTTTTATATGCAACCCTGATTCCAACTATGTACATACTTTCTCTTTTATATGCAACCCTGATTCCAACTATGTACATACTTTCTCTTTTATATGCAACCCTGATTCCAACTATGTACATACTTTCTCTTTTATATGCAACCCTGATTCCAACTATGTACATACTTTCTCTTTTATATGCAACCCTGATTCCAACTATGTACATACTTTCTCTTTTATATGCAACCCTGATTCCAACTATGTACATACTTTCTCTTTTATATGCAACCCTGATTCCAACTATGTACATACTTTCTCTTTTATATTTTCAGTGAGCTGCTAAAATCTTATAAGAAGTTCATCTGTTTTAATATAATTTTTTTAAAGAAAATTAATGAATTTTTTAACAAACACTTCCCACAAACTATGTACGTTTATCATATTTAGATGAAAATCTAATACTTCAAAATTCTAATATTTGTATACTTGAAAATTTTTTTTTAAAAACAAGAGCTCCAAAATTAGATTCTCTAAAAAATCGTATCACAGAGAAGGGGCAAATGAGAAAAGAAGGTAAGGGTTTATTTGAGAAGGGGAGCTTACATAGACAAGGAAGGACTTAAAGAATGGAGAAAGGGGCCCGAAAGGGAGGAAAAGGCCCCACAGAAGTTGAGGGAGGTCTAAAAATAAAGAAAACTAAGTAAAAATTAAAATAGGGTGGATGTTTCAAAAAATTAGGTAGAAGTTGATATTATAACCGAAAGTGTTTTCACGTAGGCCTAAAAAATTCCACGGACAGACCCTCCCAACCTGAAGAGGCTGCATCTTCCCCCTGCCCAGTCTCTTCCTCTGGGTTGCATCCCGGATGATCTTCTTCTTCTTTCTCTCCGCTATTCTCTCAATCTTCGCCTTTTCATCGGCCAAAAGCTCCCGGGCGATTTTCTTCACTCTAAAAATTACAAATAAAAACTGAAAGCCATGAAAAGCAAATTGACAAAGCATTTTGAATGAAAACTCCATAAAAATTATTAAATACAACGAAAAAAGAAGATATTACAACTGAATTAGAGAACAAAATCCTCTTTTCGGCTATGTAAAAAGATGTTCATAACGTAATCTTAATAAATCTGATTCTACCTAACCCCATTATTTCTGATCAGTTATCCTTTATATTGAAAATGTATATCGAGAATGTATGTTGTAGAATAATTATCATTTTATTAAGAGCCGGTCATTACTTGTGTAAATCACTGAAAAGAATGGAGAGAAGTTCAGTCACAATTGAGAGTTTAAAAATGACATCCAAAAACCATGAGCCACTCACCCAAAATATATCTATCAATACAGTCCATGTTCTCGAACCTATCCCCCTCAACCTTCCTCCGAAGTAATTCAAAGTTACATGGAATAAATGAAATGAAATGAAAGACTAAGGAATAAGTTGGAGAATCTACTATATGAGATCTATCAGCACTCGAATACCAACTTGAATATATCATTCTGGTTGTTCTTAGACTTGGCTATTCTAAGTGACTCATCCTCTTTCTTCTTCCTTTCTTTCTCCTTTCTCCGCTGCTTTTTTGTCTTCCTTTCGACAGTCTTTTTCCTTGAAACGCTCTCTAAATAAAAATCGAATCATTTTCTTGGCAAACTCTATTTTCAAAACAAACTTCAATAATTACCTTATACTTAGAGACCGCAATGAAAAAGTTTTTTAAATTTTTACCCTGTCAAGGCAAATCGAGTTCTTAGTTTTACTAAAAATAATTATGTCGCACTAAAAATGGAAAATATTCTTGTTTTGGTTGTTTCGATCGAAATTCAAGCAAATTTAAGGTTTTTTTCAAAGAAGAGAGGGGGTTTTTTCGATTGGTCTTCACCAATCGGACAGCTAGAGGCATACCTTCGATGTCCGACACTCCAGGTTACTTAATTAATTGTTTCTAAAGTGAGAAATTGGTCGAAATTTTATAGCTGGAAATACTGCATCGGCAGTCACGAACCCGCGAAAAATCACTTTTTGATACTGGTTAAAGCTTTTCTGAAACTGTTTAACAACTCTTAAGCATTTACAAAAGGGAAATTTTTTTTGAAGATTGTGCTACAGGAATATATGTGATAGCAATAGGTTAGCAACTGGAATAACTTTATACTGCTTTCGACATCCATAGTTTACACACTGGAGACTAGTTTAAGATATGAAGAAACTAATTCGGGAAAAATTTTGAATTTTTTCCAGTGTCGCCAAAAGTTATTTATTTTTGAAGTTTGTGCTTTTAGCGAGTGGTACGGGGGTGATAGCAATAGAATAGCAACTGTACTAACTTTGTACTGCTTTCGACATCCATAGTCTCCCCACTAGGGACTAGTTTAAGATATGATGAAACTAATTCGGGAAAAATTTTGAATTTTTTCCAGTGTCGCCAAAAGTTAGTGATTTTTGAAGTTTGTGCTTTTAGCGAGTGGTACGGGGGTGATAGCAATAGAATAGCAACTGTACTAACTTTGTACTGCTTTCGACATCCATAGTTTCCACACTAGGGACTAGTTTAAGATATGAAGAAACTAATTGGGGAAAAATTTTGAATTTTTTCCAGTGTCGCCAAAAGTTATTGATTTTTGAAGTTTGTGCTTTTTTTGAAGATTGAAGATTGTGATTGTGCTTCAATTTTTTTGTCGGATAAACTGATGCTGATATAATTATTCAGAGTACTATAATATAAATTTTTGCTGAATATCCAAATTGGACTAATATATATTATGAATTATAATTTTAGAGGTACAAATATTATTTTCCCTGATTTCTTCGATTTGATAACTGTTTTTATCGTGCGTTTCCTGTATTTTTGAATTTTCGGTGCAGTAATCTTTATCTGTTCATCAAACTGTTTTATAAACTCAATTTTTATGTTCACTTAAATTTATTAAAGCCGGTAATAAAATATTTGTTTCTTCGTATATTACTATACACAAACACGTGTTATTTTCAAATGCTTCGCATCAAGTCGATTAATTTTGAACAAAATGAAAACTGATATTTAATCAACTGATATTTTTTTCAATAAATCGTTTTAAAAATAAAAAAATAATTGAAATTAGACCTACTAGAACTTTCAAAAGATTGATAAAGACTGAGTCCGTGTTTTAGGCATACTCTGACATAGCGCATTGGTGGTGCCCAAGTTGAACTGGGATTTCCCATTGACAGATATTTTAAATTTTTAAAACCGTTTTTTTTAAATTTTAAAACTTTAAAAAACGTTTTTATTAAATTCTAGAGAAAATTTAACTCGTAAAACATCAATAAATTTTCATATAGCTTTATATTGATCATTTTAGAAAATTTCATTGCGGTCTCTACTTATACTTAATGCGATTGACGAAATTCGGAAATTACAACTTCTTTGTGCGGTGACCTTTTGAACCTTTTTTTTGTTGAAAATTTTGTCTGTGTGTTCCTTCATGTTTATCCTATTTAATCATTTTGACCAAATGATAATAAATAGCCTGCTTTCTCTTTTTTTCTATTCTTTTAATCTTCTCTTCTGATGAATTAATTATTCATTCAATCGATCACTCAACTGCATATCTCAAGAGAGGTCAACTGTTGAAAAACTACCGCTATTTCAGCGGGGAATATGTTATGATAATGAAAAGCTCTTTTTTCTCTGTCCTTTACTTCTAGCTCGCTTCTCATCATTCCAGACTCCATCACTTAACGAACGCTCGTTTTTCGAGATTTTCAAAATTGCGGATGACTCATGCGCACCTGGCATATGACTATGTTGTGGAGCTTCTTCTTCTTCAACTTCTACAGCTTCTTTTGTATCATCGAAGAGACCTTCCATCTCCTCTTCTCGTCGCTCACGCTTGAAAAAAACCCGCTTTTTGATATGTATTCTCAATCACTTTTCAACTCCGAATAACGGGCAAACGCCCGCGAGGCAAACCGAAGACAACATCAATGAATACGGGATTCCACTCGAAAGACTCAATGAACAGATGTTTTCCGAGAGCTAGAAGCGTTACATTCTTCCCTTTTCTCGTCCTCCTGAGTGGTTGCCATGTGGGCACCCGCTACTCTTCACTTCCCTCTTCCCATTAAAAACCGCCTAGTAACTGCCATCGGAAACCGCCTTTGATTGCTACAGTTCCTTCTGGCTCCTGCCTCTCAATTGCTCTGTCGTCTCCTGACCTTTTCATCATTTCAACACGGTGTTTTGAGAGACTCCGCGTAAAAAAAACTTAAACTTAAACAATTTTCCCTTTTGCGCCATTCTGAGTGGCTGGTATGCAATGATACTATCCGTTCTCGATTTCCTAACTCGAATTCCTCCGTAGGAGCTCCCATCGGAAAACACCTCTAAACCCCTAAATTCCTCTGCTCTATCTTCCCTGACTTATGTTTTTACACGTGATGTTTCAAAATACTTTGCGTAATAAAACTTCAACTTAAACTTACAGCGGAGCCTACTACGACCTCGGCTGGCACGAAACAACACTAACAAAGAAGAAGAATCACTTCCCAACTCTCAAAACAAGTTGCCAAGAGAGCGTTTTCATCGAGTAAGTTCTGAGAAGATGAAAACTTGCAAATGAAATTACGGTTTCAGAACAAAAAATTTTGGAGTTGGAAAAGCCACTTAAAACCACCCCTAAACACTTTGTTTTTGTTCGTGTTTTTCATGATATCTCATGTGCTTGGAATAAAGAAATGAAATGAAAAGCTTTATGTAGATACCGGCCAGGTGACTATTGCTCTAGCACGTTCAAAAAATTTTCAAATCTAGATGCAAAACTGCCAGAAGAATAGCAATAAAAAGCTTAAGCATCATTGGAAAGAGAGAGAAATGCATATTAAAATCGACCCTTGCTTGCTTGCAACTCTCTGTAAACCATTTTTGACTGACGGTGGTGCAGTAATTGAGGCCCGCCGTTAACTTCGACTCCCTCTCAAACTTATCTTCTTTTTTGGCATCTTTAGCTTCTTTCTCAATCAATTTAGCTGCGTATTCCTGCAATGGAATATCAATACTCGAGAAGCGAAGTCAACGAAAGAAAAAACTTTCTGCTCAGGAGCACAAAGAAAAAAACATCACAAACTATATTTCTAAACTTCTTCTAATAGCAATGAATCACCGTCGTGAAATGGTTAAGCGGTGAAATTTGGTTAGAAGAGAGATGGTCTGGGTTCGATCCCGCCCGGTGGACTACCTTTTTCTGTGCGATGATTCAATCAATTTACTTTTTAACCAGGCGTCACTTCCTTCAAACTGTGTAACTGAGCAGTTCAATCAGGGTGTTTCTTAAAAACCACACAACTTTTTTCAAGCGCACAGATTTTTCAATGTTTTTAGGGGTTTTCGGAGAGCGCATAGATGTTTTTTACCCGCGGTGCGGGTCAGAGAAGCACCCTGATTTCTATACGAAAATCCTCTGTTTTGTCCGGAGTGGAATTCGCTCAGAGGACCTCTAACATCATAGAATAGCCAGTAAAACTACCATAACAACATAAATGCCAAGAATCAGTTTTTTTATTCCATGCGATCTACCTAGTCTTCCCTTTATCTTTCGAGAACTACTTACAGCATAATCATGGAGGGCCGGGTTGTAGGAAACACCGGCGGGTGGAAGGGAGACTGCTGGGAGCGCACTTGGTTTCAGGTTCAGGGTTGCGGGAACCTGAGAAGATACACATGAAGAAATGGTCAATGTACACTGATGGAATGATTTTTCAAGAAATATCGAGCCCCATTTGGGTTTGAGCCCAAATGAAGCAAGAAAGCTCGTGATTAATGTGAAATTTGCCGAGAAGATGATTCGAAAAGAAGGTTTTCACGTACTGTGCCAGGGATTAAATGGTTACCGAACCAGCTATGTTGGCGCATACATGTTCGCGCCGAAAATGATCTACAATCTCTTTTTATCCCGTTTTATTTTACTTTACCTCTATTTATTTTTTTTACTCTTTTTGACTTTCACCATCCCTTTTACAACTCGCTCGGCACGTACGACCATGCCTTAAACCGGTCTCATTCAACGCCTGACAGTGCCTCTATCCATGTATCTGGTGTAGGGTACTGACCGAGTCTTGAATGGTTAAGTCCTATCATCTGTTTCCGGGCTTTGGTTCATATCTTCTTAGAGTCTCTTTTCACTCTTTTTTTTCTGATTCTATTCATCATATAAACTTGTTGAACTAGCTTCAACCATGTTTATATACAATATTTGTATTTTATATGAACAACATGTATTGAATAAATCATAGGTATAATATGTCTTGATTTTTCAATAAGTCAGTCGATCGCTGAAAAAGATTAAAATTTTCCCTTTTAATTAGACGAAACCGTTTTGAGTGAGAGAGAGGGTCGGTAGGTCGATCGCTCTAGAAACTTTTTTACCAAATGGCAGTTTACCTATGGAATAAATGAAAATAATTATGATGAGATCTCTTAGAACATTCAAAAGGAAGAGAAAGAGGAGAAGTAGCTAGAGTACCTTGACTCTTGTAACCCTGGTCTGCTGTAGAAAGTGACGAACTCCGTCGTCTTCTATTTTCGCCTCGGCTTCTGTAAGCCATACTTGGATAGAAGTTCACAAACTTGACATATAGCCATTTATGAATTATTTTCACTCAGCACAGCTTTCTTCAAAGAAACTTCTTCTTCCTAGCAAAAGTTCTGCCGAAAAGCGAAGTTAAGTGAACAGATTGCAATGAATAATTCCACCTTTTTTGTATTCTTCCTACGTCACAAGAAATCAAAGAAAGTTCCTAAAAAAGTTTCTGGAAAAGAAGCGAACAAAAAAAAGCGAAATTTTCATAATAATAGCCAGTAAATTGCTTTCTGAAACTTACTTGCAGCCTATATTTCCTGGCTGAAAAAAGGAAAAGCGGCATATGAAAATAATAGAAAATGCAGGTTTTCAATTATAATTTGAAACAAATTTTTTAAAAATTTTTTTTGAAATGATGCGATAAAAATAATGACTGAATAAAGACCAGAGACTGACCTTTTCCCCAAATATCTTCTTTAGCTGGTACTATCTTGAATACGACCCGCTCTACAAGCTTGACTTCTTTCTTCGGCCTCAACAACTTCCGAGGCGCTTTTCTATCCGGGAAGGTTGGAAGTTGTACATTTCTCCTAAAAAAACCCAGGAATTTCAGTATTGGAAATTATCTGGATCATTTTGCAAAAAAGCACTTAGTACGGCTCCGAACCAGGGTTTTAGATCAGCTGTGTTGGCGCATATATGTTCGCGCCGAAAATTATCTACAATCTCTTCTCCTTCCGTTCTATTTCACTTTTTCTGTCTTTTTTTCACTTTTTTTGCTTTTCCCCCCAGCCCTTTCCCGACTCTTCAGGCGCGTAAAGACATGCCTTAGAACGGTCTCAGTTAACGCTTGTTCCGAACTTAACTTTGAAGTTGAATTTTTGAAAAGAGAAAGTTTTCGTTGCAAAAAAACATTCTTAATTAACAACATAAATCGAAATATGACAAAACATTCAACAAAAAAAACCTCACTAAACCCGAGTTTTCAATTGAGAAAAGTCAGGAAAAAATGGATATTAATAACACGTGACTTGCAATACTTCAACATTCAATAGTTCGATCGCTGAAGTAGGATAAAAATTTCAATTTAAACTTTACGAAACCAGTTTTTTTTATCTTTGTTAATCGTTTTAAGCAACGATGGGCTGAGACTTTAATGAATGAAATGTGTGCTCGGTTGGTATATTGGTTAACTCTCTACAAGCCCCGGTTAGGCAGCGGAGGTTCGGTCCCAGCAGAGGACTAAAATTTTCCCCCTGCGATGGATTTATTTACGGAACTGGTTAAGGCTGAGTTATGGCTAATGAAACGTTTTCTCAATGCAGAGAAAAGAAAAAAAAAATCAAATCTGTGATACATTCATTTTGAGTGAGGGAGATAATCGGTCGGTCGTCCTACAAATTTTTTGCCAGTTTTGCAGTTTACCTATGTCACTGAAAAAATCCCAAGAAACTGCTCTTTCAGAATGGGGGCCTAAATTCATGAGTAGCGAGCGAAAAGTGATAGAAAATATAGAAATTGAGCCACAAAAGAGATACTCTTGCCCGCTTCTTCAACTCTTTGAATCCAATCTAGAGAATAACCGCTAACTCAAATTGCTAAGATACCTATTTCTGTGAGATTGGTGTAAAAACTTCAATCTGATGCATTTACTAAAAAACCATGCTCATATCTAATGAAAATTGTTATGAAAGTCCCCTAATTTTAAAACTGGGATTGTTTCTTAGAATACAGTAACACCGCTCCATCGTGATCTCTTCGTATCAAGAAGTCCACGCTTTTCCCTTCCCTTCCACTGCAATTATTATTGAACTCTTCCCGTTTTCCATGTGCGTGGAACAAATAAAAGAAAAAGAAATGGCACAAAAATATACCTTCTAAGAATGCGGTCTAGGGAAGCTTTCTGGTTGTTTGTTAACGAAGGTTTGACGTCAATCGCAACTCTTACGCCCTTCGAATCTTCCTTCGCCGTTTTAATTTCTCCTGTGATTCCGAGTTGAACCTTAAACGAAGAGGTTTTAATGAAATAACATCGCTTTTTGCGGTATTTTTTCATCCTTCCGACTACGGTAGAAACTTGAAATTTCATCTCCTTGGACCTCTGGGCAGAAAAAGATATGATTATAGTTTCTTTTGAAATCTGCGAAAAATACGATAAACACAATTTGTTTTTGCAGGGTGTTTCTATAACTCGCATTGCGGGTTAAAAAACGCGCAAATTTTTGCGCTAAAGGTTAGTGGTTCAAATAATCTTTGTGTATGTGATCTTTTTCACTTCCTCCAAAGTCTGTATTTCTCTTATGATTGGTTCTTTGATCTACACTTTTCTTTGACACGTGAAAGGCAAAAGCCTAATTACAATGAAAGTCTGCATTTCTGTCATTCAAGATACATAAGTGTCCTATTTGTATGAAGATATCGGCATGATCGGCCATTAAGCTGTTTTTTGAAAATCGCCCAAGAAGCGTGTAGATCAGAAAAACCACCACCTGCGGAACACCAACACGGATTCACGGTGGGCCGCTCAACCACTTCGGCACTCCTGAACCTCACACAGAACATCGCAGACGGTTTCAATGAGAAAAGACCAGCGAAGCGCACAGTCCTGATGGCAATCGACATGTCCAAAGCCTTCGACAGCATCGACATCCCCAAGTTAATCAACCTCTTCATGACCACAAGCGTGCCCAACTACATCAAGAAATGGCTCTCTTCCTATCTGAGAGGACGCACAGGACGCACACTCTTCCGCAACACCTTTTCGAGCTCCCGGCTGATCAGAAACGGAGTCCCACAAGGCAGCGCCTTCTTGCCCACGCTGTTCAACCTCTATCTACGCGACCTTCCCTCCGATAGCGCTCACACCAATGTAATAATTTACGCAGACGATGTTACCATATGGGCCTCGTATCTACACCGTATCGACGAGTCCATCCCAGACGTCTGCCAAACATGCTCATCCACACCTCATGACGTCGCACACCTGTTCGATTGCATTGGCGAACCTACGACACTCTCACTCACCGACTTATGGGAGAAACCACGAGAAGTGGCAAACTTCTTGAAGACGTCTATTTAAAATTGACGATTTATACACAACTCCTCCTCTTTTTTCATTATATTTGTATTCTCGGTTAGCTCTCGAATGATAAAGAGTGAGTTGAATATTTGGAATTTCAAGTTATTTTTGCGGATGAATAGTTCTTAATTGCGGATCATAACTGAAGATACAAGCTTTGCTTTTTTGTGTGCTTTCCGATTTTCCTAAAATGAAATGTTCATGATTGTTCTTGTCATATTTAGATCTCACTTTTCATCACCTTCACTGAATTCACTTTTTTGTGACAGTGTCATCTGTTTCGTCACTCAACATGATGTTTTGTTTCAAGCGGAATAAAGAATTGAAGCGAAAAGAAACATATCACGTGGGCCTCGCTCTTCGATGACGGCTACAACCGGCTACAACAACAACATCAGAAATACTAATCATGGGGAACAGGCAGTTTTTGAAGAGAATCCGAAAACTTACAATGAAATCTTCAGGACGAATAAGGATATGAAATCTGTATTACTATCTTTTTTCTGCAAAACAGATTTTTGAAATTTTTCAACTTGTAGTGCGGGTTAGAGAAACACCCTATCGAGCAGTATTCGATCCCTAAGTAAACTTCATCAAACTTACTAATTCAACCTGCAGTTTTTTTCGCAACAAGCAAATCCTATCATAGAACTCAGATGGAACTTCGAAGGAAAATAAAACTCAGATTGGTACACTGACTTGCTGGATTTCATCTGCTTGGTCTTCAGTTTCAGCTCCTTTCCTCCAGTATTTCTTGGAGTGTCTAGAAGCTCTCGCTGCTCCTCTCCTCTTCCGGCCCGAGCCCACCATCGATCTGAAACTCTGGTCAATAAAAATTAGAATGTTTTTCAGAGTCACGGCAAAATTTGTAAACGAGAATAAGTTGGCACTTAATTACTTCGTCTGGTAGGCGCGTCGCGGCCCCCTTCGCGTCGCGGCTTTAATTTTTTTTTCTCAGAAAAAGATTTTATTCATGAAAACTCCCTTCCCCCTTTCTCCTGAGGGCCCCCCTTCCCCCTCCCCCCCTCCCTAGGGCCCCTAACCCCTTGCTTAGGTAGGGCCCTCTTCCCCCTTAAGGGCCCCCCCTCCCTTCCCTGCTTAGGTAAACCCCCCTCCCCCCTTTCCTTTCCCCAAAATTTATAAAGATAATTTTTTTTTTAAAAAGGAAAAGAAAAGAAGAAAGAAAGAGAGAAAAGAAAGAAAAAATGAGGGGCCGCGACGCGAAGGGGGCCGCGACGCGCCTACCAGACGAAGTAAAAAAGTACCAATAAGTTGACGTCTATAAGTTAAATCAAACTTCGTTCCTAAAATGTTCAGAAAGCAAAATAAAAAAGTGAGCGTTCGACTAAAAAATCAGCGAATAATTTTTTTAAAAACTATTTTTCTATTTAAGGGGGGGGGGCTACCTGCCCCTTCCGCATAGCTCACGAAATTTGTTGAAATTCTCCCGGTCGTCCGCTCAACAAAAACACACACGCGAGCTACATTCAACAACTTAGCAACTGCCCAGCATAAATCTTAAGTGCCTTTGAAACTCGAGAAGCCTTTGAAAAAGAAGAGAGAAAAAAACTAATTTTCTGGCAGATGGTAGTCGTGACTCAAGAGTTATTATCTCCCTTGCAAACTACCAACATGAATTCCCGAGTAAAATATCCTGATTGTACGGCAATTAATCTAAAGTTGACGTAACTGCATTACAGACGTCAGAATACGGAAAAAGCAGAAGAAAATTTGTGGTGAGTTTAGTATGACTAAGAAAGCTAAAACCCGAAGCCAGAAAACTCGGTTATCAAGTTTTCTAGAAATTTTCAACTTTTCGTTTGAGTTAATTTAAAATAATTTCGTTAACGAAGCCCTCTGAAAATAGTTCTAAAGCATTTCATATTCTCGAAATTGAGAGAAAAGTTAAATTGAGAGAACTCTCGAAATCTAACCTACCAAATTGTGAACTTTTTCGAAGTTTTTTTTTGTTATAAAAAGCATCGAATTGATGGAAAATTCGAAGTTTTCAGTTTGTATGCCGACAGGAAAAGGCCGGAAACTTCAGAGAGATGTCGAGATCGAAGTTGGTTACTCTTTTTCATGGAAATTCAAGATGGTTAATTATTATCTAAAGATTCAAAAAGTTGGCCATTTCATCGTTATAAAAAATCTAATTATTTTATCTCGAAAAGGTCTCTATAAATTTTTTTTATTAAACTCATTTTTCCAAGTCAAAATTTTTCGCTCTTAAGGTGGAATGTACAGCTTCTAATTCAAGTTTTAGCAAAATCATCATCAGTTCTCTTACCGTAATGTTCAATGGTCTCGAAAAGCTTCAGAGTTCAGACGATTAACAAAATTCACTCTTTTTTCACTCTTTTCTAACCGTAATATGAAAAGTTGGACGAAATAGCGTAGAAACTAGTAAACAGCCTTTCGGTGAGCTGATTATTGTAAGAGAAGTTTTACAGAAGAGCGTTGAAACTATTAAACAGCATTTCGGTGAGCTGATTACGGTAAGAGAAGTTTTACAGAAGAGCGGAGAAACTAGTAAAAAGCATTTCGGTGAGCTGATAACGGTAAGAGAAGTTCTACAGAAGAGCGGTGAAACTAGTAAACAGCATTTCGTAGAGCTGATTACGGTAAGATAAGTTTGACAAAAGAGTGAAAAAAAAGCGAACAAGGAGATGTTTGTTAAAGGCGCCGAGTTCGTTGTCTTATCAAAGATCAACTGCATTCTTTGAAAAATCTTGAAACAAGCGCTCATTCAAGCGGCGACCCAAAATAACGAGGAACGAACCTCTCTTCCTCTTCTCCCTCAACTCGCTATCCTCGGTTATGACAAATTCTCTCCCCTCTGCTCTGAACCTTCCGCTCGCTTTTAATTTTTCCAGCCCTCCCACTCGAATGAACGGTTGACTCTCAATTTTTTGAACCAGAACCCATGTGTCCCACCAAAAACCTTTGGTTGAAGATGGAAACGCCCGCAGCATCGGAGAGGCAGCCCAGAGCTCTCACGTATAGCTATTCTCTGCCCCAACACTCTACCTCCGAAGTCCATCCGGTTATTCTCATAAGCGTACTCCTCTTTTTTACGATTTTTTTGTAAGGAAAGTCCAAAAAGTTCTCAGTAGGTCAATGTTTTAAAGAAGCAAGAACGAGCCTGTATTCAAATGAAATCAGAAATCAGCAAATGCTCTGTAACGCTGGAAATCGATTTTCTGGTTTAACTATTCCAAAAAATAAATGTTTAATAATCCTGTGAGATCATCTAATTGTGTTCTGCATTATTGATTGAATTTTTACAGCGTCGTTCTGGGACCCAGGGGAATATAGAGAGATTACGCCCCCCGCTCAGCAGAGGCAGAAGGTTACTTTTCATACATTCTCTTTGCTTCTAATGTATTAGAAGTATCAGACAAGGTGTTTTTTAGCACCCGCACAACTTTTTTTTTGAGCACATAGATTTTTAAAATTTCAGAGTTTAACATCAAAATTTTCCAATGATTTGGAATTTCCCTACGTAAAATCCGCATATAGCGCATAGATTTCTATGCTTTTTTGTGGTTTTTGGAGAGCGCATAGATTTTTCTACCCGCAGTGCGGGTCAGAGAAACACCCTGGATGCTTGTAAGCGTCGCGCGAGTAAGAAGAGCGATGGAAAAAGCTGAAAACGATCGAAAGAAACTAGAGAAAAAATTTGAAGATAGACCGTTCTCGGGGCGGACATGTTTGCTTCGAATTTGCTGATCCGATTAGTACTGAACACATAATTTTACTGTGGTAAACTACATAGGCAATTATAAATTGACATATTCTCCAAAAAGTCTTTCTAGCGAACAACTCAACAGGTTTTTAAATCAAAGAAAAACGTATTTTTGTATGTCGCATGAACTCGAAAAGTAGTTTTTCAATTAAACAATTATGTATTTAAATAAGATGATAAACCAGAAGGGTTGCGGTCGAGTATATGTATATTGTGCTACAACGATGTCCGCCTACTCGCGGTGCAGCACGTCAGTCTCAGGACTGCAAAGGACATCACCAAACTTCTCCGGAAGCAGCCCAGCTCCGAAGACACGCTCCCTCGGGAGCACACAATTCTCCCTCCGTTCTTGTAATGTGAGGCAGACTGACCCGGTCGGTCTGTCTCAATCTCTACTTCTACAAGCCGGAGACATCGAACGCATCCCCGGCCCTCCCACCATCTATCTGGCTCTCCTATACATGCCGAAAGACAGCGAACACGAACTGCATTCAGTGCACTATCTACTCCGAGTGGACACACATCAAAGCGATGTGCAGCGGTATCCCATCGCTCAAAGACTACGTCCCTGCAACCTATCGATGCCCGCCATGTCAGACCCGCCAAGACACACCCTCGCCGTCTGTGGAAGCCGCTCTCGCTCCAATCACTCGTGTAAATAAGAGTATTCCCCACTCCTCGTTGATCTCAAGCAACGGATTTTTATACCCAGCAGAGGAGCGGATAATGCACATTTTTAGGCCCATACAACATTTTAAGGCCCATACAACATGCCCCCGGTCAACATCGAGGTCTAGGGTCAGAGGTATAGGCGCCTTTGTTTCTGCGAACAAGCTCATGCTTGAGTTATCTTCTTTTTCTCTTTTTCTCTTTTTATCCTCTCTTCTCATCCCGGTTCGGTGTCCATGTAAATAAGATTATTCCCTACTCCTCGTTGATCTCAAGGAACGGATTTTTATACCGAGCAGAGGAGCGGATTCTTCGCAGAAACTTGTGCGAAAATTGTGTGGTGTGACGGGAACCGAACCCGTGACCTTTCGCGTTCCGGGCGAATGCTCTCCCCACTGAGCTACACACGCACACATGATAATGCACATTTTAAGGCCCATACAACACTCGACACAGACGCAAAGGCAACAAGAACCTAAGACTTTTACAATACAATTGTAACGGGATAAATGGCAAGACAACGGAAATCCTCGACCTCCTAACCCGCCTGAAGATCGACGTATTTCTGGTACGAGAAACGAAGCAGACGGAAAACTCCTTCATTCCCCGGATACTCCATTGCTAGAAAAGACCGCGGAACCGACACATTTGGCGGCCTACTCACAGGCATCACCCATTCTTTGAACTACTCCGTTGTCCCGTCTCTCACAGATCCTCATCTGGAATCACTGACTGTTCGCATCTCGGACAACAACGGCCTCTCTCTGAACATCACTAATGTCTACATTCCTCCGATGAGCTCTTGCAGCACAGGCTACAACCCGGATCTATCCCCCCTTCTACGCAACCGCGTGAATTCCATCTTATTAGGCGACCTCAATGCCCACGATTCCAGCTGGTACTCTCATTCGACAGACAACAGAGGCAACGTCATCTCCAATGCAATCGACGAGTCGGAACACGCCACTCTCAACCACGACATGCCCACACGATTTCCCTCAAACGGTCGCCCCTCCTCGCCCGACATTTCCATTTGCTCTCAGGATCTCGTCCAAAAAGCGTAATGGAAAACCATCACTGAAGGCAGCTCCGATCAACTTTCGATAAACATCGAACTAGAAGGCAGCAATTACAATCACACTAACAGAGACGCAACCTTCACAACTTACCGGAAAGCGGATTGGGAAGCGTTCCAGCAACATGTCGAAGAAAGCCTGTCCAAAACTTCTCTCCCCAATCTACCAACCGTCCAAGCAGAACCTCTCTTCTGAAGAATCCTTGTATCAGCTGCAGCAAAAAACGATCCCACGCGGCCGAATCAAGAAGAGAGAAGTCGCCCTAACGACATAGACACGAGAATGGATGCATCAACGCGACACACTCAGAGAATCGAATCCGACAAGCGAATCCGACAAACCTTCTGAACGATCTCAACAAGAACAAAAGGAGAACTACCGACAAAAACAAATGTGACATCTGGCGCGCACTGATGAAGTCTTTCGTTGCAAAAAAAAGTCATCAAGATCCTCCACAACAAAGGAAGACCATCGCCAAACTGCCCCATAACCTTCAGAAATGAGACGATCACGACCGCCTCTGATATCGCGAACCGCTTCAGCAAAGCCTTCACTTGCCTAGTCCAGTATACATACAACCTCAAAGGAAAACAGGTAGATCATAAGAAAAATACACCGCCTTTCCGCAGTTGACTTCGAGGACTTCTTTACCACAGACGTTGTAGCCGTCATCAAATCCACGAAGAAATCCACCGCGCTAGGTCCAGATGGCATCGCTCCTATAATTCTCCACCATCTAGGTCCGAAAGGAATCAGCCCTCTCACTCCCTTCATCAATATCTCCTTACGCACAGGCAGGAGCTCCTCCCCATGATATGGAAATCGTCGATCATACTACCCCTCCTGAAAGCAGGCAAACCAGCATCCGAAGGCTCCAGCTGCCGTCCGATATCCCTACTCTCGCCCGGCGCCCAAGTGATTGAACGGTTACTACTCGGATTCCTACAGAGTCACATTCCCCCGGCAGTTCACCAACATGGCTTCACGGCAAGACGCTCAACAACTTCGGCCCTCGTAACATTCTCAAAGAGCATCGCAGATGGTTTTAACGAGAAACGTCCCTTAAGACGAACTCATGACAATCGATATGTCCAAGGGATTCGAAAGTATCAACATCGTCAAGCTAATCGACCTCCTCGAGACAATAAACGCATCGAAAATAATTTTAAAAATGGCTTGCTTCTTACCTTAGAGGAAGAACAGGACGCACAAGCTTCCGCGACTCGCTATTCAGTTCCAGACTTTCAACCTTTACCTCCGCGATCTTCCCACAGACGATCCTCACATGAAAGTCATCTCGTATGCTGACGACATCACGATTTGGGCGTCAGATCCCAACATCAATTTTGGCTCGAAAAATCAACGCAGGGCCATCACGAAGAATGAAATCTTCCTCAAAGAACGATCACTCATCATCTCACCGACCAAAAGCCAGCTTATGCTTTTCACTCCGTTCCGTCACGAATTCAAGTCTACTCTGGACATATCAATCTGCGGAGCACCCGTCACCACCGTCAAAACAGGCCAAGCTACTCGGCGTCACATACTACTCGTTGTTTACATTCAGCCACCATGCCAGAGACATCGCGAGACGAATGACGCAGCGCAATAAAGTACTGAAAGCCCTTGCCGGAAGCACCTGGGGCCACCAAAAAGAAACCCTTCGCCTCACGTTCAAAGTCATCTCGCAAGCCATTTGCAACTAAGCCTCACCCGCCTGGTCCACTTTCCTCTCGGAATCCGCTCACGCCGAAATCCAACGTTCTCAGAACTCCGGACTCCGCGTCGTGACAGAGAGTCATCAAATGACCGACACTGACCATATTCATCATCCTGGGAGGCAGACCTCCGCCTGAATTCCAGGAAGAAGAGAAGGAGTTACCCCGCAAGACTAGGTGCAGGCTCAGCCAGCTCCGCTCTGGATTCAGGAGATTCATCAACAACTACCTCCACCGCATTGACAAATCCATCCCCGACGTGTGTCCGCATCGCTTTTCCTAACCCCACGACGTTGCGCATCTTTTGGATTGCCCGAACAACCCGACCGCGCTGTCTCCAATCAACCTATAGACCAAGCCGCTGGAAGCAGGGGTTTTTTTAGTGTGCAAGAAAAAGGTACAGACAGTATAATCAATTCATTTTTCAAAAACGGATGAAAACCGGTTCACGGAGCATAGCCGAACCCATCCCATCCGTCTCTTGTATACTATGACCGGAAAACGTGTTGAAACACAAAAATAACAATGAAAAATCAATAAACAATGCGACAGTGCTATACCAAAAAGCCTCAATAGCCTTGTTTTCTTAGCTACGTCTACTCAATGGGTGGATGCGTTGTGAATAAATATATATGCTGTCACGATTATGAAAAAAAAACAACTACAAATTTGCGATGAATGCCTTTCGAATACAAACAGGGATTGAGTAGGAGCCGGACCAGCTATGTTGACGCTTATATGTATATTTGAGCCAAAATGGTCTACATTCTCTTCTCTTTCCCTTCTACTTCATTTTTCGCTTATATGTATATTTGAGCCGAAAATGGTCTACATTCTCTTCTCTTTCCCTTCTACTTCATTTTTCCTCTACTTATCATTTTTTTGTCTTTTTCCATCCTTTTTTTTCAACTAACTCGGTGCCTAAAAACATGTCTTAGACCGGTTTCATTTATTGCCTGAATAAGAGTAATTAATTGAAGAGTTCCAACCCCAATCGCACAACACAATATTTGTGATGTACACATAATAGCGTGCTTTCTGCAACTGGCGTACTGTAGCTATCTGAACTGTATCTACTATGCAGCATTCGCGAAGTCGTCCCGCATTTCGTCGGTCTGCCGGTGGGTGAGTCGGACGACGTGAGTGAAAAGCGAGAGGAGTGGAATAATCGGAGACTCAACTACATCAAGAGGAACTATGAGATCAGCAGCAAGGTCAAGAAGCAGTTTGGTTGGTATTTCTTGGAAATTGATTATCGATCGATATCCGTAGATCTACCAATTCATATTATTGAGCGGTAGATCAAACAAAATGTTGTGTACAAAAACATCTGGCTAATGCTGTAAAGATTTTTAGTAGGCATTTTGTTAAATTAAATTCATTTGAAACATTTGAATGTTTTCCAGACATACTAGTTAAATAGACGAAAATTCTATGCTTAGATGATTGACATTGACCAGAGAATGGAGTTTTGTGAACTTTTAAAGATGCGGGAAAACATAAACTGAACCGATGTCGAAACAGAAAATCTCTGACATATCATACGTTTTGTGTGCGTTTTGGACAGGTGTTAAATGAGACCTGCCAAGGGGATGTTTGTACGTGCCGAGCCTCAAAAACGGATGAGGAAGGTCAGGTCAAGAAGATGGAAAGGGGAGTAGAGGAAGAGTAAAATAGAACGGAAGGAGAAGAGTATGTAGATCACTTTTAGCACGAACAGGTGTGCGCCAACATAGCTGGCCCAGTTGCAATTTGACCCCTGGTTGTAGAGTCTTCAGAAAGCGTCTTCGGATCTGCGTCACCTGCTCAGATCGAAGCGAGACCGAGCTTCGGTCCCGAATCTTCTGTGAGTCGAATCATTTCAGAACAGTATTTTGGGGGACACCGGTAAATTTAACGGTTCTCGGAGAGCAGGTATAAAATAGTGAACAGCCTATGCGGTGGATACGTACATGCATAGGTAAATGTTTTGATTTCTCGATAGAATGTTACTGGAGGCCGGAGCAGAAGAGATAGCAACGACCATCACCGAGAGGAAAATTTCGAGTTCAATTTTTTTCGGGTGGAGTGGCGGATACACCCATTTGGAACGCCACATAATATCCCTGTCGGAGAGCGAATATTCACATTTTTATATTCATTTGCAAAATTCATCAGTCAATTTCCCGCTTCTCTCTGCACTCTAGTTTGCTTTCTTGATTTCTGTTCCTCGCTCTGTGTTTTATTTTTTTCTCTCGCGCTCTCTCTTTCCCTCTCTTTCATTCATTAATTCATTCATTCTTTATTCCAAGCATGTAGGTATTTAAGACAAAAGCAAATTACCAATAAACAGAGGTATGCATGGACTACATTACACATAAAGCTTAGTGGCGGTGTGTAAAGGGAAAAAAGGGGGGGGCTGTGATAATGATGAAAAATAACAAGTCTTAATTAAGTATCAGAAACAAGACTAACTGGCACAATCACATTCACAGGCAACGAAAGAAGTTGCTTTCTAAATTTAAGGCTACTAGCTTCGTTGATAACATCAAATGGAAGAGAGTTCCAAACAGACATTTGACGGGAAACACATGTCGATAAAGAGGTCTTATTGATGCGGTGAGGAGGAATAAGTCTTAGAGGATGCGAATCTTTCTCTCTCTTCTCTCTCTTTCCCTCTCTTCTCTTTCTTTCTATCTCTTCTCTTTCTTTCCCTCTCTTCTCTCTCTTTTCCTCTCTCCTC
This sequence comes from Allodiplogaster pararmata, assembly GCA_964056735.1. Lineage (NCBI taxonomy): Eukaryota > Metazoa > Nematoda > Chromadorea > Rhabditida > Diplogasteridae > Allodiplogaster > Allodiplogaster pararmata. The sequence continues at coordinate 39,882,426 of OZ057406.1, read as the reverse complement.
TCTCTCTCTCTCTTTCTCTCTCTCTCTCTCTCTCTCTCTCTCTCTCTCTCTCTCTCTCTCTCTCTCTCTCTCTCTCTCTCTCTCTCTCTCTCTCTCTCTCTCTCTCTCTCTAGTATCTTTCAGGCGGTTACACGGATGAGTAAAAAAATCTCGTGTACGTTTTAGGCGAGATCGATTGATAATCGGAGTCGGAGTGAGTCGTTGGAAGTAAGTCGCCCGAGAAGAGATTCTCTCTGCAAAATACTGGTCGAGAACATCAATTCCGTTTTCACTAAGTTGGGTTTTTTTTTCAAAAAATGTTTTTCACTGGTAATATGAAAATCAAAGCTAAACCAGGCGTTAAAAATCACGCCTGGTATGTTAACAAACGCACGCGTATTGTTATTGGTGACGGAGCCTGATCATCATGCGTTAAATGAGACTTGTCAAAGGGAGATTTTTACACGATTTGTACACGTCAAGCGAGTTGGAAAAGGGATGAATCAAAGGCAAAAAAAACTAAATAAAAAGAGAAGAAGAGAAAAAGTAAAATAGAACGGAAGGAGAAGAGAATGGGTTGAAATTTTTTTCTCTCGAGTGGATGACCGCCGATCCTTGGCTACTGGAAAAGGGGGAAGGGTTGGTAGAAGTAAAGTCAGCAAATTTTTGGTCCGTTCCAGGAGTAATTTCATTTTCTTATTCGCTTAGCCGGGCCGCTGTTTAACATTCAACATTTTCATTACTCACAGAAATTTAACTTTTAAACATCACCTTCTGTTATTTCTTCTTCCTCGTTAAAAATATTTGTTTTTTGGGGGACCGGGTGGACGATGGATAATTTTTGATGGTTGGTGAGCTATGATGTAGATCATTTTCGGCGCGAACATATATGCGCCAACATAGCTGGTCCGGTTACTTTTTAACCCCTGATCATGCCTGGTAAAGTGACATACGCACGCGACTGTTATCGTTGACGGAATATGATCTGTTGTTGTTGTTGCCGGCAAGCATCCCGCATCGAAGACTTGGTTATGAACACTCTCTTTAATGAGAGAAGTTCTCGTGTTCTTCGGACAAGATGCGTCCGGAGAAGGGTTTTGATGTCCTTTGCAGTCCTGGGACTGTCATGCTGCACCTTGTGAAGGCGGACATCGTTGTAGCAACCTGTTCATGCTATAGGCCTTATGAGTGGGTGGTCAAGCCGGCCTAGCATCGTTTTGGGTGGGAGTAGAGACGTCTCGCCTGTTGACCGGAGATAGGCAAGAGGCTATTTGACTGGCGCCTCGACTCGCCATTGAAAAGTATAGCGGAGTATCGGCTGATGTTTTGTCCGGTGGCATGCTCAGGCCGGTCCGGCATCGCCCTCCTTTGACGAGCTATACTACCCAGTTTTGATCCGCGGCGGGATTTCTCCCGCTACCTCCCAGCACGAATTATTCGTAGGGAGGCATCCCTCTGTCCGCCACCTGAGGTCGCGCTCGATTCTGGACTGGATGATCCGGCTCCATCCGTGACAGGCTCTTAAGGCTGTAGAGTCACGAATGGCCACTGTTGCCAGTGTGTTTCGAGTGGACCATGATCTGCAACCCATTTTTTGAGAGAGAGAGAGAGAGAGAGAGAGAGAGAGAGAGAGAGAGAAAGAAAGACGTCTTGAGAAATGAGGCTTTTTATGCTTAATTTCACAGTCTCATTCTCTCAACGTAACGGTTCATTTTTACTCATACAGAACCTTTGACTAGCTAAAGTTAAAAACGTCAAAATATTCCTATTAAAAAAACAGTATTGAGCTTATAGTTTTGATCTTTCTCCATCATTTGTCATTTACACATGCTTTTTGTTGTTTCGGTACTGTAAAATGTAGATGAAATGAACAATTGTTTTATGTTCTGTGATTCAGAGGAAAACTAACTCCAACATATTCTGTGAGAAACCGTGCCCTGAACTCCGGACAATGCTTCCGATCTTCCTTCATCGTGGACCCGAAGGAAGAAGAAAGAGCTCTCGCTGTCGCTATCACACCAGGTCAAAACCAAAATACGTTTTATCCTTTAGTATTATTGTTTCAAGAGAGTGTTGTGTAAGGGAAAAAAACACTTGGAACCGTGGTAACTTACAAGCAAAGTTTCGCATTATTTGTTTACTAAGCAATGATTATGTGACGGGTTATTCTATACGGTATCGTCGTATAGAATAACTAAGCCGCACGGCCTCTTTAGCGTTAATTTTACTGAGCAACAGCAGATACTTTAATGAAAAAGTACATGAAAATGTGTCGGGCGCGAAGTGTGCTGTTTGTTACTGGGGGAGGGGGTAGATCACCAACGAGGTAGGGGGTAGATCACCAACGGGGGAGGGGGGTAGATCACCAACGGGGGACGGGGGTAGATCACCAACGGGGGACGGGGGTAGATCACCAACGAGGGACGGGGGTAGATCACCAACGGGGGACGGGGGTAGATCACCAACGGGGGACGGGGGTAGATCACCAACGGGGGACGGGGGTAGATCACCAACGGGGGACGGGGGTAGATCACCAACGGGGGACGGGGGTAGATCACAAACGGGGGAGGGAGTTAATAACCAATGGGGTAGGGGGTAGATAACCAACGGGGGAGGGGTGGATCACCAACAGGGGAGGGGTTAGATCACCAACATGGTAGGGGGTAGATCAACAACGGAGGAGGGGGGTAGATCACCAACGGGGGAGGGGGTATATCACCAACGGGGGACGGGGGTAGATCACCAACATGGTAGGGGGTAGATCACCAACGGAGGAGGGGGGTAGATCACCAACGGGGGAGGGGGTATATCACCAACGGGGGACGGGGGTAGATCACCAACGGGGGACGGGGGTAGATCACCAACGGGGGACGGGGGTAGATCACAAACTGGGGAGGTAGTTAATAACCAATGGGGTAGGGGGTAGATCACCAACGGGGGAGGGGTGGATCACCAACAGGGGAGGGGGTAGATCACCAACGGGGGAGGGGAGTAGATAACCAACGGGGGAGGGGGGTAGATAACCAACGGGGGAGGGGGTATATCACATACGGGGGAGGGGGGTAGATCACCAACGGATGAGGGGGGTAGATCACCAACGGGGGAGGGGGGTAGATAACCAACGGGGGAGGGGGTAGATCACCGCGGGGGAGGGGTAGATCACCAAGGGCACATTTGAGAAGAGAGCGATAGTCGCGATGGAGGTCACCTACTCGTGGTGCGACTGCGGACGACGCTGCAAGGCGTCGGACCCAATGGATCTCCAAAACAAATCTTCCCAATGGAATCTCCCGCAAGGGACAACGAGGACGGCTTCCATCGAACCCTCATTTTTTTTCTAACGCGGGTCAGAAAGACCCAGCGTCTCTGATCCGAAAACTTCTCCAAATCGCTGTTATGAAGACCTCGTCTACCCAGCCGGAGACCTACGGCGGGCAATCTACAACAACAACAGAGAGCGATAAAGTGTGATAAAATAGAGTGATCGATAGGATCAAAGAATTCACATTGAATGCTTTCATCAAAGAGCTAAAGTGCATATGAATGGAAATTTTCGATTATAATTTAAATCCAGGAAATATTATAATGGTTTTTTGTTGATCTCTTTGATTGATGAACTCGGATCATTGCACGCCGGAATCGGCTCTTGAGTAGTTCGTCGATCTTCAAAACTGGGCAGAAATTTTCCCCTTTTTAGGAAGTCGCTGCTCTGTTCTCTCCACGCTCACACCAATGAACAGACTCGCTCTTCAGTCGCCGTCTCATCTCGCCCAAGCGGACCGTAAGAAGGCTTCTGAGAGATGCAAGTTTCAGGTTGAGTTCATTAAGGAACGGGATGAATTGGGTACAGGATTTTCCATTCATGGATATTTGATAGTCTTCAAAAAGGAAAAGTCATTAAAGAAAGCTACGGACAGTATAATTGTCCATGACTCGGATAAAATTAAATGAATTTTCCGGGCTTGAAACGGTCGGCCTGAACGATTCACTTGAATAATAAAATTGCTACAAAAAAATCGTCAATCAAAAGTGCAGATACTTTTTTTTAGTAAAAATTTACGAATCAGTTTCGACATATTTCCGATAATGATTGTTCTTAACTGCCGATTTTTTTCTTAGATAGTCGTGAAAAAAATCTGCATTCAAAGCTCGGCATGAAACCGGCAGTTAATTATTATAGGAAAATCGTAAAAAAATGTGATAAATATAATTTAAAATTGTTATATCACTGCTAAGACTACATAGAATGTAGCAGAAGTCTGTTTCGCCCCAACTCAGACAGACTAATAAAGACAGTTAATGTTTTCAAAGATGCCAGAGCTGCCCGAGACCGAAGAGCTAGACACGGCTGGCATCTCCTCCGAGTATGTCCCGCTAGAGTTCGCAGGAGACGCGAAGCCTTTTGAGCTTCCACGACCTTCAATGCTACCTATGCCAAGAAAAGTTGGTTCTCGAGATTAGAACATAGCAAGCCTATTGAGCTTCCACGACCTTCAATGCTACCTATGCCAAGAAAAGTTGGTTCTCGAGATTAGAACATATCAAGCCTATTGAGCTTCCACGACCTTCAATGCTACCTATGCCAAGAAAAGTTGGTTCTCGAGATTAGAACATAGCAAGCCTATTGAGCTTCCACGACCTTCAATGCTACCTATGCCAAGAAAAGTTGGTTCTCGAGATTAGAACATAGCAAGCCTATTGAGCTTCCACGACCTTCAATGCTACCTATGCCAAGAAAAGTTGGTTCTCGAGATTAGAACATAGCAAGCCTATTGAGCTTCCACGACCTTCAATGCTACCTATGCCAAGAAAAGTTGGTTCTCGAGATTAGAACATAGCAAGCCTATTGAGCTTCCACGACCTTCAATGCTACCTATGCCAAGAAAAGTTGGTTCTCGAGATTAGAACATAGCAAGCCTTTTGAGCTTCCACGACCTTCAATGCTACCTATGCCAAGAAAAGTTGGTTCTCGAGATTAGAACATAGCAAGCCTATTGAGCTTCCACGACCTTCAATGCTACCTATGCCAAGAAAAGTTGGTTCTCGAGATTAGAACATAGCAAGCCTATTGAGCTTCCACGACCTTCAATGCTACCTATGCCAAGAAAAGTTGGTTCTCGAGATTAGAACATAGCAAGCCTATTGAGCTTCCACGACCTTCAATGCTACCTATGCCAAGAAAAGTTGGTTCTCGAGATTAGAACATAGCAAGCCTATTGAGCTTCCACGACCTTCAATGCTACCTATGCCAAGAAAAGTTGGTTCTCGAGATTAGAACATAGCAAGCCTATTGAGCTTCCACGACCTTCAATGCTACCTATGCCAAGAAAAGTTGGTTCTCGAGATTAGAACATAGCAAGCCTATTGAGCTTCCACGACCTTCAATGCTACCTATGCCAAGAAAAGTTGGTTCTCGAGATTAGAACATAGCAAGCCTATTGAGCTTCCACGACCTTCAATGCTACCTATGCCAAGAAAAGTTGGTTCTCGAGATTAGAACATAGCAAGCCTATTGAGCTTCCACGACCTTCAATGCTACCTATGCCAAGAAAAGTTGGTTCTCGAGATTAGAACATAGCAAGCCTTTTGAGCTTCCACGACCTTCAATGCTACCTATGCCAAGAAAAGTTGGTTCTCGAGATTAGAACATAGCAAGCCTATTGAGCTTCCACGACCTTCAATGCTACCTATGCCAAGAAAAGTTGGTTCTCGAGATTAGAACATAGCAAGCCTATTGAGCTTCCACGACCTTCAATGCTACCTATGCCAAGAAAAGTTGGTTCTCGAGATTAGAACATAGCAACATTTTTGTCAGGTGTATTTAGGAGCTTTGATCGGAGTTTTCGTGATTTTTGAAACATAAAAGAAATTTTTATGATGCTCAAGGTTAAATATCCGACTCTGAAAGAAGGTTACCTCATAAAATCATTTTTGAGGGTTCCATGGTGGACGAGGTCTTCTTCGATGTCGAGTCACCGACGAGGGAACCTGTTGCCGATGGGTTTCCCTCCACACAGAAAGAGCTATACCCGATACCCGAAAAGCTGCATCCAACCCTCCAAATAGACTCAGGTTGTTCCTCCGTTAGTGTGGAAATTTTTTTCTACATCACCGCGAGGAATCAAGTTCAAGGTGTAACTTAAATTCTCTCTCTGTCTTTCTCCAAACCAGGTTCATTAGAGAATATTTTATGTTTGTGTGCTGCTTCTTTCGACAGATTTTTGTCCCGTTTGAGTCCGGACTCCAGAGAGATTGCACATGAGAGAGCGAGCGAGAGAGAAAGAGAGATATATAATGATACTAAGTTGGGGAAATAAGGAAGAATGAAACTGCGATGTTGTTGTTTGCCCATAGGTTCTGTCGAGGGGAGTCATTTGGGATAGTTTGGTGAGGATCCTTCGAGTCCGGAGAAATTTTCTCCTTCTACACTCGCATCGCAGTCGGTGATCCTCTTCGCGAGACCCATTCGTTAACCGGAGAAGGGCAAGAGGCTATTTTACTGGCGCCTCGACTCGTCATTACAAAGTATAGGGAAGTATCGGCTGATATTTTTATCTGGTGGCATGCCCAATCCAGTCCGGCATCGCCCTCCTTTGACGAACTATGCTGCGAACGAGACTGCGAAGAATGAGCTAGCTAGCCGAAAACACGAAGTATCAGCTTAAAACGGAAAACTTAGGCCCATGCTTTAGAATTCGATTCATGGTCTTTCATCAGCTAGGGATGCGAACCATTTTGAAGCTTTTAAACAAGGGTTCAGAAATGATCATACCATACCTCTGAGTATGCACATAGTGGGAGGTGGGTATGTACATAGTGGGAGGTGGGTATGTACATAGTGGGAGGTGGGTATGTACATAGTGGGAGGTGGGTATGTACATAGTGGGAGGTGGGTATGTAAATAGTGGGAGGTGGGTATGTACATAGTGGGAGGTGGGTATGTACATAGTGGGAGGTGGGTATGTACATAGTGGGAGGTGGGTATGTACATAGTGGGAGGTGGGTATGTACATAGTGGGAGGTGGGTATGTACATAGTGGGAGGTGGGTAAGGGATCACCAAAAATTCAAAGATGGCTTTTCTACCTTTCCCATTCGGACCACTAACTTTGAATGTCTCAAGCAAAAACCCTAGACGAGGTCACTTTAACTTTGGCATGGGATAGGAAGTCCGGTTTTTTTAGGTGGTTTTTTAAGGAGAGTTGAACTTATTTTGTGAATTGAAGAAGATGAAGAGAAGGAAGACTCCAGGGATGTAAGGTTAACTGGAGGCCGTTACGTCTCCAGAAGAAGAGCCGAGCTCGCTGCACTTGGTCCTTCTCAAATTTTTTATTGTTGTGAAAGGGCAACGCCAGATATAGTCACCGATACGCTTCAGTGACTTGTATGACTCTAATCATCAAAAAAAGAAGCATATATGTGTTATTGCAGAATTGCGCTCATAGTTCACAAGTCCTGTTAAAAATCTTGGGAAACAGACCGTTCTTTGAGCAGCTGTTTCAAGAATAATGAGAAGCTCACTCTGTTTGGTCATTCACCTGGAGCTCGCTTATCATTATTCCGGACTCCCCCGCTCAAAGAGCGGTCGTTTTTTTTGAAATTTTCAAGTGACCTTTTTTCAACTATGGTCGCGTCAGTGCAAATAATAGTCCCTAACGCACATTGACAGAAAAAAGTAATCACCGCTTGCTTTACAATAACATTGGGTGAATAATCAATGATATTCCTAGCTCACCCAAATGGCTTCTAACAGGCGTATATTATGGCTAATGTTTTGTGTACGTATATTGTATACCGACACACTAAAAAATCTTGATTGTGTTTTATAACAGGTAAAAACCTTTTAATTTTTTCGAGGAGATTATCGCATTTATCGCAGGAGAATATCGAAAGTTTCCAGTTTCAAGTTTCCAACAAAACCCCTTCGGGTTAATTCATGGCTAAGAGAATATTTCATTTAAAATTTCAAAAAAAACTTTTAAATTTTTAGCGTTTTTAGTCAATATGAGTGACTATTCAGAAGTGTCGATATGAGTGACTATTCAGAAGTGTCTATATGAGGGACTACTCAGAAGTGTCGATATGAGTGACTATTCAGAAGTGTCGATATGAGTGACTATTCAGAAACCTATCATTTATTGACTTTTTAGATATTGGATCTTCAGCTCTGAACAAATCCCAGCGAGTAACTCTCGCCGCTCAGGTACCGTATATCAACCCACTAAAAAGTTTATATATTTTCGTTTTGGTTCGTCGTGTCTTGCCGCACGCATCCTCGACTATCATAGTTCCAATCATGAATCGAAAAATTCTCGATTTTCCAATAGGTCGCCCGAGTAAGTAGAAAGTTTCCAGTTTCAACTTTCCAACAAAACCCTTTCGGGTTAATTTATGACTAAGAAAATATTTCATTTGAAATTTGAAATTTTTTTTTAAGTTTTAGCCTTGGAAAAAACCCTGAGAAGTTTTTTCGAAGATCAATGAGAAAGGGTCAGTAGGTCGGTCAACCTAAAAATTTTTTTAGCTTGTTGATAGTTCACCTATGGTCCAAGTATTGAGTGCATGGGTTCTGCCAAGAAGGCAAACATTTGATTTTTATATGTATTATGATCTTTTATGAACTCTGAGATCAAAGAGCTTAAAAATTTTCATTCTTTTGAAGATGTGATTGAAATGGTGAAATTCATACTTTAATTATATGTTTCTTTTGTTTTTTAAATCTCTCATTCATTCAGGTGTGCCCGTTGATTTCTGATGTAAAGCCCCAGAGGCCGGCTCATCAGCGAGTTGGCAGGCCAAGGCTGCAAAGACAGAAGGCCAGAGTCAGTTGTTGTTGTAAGTTTCCCTCGAGATCCTCCTTCGATGAATTCGCGAGGTTGTTGAAAGTCTCAAGCCCCACTCACTTAATATAATAAATTCTCTCATTCTCTCTGACCTTTTTTGGCTTCTGAGCCCGGAATAATATTCACTTGTTCAAGAACTGTTCAAGATTCAACAGAATTCAAGGTGTTCAAGATCACTCTTCCCCTTTACTCGCTTCTTCCCTCGTGTTTATGTTGTTGTTGTTGCCGGTTGTAGCCGTCATCGAAGAGCGAGGCCCACGTGATATGTTTATTTTCGCTTCGTCTTTCGTTGTGTATAAATCGTCAATTTTAAATAGACATCTTCAAGAAGTTTGCCACTTCTCGTGGTTTCTCCCATAAGTCGGTGAGTGAGAGTGTCGTAGGTTCGCCAATGCAATCGAACAGGTGTGCGACGTCATGGGGTGTGGATGAGCATGTTTGGCAGACGTCTGGGATGGACTCGTCGATACGGTGTAGATACGAGTTTGTGAATCTGCTGAATCCGGATCGAAGCTGGGAGAGCGTACATCTTGTGCTGCGGGGAAGGTCATTTTCTTCCACGTTGATGTCGAGCGGGGGTCTAACTCCGAGAATGACGGCGCCTTTGATTGATTGGAGCTCGCTGGAGACCATTATTGTGTGTATGGCGTTTACGACGAGTTTCCCGTTGAGAGGGTCTGTTGCTGTTGAGGCTGCGAACTCGACCGTGTGCTTGCAGCTCATGATGAGGTCGTTTTTCATGGTGCGTGGTGGAGCATGACTTTCCAAGAGGCCGTGATAGTTGTGAACTGGATCCATTGTCCTGGCGAGGTATTGAGCAGAGAGCATGTGGAGGTGTGACTTTGTGCGCATGACCTTGGACTCTCTGTGTAAGTGATCGGTGTCTGCCATCTGGTGATTGCCCGTGACTACGCGGAGACCGGCATTCTGGGCATGTTGGATCCTTTCGAGGGCCGAAGCGGATAAGAAAGTGGACCATGCGGGGGCGGCGTAACTGGAGATCGCTTGCGAGATAGCTTTGAAAGTTGTCCGTAAGGATTCCTTCTGGTTGCCCCAGGTGCTACCGGCGAGGGCCTTCAGGACGTTGTTTCTCTGTGACATGCGGGCTGCGATGTCTCTGGCGTGGTGGCTGAACGTGAACATGGTGTCGAAAGTTACGCCGAGGGTCTTTGCGAGCTTGACTATTGGGACGGTGGTTCCTCCGATGGATACGTCCAGGACCGTGTTGTATTCTTTGCTGAAAGGCGTTAGGAGCATGAGTTGACTTTTGGCCGGAGAGATGGTGAGGGAGCGATTGTTCAAGAAGCTTTCGATCCCAGGTATTGCCATACGTACATACTCCGAGGCGGTGTTGATGTTCGAGTTGGAGGCCCATATGTTAATATCGTCTGCGCCGTTATCCTGGGAGGCAGGCCTCCGCCCGATATACATGAAGAAGAGAAGGATCTCCCTCGCAGTACACGATGCACACTCAGCCAGCTTCGCTCTGGATTCAGCAGATTCACCAAACATTACCTGCATCGCATCGACGACTCGATACCCGACGTCTGTCCCGACTGCTCATCTGGACCACACGACGTCGCCCACCTCTTCAACTGCACTGGCAACCCGACAAAACTGGCTCCTATTGACCTCTGGAAGAAACCGCTGGAAGTGGCAGCTTTCCTGAAGATCTAGACGAAAAAAAAACTAACAAAGAGGGAGAGATCGCCTACCGTGGACATCACTCTTCGATGCCGGTCGCAGCCGGCAACAACAACAACAACAACAACGAAATGGGAATCCCGTTTCTGAAATAATGTGTTGCAGATTGAAAAATCATGTTCCTCCGCGAAGTGAATAATTTTCGTCCCGTCTTCGTAGACTTTGTCATATCCTTTTCCTCCGTGAGCTCTCATGCTAATCCGCGGTTTTTCCCACGTGTCCGTTCAAGTCACCACCAATAAGTATGGTTTCCTCTGATGAAAACTGCCTTGTGATGTCATCGAGAGCCTCCCAGAATTCTTCCTTTTCAGACTCACAACATCCTGCTTGCGGGGCGTAGGCACTGATCACTTTAAAAACTCTGCCTTCCTAGTCGAGTGATAATAACATCAATCGATCTGAAATATGACAGACTTCCGTAACCGATGAAAGAAGCTTGGTGTCAGCTACGATGCCTACGCCGTTGCGCGTGGAGGAGTTGTTTTCGGAGTACCATAATTTGTAATTATCACTCAGGAGTCGAGCCTTTGAACCTCTCCATCTAGTTTCCTGCAGACATGCGATTAAAACTTTGAAGTCGAGCATTAGCTGTATATTGCTTTGTGAGCATTTCGTTATGCTCTCTGACGGGTAGTATCCTAATTCCGTATGCCGTACCTGTAATGTTTAGATTTCCTGTCGCAACTCGAATAGCTCTATTTTGACAAGCTTGAAGACGTTTCCAGTGAAATTCGGCAAGTTGATGGGAGAAAATTGGGTCTGCGTAGTTGAATACGAAACGGGTTGTGGCTTTGTAAGTTGTCAGCATAGTTTTCGTATTGCCAGAGTCAGTAAATGGACACCGTAACTTTGAGAGAAGCATATATTGATTTGTCTGTTTCACTGCCAACGGCTAAATATCGCAGTCTCTCCGCCCCCTCGCTTACTTGGTTTATCTCTCTCGCCTTTTTCTTTCTTTCTATTTCTCTCTTCATCCTTAACCCTCATTCTCTCTACATCTTTCTCTTTCTACTTATTCCCCCTCTATCTTTTCCCTCTCTTTCTCTATTACTCTTTCTCTTTCTCTCTCTAAACCAACTGACAGTTTTTCGAAGTCATCGGTCTTTAACACAACTTTGACAAGATTATACTTTCTTCTGAATTTCTGTCAAAAATTGAAATTGCAGAGTGAAGCGCAGTTGATCGCGGTAGTTTCCTCGCTGATAGCGACCTCGAATCAGCACCGCCTAAGACAGGGCGGAGAGGGCGCCCTTGGGCGCATCTTCAATCGGAAGATGAAAGAAGCTGCCGGCAACGACGTACCTCTTAACATGGCCAGAAAGCTCAACAAGACCTTCAATGAGAGGTCCGTATCAAGGGTTGAATACCGTATTCAGCGGATCTCGGTACACCTTATGAGAATCAGCTCGGTGGATTTGGATACCCATTTTTAGATAGGGGAGAGAGGTTGGAAGACCCTCTGAGACGCCGACCCTGGGAATATATGTATTCAACTTCAAGACAGTTCGATTCTTGTTTAAGAAGAGCCTTCAAGACCTAAAGGAAGTAGGGCTTAACGTCTTTGTTTTGACTAAAGTTAAAGGCGTTTCAGGAACAGGAACAGGTAGGTAAGTGGAGAAATTTAGTTGAATTGTCTTCAACTTAAAGTAACTTGTGTTTTTAACGTAAAAATCGTAAAGGAAATAGGGAAAGTAAAACTGTAAGGGCAGCTGTTACCGTATATTTTGGTAGAAAACACTGTTGAGTTGAATTTATTTATTCCTTGCAAATACATATTGAATATTTACAAAGGAGGAATGTCGCTAATGCGAGTTTAAAAGTAAATAAATACAGGAGGAATGGGTTTTTCTGACAAGCTGGAGTTCATCTGATGGGGTTTTTGGGAGCCGAACCGACCTCATACTAATTAGGGTGGAGTGGAGAAGAAGAACGAGGAATCAGAAGAAAGAAGGCGATGGAAGTAGTGACATGTGGTTTAAAGTGAAGTCATGAAGGGAGAGGGGGAGATTGAAGGGGATTGTTGGTTTCACGGGGGAGTTGAAGAGTGAAGACTAGCGAACGCAACCATCTCGAGAGCTGGGGAAGGGAAAGAATGTTCATAAACTTCTCTGTATTTTGAACATACAATGGTGAACATACGAGATGGTAAACTATTAAGAGGCTCTTTGGACACATCGATATTCACATCGAGGTTATCACAAATTCAATGGACCAAGTCTGATATTGATTAGAGAAATATTCGCTGATGGGCGACTTCTTAATAAATTTTGAAATTGCAGGCCTCTGTTCACGTATTGGGTAACATCCGTCCAACTTATCGTCTGCTTTTTGTCCCTTTTCTTGTACGATCGAGGCCCTTTCACGATGTCGAGGTCTCATAGAACAAGTCAGACCTACAACGTGTCATTTGCGAAACTTTTTTCCGAAAACCTTGAGAAAAGTGTCTTTTTAGATTATTCTTTTTTTTCTAGCGCTTTCCCTAGCTCTCGTCCCGCTTAAAAGTGAGATCCAGTGTGTTTCTCCAACCCGCACTGCGTATGAAGTCTATGTATGCGCATATCTGTGCGCTATCAAAAAAGGCTAGTGATAAAAATGCTCTGTTCACCTGCATCCTCTCTACCTCACACACTCTCGCATTCTCTTCTCTCTCGAGGCTTGTCTTTCCCTCATGATTAGAGATCTTGACATACATATATATGTATATCTGCGGTGAGATCGATGGTTAAGGAAGCATTTCGAATTGCGAACGCGAACCAAAATGTGAACTATTATTCTTGGTGGACTTTGAACTCTTAACAAGTAAAACATTATCAAGTTAGTGTAGCGGGAAGCGAAGAGTATCCGGTAAAGGTACAGTATGACAGGAGAAGTCGCGTCACTTGACGATACTCTCATCACTGTCGGTGTATACGAGCCCGGAAACATCTGGCTGGGACCAAGATTTGTAAGTTCTGTAAAAGCTCCAAAAAATCCGAAAAAAACTCATTTTTAGATGTTCTGAGTTAAAGAAATAGTTACATTTTTGGCCACTGAATAACTCTGGAAACCATGTTCCATAAGTTTTAATAATACGGTATCTTTGGATACAAAGAAAAGGGTTTTTAGAGTTTCGGGCTCCTAATGTACCCGTGAGTGAGACAGTTTTACCACGCCGAGTCACTTTGAGTTTCTAAAGATACACTTTCTTTGATCTTTGGTAATCGTTTAAGCAACTGAGACTATAATGAATAAAATCCATCGCACGGGCAAAAATTGGTACTCGCCCGGGACCGAACCTCCGTTGCCTAACCGGGGCTTGTAGAGCGTTAACAATACATCAACCGAGCACACATTGTCCCATGCGATGCACACATCTCCAAAGTGCTTACTACATATGTCGCCTCACTCGGAATAATCAGTTTTATTGAAAACAACATATAAGACGATGCTGGGAATAATTTTCGCCAAAATGCTCAAAATGTTGTTCCTCGGGCAGATTTCCCTTGAAAAACCAAGCTTTTCCATGGCAAAAAACGGAAAAAAAGCGCCATGATAAATGGCAGCAAATAACATGCGTTTTGACGGGCCTGCCAAGAAAAACCGTCAAAAAACAAGCTTTCTACTTTGTACTCGTTTTGTCACTGCTAAAGAAGGGACAAAATTTGTAACTGCTTATGTCACTGCCAAAAACGGGCTTTTTTGTGTACTTTTTTTCCTGCCAAAATCGGGCTTTTTTTGTCCTTGTTTTGTCTCTGCCTAAATCGGGCTTTTTTTTTTGTCCTTCTTTTGTCTCTGCCAAAACCGGCCTTTTTTGTCCTTGTTTTGTCACTGCCAAAATCGGGTTTTTGTTTGTCCTTGTTTTGTCACTGCCAAAATCGGGTTTTTTTTGTCCTTGTTTTGCCACTGCCAGAACCGGGATTTTTGTCCTTGTTTTGTCACTGCCAAAATCGGGCTTTTTTGTAGCCCCTGCAACTCCTTAGCCTCATTTCTGGGATGATGGAGGATCGCTCTCAGAAACTCTTTGGGGAGTGCCAATACTAGACTTTGATCTCTTTAAATGTGTGGTTCAGGCTACATCTTTCAACGAGCCGGATCGAATCTTTAGCTCAAACTTGGGTAATTAAACCGACTACAACCGCCACACAAATCTTTACGTACTAGCGCAGCAACATACATTTTTCTCAACTGTTTACTAAACTCGGTTGGGGTACGTCGCTAGATGTGGTTAATATGTGGTCGTTGCGGAGCTTTGTTCAACGTACAAAAAGTGTTCCAAAAAAGAGCCGAGTTTGGCAGTGCCAAAACATGACACGAAAGAAAAACAAAATTGTCCCTGATTTGGTAGTGACAAAAAGTGTGTCAAAAAAGAGCCGAGTTTGGCAGTGCCAAAACATGATGCAAAAGAAAAACAAAATTGTCCGTGATTTGGCAGGAACAAAACTTGGCCACAGAGTCATTCATCATTTGGCACTGCGAAATGGTGGCCGATTCTTCGTCCCTATTTTGGCAGCTAAAAAAAGACAAATAACGGAATTTCCATCTCCCAAGTTCGCATACTCGAAATCTTGGCGAAATAAAGTTTTTGGCTGAGGAACAACATTTCGAGCATTTTGGCGAAAATTATTCCCAGCATCGTCTTATATGATGTTTACTATCAAAATTTCTCTCTCTCTCTCTCGGTTTTTTTTTTATCATAACAAGCCTATAATGGACGTTAAGTAACTTCCAAAATAATCGAAATTTAGATTTTTAGTTCTCATTTGCAGCAAGACCTAATTCGCTTGGGTGCAAAGTACACACCCTGTATGAGAGCAGAGCGAAAGATCATGCAGCAGTTGGAGACGGACAGAGAAGCAGAGAGGCAAACGGGCTGTTGCGTGGATAGGGGACACTTCTGCTATCAGACAGGACCGAAAAGCTGTCCGGTGAGGAATCATTTTTCTTCCTTTCAGCATTTATCCTGAAAAGCAGGAACCGTTGTATAATGTTAATTTGTCTTTTTTGCAACAATCAAAAAATTGCTTTGCATCTACCGAAAACCAGATAGATGCAAATAAAGGACCTTCAACGAAAAAAATAAACCAACGATCTTAGTCTGAGGGAAAGCACAGCAATAACAAACGACTATCGGGAACTTTCGTCTAGGGAGAAGCTGATGTGGTTTATCATCTTGAGTCGCATCAGTGTTCAATTCGTATAATATAAAATTGATAATAATCTTCCTCGCGCATGTTCCCGCCTCGCGGGAGGGTACGCGCTACCCTCAGATGCGAGAGAGACCCATATAATATGTAATGAGTAAATATCAGGTCACCTGTACAGTCAAAAATTTTAAAAAAGGTAATTTTTAAAGGAATAAGTCTTAAAATTAGAAACGAACTAGTTTCAACAGTCTCGACCTTTCTGAATGGCGACTCTGTATGTCTTCTCTTCTTGACTATTTCTACTTCAATCTTGTTGTTCTAAGACCCGCGATGCAAAAAACCAACGTTCTTTCCACTTCTCGAACAGTTTAACGTGACTTGTTTTTATCGGTTCCTGTATTTTCTATCTATCAAGAGGTACGCGTAAGTTGGGGTCATTTAGGAAACTTGCAGACCGCGCACTCTAAATTGTGGAGGAGTTGGGCTGGACCGTCGAAACAGGTGACTCCGCCCACTTCTGTGAGCTCTTCTTCTCACTCAGTCATGACTGAGCTGAGAAGTTCCTCCTCCAACTCAGAAGTCGTCTGTGGACTGCACCCGGAGTCCGTTGAGTTATTTTCATTCTTGAAGCAGAAACTGAAGGCTCCTGCTCTCTTATGGTGTTTTTGGCTTTATGCTTCAACGTAATACCGTTTTTATGACTCTAAGCAAACACTTTACCCTTCTACCTCAACCACTCCAAAATTTGCAGAAGTTAGTTAATCTCACAGAGTATTCACTTTGTGAAATGTGATCAGAATAGAAAGGTGGAGTGTTTGATTAAGGCTTTTTCGATTCAAATGTACACCCATATTCATTCAGCAAGGCATTGTTTTTTTGATCAAACAAAGTTATTCAGTATTTTACGGGTTTTCGTTCAGACATATCACCTTTTTCTTTGATATATGCAGAAAAAACAGTTTTTGAACACTTTGATGTAATGGTCGTACAGTATGAATGTTGAATGCTGAGTGACGCGCATCGTGAAGAGTTTTAAGATCAATGAAAATCTTAGTAGGACCAGTGTTGAGATGTGGTGTGGTTTAGTAGAATGAGTTCGGACGTTTCGCTTTATTTAAAGCA
Organism: Allodiplogaster pararmata; assembly: GCA_964056735.1. Classification (NCBI taxonomy): domain Eukaryota; kingdom Metazoa; phylum Nematoda; class Chromadorea; order Rhabditida; family Diplogasteridae; genus Allodiplogaster; species Allodiplogaster pararmata. The sequence continues at coordinate 39,865,656 of OZ057406.1, read as the reverse complement.
TCATCAGCGATATTGCAATTACCTATTGCAATTATTGATATTGCAATATATGCAATTACCTATTGATATTGCAATTACCAATCTGCGGATCACCCGTCCCCACCGTCAACCAGGCCAAGCTACTCGGCGTCACGTACGACTCGATGTTCACATTCAGCCATCATGCCAAAGACATCGCGAGACGGATGTCGCAGCGCAATAACGTACTGAAAGCCCTTGCCGGAAGCACCTGGGGCAACCAAAAAGAAACCCTCCGCCTCACGTTCAAAGCCATCTCGCAAGCGATCTGCAACTACGCCGCACCCGCCTGGTCCACCTTCCTCTCGGACTCCGCTCACGCCAAAATCCAACGTTCTCAGAACTCCGGACTCCGCGTCGTGACAGGGAATCATCAAATGGCGGACACTGACCATATTCATCGCGAATCAAAGGTCATGCGCACCAAATCCCATCTGAACATGCTCGCCGCGCAGTACCTCGCGAGATCGTCGGACCCAGAACACATCCACCACGGCCTCCTCGACTGCCCGGCGCCCCCTCGCGCAATGAAGAACAACCTCGTGTTGAGCTGCAAGAAGACTGTCGAAGCCGCGAAACAGATGTCAAAGGATCCGAACAATGGGAAATCAGTCGCAAACACCGTACACTCGATGATGGTCTCGAACTAACTCCAATCGTTGAAGGGTGCCGTCATCCTGGGAGGCAGACCTCCGCCCCTTTTCCAGGAAGAAGAGAAGGAGTTACCCCGCAAGACTAGATGCACGCTCAGTCAGCTCCGCTCGGGATTCAGCAGATTCATCAACAACTACCTCCACCGCATTGACGAATCCATCCCCGACGTGTGTCCCGATTGCTCTTCCGGACCTCACGACGTTGCGCATCTCTTCAACTGCCCATGCCACCCGACCGCGCTGTCTCCAATCGACCTCTGGACCAAGCCGCTGGAGGTCGCAGCGTTCTTGAAGAAATAAGAAAAAAACAAACAAAAAACGGAGAACACAGACGTTCTTCGAAGCCGGCTACATCCGGCAACAACAACATATTGCAATTACCATCAAAGCAATAAAATGTATGTTAATTGCACAAAAAAATAAGAACTATTCACATGAAACGCAATCTCACTAAAAACAAGAGAACGCAAAAAGCGAAAAACCAATAAAAAATAGAAATAAATAAATGATGAGACCTCTCGCCCTATACAGCGAGGGAATATAAGGGATAGTTGATTCAAAAAAAATGACGATTTATACACAACGAAAGACGAAGCGAAAAAACATATCACGTGGACCGGCCGGTTGTAGCCGTCATCGAAGAGCGAGGCCCACATGATATGTTTTTTTTCGCTTCGTCTTTCGTTGTATATAAATCGTCTTTTTTAAAATAGATATCTTCAAGAAGTTTGCCACTTCTCGTGGTTTCTCCCATAAGTCGGTGAGTGAGAGTGTCGTGGGGTCGCCAATGCAATCGAAAAGGTGTGCGACGTCATGAGGTGTGGATGAGCATGTTGGGCAGACGTCTGGGATGGACTCATCGACACGGTGTAGATACGAGTTTGTGAATCTGCTGAATCCGGATCGAAGCTGGGAGAGTGTACATCTTGTGCTGCGGGGAAGGTCATATTCTTCCACGTTGATGTCGGGCGGGGGTCTACCTCCGAGAATGACGGCGCCTTTCATTGATTGAAGTTCGTTGGAGACCATCATTGTGTGTATGGCGTTTGCGACGAGTTTCCCGTTGAGAGGATCTGTTGCTATGGAGGCTGCGGACTCGACCGTGTGCTTGCAACTCATGATGAGGTCGTTTTTCATGGTGCGTGGTGGAGCATGACTTTCCAAGAGGCCGTGATGGTTGTGAGCTGGATCCATTGTCCTGGCGAGGTATTGAGCGGAGAGCATGTGAAGGTGTGACTTTGTGCGCATGACCTTGGACTCTCTGTGTAAGTGATCGGTGTCTGCCATCTGATGATTGCCCGTGACTACGCGGAGACCGGCATTCTGGGCGCGTTGGTTGGATCCTTTCGAGGGCCGAAGCGGATAAGAAAGTGGACCATCCGGGGGCGGCGTAACTGGACATTGCTTGTGAGATAGCTTTAAAGGTTGTCCGTAAGGATTCCTTCTGGTTGCCCCAGGTGCTACCGGCGAGGGCCTTCAGGACGTTGTTTCTCTGTGTCATGCGGGCTGCGAAGTCTCTGGCGTGGTGGTTGAACGTGAACATGGTGTCGAAAGTTACGCCGAGGATCTTTGTTTGGACGGTGGTTCCTCCGATGGATACGTCCAGGACCGTGTTGTATTCTTTGCTGAAAGGCGTGAGGAGCATGAGTTGACTTTTGGTCGGAGAGATGGTGAGGGAGCGATTGTTCAAGAAGCTTCCGATCCCAGGTATTGCCATACGTACGTACTCCGAGGCGGTGTTGATGTTCGAGTTGGAGGCCCATATGGTAATATCGTCTGCATAAGTTATTACGTTGGTGTGAGCGCTATCGGATGGGAGGTCGCGTGGATAGAGGTTGAACAGCATGGGCGAGAGGGCGCTGCCTTGTGGGACTCCGTTTCTGATCAGCCGGGAGCTCGAAAAGGTGTTGCGGAAGAGTGTGCGTCCTGTGCGTCCTCTCAGATACGAAGAGAGCCATTTCTTGATGTAGTTGGGCACGCTTGTGGTCATGAGGAGGTCGATAAGCTTGGTGATGTCGATGCTGTCGAAGGCTTTGGACATGTCGATCGCCATAAGGACTGTGCGCTTCGCTGGTCTTTTCTCATTGAAACCGTCTGCGATGTTCTTAGTGAGCTTCAGGAGTGCCGAAGTGGTTGAGCGGCCCGCCGTGAATCCGTGTTGGTGTTCCGCCGGTGGTATATGGGACTGGATAGTGTTGAGGAGTAGGCGTTCAATCACTTTTGCGACGGGGGAGAGAAGAGAGATCGGGCGGTAGCTTGAGCTGTCGGTGGCTTGCTTCCCCGGCTTCAGGAGAGGGATGATGATCGAGGACCTCCATATCATAGGGATCCGGCTAGTGCGTAGTGAATCGTTGATGAGGATAGTGAGAGCGTTGATTCCTCTAGGTTATGTAGGAGTATTGGAGCAAGGCCTTCTGGTCCAAGGGCTGTTGATTTTTTCGTTGCTCTGATGGCTGATGTGACCTCTTTTTCTGAGAAATCAGTGAAGTCGTCGGGGAGAAGTTGCCGTACTTTTCTCATCGTCTGCCTGTTGTCCTTGGAGGTTGTGTACGAGACTGGGCGGGTGAAAGCTTTGTTGAAACGGTTGGCGCCTTCTGTGGCGGATGTCACTGGGTCTTTATCGAAGCAGATGGCGCAGTTGGGTGGGTTGTTGTTGTTGTCTTGCCCATAGGTCCTGTCGAGGGGAGTCCTTTTGGGATAGGTTGGTGGTGAGGATCCTTTTGAGTCCGAAGAGAGTTTCTCCGTCTACACTCGCACCACAGTCGGCGATCCTCTTGGCGAGACCCATTCGTTAACCGGAGAAGGGCAAGAGGTTATTTTACCGGCGCCTCGACTCGCCATTGAAAAGTATAGCGGAGTATCGGCTGATGTTTTGTCCGGTGGTATGCCCAGGCCGGTCCGGCATCGCTCTCCTTTGACGAGCTATACTACCCAGTTTTGATCCGTGGCGGGATTTCACCCGCTACCTCCCAGCACGAATTCTTCGTAGGGAGGCGTCCCTCTATCCGCCACCTGAGGTCGCGCTCGATTCTGGACTGGATAATCCGGCTCCATCCGTGACAGGCTCTTAAGGCTGTAGAGTCACGAATGGCCACTGTTGCCAGTGTGTTTCGAGTCGGGTGGGGGTCTCCCTTTGTTGTTTAGCATCTTGATCGTCTTGTTGCTTTCTCTTTTAGGGTCGAAGCTCTCCATAAATTGTCTCCAGACTTCTCGTTTGTTCTTGTCTGTGGCTCTCCTAATGTTTTGGTTGAGGTTGTATATCTCAGGGCAGAGCGGGTCGGATTCTCGCAAAGCGTCACGTTGGGCCATCCAGTCGCGGATTTCCGAAGTTAGCGCTGTTTCTCTCTTGTGAATTCGACCGCGTGGTATTGTGCTGGCAGCTGCTGATAGCAGGATCTTCCGTAAGAAGGGCTCAGCTTGGGCGGCGGGAAGGTTCGAGAGAGGTTACAACAACATAGTTGATTCATTTCATCAGCAAGTTCATTACGATTGTTGAGGTCAGGCATATTGGCGTTTATAAGTAGGGCTTCTGTTATCGTAGGGAGGCCATTTTTCTACCACACTGCATCTCAACACTGGCACTACTAAGATTTTTAGGTAGTACAGTAGTTCAGCTGATTAACATACAGTAATTGAAATACAGTAAATAAGCTAGTTCATATTTGTATTCAAAGCTTCAATTGAAGTTATTGCGACGACCCGCCCAACATCGCCCCTTATCAATGGGGAGAGGACATCACAAAAAGGCCGGTGCGAATTTTTTCTCAATATTTGGGAAATTCGGTCTCATTTTTTGAATCCCTATTTTTATTTATACCTTTTTATTAATCTTTCTATATACATACATATCTTTTTCTCTCTCTCCATTCATTGGTCTCTTCTATCTCTAGTTTTTCAGCTCCTTTTACTGTTTTTTTCTTCACGTTTTTCATTTACCTTCCAAATTCTTGCAGGTTTGTAAAAAACAGAGGAACGTAACAAGCACCGCCCCTTCTTTTATGACCTGCAAAATCGTAGGGAGGCCATGTTGCATACATTTGCAGGTGAAATTTGTGCATATTTCCCTTTCCTTCTCCCTTTTCCTCTTTTTACTTTCCTCGTCTTTCTGAGCAGTTTCCCTGTAAAGACTCGATACTATGCACTTCTCCTTCGAATTCCTCTCCGCATTAAAAAACCGCTTAGTGCCTCTCATTGGAAACCGCCTATGATTTCTACAGTTCTCTTCTCGAATTCTCCCTCGAAACACACTGGCAACAGTGGCCATTCGTGACTCTACATTCTTAAGAGCCTGTTGTTGTTGTTGTTTCAGTAGTTTCAGTAGAAATAGCTAGATCAGAGACCGAGGCATGAGGCTACGATCTCTGGATCTCTCCACAGATCCTCATGTAGTAGAGCACGGGCAGCGCGGCTGGCGTAGGCTGCTCAGTCAGCAAAAACCCTGTCGCATAAGAGCCTGTCACGGATGGAGCATCCAGTCCGGTATCGAGCGCCTATAGCATGAACAGGTGCTGTAACGGGATCTGCCTTGACACGGTGCAGCCGACAACATCGACGCAAGTTCGCTGCTACAAATGGATCCTATCCCCTCTCCCGCAAACGACAGGGTTTTTTGTTGACGGAGCAGCCTACACCAGCCACGCTGCTCCGTGCTCTACTACCTGAGGACCTGTGGAGAGATCCAGAGATCGTGGCCTCATCCCTCTGTCTCTGATCTAGCAATTCCTACTGAAACTACTCGTTGCAACTGCGGGCAACAACACAGTTCTCTTCTCGCTTCTGCTTCTCAATTGCTGTGTCATCTCTGACCTTTTCATCATTCCAGCGCGATGTTTTGAAAGACTCCGCGTAATAAAATCTTAATATACCTAATAATCTCAATATATTTATTTCTTTTCATTTTGTAAGGACGTGAACTTCCAAACTCGCAAAGGATTATGTACATATCGAGAAACTATTCAAAGGTTTTGGATCTCATCAAAAAACAAGGAAGTTGAGTTTATAAAAAAATACATTTAGAGAAAAATATTGCTACATTATCATGCTAATGTTGAAGTTTATTTTATTGTTTGGTGTTACTAAAATGTGATCCATCGTCTTTCCGGCCATGTTTATCATTTTATCTAATGTTTTCTTCCGCATGGCATCTTTTATATCAATAACCTTGTTTCGTATGAAGCACCCAATTACAGGGTCGCTGTCGTATCACAACTGAAGACTACTGTAATTTTGTTGGCGGTGTTTACTTCCAAAACATGACTCTCTGCTCACAGGCTAGTCAACGCCAATATCTAGTTTAGAATCTCTATTTAAACCGGAGGTCTCGTGGTGTAGTGGTTATCACATCTGTCTTACACACAGAAGGTCGCCGGTTCGATCCCGGCCGGGATCATTTTTGCTGTTTTTCGAATTTATCTTGTTTGCATGATTTGTGCGGGACTGTGAACGTGTAAATGTGGGCCTTTACTAAAGCACGCCAAATACGCCAAATTTTCACTAATGCACGCCACTGCGCGGGAAGGAGAGAAAGACTGTTTGACGCACTATTATGTTAATTTTTTTCGATACGGTCTCGTTAGCCTAAGCCGTACGGCCTCGTGAGCGTGAACTTTTGCCTAAGCCTAAGCAGAAAGAAAAACATGAAAACTTGGAAAAAAACAACTAAATAAAGCGCATGGGGCAAAGTTAAGAATTTCCCCGCGCAGTGGCGTGCATTAGTAATGATTTGGCGTGTTTGATGTACATGCGTGCGTGGCGTACTTTTCTAATAGCCTAAATGTGTTTTGAAGCTTTTTTGTAGCAGTTTCTTGTGTGATTTCAGGAAAGTTCTGAGAGTATGTTGAGGGTGTTTAGTGAGTGAGAGGCCGGCGTTTAGGTAGACTGCTTGGGTAGCGTGTGTGGAATGCTTCCTTTTCTGAATCAGCATCAACCGAACCAGTTCTATCGTCTCTTCCTCGCCCTCTTCGTGCATGCTGGGTCGGTATTTTGGTTTCGCGTCGGGATACTTAGCGGTACGGTATTAATATTGTATAGATCTCAGTGTTCTTGCATGAAAATGTACTATTCATCGTTCTTCATACAAACCTCTATTTGAATATTGCTTTAGTTGCTATTAATATAGTTTTTAATGTGAATTTATTTATTAGACTGTTTGGTTAGCAGTCAATAGTCTTAATGGTGCCATTATACTTTCGTCCGGTTGCGTCTCTCTAGGAACTTTTTTTGTAGTTCTCGCTTCTAATTTGAAACGGAAACTTCTCAATGATTTCCTTCAACAAAAATAGTCCTAATAGTCCTATAGAATTGTTATGAATAGAAGTATAAATGTCTGACTAGAGAGCACTTCTTCAGAGGGTAATGTATAACTGTGATCTTAACAGCCAATCTCACTATTAAGCGGACAAAACGAGAAGCAGAAGAAGAGTAGATGTTTTTGTTTTAGACAATTTGTGTTTTAGAAACCGGTTTTGGAAAAAAACGGGTTCTCAGGAAGCACCTATTTTGCTTTTTTTTTGTACCGAGGCCGCTCCTCTATGCATGCGCTTCTTGGTTGTACATTTGACAGTTTGATGAGAAGGTTTGAAAGTGGTACTCTTTTTCTTTTCAGTTTCCATAGAATCCCCGAAGCATTCGGCTATTTAAGAATAATTTTCTTACAGTATCATCCATCTCATATTAACGTTTATCATCCAATGGATATTCATGCGAGACCTGGAGCTGTACATTGGATGGATTCGGATGGCGATTATATACTGCGTGGCCGGTGTCGGAGGCAACCTGGCCTCGGCTATCTTCGTCCCCTTTAGCGTAAGCCTTAATATGTAAAGCGAGGTGTTTATCTAACCCGCATTGCGGGTAAAATCTATGTGCTGTTCAAGAGAGTTAGTTATACAAATGCGTGGTATTTACATTACACGCTCTCGTGCTCTCTCGAAGGCCTGCCGTTCCTTCTTCATTAGTCATATCTATTTACAGGCTCTTTCTGCGGGAGGTAAGAAAGAATCTGATCTTAAGAAGGGAGACACCGACAGAGATAGAAGGAGATGGAGAGTGTGGGTCGCTATAGCTCAATAGTAAAATTCGTGTTTTTGTTTTTAGAAAAAAAATTGTCATCACATAAAGACCGTTCAGTGAGTCTTTGACAGAAGCGCCGGAGATTGTAGCGCACCTACTATTAGTGCCAGAGCGTTGGCGCCAAACCATAAGCGATCCACCTGAAAGAGCTATACCACAAGCGCCGACACCTATTAGCTTCATAACCATAAGTACTGACACCTATTAGTGCCATCACTATTAATGGAAGTCTTAGTAGTGCCAGTGTTGAGATACCACACCGCATCTCAACACTGGCACTACTAAGACTTCCATTGATCTTATAACTCTTCACGATGCGCGTCACTCAGCATTCAACATTCATGCCATCACTATTGTTGTTGTTGTTTTGCCCATAGGTCCTGTCGAGGGGAGTCCTTTTGGGATAGGTTGGTGAGGATCCTTTTGAGTCCGGAGAGATTTTCTCCGTCTACACTCGCACCGCAGTCGGCGATCCTCTTGGCGAGACCCATTCAGAAGGGCAAGAGGTTATTTTACTGGCGCCTCGACTCGCCATGCCATCACTATTAGCTTATGATTATGACGTTTATGGTGGTGCCGCTAATACGTGTCGGCGCTTATGGTATGGCACTAATAGGTGTCGGCGCTTATGTTGGTGGCTCTAATATGTGTCGGCGATTATGGTATGGCGCGAATGGTTGGGGCGATACCAGTTGAAGCGGTTGTGGTCGCTGCACATATGGTTTAGTACAAATGGTTGGGGCGCTACCAGTTGTGGAGGAAGCGCTTTTCGTAACCAAAACACTAGAGGCGTTTGTGACCCCGGCGCTGCTGTTATAGACCCCCGTTCAGTAAAAAAGGGAGAAATTTGTTCCTTTAACAGCCAGAAGTTGGCCCGTCTGGTTCTCAAGCTGGTATCGTCGGAGCTCTGGTCGTGGATGTATTGTATAATGTGTCAGTAATTATTTTCTCAATTTGCCCGCCAGATTCCGAAATCCCGCTTAAATGTATTGTTTTTATATAAAAGAAAAAAATAGTTGTTTTTTCTCTGGATTCTTTTCGGAAAATTCTCATGAAAAAGACTTCTGGGTAAGCAAAACCAGTTTACAGATTCTCAGTTACTGAGTTTGAAAAAAGCGACTTTTAGTCGAGATAAAAATTGGTCAATTGAAAGAAATATCGTTAATTCAATGTGTTCAACAATTTGGTTCACTGGAAGATACGTTGGAGAAGTTGGCTTCTCCAAGAGTTGCGTTGAAAAGGAAAAGTCTTTGCAGAGATCAAATAGAATACCCTGCAAAAGCAATCCTCCAGCCGGGCGGTTGGATCGCTCTCTTGATGCTTTCCGGGGTTCTGCCATGGACGGACAATTGGGCGCATCTCTTCGGCGTTGTTCTGGGAATTCTGATGGCACTTAGTCAGTTGTTTTCAGGGTGTTTCTCCCACCCGCACTGCGGGTAAAATTCACGTGCATTTTATCAAGCAATGCTGAATAACAATTTGATAATCTTGCAGCTGTAAAACGGTCAACTTATGTCCTAGCGTGTAAAATACACCACACGGCCAAAACTGCATGTATTTCACAATCTTCCAGAAGGGAAAAAAGTCCAAGCTTTTTTTCATATTTCTACCAGTGCCAACCTTATCGTGAACGAAATGAAGTCTATGCAGCTTCCGAAAAAATCCAACTAACTGACTTAGTATATGCAATTTTTTTAAATAAAACATTGCTTTACGCTTATCATGCAAAAAATGGAGGATCTCTATATTTGTCTGAATGAACTGTCTGCTGCTCGCAGTTGTGTTCCCAGACGCAGGCTTCGCACATGGAAAGCGCTATCGAAGCCTGATATTCGCCTTCTCTCTCATCACATCCCTAATTATCTTCTTCGTACTCGGATACGTGTTCTTTGGCAACTTTGAGGTTTCTAAATTTAAATATTTGAGAGAAATAGAAGTCTGAAAATTTGAAAGAGATTATGATAAAGGTACCTTTTTATTTGACGTGAACATGATTTTGAATAAAAATGTGTTTTTCGAAGGACAAGATAATGGGTACAATAGGTGTATATGTATAGTTTTTGCAAGTGGCCTAAAATTTATCCGGTATAATACGAGAGTACTGCCCTATTTCATGAAAATAAGATTCATTCATGTGTTATGGCTGTTAAATGAGAAATTTTGTTCGGTAATTCGCAATACTGCAATTGCAGGTGGAGTGTGAATGGTGCAGATACTTTAACTGCATCAATTTTGCCAAGTATTTTGTCGCCGACCAAGAAGGAGAGCACTTCTGCGACAATCAGGGACTCAACTTAGAGTCCTGGCTGCCCATTTGAGAGTTTTGGTAGACCCTGGCAGGGGCAACGAATTTTAGAGTCCTAATAAAGTCCTGACTACCAATTACAGAGTCCTAATAGCATTTTAGAGTTCTTGTGGAGTTCTTTCTGGTCATTTTAGAGTGCTGGAAAATTCAGGGCTGCCCATTTGAGAGTCCTGGTGTTTTCTATTTAAACTTATGAGAATAGTGAGAAGAGCGCGTGAGTGACTGTGAGTGAGAGAGAAATTCACCCTCTCTGACATTAGTTTATTCGCTAGCTCTGTCATCAACTACTGTTTTCTTTGATCTATGAGTATTCTCTTACTGTTTAAGATCCTTTAACCGTTATACCATTCTTTTTTTTTTGGCAAGTACAGGTTCATGTTGAGGTTCAGTATGTCAATGATTCAATCTTCGACATTATATTTAGTGAGATTATGAATTCAGAAGATGATCGAAATCTATAGAAGCTTAATTTTCAGTTAACAAACTGTTCTCGATTTCTATGAAATCAAAAGTAGAATGAGTTCAAGTATTTGTGTAGTCGAATTTTCGTAGTACACGAATGGTAGATAATGAGGTATCAAGATTCTACAGGGTGCGGCAAAAGTTTTTTCCGATAAAAACTTAACGGATTGAGCAAATCAAACAAACTTTTCATCAAAGTTTATTCAAATATTTTGGAATATAACTGCGTTTTTAAATTTCAAACAGTCCTCCTTTCTCCTTGACACAGGCACGGAGTCGCTCGTGGAAGGCACCCACCGTGGTGGACAGGTAAGCGGAGTCAAGATCATCCCACGCCTTCTGTAGGGCGCGCTTCAAACTTTCCAAATTCTTGTGTAGGGAAGCACAGGCCTTGCTCTCAAGGATCGACCACACAGAGAAGTCCAGAGGATTCAAATCAGGTGAGTACGGAGGCCATTCGGCGGATGTGATCATGGAAAGGAAATTGGTCTTTCACTAGTATTGCACAACTTTAGCCTTGTGGGCAGGCGCAGAGCTGGAACGTCCATTTGCGTCCCGCGAAGTGAGCCTGGCTCCAGGGAAGTACTTCCTTTGTGAGAATGTCGTTCAGGTAGTTATTGGCATTCATTTTGACTCCCTGCTCGACAGAAGCGGGATAGCCCTTTCTCTCTCTGTGTGGTCGGTCCTTGAGAACAAGGCCTGTGCTTCCCCACACAAGAATTTGCAAAGTTTGAAGCGCGCCCTACAGAAGGCGTGGGATGATCTTGACGTCGCTTACCTGTCGACCACGGTGGTTGCCTTCCACGAGCGACTCCGCGCCTGTGTCAAGGAGAAAGAAAGGCTGTTTGAAATTCGAAAACGCAGTTATATCCCAAACTATTTCAAAAAACTTTGATAAAAATTTTGTTTGATTTGCTCAATCCGTTAAGTTTTTATCGGAAAAAACTTTTGCCGCACCCTGTATATAAATTGCTCCAAGTTGATCCTTCTATCTTTTTTCTCAACGGAAAAAAATACGATGCTGCCATCACACAATTCACCGTTTAATAATTGGCGTTCGTCCTTTTAAATTTGTTGGATTTTCTATTCTTAATTTTTGTATATCAAATGTCTCCTGCAGAAGTTAAATTGGCCAGTGTGTCAAAAACAAGACTAGTAAGATAACAGAGAAATAATGATGAATGATTATTTTTCATATTTTCTAATTTAAAAAAATGTCCAGCAACGTAAACTGAGACTCTTTGTTCACCATAAACTTACAACTCAAACTAGAATCGATCTCTTCTTATCAATCAATGAACACTCACCTGATATGAATGCACATATCTTGAGTATACTGTCGCATCTCAAGTAACAGCTCAATAAAGGGTCATATGTACACCTATTTGTCATGATTCATCAGTCAGTCGATGAGTTTTCTCTGCGAACCCGTGTTTATTCTTGAAAGCTAAATTTGGTATGTTTGTGAGATATTAGATAGATTTAATTAGTTTAATAAGGGTTTATAGAATGCTAATAATTTTTTATTTTGCTTAGCTCTTTTAATTCATTCATATTTTTTACGAGAATTCCTCTTGATAAGAAGAGCAATAAAAATTAACAGTTCAGTTATTTGCTTGAATCTTCTTTTGCGTACAATTGTCACGCAGATTTATGCATCTATCGTTGGAGCAAGGTTGTTCATCTCGTGTTTTTAAGTAGTAATGGTACTGTTAACAGACTTAGACTTGAATTAGAAGTAAAGAACCAAACTTAATAAACAATTTGATCATAGTATCAATCCTCAAACTTATGAGCTCGTTCTACAAATTTGCTCTGTTAGTTATATTCCTGATACTTTTTTGCTGTTAGCTATCTACATCCCCGATAAAAATAGAATTATAACAATCTGAGCAGTTGGGCTTCTTCACAGAAATCACATAGATTTAATTTATAAAAGTATTATTTAAAATTCATGTATTTATTTTTTGAAAACATTATTTAAAAAGTAACGAAATTTCGCGTTAATGAAAAAAAATGTATGAGTTCCAAAGTAGGTCATAGGTGATTTGAGAAACAAATCCTCTGCGGAAAGTGAAAAGAGAGTTTGAGCACGATAATAACATACAATCACTAAAACAAACCTGAGTGAAATTGAAGAGCTCTGGTATAAAATAAAAAATTTCGAACAACCCTTTTAGAAGGAAAAAATGTTCAAAAACAAGGACTAGCGACCATTCAGCATATTATAATTTACATGTTTGAAAGTGATAAATATTATTAAATAACAGCCACATTTATACAAAATGATGCTAATTCTAAACCATAATAACTATGAAATTCAAAGGAATGATAAATGATCAGTTGGGTTGAACCACAAAGCACCGTCTGAATAGTCATTTATAACAAGCTCGACGCGAAGTAAGCTATCGCATTCTTCCAAATTGCTGATTCTGATTTTGAGGCAGACCGGATTGTATCACATCGGGTACATATCCAGTGCCGGTTCCCGGTCGCATACCGACGACGCCCTGATAAACTTAAGGTTATTCGATCGATAAATTTCGAGACCTGTTTTTTTGCAACTGTTTCATGTGTTTTAATTGATTGAATTATTTGTGTCCACATCATTGTCTTCTGCATGTATGTTATAACTCTATTCAAGTTATACTTTTAAAATGAAAATGTCAGAATTACTCGTGAATTGCCTATTTGATCTTCGCCTCATACTCTTATCGCGTGAGTAATTTTTTTGTTCAGCTGAGAAAAAACATTGAAGAAAAGAAATCTTAAAGAATAATTGATTTAGCTGGACATTCAATGTATTTCTGAAAACCAAGCTTAAGATAATGATTGTCTATTCTTTCATAATTTTAAGGCCAAATAGTTTGTTAAAGCTTCTAAGTTCAGTGATAAACCGGATTTGTTTTGTGCAATGAGAGAACGTTTCCGATTCATTTATTGAATTCGGAAGAAGAAATAAGGAGGAGAGTTGATTGACAATAGAACTTACTTGGTTACTGTTGACATTTTGTGAGAATTGTCCATCGGATGGCGAAATGCTCTGAGGTGCTGCCATGCCTGCCTGTCCGGGCTAAAATACATGAGCTGAGTACAATTTTGCTTCAAAAAAATTAGCCTTGCAATAACAATTTTTGCAAAAAAATTAACCTTTTTCTCAGTTTCAGAATTTTCATCACTGTATATTGTTGAGGCTCTAAGCCAATGTAGGAGTTAGCCGTTTACATCCACAGTTTAAAATTTGTTCTTAAAAATTGTAAGTAATATTATATAACTTAAAAGTACCGTTTGCAAAAAGTTTTCTGTGAGGAAAACGGTGCTCTTGAGTATTCAAAAATGGCATATTCAGTTTTAAACTAATTGAAAGTTGTGAATTACTTTAGTGAAGAAGTGAAGAAAAGAACTAATGAGAAAAAATATTTCTAATCAATACCTACGAAATATGAGCCAGGGTCTGTTTCGCCCCTGAGCCAAGACAGACATTGAAACTCTATGTTCTCATGTTCTGAAAGTTGTCAACTTGAGGTAGAAAAATCAAGCTATCAAAAAATATCGAAACAGTGTTAGGTTCTCAAGCAACTATGTTATGATCTAAAGAAGTCGTTAGCCAAACCTGGAAGGGGTTGTAAAATCCATTGTTGCCGTTGGCCTCATTGCCATATCTCACACCGCTCACACCCGGAATACCGCCCTCGACGTTGACAGAACGCATGAGATCAGGCAGAAATCCTCCGGGATACGTCATTTGCTGACCGGAAGAATCCGGTCGTGCTGCTCCGCCGAAGCCATTATTCATGATTCTGAAAAGAATATGTTTATTCTACATCTTAGGTATTTGCACTAACGTAAAATGGGGATACGACCACTTCTACTTTCATACTCTCGGAATGGGATACAGTTTTCACTAATTTTCTGTCTATAGTCTTATTATTTTGGAAAAATTAAATAAACAAAACTTTTGGAAAGCAAATTAACTGTAAAGATTCACCCTTTCAATTCTAATTCCCAAGAAATGGAAGTCTCAAAATTGTTTTCGCTAACCGTCTTTATTCTTTTTTTTACAGCGCTCGGATTGTAATCATTGCAGATTCTTTACGGAGATATAAGGTTGAGACTTTACTTTATCCAAGAAATTTTTTTAAAAGCAACATCGGAGATCATTTCTTTCGATCACACATGATGAGGATAAAGGATAAAGCGAACACATATAATCGCTTACCCTCCGTATCCCGCGGTGCCTGCTTGATTCTGCTGCCCAGGCAAGACCATGTTCACGAGGCCTTGAGCCGTTTGCCCGAATACTCCGCCGAGTTGCTGAGTGGTTTGACCTGCAGTGCGCGCGGCTTCCGCGCCCATATTCACTAATCCAGTTCGTACGCCAGTCGCAGCATCGTTTACGCCAGTCAAGAGATTGGCTCCTCCGGTGAACAAGTTAGAAACAACTCCGGTCACCTGCGAAGAATTTCAAGCGTGAGTGGCGCTGAAAAGTGAGTAAGAATACGGTACGAGCGGTTGGTAGATAAAAAGAAACTGACCTGGTCAATCGGCCGTTGTATGAAGCCTTGGTTCTGTTGTTGTTGTTGTTGCTGCTGCTGTTGGTTGTTGTTCATGTTTGCTTGGTTTGAAACCAGACCAGTGCTCTGGAGAAGGGGCCCGAAACCCCCCTGTAGTGGTTGCAGTTGGCCTAACTGCACTTGTGGCAGGAACTGATACAATGATCCCTGGTTGTTGTTAAGTTGGCCCTGGTTGGAAGACATGCCGCCCATGGGTACATGCGTTCCACCCATCATTGCAGAAGGCATTGTGGGTTCTGCAAGCAGCTCAAAAAGGGTTCAAAGCTTATTTGATTACACCAAATGAGACAGCTTGCTCAGTTTACATGAATGATGACCGAATTGAACAGCTTGCTTAGTTTTAATGGACTTTCAAGGGATTCTGATTCCGATCAGATCTAATCTCAAATTCCTGAAAGTTTTTTTTTTTGAACTCACGTGTTGGTACACCGGATAGCGGAATCCATCGTGCACCAGCACCATTGCTCTGTCCATTCCGATTTTGGTAGAAAGCTTCAAAGTCGCGTTGATTCTGAAGTTATAAGGTAATGAAAGAAGGAAACAGATTCTCTATCAGCTGAAAGTTCGGATTTAATTGATGATCTATGTTACCATCGCGATGAAGTAAGCATTGAAAAAAAGCATTGAAATTGAAATTCTTTATTACCATAGGATAGCTTGTAAGGCCATCGCTTATATGGAATCATGAAATAGGAAGGGAAATAATGGGGAATAAGACAATCAATTTTCGTTGGTCTCCACTCTTGTTGTTGACAACAGAAAGTTCGGTAGGGCTATAAGATTCGAGAGGTCGATCTCTTCTAGAGCCTTGCCGAATGCTTCGATATCTTGAATCTTTTTTAAAAATTATCTGTAACTTTATTCCATAAAGCAATGGCTCTAGAAAAGAAAGAATGTGGGTCATTGTATCGTTTAAAGTTCATCAGAGTTAATTCGGAGGTTCGGTCTGAAGTGCGGAGATCGGTTTCAGTTCTTAACTTCAGCTCTTTTTTGCATGTCTGATAATCCGCTCTCTCAGAAAGTAAACCAAAAACTACCAATAAATCAAAACGGATTCGTCGAATGATTAGTGAATCCAAATTAAATTCAGCGAGACGTTGGGGGTAGCTCAACCTAATACTTTCACAACGAGAATAAGCTCTATTTTGGAAAATTCTTTGAGGTCTAAGGTGAAAAACATTTCAGTTATGATTTTATTTGAAGAGGTGGAGAGGTTTTTCTTGAAGAGGTTTTTCTCTCTAAGTACTCTCCGTTCTTAGAGAGAAAAAGATTTTTTCTCGCTAGGATTTTTGAAGAAAAAAGTAATTGACACTTTTCAATGTCAATTATCATTTGTCAATTAGAATATTATCTAAATTATTTTCATGTATTTCAAACATTGAAGATGATGTTTTTCCTCTTGCTAATGTTTTCAAGTATTGTTAGAAAATAAATTCGACATTTTTCTAGGCCGATTCACTCATGTGTTCGAAGATGACCCAACCTGTTCGATAGAATTAGACTGCGCGTAACTTCGATACTCAGGCACAAAAAGACGGAAGCACATCTGATTGAGAATGTTCAGCTTCTTGTTGCTGTCCTCCATTTCTATGCCGTAATTTGGCAGGCAGATTTCATGACATTCGGAGCAGGGTTGTTCTGAGAAATACAGTTTGTAAATTTTCAGAAAACATAACTATTTTTTATGAGATGAACTTTTTTCAAAGTCTGCGAACGTAGGAATTGGGAACAAATCATATCTAAGAAATACTATCAAATGTGAAACACACAGACTAATAGCTTCGAGATGGCACTGTATCTACTATGAAAATACACAAACCTAAAAAAAAACTATGGAGCGCTGCACTGGACTAAAATGAATCAAACGGTCTAAAAGTCTTGCGGATGGGAAAAAATATCCACAGAATAACAACATTTCAATATGAAATTCTAAAATCTAAATCAAGAGACTTACGTTTCTGATCTGCGGAAGTGTAGTCAAGTTGCACCCAACGCGCTGCATTCGCGCACTCTGGTATGGGTGGTACAAATTGTGCAGCTGTAGATTGCGCATTGAGTGGCATGGGAACATAGTTCCACGCAGGCTGCCAGCCTGTCTTCTTCACGGCCTCCTAAGAGAATTAGTAGTAATCAAAGCACAATCAAAAATGAGCAAGTAATTTTTGCGAAAAAAACATGAATTTTTTCATCCCTTTTAATTTTTTAGCAGAAGATAACTTTTGAAAGTCACCGCTACCATGTTTTGAAAGTCACCGCTACCATGTTTTGAAAGTCACCGCTACCATGTTTTGAAAGTCACCGCTACCATGTTTTGAAAGTCACCGCTACCATGTTTTGAAAGTCACCGCTACCATGTTTTGAAAGTCACCGCTACCATGTTTTGAAAGTCACCGCTACCATGTTTTGAAAGTCACCGCTACCATGTTTTGAAAGTCACCGCTACCATGTTTTGAAAGTCACCGCTACCATGTTTTGAAAGTCACCGCTACCATGTTTTGAAAGTCACCGCTACCATGTTTTGAAAGTCACCGCTACCATGTTTTGAAAGTCACCGCTACCATGTTTTGAAAGTCACCGCTACCATGTTTTGAAAGTCACCGCTACCATGTTTTGAAAGTCACCGCTACCATGTTTTGAAAGTCACCGCTACCATGTTTTGAAAGTCACCGCTACCATGTTTTGAAAGTCACCGCTACCATGTTTTGAAAGTCACCGCTACCATGTTTTGAAAGTCACCGCTACCATGTTTTGAAAGTCACCGCTACCATGTTTTGAAAGTCACCGCTACCATGTTTTGAAAGTCACCGCTACCATGTTTTGAAAGTCACCGCTACCATGTTTTGAAAGTCACCGCTACCATGTTTTGAAAGTCACCGCTACCATGTTTTGAAAGTCACCGCTACCATGTTTTGAAAGTCACCGCTACCATGTTTTGAAAGTCACCGCTACCATGTTTTGAAAGTCACCGCTACCATGTTTTGAAAGTCACCGCTACCATGTTTTGAAAGTCACCGCTACCATGTTTTGAAAGTCACCGCTACCATGTTTTGAAAGTCACCGCTACCATGTTTTGAAAGTCACCGCTACCATGTTTTGAAAGTCACCGCTACCATGTTTTGAAAGTCACCGCTACCATGTTTTGAAAGTCACCGCTACCATGTTTTGAAAGTCACCGCTACCATGTTTTGAAAGTCACCGCTACCATGTTTTGAAAGTCACCGCTACCATGTTTTGAAAGTCACCGCTACCATGTTTTGAAAGTCACCGCTACCATGTTTTGAAAGTCACCGCTACCATGTTTTGAAAGTCACCGCTACCATGTTTTGAAAGTCACCGCTACCATGTTTTGAAAGTCACCGCTACCATGTTTTGAAAGTCACCGCTACCATGTTTTGAAAGTCACCGCTACCATGTTTTGAAAGTCACCGCTACCATGTTTTGAAAGTCACCGCTACCATGTTTTGAAAGTCACCGCTACCATGTTTTGAAAGTCACCGCTACCATGTTTTGAAAGTCACCGCTACCATGTTTTGAAAGTCACCGCTACCATGTTTCACAGAGAAAACTGAAATTTGAGAAACTCGCGCGGAGATGAAGCAATTGACGTGCTTCACTTAAGGTTATCGGTAGACCGCTTCGTCATGTTTCAACACCCGAAGTCTGGACAGTTCTTGAGATCATAACGTCGTCAAGACAAGCGAGAAATTAGCGAATCGACCGCGTAATGGAGTGTAGTGAGTGCATATTGAAGAATGGATATTTTGGAGAACCTGTGCGTTTGATGCGGCTGTCTGCAGTGTTCCCATATCCGGTATGTTCTGCTTGTCGAAGTTGGAAACGAAGCATGCGAGAAGGCGGCCATTACTCTTGAGTGATTCATCAATAATCACCACTTTACCCTGTAAATGGGTTCGATCGAAGAGAGTTCAGGTTAAGGTCTTGAAAAAATGCGTACTAAACCGTTTTGAAATCGTAGTAGGTGATGAAGCTGCCCTTCAAAGGCATTGAGCCCCGCAGTTGCAGTCGAACACGCTCATTGTCGAGGGCGTCCATCTGTATTTGGTTCGCAGCGGTCTGTCCTCCGCGGAGCGCTTCCGGAGCTTGCCAGTTTAGCATGAGGTTCTATGAATCAGGCATCAAGAAGATTTCATTCATTTAGGGTATGAGTTGCAACCCGCATTGTAGGTGAAATATTGGCAAAACTCCATGTGTTTTCCAAAAAAATGGTGATATAAGTTTTATGTTTGTATGACATTCTCACTTTCCATCACACACCCTCGGTCTATATTCATAGCGAGCCGTTCTCTTTTAAGTAGTATTTTTGATCTACACGGTTATTTTGGGGTTGGTATCGCACATCCTGGTTATGTAGAGAGAGAAAAACACCCTAACTAACCTTTGGCATTGCGAATGCTTGCGTCAACACAATCGCTAAAACGATGCCAATAATGACTAGCAGGACAAGAGTGATCAACAAAAGGCCAAGCCAGGGCCTGCAGCAACTGAAAACAAACCCTTCAGGCAAATTGCCAATTTATTTCCGGAGTAAATGTGGACATCGCGATGAAATGATGCTAGAACCAACAATTTTTTCAACTCTTGTAATCGATTCCGCTTAGGTGCGGGCTGTCCAGAAGGCCTGCTTTGAGCAGCGGGAGAAGGTATATCGAGCGGAGGAAGAGATATCGGCACAGGCTCAGAAAACACTGGCAAAGCTCCCTTCGGCTGAAAGTGCTACAAAAACCTCTTTGCAGTAGTACTTGTAAATTTAGTTTTTTTTTGAGAATGTGAATTCAGAAGTGATTTGCAGTTTACCTTGTCTCTTACTGCAGCAGCTATGTATGTAGTTCCGTTATATACACAATATGTTTCTCAGGGTTCTTTCTTTATCACTTTTCTCTCTCTCGCCCCTTCTCCTTTTCTCTCTTTTGTCTCTCGTTACCTCTATCTTCATATTTCTCTGTCTTTCTCCATCTCTTTGTGTAGCTCGCTCATTCTCTTCCTTTGTAGCCGATCTCTCGCTGTCTCACGTCCACCTGGACTAAGTAAATAAACATGAGCTTAGACCGCGCGAATGTTGCGTTCTCCGGGTGGCAAGAAGAACAAGGGCATACAACAAGTTACTAAAAAGGTGAAAAGTTTTCTGGAGAGGTAAACTGGGTCAAGTAAACCAGAATGCAACCTTACCGCATGAACCTGGACTACTTCACTCATAGTCGTCAGTGAGTTCTGTCGAGAAACGGGCCCTTGGGCTGCGCCGAGTTGAGCTGCAGAGCCATAGAAGCACTGGAATCGTCGATGAGACATGTCGAGTTCAGGTAAGATACGAGACACTACCCTGATCCGGTCAATTACATAATGCGAGTTCCGATAGAACACTACCAAGATCAATTTTTTCCATTTGCTTCGATTCACTACGCATTCGCTTTATGAGCACGCGTCACTTACAAAACAAAACCTCCTGGCTTTTCGTATAGATAGCACTGTTCCCACGGACTAGGAATGAGTTCAGTGATGTAATTGGTAACGCGCTCTCATTTGAGGTTAGAGATATAAAGATGGCTGGGTTCGATCTTGTTCTGTGAACTAGCTTTTGTTCATGTGATAAATAAATCATTCACAGGATCTGTTACATGCCTAAAATAAGCGCGTTACACAGAAATTAAGGAGACTTCAGGCTTAACTTGTGTATCCATATGTTCACTACTACAAAGCTCATGAAGCAACAGAAAGTACTCATGTGAACGAGAAAAAAAAACGACAAAAACCTTTTGAAAGGAAAAAAACCTTATTTGAGTTGGCGGGGTAGACTTTAGGGTAGTGATTAACCCTGTACTTGTTTAGATTCTCACTCGAGTCCACTAGATTAGTCCAAGAGGACCGTCTTTTGCCGAATCCAGATGATGAGTCACTCCAACTGTCGGTTTCCGTTGTGGTGTTTGTTCTGTACGATGGCGGAGGTCCTGAAAACAAATCTCATGATTGATGTACTCAGAGTCATTGATATACTCCTTGTATTTGAAATAGAGGAGTGTTTGAACTTGAAGCATTTTAGCTCAATGTTTTTAAGTAAGACTATGTAGAAAGACTGTGTACAATCTAAGGATAAAAATCTAGAAATAATCAACGAATAAGCGTAAAGATTAAACCTGCGTTTCCTGGTTGTCCAAAGGCCTTTGGTGCATTTTCCAAGCTTGGATAGCGATATGTTAACGGCGGCGCACGCGCCATCTGAGAAATTAACGAACATGGGAGACGGGATGGAATGTTAGAAAACTAAAGTAAAAGCTGGAACACTCCCGGATTATTTGCCCACTTGAAACATTTCCACGATTGTGAGAGTGAGAGAAGATAGAGGAGAAAACGGAAGTGGCTTTGAATTGGCCGAAAATGGGATGCGAACGGAGGATGATACTCATGAGAGAGGAATCGGCATATTGTTAATATACTTGCTGCCTTCAGAAAAGAATACATTAAAATGTTTTAGTCGATTTTAGTAGGAAGATCTCGGTCAATCGATGAATTTCAGAAAGTCTGATATGTCATCTGTAGAATTGAAAGACGCCCTGAGGCGGGTAGCTCCTGGGTGCTCTGCTGTATGAGAGAAAGCAAGAGAATAAACTCCCGCTCTATACTTTCTTTTTCTCACTCTTCATTCTCTCTGTTTTTCTTTCATCTTTTTATATCTCTCTCTCTCTCGCTCTCTCTCCACTCTTCTCTCCTCTTTCCCCGTACGGCTGCTGCTTTGAGAATGCAAATATGCTCTACTGTGTCTCACTTTCCTTCTCTATCATCGCTCGCACTGACTGACTACTGAAGGAAGAGTAAGAAGAGGAGGGATGTTGACTACTTGTTAGAGGCATAACTGCCTATCCACTTCCATTCATATGTGTATAAGAAATGAGAGGAGTCTTGCAGTGATTGAAATAACAAAAAGTCAAACATAATTTTATAGTAAACAAGTGGTCCTGTTCGGGATGCGCGAAGATGGGGAAGTGAAGACAAAACCCTTGGCGATGATGTCAGAGCAATACAAGTGTCCATATGTTCTAGAGGGTAGAACCAATCTGTCGATACTCTTTGAAAGAAATTATACACATTGTGATGGGTATTTTTTATATAAGAGCTGCCAGGCATAACCAGAAAGCTTTTAAATGACACAGCAATTGGAATAGCGTCGATCGATCAAATGCTATGGAATAAGTAACATACTAGGCAGATGTTTGTAAACAGTAACATAACCAATCTGACCAGGATTTGTTTTGAATATACAGGAGCATCGAATATGGAGTTCAGCCAAGGTTAAAAGCCGCCCTCGGGGGTTGAAAAGTAGTAAATAAGCTTTTACTCAAAGAACTTCGAAACAATTCCAAACGCGTTTTTGTGTGTTTTTTTGTTGAACGTTGTTTATTCTAAGCGAACGGGTGGTTTTTTTGCTCGTTTTCCAGGAAAGAGAACTGTTCTAATATCGTTTCGCTCCGCAAACAAATAGAAATTTTCAATCGTGGTTTCTGAAGAAACGATAGATGTTCATGGAATAGAAGCTTGAAGACTTGCATTAAAATCCTGAGATTCTTTTTGCAATCATCTGAATTCATCGCATTCACTTTTTAAGTCGTTCAAGTAGTAGTGTCCTTTCTTATTTATTTGCAGGGCTTTCTCGAGTGTTGGATGGCAAAGTAATACAAATAAAGTTGACTATGCTCTTCAGTTTATTAAATTCTTATAAATTATTAATTGTCTCTGTGATACACTTTCAATCTGTGTCTTGCCTTGTGAGATGCATTGTTATGTTGAAGAAAAAAGACGGATCGGACGTTTCGCTTTATCAAAGCATCATCAGCGAATGTTCGTCACCTTAAGACAATATGGATAGCACAGAGAAACACAATATGAAGAAGGAATGAACACCATGTAATATAAAGAATAAGTATATATTTACAAACCCATAGAAGTTGACGACGGGGAAGAAGGGGAAGAAATCCTCTGGGAAGAGCAGAGGTTACACTAAAAAAAAGATAACACCGTGTTATAGAGAGAAGTAAACATAAGAAAAAGAAAAGATTAAATGAACAAAAGAAATTTAGATGGATTCTATCAAACGAGCGTGAGGATTATGAAATAGGCAAGAGAGCGAGATGGGAAAGCTCTTCTCCCAGTTCGGTTTTGTTATTGAGGTCAGGCTTGTGAGTGTCTATTAGTATCGCTTCTATAATTGTTCGGCAAACAAAATTCTTATCAACATGTACATTAAATAGAGACAGATAGGACAACATCGGTTGTGGGATGAGCAGAGAGAATATGTTGGGCAAAGGCGTTGGTGCAGTAGGATGGCGCCTTTGGGTTCTTTGCCGCACGTATGTGCTCTGTTGCTCTAGTGTGAACTGGGCCTATGTAGAACAAACCGCATGAACATGTTCACACTAGAGCAACAGAGCACATACGTGCGGCAAAGAACCCAAAGGCGCCATCCTACTCCACCAACGCCTTTGCCCAACATATTCTCTCTGCTCATCCCACAACCGATGTTGTCCTATCTGGCTCTATTTTACATGTTGATAAGAATGTTTTTCGCCGAAGAATTGTAGAAGCGATACTAATAGACACTCACAAGTCTGACCTCAATAACAAAACCGAACTGGCAGAAGAGCTTTCCCATCTCGCTCTCTTGCCTATTTCAAAATCCTCACGCTCGTTTTATAGAATCCATCTCAATATCTTTTGTTCATTTAATCTTTTCTTCTTCTTATGTTTACTTCTCTCTATAACACGGTGTTACCTTCTTTTTTTTTAGTGTAACCTCTGCTCTTCCCAGAGGATTTCTAACTTTTCTTCCCCGTCAGCAACTTCTATTGATTTGTAAATATATACTTACTCTTTAAATTTCATGGTGTTCATTCCTTCTTCATATTGTGTTTCTCTGTGCTATCCATATTGTCTTAAGGTGACGAACATTCGCTGATGATGCTTTGATAAAGCGAAACGTCCGATCCGTCTTTTTTCTTCAACATAACAACGTATCTCACAAGGCAAGACACAGATTGAAAGTGTATCGTCTACTGGATTCTTCATCCAATGCGTTTAACTCAGCACAAACTCTGTCTCTGTGATGGAACTGATGATTGTAGATGAAAAACGTTAGGAGAAGATTGGAGAAAAATACTAATGTGACCGGGAGAGGATGCGGTGGTTGAGTAAATGAGGGTTGCATACGATTTGTCTCCGCTGTCTGCTCACTTACTCAAATATTGACATTGGAAAGGGTCAGAGATGCGCAAAATCACCCAGCAGCGTAGGGGGGGGGGAATTCCGATGTGTGCTCCGAGGCATCTTAGCCGCCGATGGTCTCATTTGCTTTCTTGAGCAGCAGCTGAAATAGAGAGAAACCCTCGGGCGCGGCTTCCTAGAGGGAATTTGTTTGTGGATCTAGGGAATTATGGTTTCCAGAAAAAGTTTTCGTTTCTCCATTCTATGAATAATGTGAGTGGCCATGATACGAAATAAACTCCTCGCTCTCAATCGTGAAGAAAGAAAAGATTAATATGTAGCTGAACATCTCCAGATGAAAATGGGAAGAGAAAATTCTGCTGAACCGGGTTTGGCCAGAGTAATAGATAGATTTTATTCCTTGCAATTAAATCTTGAATATTTACAAAGAAGGACTGTCGGATGTGCGAGTTAAGTTATACCACATAAAAAAGACGGTGTTTTCTCTGACGAGCAGGAGTTGAATTGATGCGGGATCTTGGGAGCCTACATGAGTTTTTAAGAAATTAGAGTAAAAGAAGCAGACGGACTAGGAGTCGAAAACTTGAGTAGAGTGAAGTGAACTCATGATGTGAAGGGGAGGGGAACGATGGTTTCACGGGGAAATGAAGAAAAAGAGGGGAGCAGATGCGACCACCTCGAGGGTTGGGAAAGAGAAAGAATGAGCTTATGTAATATGTAAAAGAATGAGCGAAAGAACGTAATGAGCTTCAATATCAATGAGAGAGGAATTGTGGAGATTGCTGTGCAGTGATATACATAGTATCTACATTGAAGTTTCGTGTATAGTGTCGTGAGAGAACACACCGGTGCTGAACAGCTGAAAGTTTGAGAATGCTATTTCAAAAGTTGAGACCAGGGATAGATTGACTCATCTACCCGAACTTTTGGAAATTAACAGCAGTTGTAAAAATAACATTCTTGTTCAAATCTAGATTTCCAAATCACAAAATTACACTGAATTCATTTGCTTTAAGCTGAGAGGTAAAAGAGAGAGTTCTCGGGTTTAGCCGAAGATGAAGTTTTGAGTTGGTGATGTCTATCATGTTTTCAAGCGTGTATCATGTCTTGTGTGAGCGAGGATTCAGCTGCTCTCCAATCAATGAAATACTACTAGTTCTGGCGCCATTGCGGACTGAACATACCGAAAATATTTTTTCTAGGACTTTAAAGACTTCAAAAAAAAACTATTCCATTATAGAAAAAAATGTGAATGAAAGACTAACAAGGCAAGTGAGAAAAAAACAGATAGCACGGCAAGTAATTTGTCTCAAGCCTTTGAAAAATATGAATGATAGGAAAAATAATAAAAAATGACAGTTATACCAAATTTCTGAGTTTAGAAGTTTGAAAAAGCTTTCAAGATATAGGTTTTTTGCAGTGCAATGCGAGAAGGGCGAGCAGAGCGGGAGCGAGCTGGTAAAGAGAGCAGCGATGAGGATACGGACGGGCTGATGAGAAGGAGAGAGGAGGCCCGAGGAAAGCTGGCTCCCCTGCTCATTAAGAGGAAGGGTGTCAGTCATCGTTCCGGAAAAAAATTGATTATAATTTTCCTCGCGTTTGTTCCCGCCTCGTGGCAGGGTACGCGCTCCTCTGAGATGAGAGACATGCTCATCCCGATAGAACTAGGAGCTGCCTGCTGGGTGACTGCTAGAGTGTGTAGCAGCAGTGAGGAGAGCCAGATTCGTGCAAGAGCACTACCAACATTTCTTAACTCTTTTGGTTTGGGTGGATGTTTCCGGGATAATTGTCGAACTCGGGACCTTTCCTTTGCATGATGGTCGTGCCATTATTTTGAAAAACTTTTTCAACGATTCGTCAGAATTTGAAGAATTCATCTTCAGTCATTTTATGATCATTACAAATTTTCATGGAATAAAAAAAAACTTTCCAGTTTATCATCAGTAATATCTTGCCTCGTGGCAGTGTACGCCCCCAACCTAAGATGGTATGTAGTCCTAACCTGATGGAATCACAAGTGATCCCTGGTTCACTGTATAGCAGTGAAATAAGTGAATCAAATCATTTTCGGTGATCTTTTAAAACGGTCGTTTTCGCAGACTAGTGAAGGCACATCGTTCACAGTGGGGAATGAAGAGGATAGAGAATTCGACCGGAGTCAGAAGAAGGGCGACCTGACGCCACTACGGAAGTCTTCCAAAGTGACGCTCTCTGATAGTCTCACCGTCATCACCAATCAGCCTTACGGTAATTTGCCGGGGCTTAGTTGAGCAGAACTTTACGGGGAACAATCGTGATAATCTTAATTTATTACATATGATATAATTCGTAATGATCATTTAAAGTACAGGAGATTATATAAAGATCATTCTAACATCACAATATAAATGATTTGAGCTGTACATGATTTATACCGAATGGAGAAACGATTTTTTCATAATCTAGTCATACCGGTTTACTTAGCAATTTGTGCTACAACGATGTCCGCCTACTCGTGGTGCAGCACGTCAGTCTCAGGACTGCAAAGGACATCACCAATCTTCTCCGGAAGCAGACCAGCTCCGAAGGCACGAAGACACGCTCCCTCCGGAGCACACTATTCTTCTTCCGTTTTTTTGCAATGTGAGGCAGACTGACCCGGCCAGTCTGTCTCAATCTCTAC
Source organism: Allodiplogaster pararmata (assembly GCA_964056735.1). Classification (NCBI taxonomy): domain Eukaryota; kingdom Metazoa; phylum Nematoda; class Chromadorea; order Rhabditida; family Diplogasteridae; genus Allodiplogaster; species Allodiplogaster pararmata. The sequence continues at coordinate 39,838,683 of OZ057406.1, read as the reverse complement.
TTCTACAAGCCGGAGACATCGAACGCAACCCAGGACCTCCCACCACCTGGCTCTGCTCCACTTGCCGAAAGACAGCGAACACGAACTGCATCCAGTGCTCTCTCTGCTCCGAATGGACACACATCAAAGCGAAGTGCAGCGGTATTCCATCGCTCAAGGACTACGTCCCTGCAACCTACCGATGCCCTCCATGTCAGACCCGCAAAGACACACCCTCGCCGTCTGCAGACGCAGCTCTCGCTCCAATCGCTCGAAACAGACGCAAAGGCAACAAGAACCTGAGACTGCTACAATACAATTGTAACGGGATAAATGGCAAGACAACAGAGATCCTCGACCTCCTAACTCGCCTGAAGATCGACATTTTCCTAATACAAGAAACGAAGCTGACGGATCGCGCGAAAACTCCTTCATTCCCCGGATACTCCATTGCTAGAAAAGACCGCGGAACCGACACAGGTGGCGGCCTACTCACAGGCATCACCCATTCTTTAAACTACTCCGTCGTCCCGTCCACCACAGATCCTCACCTGGAATCACTGACTGTTCGCATCTCGGACAACAACGGCCTCTCTCTGGACATCACTAATGTCTACATTCCTCCGATGACCTCCTGCAACACAGGCTACCAACCGGATGTATCCCCCTTTCTACGCAACCGCGAGAATTCCATCATACTAGACGACCTTAACGCCCACGACTCCAGCTGGTACTCTCACTCGACAGACAACAGAGGAAACGTCGTCTCCAGTGCTATTGACGACTCGGAACACGCCACTCTCAACCGCGACAGGCCCACACGAGTTCCCTCAAACGGTCGCCCTTCCTCGCCAGACATTTCCATCTGCTTTCAGGATCTCCTTCAAAAAGCGTCATGGAAAACCATCACTGAAGGCAGCTCCGATAATCTTCCGATAATCATCGAACTAGAAGGCAGCAATTTCAACCACACTCACATTTTACCGGAAAGAGAAAATTACGAGACGAAACCTTCACAAATTACCGGAAAGCGGATTGGGAAGCGTTCCAGCAACACGTCGAAGAAAGCCTGTCCAAAAATCCTCTTCACAACCTACCAGCCGTTCAAGCAGAACCTCTCTTCCGAAGAATACTTGTATCAGCTGCAGCAAAAACAATCCCACGCGGCCGAATCAAGAAGAGAGAAGTCACCCTAACGACAGAGATACGAGAATGGATGCATCAACGCGACACACTCAGAGAATCGAACCCGACAAGCGACCTTCTGAACGATCTCAACACGAACATAAGGAGAGCTACCGACAAAAACAAACGGGACATCTGGCGCGCACTGATGGAGTCCTTCGATCCAAAGAAAGATGTCAACAAGCTCTGGAAGACTATCGAGATCCTCAACAACAAAGGAAGACCACCGCCGAACTGCGCCATAACCTTCAGAAATGAGACGATCACGACCGCCTCCGATATCGCGAACCGCTTCAACAAAGCCTACACTTGTCCAGTCCAGTATACAACCTCAAAGGAAAACATGAAGACTATGAGGAAAATACCCCGCCTGTCCGCAGATGACTTCGAGGAATTTAACTACCACAGACGTAGCAGCCGCCTTCAGTTCCACGAAGAAGTCCACCGCGCTTGGTCCAGATGGCATCGCTCCTATAATTCTCCATCATTTAGGTCCGAAAGGAATCAGCGCCCTGACTTCCCTGGTCAACAGCTCCCTACGCACAGGCAGGATCCCCATGATATGGAAATCGTCGATCATACTACCCCTCCTGAAAGCAGGCAAACCAGCATCCGAAGGCTCCAGCTACCGTCCGATCCGAAGGCTCCAGCTACCGTCTCGCCCGTCGCCAAAGTGATTGAACGGCTAATACTCGGCTCCCTACAGAGGCACATTCCCCCGGCAGACCACCAACATGGCTTCACGGCAAGACGCTCTACAACCTCAGCCCTCGTAACTCTCTCGAAGAGCATCGCAGACGGTTTTAACCAGAAACGTCCCGCTAGTCGAACGGTCATCATGGCAATTGATATGTCCAAGGCATTCGAAAGTATCGACATCGTCAAGCTCATCGACCTCATTGAGACAACAACCGCGCCGAACTACATTAAAAAATGGCCCGCCTCTTACCTTAGAGGAAGAACAGGACGCACTAGCTTCCGCGACTCGGTATCAAGTTCCAGACTCTTCAGAAACGGAGTCCCACAAGGCAGCGCCCTCTCGCCCACGCTTTTCAATTTCAATTTTATTACGTGAAAACATTACATGCAGCAACGCATAAATTAATCACGTGGTACGAGATTAAACAATTGAATTGTTTGAATTACATAAATAGGTGAAACAATGCAGATTACATCCAGGCAAACATATATCATTCATCAACACTATTAATTTCGGTGAATATACGAGCTGATCGTATAGAGAAGGCATTTCTTCTGCAAATAGTTCTCGGAGCAGGGTGGATTATTTTGAAAAATGCGCCTCTAGTGTTGGACGCTCTTATTTCAAAGTTGTGGTGCGTCCTGTCAGAGAGTACTTTTTTCCCAAATATCAGTTTCAAGAGTAGTTTGAGGTCGTTAGATTCTCTAACAGAGAGAAGAGATACTAGGCCTAGTTGATTGTTTCTCGTCTGACTACTTGGCATATTATTAAACGAACAACCAAAGCACCGGCGAAAAACGCGACGCGTAAAATAATTTTGAACCTTCTCTAGTACAGCTATGTCCTTAGCGAAATGTGGGGAGTAAACAGTTGTACAGTGTTCTACAATAGATTTAATGTATATCTTGTAAGCGTTAACAAGTACATCCGGTTTACGACTCTTGAGAACTTTAAGAATAAGATGACATTCACGCTTTGCTTTCTGAGCTATTGTTGAGCAATGAGCAGAAAAAGTCAACTTGTTGTCTACAATAAATCCTAAATCACGAATCTCGTTGAGGTAGGGTAGGGAGTGACTATTTATAGAATATGGAAAATGAGGGGAACTCTGGGTACCAATTCTTAACACAGCACATTTTGGTAGAGATAAAGGCAATTGCCAAGCGTCGCACCACTCCACTATGGTATCAATCGAGTGTTGCAGTGTTCTATGAGAGTCTGTTTTAGAAAAAGACTTATAAACTTTCATGTCGTCTGCAAAAACTTTAATTTTACAATTAGAAGAAGTTATCATATTCACTATATCAGATGTATAAATGATGAATAATAATGGGCCTAAGACACTGCCTTGGGGAACACCACTGGTAACCATGAAACTATTAGAAAGTGATTGATTAACTCGAACTTGGTAGGTTCTATTACCTAAATAAGCTTCGATCCACGAAATAATTCTGGGAGGGAGTTGAATGGACTTTAGTTTATAAATAAGTTTAGAGTGAGAAACTTTATCGAAGGCTTTCTCAAAATCGAAATAAATGATATCTGTGAACTTTTTCTGGTCTACGGCTACAGAACAGTCTTCAAGGAACAGTAACATCAACTGTTCTATTGATCTCTTATGGCGAAACCCGAATTGATCATCTGGCAAAATCTGGTTTATCTCACAATGTTTCTCTATTTCTTTACTCAACACTTTCTCGAATATACGGGAAAATAGTGATGTTATACTGATGGGACGGTAATTGGAAGGACTACTGTAAGGAGGCTTCTTAACTGGTGTGACTATGGAATGTTTCCATCTGTTCAGGATTTCAGATGTAAGGAAAGATTAGTTGTAAATTATTTCAAGCGGAATAGACAGAGGGACAGCGATTTTCTTGATAAAAAGCATATTCAGATGATCTGGGGTAGTACAAGAAGACATTGGGTATTTCTCTATTAGTCTACAAATATCATGACGCGTAAACAAGGGTTCTTCTAGAGAGGATGCTCTCAAGACTGAATTATGAGAGAGTGGAGGAAGCTTACCATTGTCTATGGTGTATGACTTCTGGAAGAATTCTCCAAGAAGATTTGCTTTTTCTAAGTCTTTAGATACTGAGATGCCGTGTTCATTCACCAAAGTGTCGACACCGCTTTGTTTCTGGGATGTATTAGACCTTATATACTTGAAGAACAAGTTTTTGTTCTTGCTATTAACAATGTTCTTTTCTACATTTAGGTTGAATTTATCTACAAACTTTTTGCATTTCTTACTGGCTTTAACATAAATGTCATAGTCCTCACTTAGTCCACTAGAAATATAGTTGTTCCAGAAGAGAAAACGCTTTTCTTGAGCTCTCTGAATATGCGTTGGAAGAGATGCATGGGTCGCTAGAGAGACCTTCTGGATAGGAGCGAATTGCTCGGAAAAGTCCTCTAGTATGGATAGTAACAATTCGTACATTGAGTCTGTATCTTTGATGGGGTTGAATAAGCAATGCCAATCTAAATTACATAATGAAGGGAGTAATAAGGAATAGTTTATTTTACTGTATATGCGTCGATACGAGTAAAGAGGAATTTCGTGGAATAGGGAAAGTTCGAAACTGATTGATTCGTGGTCTGAATTACTGAATGAGGGAGTGACACATGGGTTCTTCAATAAATCTTTGCTATTGGAGAGGAGGAGGTCTAGAATGTGTGATCCTCTCGTAGGGCATCTAATATATTGATTCATCTGAGTGGCTGAGCAAAATTCAAGAAATGATTTGGAAGCGGGATTCGATGACGCTAGAGGGGATTTATTCCAGTCTATGTCGGGTAAGTTAAAATCTCCCATTATAATACATGGGTGGTTGCAGGTGACTAGATCAATCAAGAGGTTTAATAACCTCTCGCTCTTCGGTGTGTTTATATGAGGGACTCGATATAGACTAATGAAACGTATCACGTGAGATTCTATTTCAATAGCTAGGATTTCATGAGAATTCTTGATTGATTGAGAATAGATAATTTTGAATGATAATAAGGAGTGTATGAGAAATAGCACTCCCCCGCCATTAGTTATTTCGCTCCTATCACATCGAACAATGTTATATTGAGAGATGAAGGAGGAGAGAACAAAAGAGTCCGGGTAACTATCCGATAGCCATGTCTCACAAAAAGAAATTATAGAGTATCTCTTTGACAGCAAAAGTTGTAGATCATTAATCTTATTCACTAGAGATCTAACATTTGCGAAATAACAATTCACGTGACTTGTGGAAGACCGGCGATTTTGGTCTAGTTTAAAGAACGATTAGGACGAGGTGACATGAATCTTCGAGGAGGTTCAATACGCTCGGCCATCAGTGGGCGAGGTTTGCTATAACTCAGAGGGGGACCGAAAAGAGGAATATGAGGTTTTGGCTTACTCCTATCAGCCAGCCAAGCACGGACTGCCCGGTCATAAGTTCTCTCAGCTCTAGTCTTTGAATGTCTCAAATACAAATCGGAGGAAAAACGGGAAAGTACATCGCGACATAGAAGAGTTTCTTGTTGATGTCCTATTGTTGGGAGTACTATTTTGAGTGGGCGGGGAGGAGCATTTGGTGATTTCGGACGATGAGAAGGCATGCGATAGACTTTAACAGGACATGCTTCAATTTGCATCGCGTCTAGAATGCAACGAACTCTTTCCCAGTCGTCATCGACACGTTGCGAAGCGTTGGGGGAACGGGACTCAGGAAGGCGGAAAAGTACTACACTGCGATGTCTCTCCATCCGATCAGCTATTTCGGATGGAGACTCGTAATACTTGAATGATGGAGAAGTAAGCGGTGGTGGCTGCGGCGTAGGGGTAAAATTGGTGATCGGGGGAGGTACAGAAGTAGATGAGAGAGGCTTAGTAGAAGTGGTAATAATCGAAGAGGGAGAAGTATTACCATGAACACACTGGGGGCTAGCATTCACTTTCAACAATTGTTCGGCGAGTTCCTCTACTTTCATAGTAAGATTCTTAATGAGTTGACCTTGGGTGTCAACAAGGGAGGCCAACTTGGTGTTCTTCTGCTCCAGTAGAAGGTTCTTCTCATCACTTTTCTTCAAATAGTTATAGAGCTCAGTTAGAGGGTCCGCTTCTTCGGTCACTCGTCTTCCTCTCGTTGTTGTGATGTTTCTCATCCTGTTAAAAAGAGAAACGAGCGGGGAGGAAATTTGAGGAGAAATTGAAGACTCCATTTATACGATGATGGATAAGAAGTGATAAAGCGAACTCACTCACCGATTATGGTGCCATATAATTGAAAGCGAGCCTTGGCACCAGGCTTTGAGCGTGGCAGGGTAATCGATATTAGTCCAATAGGAAGAGCAATTTGCCAGAGCGATATGAAGAGCCACCGCTCGTTAAGAACACGAAAGGCAAGAATGAGAACACGAAAGGCAAGAATGATCTTTTCAACCTTTACCTCCGCGATCTTCCCACAGACGATGCCCACACGAACGTCATCTCGTATGCTGATGACATCACGATCTGGGCGTCAGATCCCAACATCAACGTCGCCTCCGAAAATCTACGCAGGGCCATCACGAAAATTGAAACCTTCCTCAAAGAACGGTCACTCATCATTTCCCCGACCAAGAGCCAGCTCATGCTTTTCACCCCGTTCAGTCGCGAATTCAAGTCTACTCTGGACATATCAATCTGCGGATCACCCGTCCCCACCGTCAACCAGGCCAAGCTACTCGGCGTCACGTACGACTCGATGTTCACATTCAGCCATCATGCCAAAGACATCGCGAGACGGATGTCGCAGCGAATAACGTACTGAAAGCCCTTGCCGGAAGCACCTGGAGCAACCGAAAAGAAACCCTCCGCCTCACGTTCAAAGCCATCTCGCAAGCGATCTGCAACTACGCCGCCCCCGCCTGGTCCACCTTCCTCTCGGACTCCGCTCATGCCAAAATCCAACGTTCTCAGAACTCCGGACTCCGCGTCGTGACAGGGAAGCATCAAATGGCCGACACTGACCATATTCATCGCGAATCAAAGGTCATGCGCACCAAATCTCATCTGAACATGCTCGCCGCGCAGTACCTCGCGAGATCGTTGGACCCAGTACACATCCACCACGGCCTCCTCGACTGCCCGGCGCCCCCTCGCGCAATGAAGAACAACCTTGTGTTGAGCTGCAAGAAGACTGTCGAAGCCGCGAAACAGATGTCAAAGGATCCGAACAATGGGAAATCAGTCGCTAACACCGTACACTCGATGATGGTCTCGAACGAACTCCAATCGTTGAAGGGTGCCGTAATCCTGGGAGGCAGACCTCCACCCCTTATCCAGGAAGAAGAGAAGGAGTTACCCCGCAAGACTAGATGCACGCTCAGCCAGCTCCGCTCGGGATTCAGCAGATTCATCAACAACTACCTCCACCGCATTGACGAATCCATCCCCGACGTGTGTCCCGATTGCTCTTCCGGACCTCACGACGTTGCGCATCTCTTCAACTGCCCATGCCACCCGACCGCGCTGTCTCCAATCGACCTCTGGACCAAGCCGCTGGAGGTCGCAGCGTTCTTGAAGATATAAGAAAAAAAAGAAAGAAGAACAAGAAACGAAGAACACAGACGTTCTTCGAAGCCGGCTGCATCCGGCAACAACAACAACAACAACAACTTAGCAATTTACAAATAAGGGTTCGGCATGGGTGGATGAATAGTTAGAGCTTCCGCTTCAGGCATAATGCTACCAGGTTTTCACCGTAATGTTTAAAATCCGCCAGATTTCCTGTTATACTCATTCCTCTGGTCATTTCACTCCCTTCGTCATCAAGTATAACTTCGATTTGAACAAAGTTTCCCATGGAACTTGCACAAACTCATAGGCAACAACTGTTTATCGGGTTAGCAACAACTGTTTATCGGGTTACAAAGACGCGGACTGGCCACTACAACACAATGAATATCAGTCATACAATGGCAAGAAAGCAAAAATATCACACCTTAAAAACTACATACCATCAATCAAAACAATAACACATCATCCTAACACAAATGTTTACTGATCAATATAAAAATGAATGACGGGCATACAAACAAAAAATATTACCTTTTCGCTCGCAAGGTTTGTTCAAAGCTAAATCCAATCATAGCCCTATTTAGATCTTAGAACCGTTATAGGTCCCGGCTTCCAATCATATTCTAAATGCCTGAATCTGCTTCCGAGTAGCACCTCCGTTAAGTTTGCGACTAGTCACTGAGGACTTAATGAACTGCAATGTCGAAGTACTCCAAAACAAAAAGCCACCCCCGGAATTCGCAAATTCGAAACTAGCTTCCAAAAATAATAATTTCTCGAGCATCTTCTCTGTTAAGTTTTTTGCTTTTGAATAAAGGCTTTTATTCGGATCATCTAATGGAGAGCCTCATACATATATGACGCTGCCGTTTTGATTTTTTGCCATAAATGTACTTTTCGATTATTTTTATTTGTTTTATGGCAGATTCTAGCGAAATAGCCTTATTTTATGGCGCTGCCATCAAAATAGCCTTATTTTATTGCGCTGCCATCAAAAGTCAATTATTTTATGGCGCTGCCATCAAAATAGCCTTATTTTATAGCGCTGCCATCAAAAATCAATTATTTTATGGCGCTGCCATCAAAATAGCCTTATTTTATGGTGAATGGCACAATTTCGTTGAAAAGTTCCTTCTTCAGTCCACTCCCACTACACTAAAAGATCCCACTACACTATTTCGTCTATTTAATGGCTATTCACCAAATTTAATAACAGAATCATGTATGCACAAAGCGAGCAACCAATACGGACCGGGTTTGCACGAACGCTGTACTATTTTCACTATCGCGAATCGAAAATAGTATAGCGTTCGTGCAAACCCGGTCCGTATTGGTTGCTCGCTTTGTGGATATATGATTCTGTTATTAAATTTGGTGAATAGCCACGAAATAGACGAAATAGTGTAGTGGGATCTTTTAGTGTTGTGGGAGTGGACTGACGAAGGAACTTTTCAATGAAATTGTCCCATTCACCATAAAATAAGGCTATTTTGATGGCAGCGCCATAAAAAATTGATTTTTGATGACAGCGCAATAAAATAAGGCTATTTTGCTAGAATCTGCCATAAAACAAATGAAAATCATCGAAAAGTACATTTATGGCAAAAAATCAAAACGGCAGCGTCATATATGTGCTCCTGAATCATTTCTTCAACGACTGGTTCTTTACCGTGATTGAACATACGAATTCTGTATATAATCTACCCCGACACACCGGAAAGTCGCAGCTGAAACAGCAAGCGCCATCGCTTCTGCTTCCTTAGCAAGTTTATCGACTTCAATTAAGCACAAGCATGCCCCCGAGTCCAGACCCATTTGTCTAGTAAACTCCACCATTGCTTTATGCGAAGATTCGCGCTGCAAGGACGAGAAATTGGCTCGTAAGCGTCTGTGACTTAGGGCCTTCTTTTCCCTATCAGCTGGGTACTTCTGTCCTCTCCCAGTTCGTCAAGATTCTTTTCTGTTAATCTATTATCCTTCCCTGGGCGGGAGGGCTGGGGCAGCCTAATTTTCCCGAAACAGTCTTGAAAGAAACAATCTCCGCTTCTTATCGAAGCGAACGCGTCAACTGCGACGCGTACGCTTCTGATCCATGCCATTTCCATTTGGAAACCATGTTCAAATCGAACAATTCCCCATTCTGGGTAAATGTATGGTATAAAAAAGTGCTTCATTAACAGAAGTTCAGTTCCATCAGCTTCTTCGCTTCATGAGAGAGAACCATTGCTGAAGGAGTGGGAGATTCCCACATTCAGTGGTTATCTATGGGGGGAGATGACAAGGGGGTACTCTCTGCAGAATGGAGAGAGCAGATACACCGAGAAGAGCAAGAAGGTAGGGACAGGATGAAGGCATCCTCCGATGCCTTCATCATATCTCATATATAAAGCCATAACTTCTCTCCTTATGCATCTCTATCTTCATCTCTTATTCTCTTTCTCTCTCTCTCTTACTCTCTGACTTTCTCTCTTTCTCTCTCTGTGTGTCTCTTTTTTCTTTCTCTTTCATTCTCTCTTTCTGTTTATTTTTGTGTTACTCTCTTTGTCTTTATCTATAATTCTGTACAACTATTTTTAAAAACATATATAAAATTTTCAGATAATGAACTTCATGAAAATACCAATAGAAATAGAGAAATTTTTCTTCTACGGCCTTCTGCAGTGCGTGGATGCGTTTACATATCTCTTTACATTTCTGCCAATTCGTTTTGTGGTTGGTTTCTTTCTCCTCAATTTTTTTATAGACTAATTAGAATTTTTTTTGTTTTCAAGTTGAAACTTCGTTAGAATTTTTCCGCTCATTAAATAGGTCTAAATACTGAAAAGGTATCGATAAAAAAGATTTCTTTCAAAGAAAAGTTTTTTGAACGATTCAATTTCTTGAAAATTCTTTTTTTTGATTTGGAAACGAACGATCAAGAAGTGGTTAATTTTTTGACAATGGAAGAGAAAAACTTTGTTCATCTTTCTACGATATGTTTCTCTTTGAGATGTCTATAGTTGGATGGATATTACGCTTTCGCCCCTGGACTTCAGCGGACACTTGTGATGTTATCAAAGTATCGAACAATGTTTTTTTTAAAAATTCTTATATTAAAAGAAATTTCACAAGAATTCTCAAAGTTTCCTGAAAATTTCATTTAAAACACGTTTTTGATAGAACAATTTCTTAAATGTTGTGTTTTTACTTGAATTTTCAAATGATAGGCTTCTACAGGTTTTCAAAATCGGTTTTTTATTGCTCGGAAAAGGGGAAGTTTTTTTTAGGAGTTCTCTTTTTTCTACAAAATCTTTTCATATTTTGAGTTCTTGACTAATTTCTCTTTGTGAAGGGAGAAGAGCCACGTTTTGAGTTTGTTTTTTTACGCGGAGTCTTTTGAAACATCATGTTGAAAGGGTAAAAAGGGAAGTGGATGACAGAGAAATTGAGGGGCAGAAGCGAGAAGAGAACTTCAGAGGTCATTGACGGTTTCCAATGGGAGTTAGTAGACGGTTTCTAATGGGGGAAGTTATGGAAAAGAAGTTTGAAGGGAGAAGTGAAGAGTGGCTAGTCATTCATTACATGGCAACCGCTCAGGAGGACGAGAAAAGGGAAGAATGGTGTGAAGAAAAACGTTGAATGGCGCAAGAAAATGTGTTCCCAGGTAGCCATCATTGTGATTGGTTCATTCTTCATGAGTTTTGTGGATACGTCCATGGTTTATCATATGGTTAGTAGCACTTCCAGCAATCTTTTTTTGTTGTTGTTTATCTTGAACTGTGTTTTTTTTGTTATCATAATATTAGATTTTAAATTCTTATTTTTAAATCCGAGAAAAACTGAGCTATAAATATTGCGAGGATTACAGGTGCGAAGCCAAGCAGTCATCAAGTTGTATATATTCTATAACATGTTGGAAGTCGGAGATAAACTCTTCAGCAGTCTAGGGCAGGTGTCTTACTTCAACATCTTCTTCTCCATGTAATATCAATCTTTTGAACTTTTAGATTACACCTTCTCAGAGTTTTTACCAGCAATGTTTTCAACATTTTTGAATTTTTGAGCTCGTCCCGTGTAGTCAAGAAGCGTGATGTAGTCATTTTCCGAATAAGTATCTTTATCTTCTAAAAATTCCAAACTTGGCTTTTTTGAACTACAGTACCGCCCAAAATGTTATAATATCTAGGGTTATTGAAAATAACTTTTTTCAAAGATAAAATTCAAAGCTCAAATTTTCACAGAAGTTTTTTTGGGTGTCTGTACCGTACCGGACGTCGTTTTGAGTGATTTATTATTTATCTCCAGGAAATACACCGAAATTGGTATATCTTCCATTTTTCAGTTTTTCTCCATGATTTTTTTAATTGATTTTTTTGTTTACCGAACTTCATTCATAAAAATTTTGTTTCAAGTCATGGTTCGAACTGTTGGACATCGAAATACAAGTAAAAGAATGCAAGATGCTGTTGTTGCTGGGGCGAAACAGGGCCGGTCACAGAGCGAGCTCGCTCAGCAGTTCGGGGTAACTCAGAGCGCTATCTCCCATATCCTCCGGCGTTTTCGAACCCAGGTAAACGAATTTTCTACAACTGAATAACTTTGGAAAACAAAAAAATTGCAGGGACGAGTCATCGTGAAGACAAGTTCGGGGAGACCCCGCGTAACTTCGAGGTACATGGACCGAAGCATCCTGCGCGCATCTCGCGAAGACCCGAAACGCACTGCTACAGACATTCAAGCTATCATATCAACGCCCGCGACTCCTGCTCCTTCAATAACTACCATCAAACGCCGTTTGCAAGCCGCTGGACTGAATGGAAGGCGGCCTGCAAAGAAGCCTTTCATCAGCGAAAAAAAATCGTAAAGTTCGAGGTCAGTGGGCTAAGGATCACCTCAGTTGGACACGCCGTGAGTGGTCTCAGATTGTTTGGAGCGATGAATCCAAGTTTAATATGTTCTGCAGTGACGGTCTGAGGTGGGTAAGACGTCAAGCGGGCAAGCGTTTCCTGCCGCAATACCAGTCGCTCACAGTCAAACATGGCGGTGGTTCTGTGATGGTCTGGGGCTGTTTTTCCGCCAGCGGCATGGGTCCAATTAGACGTATTGTCGGAAATCTCGATCGTTACGGCTATGAGAACATAATGGAAAGCACTATGCGCCCTTGGGCCCTCTCCAAATTCGGTCGTGGGTTCACCTTTCAACAAGATAACGACCCGAAACATCGATCTCAGCACGTTCAGAACTGGTTTCGCCGTCGGCATGTGGATGTTTTGGACTGGCCGAGCCAGTCTCCCGATTTGAACATCATCGAAAATTTATGGGAACATTTGCAACGAAAATTGACGGGAAGAACATGCAGAAATGCTGATGAAAAGTTTAAGCAGCTAGAGGAGGAATGGAAGGCGATTTCGCAGGCAACCATTTACTCTTTGATTGATTCTATGCCTCGTAGATGTCAGGTAGTCATTGACTCGAAAGGATATGCCACCAAATACTAGAATATTTGTTTTATTACTTCGAAAAAACTTAACATCTCTATAAGCACTTTTTACTATTTCCATTTTTTTTAACGAATAAACCTAATAAAGCATTTTCCAAACTTGTTCTATTACTCGAAACATGTGAATTTGGCTTGTAAAAAATATCTGAAAATTTGATCTTCATTCGTTTTTTTTGAAAAAAGTTATGTTCAATATTTCAATATATTATAACATTTTGGGCGGTACTGTAGTAGCGTCCTGTTTATTATCTATTCACTTAGGAAGTTTTTTTTATAATCATTGATATGAACTGCAAGGTATGAATGACGCTCATCGTGAAGAAGATTAATTAGTAGAGATCTCCCTTTTGCCAGTGTAGAAACGCCGTGTGAATCAAATTAAAGTGGAATCTCTTTAATTGAACCACACCGCATCTTCACACTGTCAAGACACTAGTGTATTGAACCACACCGCATCTTCACGTTCACTGTATATATACCGCATTGTTCACACTGTCAAGACACTAATTTTTAACCATTATTCACTTACCGAATATGTATCAACTTATTTTTTGGTTTAGATTTTTTTCTGTTTCTCATCTATAAAACCAGCATAGTTTTGGTTGCAGGATATCTTAGAGTCGCTGCTTTGGGAGGCGAATGAGCCCCGTTCTTTGCGCAACTTCCCCCGTCTCCTCTTTCACTTCTTCATTGGGGTCGCCTATGTCCTCATTCATACGATTGTTGTTCTATTGCAGGTAGAGAAATCAATAATTGACTATTAGATGAAGAATCGATTGATAAATCGTTTTTTTCTCTCGTGCGTTTGAACTCATGAGTGTATTTTACTGGTGAGAAATGTTGTTTCGATTGTACACCGGATAATGTTTTAGTTGCATGTTTCGCACTTTTCAGTAAACTCTGCAGGAAAATATTATTAGAAAAAAACTTGTTGGGTCTATGATTCTGGCGACGGGAGAACTTTAACCTCGAAGAGGCACTTATCGAGTTGAGCGAGTGTTTAGGCCACAACACTCAACGTGGCGTTCAACTCGCACAACGAGGCTCTGCTAGCGATAATGATGTCGAACAACTTTGTTGAGCTGAAAGGCTCTGTCTTCAAGAAGTTCGCAAAAGCGAATCTCTTCCAGATGGCTTGCAGGTCTAAAATATTCCTTGCGCTTTTTCTCGTCTCGTGACAGGGTAGCAACGATAAATGACGCTTTTTTGTTGCAAGTGTTAACTTATTTGAAGAATGACTAGAGTACCTGAAACATTCATTGGAACCGTGTCATTGTGTGCGGCAATTACCACCTAAAGAAGATACTATGCTTTTTGAGTGACGTGAGGGAGAGATTCCATCTCATGTCTCTTCTCTCCGTTGTTCTTCTTCGAAATATGACGGCAGTGCATTGGACATGGGAGCATTTCTTTCTGATGATTCCCAATCTGGTCAGAATAATCTTTCTTTCTCTCTCTCTCTCTCAACCACTTTTTTTCCTTTTCTCTGTGTGTTTATCTTTCTTCATATACGTTAATCCTCGCAGAGAGTTAAACCAGATTAAAATTTCAAACTGGTACTATATGCGGCGTCACGAAGATGAACTTGTGTTTAAAGGCCGCAGTAGTGATCTGTGAATTTCTGGTAGACTGGCTGAAACACGCCTTCATCACGAAATTCAATGAGATCAAACTGCAGGTGTACAGAGGTTTGTAGCATTTTCATTTGATTTATTTCCATTTTTACATGAGGTGATACAATAAAACGATTCACAGGAAGAATTCAATTATGGATAAGAGATCACAACAAGGCAATCAATATAAATAAAACAACGGCCAAGCCAATGTCTGATAGGAACTGCAGACACTTTAGTTATAATGTAAATAAGAGTATTCCCTACTCCTCGTTGATCTCAAGCAACGGATTTTTATACCGAGCAGAAAAGCGGATTGTTAGCAGAAACTTGTGCAAAAATCGTGTGGTGTGACGGGAACCCAACCCGTGACCTTTCGCATTCCGGGCGAATGCTCTCCCCACTGAGCTACACACGCCCACATGATAATGCACATTTTAAGGCCCATACAACAATAATAAGAATCAAATTATGTTTTAAACTCTATATTCATTCATAAAAGCAACTTGAAATTTTTTTTGCTGCCAAGGAACTGAGATTGGAAAAATTATAAGGAAGGGCGTTCCAATGATTTAAAACTAGTATATTCGTACAGATTTTCTTATATCTGTTTGTCCGACACAACTGCACACAGAAAAAAAAAGGATGAGTTTGGGAAAGTATGCTAAAAAGGCATACATGTGATTTATGAATAGTAACAATTTGAAAGTATTCCTGCGCATAAGTATGAAAGTATGCTAGAAAGGGCATACAATCAATGTATGAATGGGATACTTTGGAAAGTTTGCCTTGATGGCTCTCTTCCTTTTCTTGGCACTTATCCAATCTGCAAACACGGTTGACTTAGGTTGCTCTACATACACTTATTATCTCGATTTCTCCATAGGGGAAAACCAAACATACAAATTGTAATGTGGGAATCATTTAACCGAGCCATTCTGGAAGAAAGGCATCGGGAATTTTTTTGATTGTGAAGCGCTTTTGAAAAAAACCCTCCAGAAACGCCTTTCGGGAAAAAAGGCCCTTCGCGAAAGTCACAAACAAAGAAAAAACATTTTTTATAATATAAAAAAATTAATTAAAATATAAAATATGATATTAAAAAATAAATAAAAATTAAAATATGAAAAATTGAGTATACTTAGCATACAGCAAGCATACTTTCAAATTATTCCTATCATACTTTAATTTTATTACTATTCTTACTTTCAAAGTAATAACTTTCAAAGTATGAATAGTAACACTTGTGCAGAGCGATTTGGAATACTTTTGAAGTATATAGTTCCAGTTTCATGCTTTCGTAAGTATGACTATTAATACGCTTTTTTGGTGTGTGTGCAACAAGAGTTTCCAATGACGTCCTCTAGTTCTATTAGAATGAGACAATGGCAAGAAATTGATGCAAGCGATATCTAATCTTTTGAGTACTATCCTATATAAAGTGAACACATCATTGACATGACGATGTTTTCGAAGACTTTCGCAGTCAAGCCAATTCAATCTTCTCTCATATGATAAGCTTAGTCCTGCTCTACTGAAAATTTATCTAAAGAATTTTCTTTGAATATACTCTACTTTTTCACATAGCCTTTAGTCAATCGTGTTCCAGACTTCATTGGAATATTTCAAAATGGGTCGTACAGTGCAGAAAAGCTTCATAAGTATTGCAACATTTCTGGTGCGAAAAGACCACAAAATAAAAAAACAAAATGAAGCAGCCTTATTACAGATAGATATTATCCACATGTTCCTTGAAATTTAGATCATTGCTAATAGTTACTCCTAAATCACGAAAGAGGAAGTAAAAGCAATTGGCGTAGAAACGATATGAAAGTCAACATCCGATTGATCACTTCCTATTTAGCATTGAGAGCTTTCGATTCATAAAATTTATCCAGGAAAATCTTTCTTTGTCTCTGTCTTCTTTTTTTAACTCTCTATCCTTTTATATCTCATTTTTTTCTCTCTTATTTTCTCTCATTTTCTTACTCTCTATTCTCTCCGTTTCTTTTTATAGCTCTCACTCTTCCTCTTCGATTCATTAACCGCTCATTATGAAGAACTTTCATGTTTTGTTGAACTTTTAAAAAAAATTCTCATTTTGATAACACTGATCGGGTCTACTAAGCAGAAGAAGTGTTTGCTTCAGAGTTTACGATAACAATCGCATTCGATGTGATCAAATGCAGGGAAGACGTCGCTTCTTCTGACTACTGTGACCAGGTGATAGAAGAGCCAACTTTTGAAGATTATTTCACTCTTCTGCTTTTCCGTTCCTGACTTATTTAGGGCTCATGTCCATCAACTCTCGTTTTTCACTTGACTTTCTAAGGACGAAACATCGAATTACTTTTCTCTGTCTTTCTTTCCCTTCCTCTCTCCAATCATTCTCTTTTTATACTCTTTTTTGTTGTTACTGCTTCTCTCTCTCTTCTCTGTTTTTACTTCAAATATCTCTTCTTCTCTATCTTTGCCTGATACTTTTTTTTCTCTTTCTGTATCGCTTCTTTCCCCCTTCCCGCCAAGTAGTGCCATCCTCCGAGTCTTACTGTATGCTATTCAGGTGTCCCGTAGAATGGGGTTCATTCCCATTCCGCTGTCGGTGATGATCATCCGCATCTTGGCGCAGTCGTTTTCTTTCTCCTCCTTCCCGACGATGGTTCTCTTCTTCCTCGCTTGGCTGCTGCTGCTCTCCATCAAAGTTTGCAACGGCATCCTCCTCCTAGGACAGGCTTGCGTCCATGTCATGGAGTACCGCAACCTCCAGGTAGGACCATTTTTATTTTCAATATCACTCCCGTTCGGACCCATCTTGTCTTTTCAACAGCGCATTTAAAAAGGCACGACACAGCAAATAAGTGCAATATCACTCCGTTCCTCCAGGTAGCAAAATTTTCATTATCTTCGTCACCCGCTTCAACAAGATGTCTTATTACAAGAAACAGATGAAGCACCACGCATCTAAGAAAAACTGTGCGAAATTCTTTGATACTGAGATGTGTTGTCAATTTTATCAAGTGGGCTTATTGACTTGTAATCAAGAGAATTCTGTTCTGATTTTACTACAGAAAAAACCGCTTTGTGGTTTGTAGGCGGCGGAAGAATGTCTGAAACTCTCTCGGCATCGATTAGTGGAAAAGAAAAGCAAGAGTGCGCCCTCTTCGCCGAGGATCTCCCTCGTCGACTTCTCCGATGTCTGCAACCCGGGAGCTGAGACTAAGTTATTTTTTTCCTTTCTCAACAACCGTACGATTTATATCGCTGTCTCTCTCTCGCCTGAATGGCTTTTTTCATTTATTGTCATGTAGGTACTCTCTCTATCTCTCTCTTTCTCTATCTATCCCACATAAAAAAAATTTTCCAAGTATTCTTGTAGTTAGTTTTATTATATTTTTTAAATCTTTCTCAATCTCTTGCGATGCCAATCTCTAAAAAGGTTCAAGTGAGGTTCATCATCGATACTTTGGCAGAGGCTTGACGGCTGCCGACTTCCTCTTCCACTGGGAAGATGCCAGAGTGGACAAGACTGAAGTTATTGAAGAGAGGGGACCCCCCAGGAGGAGCATCTCCCTCGCCAACTTCATCAGAACCAAAAGAGACAAGAGCGAACCGCCCGCGGCCATACCCGAAGCAGAGGAAGAGAGAGGGGTAGCGATAGGAGAGACATCAGATAAGAAGAGAACAGCAGAGACAACAGAGAAGAGAGAAGCAGACAAGGAAGACGAGAGGATAGAGAGGGAAGAGATGGGCAGAGAAAGAGAGAAGGAGGAGAAGACGGAGCTGGTGGGAAGTCCGAAGAAGAAGTTGAACCCTGCTCAAAGCACGGGAGGAGAGTGTGAGGAGCTGAGTGATGTTCAAGCGTATACGATGCTGTCGCCTGATAGGGGGGTCGAGAGGATAGAGTGAAGATGAAGAGAACGCAGAGGGAAAGAGAGAGAGAGAGAGAGAGAGAGAGAGAGAGCGAAGGGAAAGAGAAAGAGAGAGGGAACACATTCGGCAAAAGAGAAAGCTGAGAGAGGGAGAATACAGTCCGAAAATGGGAGAGAAACGAGGAAGCAGAGAAATAATGATAATAAAAATGAAAGAAAAAAAAAGTTGATGATAAATAAAGGCAGAGTTGAAAGAAAGGAATAAATACGAAAGTGAGTTTTGAAGAAATGAGGTGTGATAGGCGGAATTAGTAGTTAGCTAAGTTTTGAAAGAACACGTGAGGAGATTGGATGAGAATGACTATGATGAACTTCAAACTGTTCTGAGTAACAAGACGGGGTGAGAACATAGCTGTGATATGGTGAATTTGGTTTTTAATTTTTAATTTAATGAGTATTGTTACGTCATTTTTATGTATTAAAACTCTCATGATTTTTTACCTAAAATTTTAAGGCCATTTTTTAAACCTTTTCTTTGCTGATAATTAATAAGATCGTGCATCAATAAAACAATTTTGACATTTTATTCCTTCTTTTCATCGTGGCAAAAAGTAATTGACTTCATCTCCAGTCTTTAATTCATATGCTAAAAATGGAGAATTCAGGTCTCTAACAGGACTTAGAAACCTGTAAACACCCTATTCTACATTAGAAGTTCTCATTTTACATCCAAAAAACAGGAGAATAAATTGAATAATCGGCACTTCATATCCCATGACTGCGATATGGAAGCTTTTAATATTAAAATTCATTTTTCAGTTGTTATTTTTTTACATTGCGTAATTATGAGACAAAGAGGAATTAATAATGGCTTGAGCAACGAGTTGTTCCTAAGTCTCGCCTCATCTAATAATTATAATAATAATACTTCATCGCAAGGGTGATTTCGGAAGGGGCAGGTAGGGGGTCAAATAGAGGAGTGATTCGTATCAACACCAAGGCGTGACACTTTTCAAAGTGAGAAAAGAGGTAAGTCGATTTAGTAAAGACGGTAGAGAAAGGTCTGGAATCGAGAATATGAGGATCGTTTTATAGGTTACCGATAGCAGTTTTGAATGCTTTGATTGTATTAATCGAAAATTCAGTAACTTTTTGAAATACAATAACTATAGATATAACTTTTTCGTCGCAACTCTGGGTAAAGTTGAAGCAGAAAAATTATAAGTTAGAAGACGAGGAACCCGTCGCGGCGTATCACTGAGCTATGGTTACGGTTAGGTTTGCTCAGTCTTGAAAAGAAAGGAAAGTGTCGTGTAGACTGAGATAATAGAGAGCTTTCATTTTTCTGGGAATCGTTAATTGTCTGCGATTCGAATCTTTTTTGAATCTTTGTTACTGAATGATATACATTGCCGAGAACCAATCGACAAAAGGTCAGGGACTACAAAATTCTGAGTAAATTGTTTATTGGGTCACACACTTGACACGTAGTGGTCTCGTTCCTAAGCCGTACGGCCTCGTCAGCGTGACCTTTGCCTGAAAAACAGTTTTTAAAAAAATACTTGAAAACTTAAGCTAGAGCGATAAACGCTTAAAAAAAGGAATCAAAGTTGCAATAAACAGAAAACTCAAAAATTTGTCTGAATTTTGTAGTCCACTTACCTTCATTTGTCAATTGCCTCGTCTGGAACAGGTTTGCTCAAAAAAGAGCAAAAACAGAAGGAAAAAATAGAATAAACAAAAAACATAGAAAGCGCTGAAGCAGCGGAGATTGCGTGGAAGGTTCCACATAAATCATTACAGGCAGCTTTTCCAGGGTATGGGAAAAGTTAAAATATTTTTTTTCGTTAATAATTATTACTTTCATTTATCATGCTCTCTTAAAAAAGCATTAACAGAAGTTTAATTACAAACAATACGTTGAATTTGTTCAACAGAAAAAACTTTTTTACACATTATTTTTTTTTATTCTGCGATAAATGTTCTCAGTGTGCATATTGGGTATACCTTCGGCTGTCTCAAACGATTGCCAAAGGGCTTCCCGATCTCTGTGTAAGTTCAACAGCGTTGTCTTTTTCAGCATCCGTCTCACTCAATTGAGTTTTGTCTGAAAGTATAAATAGACTACAAAACAAATTGGATTAATCATTTAATCAGAACAGAAGTTTGAATTTTTTACGTGAAAGTTTTAAAACAACGCGTGAAACTAAACTTAAAAAGTCGAAAATCGACTGAGGAAAATTATATTTGTAAGGGTACCGAGGCGCAAGTTAATGGGATTCCTTTGGAAAAAAATTGAGAAGTGAAATGAAGAGTGGAGATGATAATCGAAAATAGGGTGGTATGATTGGTATTGAAAAGAAGTATTACATGTCGGCCGCTCAGTAGGACGAGGAAAGGGGAGAATTTCAAGCATGGGTTATATTGGATTTTACCCAGTCCGGACACTAAAGATTAAATTAAGGACATAATTAACCGAAAAAAACATAATCAAGTAAAAAAAGAAGAAATTTTCGTTTCCGATATTGTAAATGTTCAGAGTTTCTCATTTAAAAAAAGGAAAACTTTTTTTAAAAACTCAAGAAATTTTTTCTCATGGTTAACTCAACTCACCGAATTTGAACGCAAGAACCAATGGAACCCTAATTCATGAACTGTTTTGATTCTCAGATCCACTTTAATGAACCAGATAACGTTGCAGTAACAACGGGTTTCTTTTGTAACAGCTTCAATACCAGCTTTAAATACCAGTTTTCCTTACCATTCTCATTATTACCAATTCATATCGGTACCAACCAGTTCCTGTTTCCTATATCACCATATGTAATGCCTTCTTACGAAGCACCAATGTTAGTATCTTTTTACATTAGTAGAAGCCTTAGTACCTGTTTGTCGTAAAACCAACCTTATGACATGTTTCTCTTAGAAGAAGTTTCTGTACCTTTTTTCCTTCCCTAACTTTTCTCCTAAATTTCCGTCTGGGGGCCAAACTGAACTTTTCATTCCCTAACTAAACTTACCCTTTTCTTCATTACCTGAACTCACCGAACTTGACATCGATTTCTCTGGCTGCATCCGGAAATAGTTTCCGTCTGGGAGCCAAACTTTCTTCGTCTTCCACGCCATCTCTGTCTCTATTGAGTGAACCATAAACTGCCAGTTTGGTCACGGACACCACTAGATTGGAGCTGACGGACAGGGCACAGCCTGCTGTGGTCCCTGAGCAGCCGGCTGCCGACCACAGCGAGAGCACCCGGGAGGACAGCAGCTCAAAATTGAATACTTAATTGATCTAAATACCACACTGGAAAATTTTTTTTAGGGGAGGGGGTTCACCAAGCCGTCTCTCACGTACTCAACTAAAACCAAATTATGTTACAACACTATTGAGTTTATTATGGAAATTCGTGGAAAAGGGCTATACTATAAGAGGCTCAGTGGCATTTTTTTGCATTCGTTGAACTATTTTTTGCATTTTTTGAACTTACTCACTTACCTGCCTAATATAATCTTCCTCGCGGCGAATACGCGCTTTCTTGAGATGTAAAACAGACCTATTCTGGTTAAGTCACTGACTGCCGGAAGTCAGATTCGTTTAACAGCACTACCAAAATTTCTCAACCCCTTGGTTTGGGTGGATCTTCCTGTGTTGAGGGTCGAATTTAGGAGTCTTCGCAAACTAGTGGAACACACAACCATTATGCCAGGCCAGGACTGATTAGCTGACTTATGGCTAGCCTAAAAATCGAAAAAGTTTCATTCGATCGCATGTACGGGTTGTGGGACATATAGTAAGGAGGCGGTGAGTGAGTGTGGGCTGTTAGAAGGGGGAAGGAGGGTGATCTGGAGGTAAGGAAAGGAAGATGTGTTACGCTCAAAGTCTAATTTTGATCAAAGTTAGTAGATCATCTGCACAGGCCAAAAAACTGGAGTAACACAACGACTGCTTGACGAAATACAATCTGAGACATGTAAAGGAAAAATACAGGGAAAAAACTTTGAAGACGGAATGTGTAACCATGAACCCTTCTCGTATTGGGTCTCGAGATCTTATGATGAGTTCAACCCCCAGTTCCTCGCATTTTTGGTGCAGCTCGAATGGAGTGAAGTTGCGCGCTCGGAGACATTTGGATGCTCAAAGAAAAATGAAGTCAAGTAAAGGTGGAAATTTTGAGTAAAACGAAATTAGATACTTGAGCGCATATGGAGATATTTCAACAGTTGAGAAGAGGAAGACAATTCTGGGGTTCTACAGAGGACGATGGGGTTTTATGATGCTCATTGATTCTCTCCTTAGACAAAGCGCAACAAATATAGGAAATATAGGAAAAATAACATGAAATAAGAACAAATTACTGACAAAATAAAATAAATGGTAAGACTTCGGAAATTGAGAAAGAATCAACGAACAAATGTCAATTTTCAAAAAGAATGAGAGACTTTTCTCAAACCTAATGATTGACATGTTATGAATAAATTAATGTAAATCAACCATTCAAATTAATGTCATTCAACCAAGACATTCAACCGGATAAATGTCATTTTCTTAACAAGATGAACTCACATTTGATGATCGGACATACTGATTTTACTCGTTGCTGCTCCGTAATGACTGATGACATCGTGATGTATGCGAGGACAGATCGCTTCCCCGCACGGAACAGAGGACGATGAATGCGGCGTAGGGCAGAGAGCGTTGACAACTGATTGAAACGCATTGTATAACTTACAATGCTATTAGTTGGAGTAACAGTGCGTACCGAGCTAGAAAGACAGAGACAGAATGAAACGGATATTTTTGCAAAGAAACAAGCAGAGAAAGATAAAAACATTAAGAAACAGAATAATAGAAAAAAGACGGGCAGAGAGAGACAGAGTGGAAAAGAGAGGGAGAGACAGAAAGAGAGAAAGAGAGAGACCTTGGGCGGGAGGCCGGCATGAACGCAGAGGATTTTCTTGTCGATCAGCGCTGCGAGGGGCATATACGCGAACGTCTTGAAGGCTACCCTGGAGAGTGCTTGGGCGACTGCCTCCGTGTAACGGCCTGCAACCTTGGCAGAGTCTCTATGAAAGAAATTCTGAGTACTCTATGTACTATAACCATAGCTCGGCAAATGTTTTATAACTCTTTAGATTGTTGAAAAAATCCAAAAAATACCGCTCAGTGATTGCTGAGTATCTGACATAATAAGTAGGTAAAGGGCACAAAAGGGAGAATTTTTTATTCTAGACTCTTCCGCTCGAAGAACTGCAGTTTTTCAAAATCCGCAACAGTGCAGGTGACCCATGGTTATAACCAAGAACTCCGAGAAGGTACCAACACTTAATTTTCAATGGATACATTTCGCTCTGTCCTCTCAGGAGAAAGACATGCCGCGGATGACGATGCTAAAAGTCGAGAGTTTTTGATCCTCTGAACACTGGCAACCATAGAGACAGAGAAAAAGAAAAGACCGTGAAAGAGAGATATAGAGATGAAGAGAAAGAGAGATAGAGAAAGAGAGATATAGAGATGAAGAGAAAGAGAGATAAAGAGAGAGAGAGAGAGATGCTCACTCAACATACTCACTCAACATTTGCGAACGTTTCTTTGACCCATTTCATCTCTCTTTCTCTTTTTTCCTTTCTCTTCTGTAAATGAAAAAAACCCTAAACATTAAAAAGGGAAAGTGTATAACTGAAATTAATTCTGATTTTCAAGTGAACTAGCCTCCGTGGAAAACAAGTTGAATACTTAGGTCATAAAAGTTTCACCAGCTCTGGGAAACCAATTCATGAAAACCTTGAGCGCAAAAAGGAGCGTGAGTGTCTCGAGCGAGTGGTAGTTCTGCTCGTGAGTGTAACCTCCAAGAAACAGAAGGCGTGTCTGGGGAGGCCATTTGGTCAGTGACAGCCAGCGCCAAAGTTCCCTGAAAAAAAATCCTCTTTGAGAGACAGTTTCTTAAGTTCATGTTGAACTCGGTTAATATTCCGATGAAGAGGCTTCAACAAAAACAGTGATCTAGGAGTCCTGAGAGAGGTTGAGTTATTGATAATTTATTCATAACTTCCTACAAGTCTCAGAGAGAATTACTAAATTCCAGAGGTAACACAATTACTCACATAAGAAAGTTACTAGATATGTATTTACATATAAGACGATGCTGGGAATATTTTCCGCCAAAATGCTCAAAATGTTGTTCCTCAGCCAAAAACTTTATTTTGCCAAGATTTCGAGTATGCGAACTTGGGAGAAGGAAATTCCGATATTAGCCTTCTTTTAGCTGCCAAAATAGGTACGAAGAATCGGCCACTGTTTCGCAGTGCCAAATGATGAATGACTCTGTGGCCTTTTGTTCCTGCCAAATCACGGACAATTTTGTTTTTCCTTTGTGACATGTTTTGGCACAGCCAAAATCGGCTTTTTTTTAAAACACTTTTTGTCCGTTGAACACAGCTCCGCAACGACCACATATTAACGACTTCTAGCGACGTACCCCAACCGAGTTTAGTAAACTCGGTTGAGGTACGTCGTTAGAAATGGTTAATATGTGGTCGTTGTAGCTGCTGGTATTGCAACTCGGCCTTTTGTATGAGATCAAAGCCTAGTATTGGCACTCCCCAAAGAGTTCCTGAGAGCGATCCTCCATCATCCCAGAAATGAAGCTAAGGAGTTGCAGGGGCTACAAAAAAGCCCGATTTTGGCAGTGACAAAACAAGGACAAAAAAACCCGATTTTGGCAGTGACAAAACAAGGACAAACAAAAACCCGATTTTGGCAGTGACAAAACAAGGACAAACAAAAACCTTATTCTGGCAGTGACAAAAGCGGTGACAAAACAAGTACAAAGTAGAAAGCTTGTTTTTTGACGGTTTTTCTTGGCAGGACCGTCAAAACGCATGTTATTTGCTGCCATTTATCATGGTGCTTTTTTCCGTTTCTTGTCATGGAAAAGCTTGGTTTTTCAAGCGAAATCTGACCGAGGAACAACATTTTCAGCATTTTGGCGAGAATTATTCCCAGCATCGTCTTATATGTAAAAAAAATTAGAATCTAAGAAACCGGTAACGTCCTTCAATGTTTCCATAGATGTGCAAATCTCCGGATTCGATTTCCAGAACGGTCTTCTCCTCTCGAAAAACCTCAATAAGGCGAGCTTGAACTGACAAGGACATCCCGATAAGATTTTTCTAAAGTAACTACATATGTATGTATTATTATTTTTTGGAACTATGTATTATGATTAGGAAATCAAAGCTCACTTTGCAAAAACTTTGACGCGCAGTCTCCAAGCGAATTTCCGATCTTGAACTCAATTATAATTTTTTTTTTGAATTGAGTTTGGTTTGTTAGTCATTCAATATTTCTTTCAGGACATATATCTACATATGCTTACCTTGCCTACTCTCACGAAGAGATCTCCTAACTCGTTCGGCTGCAACTCAACTTCGGATGGACCAAGCATCACCAATCTGGTCACGAGATTAGGCGCATGACTCAGACAGCGGCCCAGACCTCTCCCGACCACTCTCTGAGAAAATGGGCTTTTGGCTTACTGTTACTACTAATTAGAGAAAGAACGGAGGCTGGGTTTGATCTCGACTTGTAGACAATATTCTGTTTACAATATTCTATCCGGGCGCAGATTTAATAACATTTCTCTGACTGCTAACGTTAGATATTTGGGTGATTAGAACCGTTTTTTCTCTAATGTCTCTTTTTTCTCTCTGTTTCACTCTTTCTCGTTGTTTTTCAGGCTTTCTCTCTCTACCTCTTCTCTCTCTGTCGCTATGTCTTTCTCTCTCACTATCATTATTTTTCACTCTGTTTCTTTCTCTCTTGATTCCTCTTTCCTACACTCTGTCCGTCTATACCTTTCTCTTCCTTCTAGAGTATAATAATGTTTACTGTGCTACCTTCACTCCCCTTCTATGGCATGCCTGGTAGACTTCTAAGAGTGCCAGTACAGAGGGAATCTTTTTGTCTTCCGCTTTCTTCCTCCTCTCACTCTCCTTGTGTTGATGAACGATTCTCATGCTTTCTTCGTCATCTCCTCGCAGATAATCCGCACATTTGAGCAGTCTAAAATGCTTTCTTCAAAAACTCGATTTTAAGCTAAAAAAGAATAATTCAGTAATTTAAAATTGCGTGAGTGTGTTAAAAGAGTAGTGTTGGGTATGTATCGTGTAAAGGACCCTAAGCTCGATCATTCATCAAAACCATTCAACACCTAGTAAAATAGAAATTCTCGCAGTTTTAGCCCGAATTTCACTCACCCCATTGCTTTTATATTATATACATTAGCAGGGTCTCATGAATCAACAACTTTTCTTCGCAGGTGAGATTTAAAGATCATTGGATGGAGTACCCGGTTTCAAGGCAGCAATGAGCATTAGTTAGATTATAATAGTGATACGAATTCAAGATGAGATCTTTCGGAAATCAGATTGCCACAAAGACTTCAGAGATTTAATTTTTGGGGTCCATTGGAAAAGTTATTTCAAGCAGTTGTGATAGCGAACGTTTCTAGTTGTTGGAAGTAGCCAGACACGTTCTCCGTGTGATATATGAACTTTTGAAAGAAGAATGTTCTCAGATGGAGCTGTTCGGGCAGCAGAGGAAGGTCTTCTTGAATGGTCGTCGTCAAGTCGTGCCAAGCTGACCACTAAAATATTGAATATGATTTTAATGGAAATCGAGTGTGGCAGTGGTATAATGGTTGTGGCTACTGTATAATGGTTGTGGCTACTGTATAATGGTTGTGGCTACTGTTTGTAGGTTTCCTAGTTCGATCTGCGTTCCAGACATATCCTCCAAATCCGAGAAAATTAAGTAATGTTGGTAGAAAACTACTCCGACACTTTCATTTGTTGATAGTATACCCAATATGTATCAGTGAATCGGAAGACAGCCACTGGTCGTACTAGTTTAGGCCTGTATCTCACGCAAGGGAAAAGCGAATATTGCCACCAGGAAAAATTTTCTTTTTTTCAGTATTATTGCTTGATTACTTGTTTGAATGATCTCAAACATTCCTAAGCGCTATGTCAGATTCAAGCGTAAATCAGAACACTACAACACCATCTGCTGAGGAAAGCTTGACGAGTTGTTTATATAAAAAAAATAAACAAGTGAATATATATAAATAACGTGAGCGGAATCAATCTGTGGAAGTTTTTACTGTTTTCATTCATTCATTCATTCTTTATTCTTTACCCAGATTATATTCAACTTCGGTTCACAGTGAACAATAACAATAGCGGATATGCATGGACTGTCTTTCTAGTGGCGGTGTCTGTAAGCAAAAGGTTGCTTAACTAGGGGAGGGGTGGGGGGGAGATAGAAAATGCTTTTATTAGAGAAACGAGCCTTTAGTTATCAGAAACAAAAGTATTTGGTAAAACTAGGTTGACAGGCAACTTAAGTAAATTGTTCTTAAATACCTTGCAATTAGGATCGTTTACGATTTCAAAATCCAATGAATTCCATACTGATTACTGACGAGAAACACATGTTGATATGAAAGATTGATTAATATTATTGGGCGGAATAAGACGCAAAGAATGAGAATGGCGAGAAAAACGTTCAACAGCTGATATTTTATATAAATGAATAGTATCTATGTCACATTTCTCATGGATACATTTGTGAATGAAAGTAAGGTCAGCAATGGATCGACGGTATTCAAGAGTTTGAAGTTTTAATAAAAATAGCCGCTCTGAGTACGGAAGTAAAGGTTGACCGGCTCTAGCTAGAAATCGTTTCGTAAACGAGCGTTGTACTTTCTCGATAAGTTTCACTAGTCCCGAGGACGTAGGGTTCCAGAGCTCGCTAGCATATCATAATAACGGCCGTACATAGATTTTAAAGGCAGAAGTCAGAAGAGGAAGAGATGGCGATTTGAACGCTTTTAATAACATTTTCACAACAGAAGAGGCCTTTTTACATTTCTCATTTATATGTTTACGATAAGAAAAACCATCGGATATTATCACTCCAAGGTCTTTGGCTGATTCACTAGCTAGAATGGGTATATTGCTCATAAACATTACGAGAATTAGATGAACCAAGATGTAAAACACTACATTTAGATAGCGATAAACACAAGTTCCACTCTGAGCACCATGCTGAAACACAGTTGAGAGCGAACTGTATCTCATTTACAGAAAGAGGGACGCGTCCCATTATTTTAATGTCCTCAGCATATAAGGAGAACTGAATATTGGGAGAAAACACATGTTTAACAGAGTCAATGTACATTAAAAATAAAAGTGGACCTAGCGAGGAGCCCTGAGGGACTGCTGATATAGCGGAAATAGGGTTGGAAAACACGTTATCGATGTTCACTGACTGGGTACGTTGATTCAGGTAACTACTAAGCCATCTAACAATATTAGACGGAAAACCATAACAATGAACTGTGTGCAAAAGCAGTCTGTGGTCAACTGAGTCGAAAGCTTTGCTTATATCTAGAAAAACAATATCAACGGAGAAACCTTGAGCAAGAGAATCAACAATGAAAGCATGAGATTCTACCAAAGATGTGGTAGTCGATCTTTTTGCTCTAAAATCTGCTTGGTGAGGGGACAACAACTGTTCATTTTCTAAATACGAATAGACTTCACTAAAAACAATTTTTTCCGTGACTTTAGAAAAAGAGCAGCATAAAGAAATTGGTCTATAGTTACATACAGAGTTACGTGCACCAGTCTTATGTACTGGTTTAACTATAGAACTTCTCCATATAGTCGGCACAATGCCTGAGAGAAGACTGTTATTGAATATTATTTACAAGAGCAAAACGACATTTCTTCAATAAAATGTTAGGAATATCATCGGGGGAAGTGTTACATTTGGATTCAAGAGAAGAGAGAGCGCGTAAAACCATCTCCTCAGTTATACAGTCAAGACTTCTTCTTCTTCTTCTTAGCGTTGTCCCGCGCCGGCCGAGGTCGGAGTAGGGTCCGCTGTACGGCTTCTAGCTCTCCAGAAACATCTGTCCGTTGCGTCTTCCGAGTGGAGTCTTGCAAGGCGCAGGTCTTGGTTGAGCGTATCCATATATCTTATCTTCGGTTTGCCTCGAGGGCGTTTGCCTGGTACTTCCATGTCAAGGGCGTGTCTTGCGATGTTGGTCGCGTCTCTTCGCATCACGTCAAGACTAAACGGTTCATTTACTTCAGGATAGGTTGGAAATGGTAAGGGACCTTGCAAGGGCTTTGAAAAAACAGAAGAAAAATAATATGAGAAAGCGTCTGCCTTTTCTAATGACGAAGTTATTTCATGTCCCTGGTCGTCTATTAAAGTGGTTTTTTTCCCAGTTTTCTCCGTAAAATGCACCGCAAGCTGCAATTTCTATATCAGAATTCCCCATATTCTGATTACTGTATTAGAAAAACGGTTGAATTTGATAGATTATTACATGAGTTCGAACTTAAACAGGAAGCTAAGTTGATATTGCGGGGCAATCAAACGTCTTTTTTTGCTGCTTGCAGAAATCGTTTGGGTAACAACGCCTTCTTCGAATTTGCTGCAAGATTTGATTTCTCAGAGAAGATGATCCAAGAAAAATCTTGAGAACACGTCTCTTCTTGACTGGGTCACCAAACCTTCTGAACCGAGCAGTCGCGATCTCCGGGAGATTGAGATCCCGAGAGAGCGCTCTGAGAAAGTCCTGATCCGCTGCATCCGTTGACTCATCCTTGTCGTGCTCCGGGAGCCCAACACACACGATTTTCTCCATTTTCTCTTCAATCATCTTCCGATCCACAGTCATCGCTCGAACCGCGGCGTCATAGGCGAGAATGTGCGGGGGGGGGGAAAGGAGAGAGGGGATAGACGATGGTGACGGAGGGGCAGGCGAGGAAGGGAGAGTAGACAGACGAGAGACGAGTTGCTCGACTATACTCTCGAGTCGAGTAATTTTTTCCATCATCTCATGAAGTCTTTTCTCGTTTTCGGGGCATCGTTTACAAGGGGAGGGGTAATGGGGGAACGTTTGCCAGGCATTTAGAGAAGCGACCGGTTCAACACACGCCAACTATAAAGAATGATCATGTTGTAATTGATAAACTTGCCGACCATTTTCGGTAGAATCATCGTAAATGGAGCGTTTTACTACTTTGGTCTTCTCAGGCAGATGCATAATTATGCGGACCCTTAGATTTTTAGTCGCAAACTAATTCTGTGTCTATCACAGTCGTCATGGCAAGCTTCACGATATTTTTTGTCAATGAAAAAGCAGCCGCGACATTAATCTCTAAACGATGAGATCATCGGCGCGATGATTATGAGCGCTCACATGACTTTGAGGTCTAAGATAAGAGCTTCCTGGGTACGAGCTCGGCTGAATTTTTGTTTTAAGACTATTTCAACCACGCGCTTGAAGAATCTGAATTTATCTGCCACGTCATTAATCTCTAAACGATGAGATCATCGCGCCGATGATTATGAGCGCTCACATGACTTTGAGGTCTAAGATAAGAGCTTCCTGGATACGAGCTCGGCTGATTTTTTTGTTTTAAGACTATTTCAACCACGCGCTTGAAGAATCTGAATTTTTCTGCCGCGACATTAATCTCTAAACGATGAGATCATCGCGCTGATGATCTCATCGTATAGAGATCAATGTCACGGCAGTTATATTATACCTTCACTGTACTCGAACGACAACTTCGGAAGATCGATCGCGTATCGATCGATAAAGTGAGCAAAAGTGTCGTGTGTACATACATAGATACTTCAAAAATCCGTCAAACTGAGAATAATGAAACATCCTGGACGGCCTAAAAGACGGCCTAAAAGCTGTCTGAACAAGTTCGTGAGCATATCTGGTGATAAAATAATTTTTCTCAATACTGGCAGGTTCTGCCCAAGAATCCACTCTACTCTTCGAAGCGCAATATTGTCGGTGGAACTGTAATGCTTCGAGGATCATTCTGTGATAGTGGTACCACTGTGTTAGAATTTTATCCTGTCACATCAACTCTGTTAACTTTCAGAAGCTTCTTTAAACACTTATGATATCGTTCCTTGGTCTTCGCGCACGTGCAAGCTACTCATTCCGACATGAAATGTAGTCATTTCTATCAGCAGCTCTACTAAAGATCGGTTTTCTACCAAATGCGTCCCCCAGATTGAACTTCTTATCAGAATTATTTACTTCTAGAATAAACACTCTCAATCAGAAACAAAAATTTGTAAACAAGAACAAAATTTCAGTTGAATTTTTGAGTTAAGAGCCATGTTGTACTTGGCAAATCTCAGACGCTGCAGCTTCTTGCTGTGATAGTGGTACCACTGTGTTAGAATTTTATCCTGTCACATCAACTCTGTTAACTTTCAAAAGCTTCTTTAAACACTTATGATATCGTTCCTTGATCTTCGCGCACGTGCAAGCTACTCATTCCGACAGGAAAATGTAGTCATTTCTATCAGCAGCTCTACTAAAGATCGGTTTTCTACCAAATGCGTCCCCCAGATTGAACTTCTTATCAGAATTATTTACTTCTAGAATAAACACTCTCAATCAGAACAAAAATTTGTAAACAAGAACAAAATTTCAGTTGAATTTTTGGAGTTAAGAGCCATGTTGTACTTGGCCAAATCTCAGACGCTGCAGCTTCTTGCAATATGTCATTCGAAG
This sequence comes from Allodiplogaster pararmata, assembly GCA_964056735.1. NCBI lineage: Eukaryota > Metazoa > Nematoda > Chromadorea > Rhabditida > Diplogasteridae > Allodiplogaster > Allodiplogaster pararmata. The sequence continues at coordinate 39,806,697 of OZ057406.1, read as the reverse complement.
TTAACACTTGCGTTTCGCCGATTTTCAGGATCAAGGATTGCCCGAGTTTCTGGTAGATTTGTTCATGGGAACTTTCACTTGAGTTCCGATCAGATCAGCCATCTTTATGGGAATTGATCTCAACTTTTTTCAAAATATTTTTTTAAAAAATACTTCATGAGCAGTTTTTTAAAAACTCGTTCAGACAGCTTTTGAGCCGTCCAGGATGCTTCTTCATTCTAAGTTTGTCAAAAAGTCCGAGGTACATATCTACACACAAAACTTGAGCTTATTTCATTTTGATGTGTGATCGATCTAACGGCCGATGCCGTTGGAGTGCAGTTAAGGTAAAACTGCTTTTTGCGAATGAATATGTAAGTCTCCGCATAATTATAAAACTAACTGAAAACACCAAAAAGTTAGTAAAACACTCGATTTATGATAATTTTACCTCAAATTCACAGTGAGTGTGTCAAATACTAAATGATAACAGTGCAAAGATTCACAGCTTGATTTCGCTCACGGTACTTCTAAACCCGCGAAAAAAAGGGTAGCCCGCACATTTTTGACAAGCACTATATATATATATATATATATATATATATATATATATATATATATATATATATATATATATATAATATATATATATATATATATATATATATATATATATATATATATATATATATATATAAAAAATCCGAGGTATCTCATCTGATTGGGTTTCATGTTACCAACTAGGTAATTGTCATACTACATAGGATCTGTTTTTCTACTAAACAAAACATTAGGCCTGCTCCGGAGAAGTTGTGCTCGGATGTCGCTAAACGGACCTAAACACCCACCCTTTCTCCTCTCTGCCGAACTTACCTAACCCATCTGAAAACTAAAATCTTTTAGCTAGCAGCGCACGGATTACTTTTTTTCTATTTCCTGAGAACCTTGAGCCAATTCAAGATAATATTCGTACGAGGTCTTTCAGTAGCGGCCAGAATGCGAGAAGAACGATGAAAGAGAACTGGAACATATTCCATTGACTCGAGAGAAGTGTTTAGAAATGGAATGGACCAATATAAGATGATTTTTCAATATAAAATTATGGTCCTAGAAACGAAAATTTAATTTGAAGTTTTTGAGTCCTAAAACATGCTTGATAATAATAAGTGAATTCAAAAACAATCAACGTATGTATGTGAATTTTGGGACCAAAAGCGGTTGTGCGTAGTAAAAAGTGTTTTCGTTCAATCTGAAAACCGTAGTATCCGGTATGAATCGCAACGGCTGAAACAGTTTAAGGATTAAGTGACAGTAATTTATTTGTCTTCTATATGATTTGCATGATATTGGTGAGGGAGAGAGAAACTGGACATTACAAATGAAAAAAAATTATACAGATTTGCTCTCTCTCATTGTTATAGGTTCTGTTTTAAAACTTCTGATTAAAAAACTAGAGATAAGTTAATACACTTTCAAAAACAGAACATGTTAAAAAAGAAATGATACGTTTCATTCACTAAATGATGCTTTAAAAAATCGAACTCGGAGAAATGGTTCGTTGGACTAGTGCGGCTATCGCAATGCGTCTTCCGAACCAGTGAAGATACATATGAGTTTACGAACTCTTTGCACGAAACCACACCTCATCTCTTCACTGGCACGACAAAGACTTTAACTATGAGGTTACACTTACGATGTAGAAGTTCTTTGGAAGCTCATTGCACCTATGGTACCGACAGCAGTAGAGTGAACCAACGAATTTATCAAAATGAGTCTGCTGAAAGAGAAAACCCAAAGTTAATGACGTTTAGATGAGATTTCTTACATAGACGTTCCATACATCAGTTTTGTGCTCATAGGTCCCGAGGAAAATTATCTAAAACGATCGCTCATTCCAGCGTAACGCCTTTGATGATGATGATAGAGTAAGCGTACTAGATATGAAGACTGAGAAGGACGAGATATTGGGCGAATAAAGAGGCGAGGACTGAAAATACTCGTTTGATCTTCATAATTATGGGAATAAACAACATTTATTCGATGAGCATTTCGTAGTAGGGCAAGTGGAACTCGTAGCCCTCGCATCCAGGAGGCAGCTGATAGAGCGAGGCAGATCCGAGTATTGAAACAGATCGAGAGCAGCGGGTAGAACTGAAACCTTACTTTCAGTCTATTTCGTTTACAAAGACTTGAAAACACCGGTACCCTGCAATTTTCGAAAAAAATGTTGAAACGACACTCAATCGAGTGATGGTCCAGAAAAATGAGTGAGAGTGGAAAGGCAGAGAAGGGAGAGAGATCAGGCATTGGTAGAGGTCAAGACTTCGAAGGCTCACACCCTGATTACCATTCTAGCTTCCGCTATTAATGAGCGGTCGTTTCCTTCTTTCACAAGTACAGATTAATCTGTGCTTCAAAGCAGGCAACCCACTACCGAGACCTCTTCTATTGCCTGATCTTTCTACTTCGTCTTTGCTTCACATTTTTTATCGCTTAGTTTATTTTTCACCTTCTGCAGGTAGCCTTTTTTGAAAAGGAAAGGTATA
>OZ057406.1:39700945-39803972 GCA_964056735.1 Allodiplogaster pararmata | reverse complement strand
TTTTAATGTAAAAGTAATTTTAATTCCACGATTCAATCCGGTTTAAGCGACGCGAACGCGACGCGAGTACCAGACGAAGTAAAAAAGTGCCTGTTTTTTTCACAGGGCTAAGATGGCTGTGGCGAAGTTTGTCATCATCGCCCTGGTGATTGGCGTGGTGGCCTACTACGTCCAATTTAATCTGCAACAACCAACTGAGGTTCGTTCTCAGGTCATTCCAGAGTTTGTATGAACATACCATTTGAAAAAAAAATGTTAAAGAAAACAGCGTTTGCCTTTTAAAAGAGCGGAAATGGGTATACACATAACATTATATGTCCGAGGAGAACAATTATCTTCCAGTAAACAATTTGCCTATCCCGAATCGGTGATAAATTGCATTTGCTCAGAAAACTATTCTCAACGAGAATGGTTTCAGGTTTGTAGGTGCATACGGCCCCCAGAACCTGCTCACTGCTAACCCTTTTCTGTAAAAATGTAATTTTTTTCAGGTGAAAGTCCCTGAGAACGGGTGGTTCGGAACTGGTAAACAGCGACCGGATAACAACAAAATAGCTAATTTCCAAGTGAATGTCCCTGAAGAAGTCATCAAGGTTATTGCTGTTTTCACAGAGCTTTTCCGATTGTATTCGAGTTTGTTCGTATAGTAACTGTCGTTCCATCGACCAGTAATTGAATTTTTCGCTCTGTCCATGGGATTTCCGTGGGATTTCTTAATCCCCTTGGTTTGGGTGGATATGGGAGTCGAACTTGAGACTCTTCGCATAATGGTCGAACATACTACCATAATGCCACGCCCGAACTCAGCCTCAATAAACAGTGATTATAATCTTCTTCCTCCTGCTTTTTCCCGCCTCGTGGCATGGTACGCGCTCTGTTGAGATGCGGGACAGACCTACCCTGGTAGAACAAGTGGCTGCTTGCTGGGTCACTGCTATTGTGCGTGTCAGCAGTGAGCATAGGTCACCTAAATTTGTCAGAAAAATTTTCGCGGGCGGGGGGCCGGGCGGGGTTTTGTGTAAAAATTCGATTCCTTATTGTATTTTCTTAGATTTACATTCAAGTAATGAAAAAAATTTGAATTTGAAATTTATTGAAAGTGATTTCTCAAATGAGTTTTTGACCGTAACTTCTTCAACTAAAATAAAATGGTTAATGGACTGCTACATACTTTATCGAACACTACAAACACCATGATAAAACATAAGGAAATAAATTTGCATCGGATAAAATCTTATGAACGTGAGAATCAAAATTTCCATCCTGAGCGGAGGGCCGAGAGGTTTTGTGTACCCCTTGGTAACCTATGGCAGTGAGGAGAGTCAAATTCGTGCAAGAGCACTACCAGCATTTCTTAATCCCTTAGTTTGCTTAGATCTGTCCCTGGCGGGGTTCTAAATTGAGACTCTTCGCGCAATAGTCAAACAAACTACCATTTTACCACGCGCGGACAATGAACAGTTAAAAGTGTTTTCGCTGAATGAATCAAATGAAGGGAAACAGTGTTAGATAGAAGATAAATTCGGGTATTTCAAGCAGTGATGTTTTAAACTAAATCAATCAATATGTTGTAGACCGCGCTCCAATAAATTCTAAGCGCTATTCAAACATTTAATGGCATGTAGAGTCTGTTTGTATGGTATTATCTATTGATAATCGTACACACTTGGTATCTCACGAAAACTTGCCGGTCCCTCATGATTAGTCTTTTCAATTTAGTAAAACTGTCAATTTTAAACACCAGGGTGTTTCTTAGCACCCGCACCACTTTTTTCGAGCGCATAGATTTTGAAATTTTCAGAGTTCAACATTCAATTTTTCCAATGATTTGGACTTCCCCTACGGAAAATCCGAAAAAAAATATTTCTAAGAGCATAGACTTCAATGTTTTTCGGGGTTTTTGGAGAGCGCATAGATTTTTTTTAACCCGCAGTGCGGGTCAGAAAAACATCCTGTTAAACACTGCAAAAAGGCAAAAAAAATTCTAGGGCGGCCGAACTACCGACCCTCTCCCTTAATCGAAATGAATGTATCAGAAAATTCTCAGCTTGAGAGAAAAAAATCTTCATTCCTCCACATTATTTATTTATTTATTACATGTTGTTCATATAATATACAATGATAGTACACAAAAATCATGTGGGTTATAAAAAATAGATATAACATAAATAGATATAACTCAACATCAAGCGGTTTCGTAAAGTAAAAAGTAAAACTTTTATCCTGGCGATCAAGACATATTTTACCTATGAAATTTACACAATTTCTCCGTGAATGGTAAATGGAAGCCCTTTAATCAATAAAAAATGGAAGCCTTTTAATCAATAAAAAATGGAAGCCTTTTAATCAATAAAAAATGGAAGCCTTTTAATCAATAAAAAATGGAAGCCTTTTAATCAATAAAAAATGGAAGCCTTTTAATCAATAAAAAATGGAAGCCTTTTAATCAATAAAAAATGGAAGCCTTTTAATCAATAAAAAATGGAAGCCTTTTAATCAATAAAAAATGGAAGCCTTTTAATCAATAAAAAATGGAATCCTTTTAATCAATAAAAAATGGAAGCCTTTTAATCAATAAAAAATGGAAGCCTTTTAATCAATAAAAAATGGAAGCCTTTTAATCAATAAAAAATGGAAGCCTTTTAATCAATAAAAAATGGAAGCCTTTTAATCAATAAAAAATGGAAGCCTTTTAATCAATAAAAAATGGAAGCCTTTTAATCAATAAAAAATGGAAGCCTTTTAATCAATAAAAAATGGAAGCCTTTTAATCAATAAAAAATGGAAGCCTTTTAATCAATAAAAAATGGAAGCCTTTTAATCAATAAAAAATGGAAGCCTTTTAATCAATAAAAAATGGAAGCCTTTTAATCAATAAAAAGTTTTTGAGGCCCTCCAAGCACGCGTAAGAGCAGCCAGAATCTCTCACAACGTACTGGAGGATGCTGCGGACTCATTTCATTACGGATTCAACGAGAGATTCCTGAGAAAGGTGCGGATTTAGAGTTTTTATCCAGTCTGTCACTTACCATCCGCCAAACGAGCGTGTATATCAACAGGACCCGTTATCAGAAACGACAGACTTTGAAGTAAACGTAAAGCGTAGAATAACAAAAAAAGTAGACACAAACTAACATAGAACGCGTTTCATAAGCCTTTTTTGGATAGCTTTTAGATTTGCGCATAGATTATACTCGTAGTTACAGAAACACGCATAGATTATACTCGTAGTTACAGAAACACGCATAGATTATACTCGTATCTACAGAAACACTCTGTTTTTATTTCCGAAACTGAACCGTGCGAAGAATGTTGAGAAACGTTTCCTGCCGAAAAATCTGATGAAGAATATGGCAAGAGTTCGGGCGGGTAATTGAAATACTCAATAGAAGTAAGGGAGGTGAATGGCAGAGGAAGAAATGTGAATGTAAAGTTGAGCGAAAAAATATGCCGGGGGGTTGGAGGTACGGTAATTCAAGCACCTTAATTGACCTATGTTGATTTTCCAACATCGGTTGCTTTAAGAAAAAGTTAAATTATATTATAATTATTATAATTCCTGAATGAGACTTGGAATTTTTCAATATAAAATTTTCAATTCAATCCGATCATAGCCTATGATTCATAGGTCACCCGCACTTGTCAAAAATAGTTTTTTGAAATAAAAACAAGCTGCTCATTTGAAGGACAGGAATAAGAAGAATCGAGTGAGGAGAGTTAAGAGATAGATCGGGCAGTAGAAGGGGTCAATACTGCAGAGACTTCCTCTTTTTTTATAACTATTGTTGGTGTTGTTGTTGTTTTAGATTGCCCGCCGAAGGTAGACGAGGTCTTATTCGTTATGGCTCAGAAAACAATATCTTTACTTACATCATTCATCTAATAACGTTTATTTCTCTTTCTCTCTCGGGGTTTATTTATTTATTTTATTTGTTTTTTTACTATTGTAGGTAGACCGATAAGGAGTTTCAATCTTGGCAAGTGGAGGCGACTGATGCTTATTATACATCCAACATCTTACAACGACTAATTCGAAATTTTGTTTAAGCTTTTCCCATGACAGGTTCAAAGTTACTGGTCGGAGCAGTTCGATTGGAAAAAACAAGAGCAAATTCTCAACTCTTTCGATCAATTCACAACAGAAATCGAAGGAATCGATGTTAGTCAGAATTGTGATAGTGTTCATTCAAATTCATTTATTGATTTCACGCGCGAAGGGAATGTAAAATTTGCATCAGTCATTGACATAGAAGGCGAACGAAAATGCGTTAGTGTCTTGTTCTGCCGAGGATCAGAATCATATGAAAGTTTGTTCTTAAAATGAAAACAAAACTTCGATTTAGAAATTCGTGTTCAGACGGTCAGAATTGATCAATCAATCTCTAATAACGAAGCATTATATGAGTGTTTCATACGTCAAAAACTTTTATCACGTCTCAGGTGCACTTCTATCACGTTAAACCTCCGGCTAATAAATATCAGAAGGTTCTGCCACTTCTGATTGTTCATGGTTGGCCTGGATCTGTCTTTGAAGTGAGATTTATTTGTTGGTTGGATGATGGAACGAGGCTGGTTCTAACAAATCAAAAAAGAGGTATTTCGATCATTGGTAAGTATTTTCAGAAAATCCGAAACTACCGCTAAAAAGCTTGGCGTGTGTGAGGAATATAAAATGTACTCGCCTTTGATGGTGCTACAGCCCACGAGTCCATATTACTGCAAGGCACCGGTCCATCCTCACCGGTATCGAGCGCGTCCTCAGGTGGCGGATAGATGGATGTCTCTTAGCACAAGTGCATTGTAGATATCGGGCTTGCCCGTCTTGGACCAAAATTGGATAGTATAGTTCGTCAGAGGGCGATGCCGGACTGGCCTGGGCATGCCACCGGATAAAAAATCAGACGATACTCCCTTATACTTTGAAATGGCGAGTCGAGGCGCCAGTAAAATAGCCTCTTGCCCTTCTCCGGTTAACGAAAGGGTCTCGCGGAGAGGATCGCCGACTGCGGTGCGAGTGTAGACGGAGAAAATTTCTCCAGACTCAGAAGGTCGCTCACCAAACTATCCCTCGACAGGACCTATGTGAAAACAACAACAACATAAAACGTTGATTTAAAGCAAATTAGGTCACAGCGTTATGTTATGGGCAGAAAGTTTTGGAAAAGAAAATACTTGATTTTTCTTAAGTACAGGGTGGGGCGAAAGTTCACGTGGACAGTATTTTTCCGATAAAAACTTAACGGATTGAGCAAATCAAACAAAATTTTCATCAAAGTTTATTCAAATAGTTTGGGATATAACTGCGTTTTCAAATTTCGAACAGCCCTCCTTTCTCTTCGACACAGGCGCGGAGTCGCTTGTGGAAGGCACCCACCGTGGTGGACAGGTAAGCGACGTCAAGATCATCCCACGCCTTCTGTAGGGCGCGCTTCAAACTTTCCAAATTCTTGTGTGGGGAAGCACAGGCCTTGCTCTCTATGACCGACCACACAGAAAGAGAAAGGGCCATCCCGCTTCTGTCATGGTCTGGGCCGGGATTTGCGCGACTGGCAAGACTCCGATCGTTTTCGTCGAGCAGGGAGTCAAAATGAATGTCAATAACCCTCGAAACACACTGGCAACAGTGGCCATTCGTGACTATACAGCCTTAAGAGCCTGTCACGGATGGAGCCGGATCATCCAGTCCAGAATCGAGCGCGACCTCAGGTGGCGGATAGAGGGACGCCTCCTGAGGTCGCGCTCGATTCTGGACTGGATGATCCGGCTCCATCCGTGACAGGCTCTTAAGGCTGTAGAGTCACTAATGGCCACTGTTGCCAGTGTGTTTCGAGCCTGTGTTAAGGAGAAAGGAGGGCTGTTCGAAATTTGAAAACGTAGTTATATCACAAACTATTTGAATGAACTTTGATGAAAATTTTGTTTGATTTGCTCAATCCGTTAAAATTTTATCGGAAAAAATACTGTCCACATGAACTTTCGCCCCACCCTGTATATGACATCGGTAACAAATTTTGATCCGAAATAGAAATTAAACTAGTACATGGAAATATTGCGAAAGCAAGTTAGAAATAAATATCAAAGAAAGAGCGAGACGGCAATGTATTTCCTAGATATGTTGTTCTTGTTGTTGCATATCCGGTGAATGGATCTCAACTTCGTGACACGAAAATTTATTTTAGGGCCCTCTACCCTCTTCAATATTTATTAAAATATTTTTCATTCTTTTTTATAATAATATACTTAACCTTTCATTTCATAACATTTTTATACGTTCTTCATTCGTTCAATATTTTTATATAGTTCTACAAGCTGCTGCCTCTGCTGAGCGACCCAGCCTCGCATAGACTCGGCAATCAGATTGCATTCGAGGTTGTAGCGCCCTCCATTCCAGGCTACGGATTCTCCGGGCAGCCCAAGAAAACAGGCTCGTTATTTTCATGGCGGAATAGCATGTCTTCAATGCTGACTACTAGTCTTCGCTAAATATGTCTTGAATGAGCAATTACTCTAGAAGTGTTTTTTTTGTTCAAAAACAGGGATGAAAATACCCTGAAGGAGTGTTTTTACATATGTTCTTTCCTAGACATCGCTATAGCTGAGAATAGAGTTTCTCAAGTGAAGGGCAGTGACACCTGAACAAGGCGATTGGTCCTTCCATATAGCACTATCGCACGGAATAGCAATATGTCCTCAAATGATTCTCAGCGCATCCTGGTGAGCTATGCTCAGCGCATACAAAAATTTGTTTGACCCGTTACATCAAACCCCTGCAACGGTGTTTCTCTAACCCGCACTTCTGGCAGAATGAATGCATTATTTTGTGCGCTATCCATGTAAGTTTGACGTTCTCTTATTCCAATCACATGCTTTCAGTCTCTCTGAAGGGTGGGACGTTTTATCATAATTAGCCTTTTGGATCTACACGCTTTTTTGTGATGGTTAAAAAACATCATGGTGGTAACGCGTTTCTCCGGGTAAGAGATAATGGTAGGTTCGATCCCGTTGTTTTTGCCAGTATGCATCGAAGATAGATTCTTCTGAATGAGATGCTCTCGGAGAAGGTTGTTGATGTCCTTTGCAGTTCTGAGACTTTCATGCTGCACCTTGTGAAGGCGGACATTTGTTGTAGCAACGTGTTCATGGCTTTTGTATAGGAAATCGACGCAGCCTAGCATCGTTTTGTTTAAGAGTTGTTGTTGTTGTCTTGCCCAACGGGTAGATCTTCCTTCGCGAGACACTGGATGAAGTCGTCGAAGCTCTCGACCCTCCAGCGTTACAAGCCCACACTCTCTTTCCTCTCTCTCTTATTTATTTATTTATTATTTTCTTTTACTCTCCTTTATTTTTTATTTATTTTTTATTTTATTTTATTTTTTTTATTTATTTATTTATTTATTTATTTTTTTCTCTTTCACTTTTTTTTTTTTGGAGAGATTTAATTGAACAAGAAATCAACAACCGAGTGCGGCCTATTCCAAAGGTCGATAGGGCTAAGTGAAGTGGGGTTACAGCGACACGAAAAAATATGTCTCGAAGTATGCGGCTCTATCCTACACAGTGGGCAGAGGGGAGATTCATTGGCCCCTATTCGGTGGAGATAACTGTTAAGGAAACTAGAGTGGCCGCTTCGCAATTGAGACAGAGTTATCTGATTTTCTCTGGATAGTTGGGACGTGGACTTGTGTATTCTAGGAGGTTTAGTTCCCAGAACTGGGTTGGGTCGACTATTTCTAAGAAAGTCTCTGACTGTCTCCGTGTGTATTTTTCTGAGGGCCACTTTATAGTCCGTATCACCTAGTACTATGTCTATGTCTTTGGCGTGCTTTCTTATTGCCCTGGGAGGTTTTGCTTCAGTGCAGATGCGGTGAGATGGATGGTTGGGCTGAAGCCTGGCCTTGGCGGTGAATTGTTTGCTGAGCATGAGGTTGTGTTCTTTGACTGGAAGAAGTTTGCTCTCGTATGCCAGGTGCTGAGTGTCCGCAATTGCAAGGTTTCCAGTTGCGATCCGAATGGCTTTGTTTTGTGCTGCTTGCAAGGAAGTCCAATGTGATTCGGCAAGTTGGGGCGAGTAGATGGGTGCTGCGTAAGACAAGACTGCTCTAGTGGTTGCTTTGTAGGTGTTCAGCATTGTCTCGGTCTTCTGTCCCCACCTTCTTCCCGCGATTGCTCGGAGGACATTCAATCTTTTTGTTGCCCTTGTCTTTAGTCCTTCGGCGTGTGGACGGTAGGTTCCCATCTGGTCCAAGGTGACACCAAGGATCTTGGGGGCTCTACTTAGAGGGAGTGGCTCACCGTTGACCACAACTTCTGGTACTTCACGACATTCCTTTGTGTTGGTGGTGAAGAGCGTTACACTGGATTTAGCTGCCGAGATGTCCATCTTTAGTTCCCCAAGATGGCTGGTGAGGGCTGGGAGGTAGGAGTTCAGTCTGTCGGCTCCAACTCTCCAGTCAGGGTGAGAGGCCAGTACTGTCAGATCATCCGCATACCCGACCAGTTTGATCGTCTCGGGAGGCTTCGGCAGCCCATTCAAGTATATGTTGAACAAGGAAGGGCTGAGTACTCCCCCCTGAGGAACTCCTGCGTAGCAGGTTTGCTGGCGGCTGAGGCAGTTTCTGAAGTCCACACTTATGGCTCTACCTCGTAGATAGCTGGAGAGCCATCTAACGAGGCCTCTGTGGATGGACGTTTCGGCGAGAGTGTGACAAAGGCGAGAAATGTTGACCAGATCATATGTCGAGGTGAGGTCGAGCGCAACCATCACTGTGCGATGTGGAGGGAGCCGTTGGTTGATACTGTTGGTTATGTGGCCCGTTATCTCCATCAAGGCTGTCGTGGTCGAGCGTCCTTTTCTGAAGCCATGTTGCCAGTTTTCCAACTCAACTTCTTCTGTGATGTGGGGGAGGATGATTCTCTCGAGGATTTTGACCACAGGGGATAGAATTGAGATCGGTCTGTAGCCTTTTACCGACGTGAGGTCCTTCCCTGGCTTCGGAATCGTGATAACTCTGGCCGTCTTCCAGGCCGAAGGTATGATGCCGGTGCTGAGTGAGCAATTAAAGAGTATTGCAAAGCATCTTGCACACTGTTCGCCAGCCTTTTTAACCATAAGAGGACAGATTTCGTCGAGATCCATGGCCTTGGAGCTTCTCATTTTCTTCATTGCTGTCTTCACTTCGTCAACTGTGACGACTGGGACGTCGGAACGCTCAAGGTTCGAGGTCCAGCGGTGAGTTCTCCTGTTAGATCGATCAGGGGTCTTGACGGCTTGTTTGGCGAGTTGTTTGGCGAAAAGGTTGGTAGCTTCCATGCTGGATAGAGGTGAACCCTTATGAACAATAGCGGCGTGGGAGGGTTTGTGTGCTCGACCATCAAGTGATTTGATTGTGTTCCACAAACGATTTGTGGGTTCGTTGGGTCTGAGGTTGTTCACGAAATCTTCCCATGCAATGCGCTTATCGTCATTGATCTTATAGGAAATCCTTGTCATCAGTTCAGGGAGACATGGGTCTGCCGGGTTTGCTCTACGCATCTGATCTCTTTTTCGGATGAGTGCTTTGGCTTCTTCGCTCAGGCGGGGTATGAAGTCTGGGCATCTTCCTTGTGGTATATGTTTTCTTGCCGCCTCTCTGAGAGTTTCAACCAGGAAGGAATGCATGTTGTGAGGGCTTCCTTCGTACGGAAATTCGCCGAGTCTCTTGTTCACTTCTATTTCGTATTCGTGCCATTTTGCTTTTCTGAAGTTCATGTAGCATCTTCGTTTCCCAATCGTTGGGATTCTCAGTTCTATCTCGAGTAGGACTGGTAGGTGGTCAGAATTTAGCTTTCCGAGAGTTCTCCAGGAACAGTTGGTCGCAATGTCGTTTGTGACTGACGTAATGTCCGGAGAGGCTTCCTTACGTGTGTGTTGCTGAGGAGAGTTCAAGACTATGTAATTGCTCTGCTCGATAGCTTCACAGAGTGCAGTTCCTCTGGCATCTTCGGTACCAGTACTCCAGAGCTCATTGTGGGCGTTCACGTCACCAGCCACAACGCATGTCTTTGTATGTTTGAGGAAGTGGGCAAAGTCTGTGGTATAACCCGGTGGACATGAGGAGCGTGGAGGGATATAGAGATTAGTTATTCTCAGATTACCGAGTGTAGAGGGGATCTCGATAGTCATTGTCTCTATTGTCTTATCACCGTGAGTTGAGTCTGCTAGCACATATTGGATGTCCTCTCTTATGATCATTGCGAGGCCACCTCCTGATCTGGTTCGGTCCTGTCTTATTAGTGAGTACCCTTTAATCGATGGCGATACGGCTGTGGCATCTAGTTTGGTCTCCTGGATTAAGGCTATGTGGATATTTTCCTCGTGGAGTAAGTCCTCAAGCTCTACAATTCTGCCCCGAATTCCATTAGCATTCCAATGGATGATTTCGAGGGTATCTATCTTAGTTTGTGAGCTTCTTGGGGGAGGTCTGACACAGCTATGACATCTCCAGGATGGGTTCCAGGCATTGAAGGAGGAGAGACCAGAACATTTAAGATGTGTCCATTTCTGACACTTCTGACAGCGAACGCTATTGCTGGAAGCACTTTTGTGACATACAGTACACGGCCATCGCAAAGGACCCGGGTTGCTTTCTATTCCAGCAATTAAGAGGAGGGCGAAGATCAGAGCCGCTGGAAGGCCCTGATCCTTAATAAAAAAAATTTTGTTTAAGAGTCGGAGGCGTTTTCCGACTGAAGAAAGGCAAGAGTTTAGATTATTGGTGGCTCGACACGCCTTTTGAGAGTATAGCGGAGTATTAATGTTGTTTAATCCTATCTGGTATCACCATCCTTCAAAGAGAGGGTCGCGACGGAGGTCACCTACACGCGGTGCGACTGTGGACGACGCTGCAAGGCGTCGGACCCAATGGACCTCCAAAACAAATCTTCCCAATGGAATCTCCCGCAAGGGACAACACGGACGGCTTCCCCCGAACCCTCATTTTTCTAACACGGATCAGAAAGACCCAGCGTCTCTGATCCGAATACTCCTCCAAACCGCTGGTATCGAGACTAACCCAGGCCCAAGATGGCCTTGTTCTGTATGCTCTCTTAACGCGCCTTCGAATTGTGTTCATTGTAGTAAATGTAAGAAATAAGTACATTTCCGCTGTTCCAACCTTAACAATCTTAATGATTGGAACCCCAATGGAGATGCAGAATTGTAAGAGAGCCCCGATCCAGCCGACTGCCTCCCAGACAGTAGCGAACCTGAGGATAATCCAATGGAACGCTAATGGACTTAGAGCCCGATTAACCGAGCTAGAGGACCTTTTACATGAGTTGAATGTTCACGTAGCACTCATCCAAGAAACCAAAATGGATGCTAGTACTCCATCTCCCAATATCGTAGGCTACACGATCATAAGAAAAGACCGCTCCAACTTTGGAGGCGGACTTGCGATACTAGTCAAAGAGAATATTCGCTATGCTAACGTGACTTCCCCAGCGACGGACCAGACAGCCGAAACACTCAGCGTGGACGTGCCAACTGACCAAGGAACCATAAGAATCTGCAACATTTACATCCCACCTCGATCGTCCTGCCCCAAAACATACGCGCCGAACTTCAGCCGACTCCTAACACAGAAGAAACCATTCATTGTCGGCGGAGACTTGTTGTTGTTGTCTTGCCCATAGGTCCTGTCGAGGGGAGTCCTTTTGGGATAGGTTGGTGGTGAGGATCCTTTTGAGTCCGGAGAGATTTTCTCCGTCTACACTCGCACCGCAGTCGGCGATCCTCTTGGCGAGACCCATTCGTTAACCGGAGAAGGGCAAGAGGTTATTTTACTGGCGCCTCGACTCGCCATTGAAAAGTATAGCGGAGTATCGGCTGATGTTTTGTCCGGTGGCATGCCCAGGCCGGTCCGGCATCGCCCTCCTTTGACGAGCTATACTACCCAGTTTTGGTCCGCGGCGGGATTTCTCCCGCTACCTCCCAGCACGAATTCTTCGTAGGGAGGCGTCCCTCTATCCGCCACCTGAGGTCGCGCTCGATTCTGGACTGGATAATCCGGCTCCATCCGTGACAGGCTCTTAAGGCTGTAGAGTCACGAATGGCCACTGTTGCCAGTGTGTTTCGAGTCGGCGGAGACTTCAACGCACACAATAAAGTTTGGAGTGAAGGTACGGAGAATAACAGAGGAGATGAACTATGCGACTTCATTGACGACAGCGATCTTGTATGTCTCAACAACTCAAAGATGCCCACAAGACAAAAAAGCATCATCAGACATCACTTTCGCCTCGAACGACATAGCCATCGACTGCAACTGGTCAACAATCAACAGAATGAACTCTGACCACCTCCCATGCCTGATTGACGTCGAAACACAGCCATCCAACATCTCAAACGCACGTTGTTATACAAACTATAACAAAGTGAACTGTAAGGGCTTCGAAAGGGATATCAACAAGATTCTCATGGATTTCCCATTCACCGGCAACTCAATTCAGATGCACAACTTCCTGACCACCACCTTGACTAAAGCGGCGAAAAACAACATTCCCCGTGGAAAGGTGCCAAGATACACGCCTCACTTGAGCGAAGATGTGAAGAAACTGATTACAGAACGGGACCAAATGAGGAGGGACAATCCTACGGACCCCTCACTCCCCTCAATGGCCGAAATCTCCTTCCGCATCAACCTCGAAAAGAGGAAGGCTTGGGAAAAGTACATATCTGAAATAAGCCACAACGAACCGGGCAACAAACTGTGGAAAACGATAAAGGCTATCGACGGCAAATCAATAAAACCGACGCACTTGACCATCACCCACGAAGGGAAAAGTCTATGCCCAACATCAGCCTCAAACGCTTTTGCTAGAAAATTAGCCAAACAAGCCCCTAAAGAGGTCGACAAATCAGCAAGAAGCACAACGCGACTAATAAAAGGCCTCAAACGGATAGACGCTCCCCAAATTTCCCTGGCTTAGATCGAAGAAGCCATCAAGAAAACCAAAGGTTCCAAATGTCCAGACAGTGAAGGCATCTGCCCTCTACTACTCAAAATGGCCGGTGAAAACTTCAGAAAGTGTCTCTGCATCCTCTTCAATGACACGCTGCAAACCGGTATTATCCCGTCCAGATGGAAAGATGCAAGAGTGATAATGTTACCTAAACCAGGAAAGGACTCGAGCAACCTGAACGGCTATAGACCAATATCAATATTATCACCTATAGCCAAGACATTCGAACGGGTCTTATTACCATTCCTGGCGGAAGGCTTTCAAATCGCTGACTTGCAACATGGATTCCGCAAAGAGCACTCGACCACTACCACACTCCTGGAAATAACCGGGAAAATAACAAACGGCTTCAATCGGAAACCACCCCCGGACCGCACTCTCATGGTCGCCCTTGACCTCATTGCAGCATATGACTTAGTGAACATATCCCTTCTCTGCAAGAAACTCACTGAAACGAATATGCCAAGAGCCATCGTCCGATGGATGTCCAGCTACCTAAGAGGCCGTACAATCAAGGTAGATTTCCAAGGAAAAAGCAGTCGACGTCTCACATGCAGATCTGGTGTCCCACAAGGAGCAGTGCTCAGTCCCCTCTTATTCAATCTCTACATAAACAACCTCCCGCAACCCACAGGAAACACGCAGATGCCAGCCTACGCCGACGACATCTCAATTCTCTCCTCAAGCCCCTGTATTGAAACCTGTGAAGATCAGATCAACCGCTTCCTACCCAAACTCGTAGAAGAATTGGAACAACGAAAATGATTATATCCAAGGAAAAGACAACGGCCACTCTTTTCACAACCCATACAGGCGAATGTAAAAAAGAACCCAATGTAGAAATCCATGGAACCCTTTTGCCGACAACTAAAACACCCAAAATACTCGGTGTCGTCTTAGACCAACTCGGCAATTTCGACAACACGCAGAATACCTTAAACAGAGAACGGCCAAAAGACTGAATATACTACGTGCCCTCGGAGGAAGAACATGGGGCCAACAGAAAAACACCCTTCTTGCAACCTACAAAACAATGACCAGATCCGTTCTCAACTACACCGCACCAATTTACTCCCCTCAATTGGCCGAGACGAACTGGAAAAAACTACAGGCAAACCAAAATAAAGCAATTCGGATAGCAACAGGAAACCTAGCAATGGCCGGCACAGAGCACTTAGCTCTAGAAAGCGAAATGTTACCCATAAAGGAGCACAACACGATGCTTACCAAGCAATTCGTTGCAAGAGCAAGACTCCTCCCAAACCACCCCTCCCATCGTCGATGCATGGAACCCAAACCACCTAGAACTATTCGTAAACATGCCAAGGACTTAGAACTGATGTTAGTAGACAAAAACCTCCCAGAATCCATAAATCAACGAATCAACTTCCCAGGGAACAACAAATAACATTATCGCAACTACGTAGTGGCTATGCAAGTTCCCTTAACAGCTACCTACACAGAATAGGAGCTGCCCAATCCCCTCTCTGCATAAAATGTTTAGAAGAGCCACATACAACTAGTCATTTATTCTCGTGTCGCTGTGACCACACACTTTTAAGAAGTATAGATTTGTGGAATAGCCCGACGTCTGTTGTTAAGTTCTTGTACCAGTGATTCCTTTCTCTCTCTCAAAAAAAAAAAAAAAAAAAAACGAGGGAAAAAAAATAAATAAATAAATAAACCCCGAGAGATGAAGAGAAATAAATGTAATTAGATAAATGATGTAAGTAAGGTTATTGTTCTGAGCCATGTCAAAGAAGACCTCGTCTACCCAGCCGGAGACCTACGGCGAGCAATCTACAACAACAACATCCTTCAAAGAGCTATACTTCCCAAATTTGGTCCGCGACGGGCAAGCCCGCTAGCTCCGATGCTACCTCCGATGCTCTCGAAACACACTGGCAACAGTGGCCATTCGTTACTCTACAGCCTTAAGAGCCTGTCACGGATGGAGCCGGATCATCCAGTCCAGAATCGAGCGCGACCTCAGGTGGCGGATAGAGGGACGCCCCCCTACGAAGAATTCGTGCTGGGAGGTAGCGGGAGAAATTCCGCCGCGGACCAAAGCTGGGTAGTATAGCTCGTCAAAGGAGGGCGATGCCGGACCGGCCTGGGCATGCCACCGGAGAAAACATCAGCCGATACTCCGCTATATTTTCAATGGCGAGTCGCGCCAGTCAAATAGCTTCTTGCCTATCTCCGGTCAACGACAGGCGAGACGTCTCTACTCCCACCCAAAACGATGCTAGGCCGGCTTGACCACCCACTCACAAAGCCTATAGCATGAAAAGGTTGCTACAACGATGTCCGCCTTCACAAGGTGCAGCATGACAGTCTCAGGACTGCAAAGGACATCAAAACCCTTCTCCGGACTCATCTCGTCCGAAGAACACGAGAACTTCTCTCATTAAAGAGAGTGTTCATAACCAAGTCTTCGATGCGGGATGCTTGCCGGCAACAACAACAACAACAACCTCCGATGCTCATGAACATGGAGGCGCATCCCTCTATCCGCCACCTGAGAACGTGCTCGATAAGGGATATAGCTAACTGGTCCCGTGCAATAGTGTGGAGTCAATTCGCGGGCTGTGTCACCATAGAAAGAGTTAGAGTGGATCGATACCGGAACGGGGACTAACTTCTCTCATAATTTAACCATGTTTTTATGGTTACAGGCTTCAGTGGAGTCGCAGCTGCTCGAGTCTTCAAAAAGCTCATGCTGCGCCTGAAATTCAACAAGTTTTACCTACAGGTGGGTACTGAATACTTCATTGACTAACCTAATGTTTGTTTGAAAGTACTAAGATTCGGAAAAGAATGTGGGTGACGGTTCGAATCTTGTGAACGTAGGATGAATTTCCATGTTAAAGTAGATGTGGAATTCTGTCTCAATTCAATTCAAATCAAACGCTTTATGGGACATGAAGTAGTGCCATCATATCGAACAGCTCCATCTGATTCTCCGGGCAGTACAGAATGAAGAGAACGTTAACTGGAGTGTCGATCATGATTTGTACATTACGGCCTCAAGGTGTCCAAATCCTGCTAGAGACCGAAATCCTTCATTCTTGGCAATGGAAATGAAGAGTGAGAAGTGAGTCGACCGCTCTCAGCCACGACGAATGGAAGGGATTCTGTGTATAACTGAGAAAAAGAACAGAACGAGCAAAATTTGAACGCGAAATAATGTCATAGGAATATAAGAAGTGCATGAATCAGTACTGAAGTGTGTTTTGTAATTTCACGCTAACACAATTCGTTTTTTAATTCGTTACTACATATATTCAAAATCTTGAGGAAAACTATCCAAAGTTGCTCAAGTTTCAGCTTATTTTTCAACTCCTAAGGATGTAACTTTGATTTTTAGAGTTTATTTCCACTTTCACGTACTTAGAAGCAGAGGCTTCCTGAACTTGTGAGAAAATTGAAAAGCTGTCGCTCATCCAAGCAGAAGGCCTGAGATAGTCAGAAGGCCTGAGATAATCAGAAGGCCTGAGATAGTCAGAAAACCTGAGATAATCAGAAGACCTGAGATAATCAGAAGGCCTAAGAAAATCAGAAGGCCTGAGATAATCAGAAGGCCTGAGATAATCAGAAGGCCTAAGATAATCAGAAGGCCTGAGATAATCAGAAGGCCTGAGATAATCAGAAGGCCTGAGATAGTCAGAAGGCCTGAGATAGTCAGAAGGCCTGAGATAATCAGAAGGCCTGAGATAATCAGAAGGCCTGAGATAATCAGAAGACCTGAGATAATCAGAAGGCCTAAGATAATCAGAAGGCCTAAGATAATCAGAAGGCCTAAGATAATCAGAAGGCCTGAGATAGTCAGAAGGCCTGAGATAGTCAGAAGGCCTGAGATAATCAGAAGGCCTGAGATAGTCAGAAGGCCTGAGATAATCAGAAGACCTGAGATAATCAGAAGGCCTAAGATAATCAGAAGGCCTAAGATAATCAGAAGGCCTAAGATAATCAGAAGGCCTGAGATAATCAGAAGGCCTGAGATAGTCAGAAGGCCTGAGATAGTCAGAAGGCCTGAGATAATCAGAAGACCTGAGATAATCAGAAGGCCTAAGAAAATCAGAAGGCCTGAGATGATCAGAAGCAGGTGGAAGGCAAAGAATGAAGAAAGATCAGAAAGTATAAAAGGTCAAGAATGTGAGAAGTAGCTCGGTACTAAGATTGTATGAGCGGTCGTTCTCTGACTTTACTGTAAAGTGCAGAAAACCTTAGCTACGCCGGCCGTTAATAAAATTAGATATAAGGTGACGATCTTTTTCTAATGGTAAAAAGAGCTTTTTTCTCTATAGAATGAAAAACGCGAATTTATAAAAAGTTCATTCGCAGGGTGGCGACTGGGGAGCGGCAATTACATCGAACATCGCGAGGATGTATCCTCAAAAGTGAGTCAGACTCTCGATATAACAAATTTCAGCCCCCCCCCCCCTCCACCTCCTTTTCGGGTTCTTCTGTGTACCCAAAAAGGGCGGTCTGGTTTGACGGAATTCTTGAGAAGAATACTATCGAAACTGTTTTCTCGGTACATCATAGTTTAGCAAGTATCTAAAAAAAGCAAAACACTAAGTAAAGTTGCTATCGAAAACTATGATTTCGAAGTCTATTACGCGTAAGACTATATTTGGTAGTATGCATTAAGCAAATGAAGTCAGAGTGCTAAAGTTAGCTCAGACGAGTTGTTCTACCCAAGTAATAAATTCAAAAGTATAATATGAAACGCAATGTGATTGAAAGAACGAAAGATTGTACAAGAAGCGCGATCAAAATCGGTCGCCTTTTTAGGTTGAAAGATAGATAAGGAGAGTGTTATTATAATGATAAAAAAAATTTTTCCAGACTACCGACCTGCAAAATAAGCGTGTAGTTCAAAAAGGCAAACTTTGTATATACTTCTTCTTCTTCTTAGCGTTGTCCCGCGCCGGCCGAGGTCGGAGTAGGGTCCGCTGTACGGCTTCTAGCTCTCCAGAAACATCTGTCTGTTGCGTCTTCCGAGTGGAGTCTTGCAAGGCGCAGGTCTTGGTTGAGCGTATCCATATATTTTTTCTTCGGTTTGCCTCGTGGGCGTTTGCCTGGTACTTCCATGTCAAGGGCGTGTCCTGCGATGTTGGTCGCGTCTCTTCGCATCACGTGTCCATACCATCTAACTCTCCCTTCTCGCATCTTGTCTTGTATTGGGGCAACACCGAGTCTCCCTCTCAAAATCGTGTTAAGCACACAATCTAGGCGAGTCAGTCCTAGTGTCCAGCGTAACATTTTCATCTCATTCGTGTGGATAATGTTCTCGGTTACACGCGTTGTAGGCCAGGTCTCCGTCGAATAGAAAAGCACGGGACGGATCGCTGTTTTATACATCTTTCCGCGTATGCTAGCTGTGATATTCCTATCACAGAGGACACCTGTAGCTTCTCTCCATTTCATCCAAGCTGCATTTACTCTTTGGCGTGCCGCTGCATTTGTTGACGTGTCTGAGGAGATGACAGAACCAAGGTACTTGAATTCGGAGGTCTTCGGGAGCGGTTCACCGCTGATGTGAACAGTTCCCGTCGTTTGCACTCCGATTTCCTGGTACTCGGTCTTCTTGATGTTGAGGCGTAAGCCATGCCTACTAAGAGCGTCATTCCATTCTTGGGTGCGTTTCTCGATTTCGGCACGTGTAGGAGCAGCAAGGAGAATGTCGTCGGCGTATGCGATGGTGGACGGAGCCTGAGTCAGTAGAGGACGCGTAATGGTATCCATAACCAAAATGAAGAGAAGGGGAGACAAAGCACTCCCTTGGTGCACTCCAACGTTCACTGCGAATGGCTCTGTGATGCCGACCGGAGTTCTGACAGTACTCTTTGAATCATCGTACATCGCCATTTTCCTTCGAATGTACTCTTCAGGAACATGATGATCACGCAATGCATATGAAATAAGATCATGGGGACTCTGTCGAACGCCTTTTCCAAATCGAGGTAGGTCAGATGGAGTGGTGATCTTTTCTCTGCGTGCTTCTCGACTAGTAAACGGAGTGCAAATATTGCATCTGTTGTGCCTCTTCCGTTCACGAACCCGCATTGCTGAGCTGGAATATCGACGATATCTCGTATGCGTGAATCCAGTATCCTCTCAAATATCTTCATAGTGTGGTTGAGAAGACGTATTGGACGGTAGTTGCTGCACACCCTGGCATCGCCTTTTCCTTTGAAGACTGTTACGGTCGTGGGGTAGCGACAGTTATGTGGGATTTGGCCTTGCTTTACAATGGTGTTGAACAGGTGCACGAGATGTGCTAGTCCAACATCACCCGCAAGTTTCCAGGCTTCGGTGGCTATTTCGTCCGGTCCAGCCGCTTCCCCAGTCTTCATCTTAGAGAGTACCTTCTTCACTTCCTCGGCCGTGATGGTTGGCACGGGTCCTTGTATGACGTGGGAAGTCGGGATGGGAGGGTGCTCAAATTCTTGGCCGCTCATTTCTTCGAAATGTTCGCGCCACCTGTTTCTGACTTTCAAAGGGTCAGTGACGAACTTTCCTTGTTTGTCCCTTATCGTGGGTGCTCTCTGCTTGTCCAAGGTGTTGCGGTGTCGAGCCTTGGCAAGCCGATAGATGGCTTTATCGCCTCCTGGTTGGTTCATCGTCTCATAGAGGTCGCGGAAGTAGGAGGCTTTTGAAACTGCGACAGCTCTTCTGGCGGCTTTCTTGGCTGAGCTGTATGCAGCGCGGCCGTCAGCCTCATTTGACGTCCTCCATCTCTTGTACGCATTCTTTTTCGCCTTGATCGCATCCTGAACTTCGGAGGTGAAAAACCAGATGTCTCTCTCGATTCTTGGCTTTCCGGGTTTCGTCTTTCCGAGGATGCTTGCGGCGGGTGCTCTGATGCTGTCTTCAAGAAGCTTCCAGTTTTCATTTATGTCCTCTGGAAACTGCTTGTAGAGTGCAGGAGGGAGTAGATTGCGATGGATGATGTGCATGAGAGAGAGACGTTCTGCTTTCCCAGTCGAGCGCCACCATTTGACACGTGTGCATTCAGGATTACGAGAAGGCTGTTTCTTCGACTTCAATACGCTGTAGTCCATAAAGAGAGGGTGGTGCTGAGATGCAACATGGTCTGATGGAATGACCTTTGCATCTTTCGCGTTCCGCAGCTTTGCTCTCAGGATTAACTAAAAGTCAATTTGACTCTGATTTCTTCCGCTCTCGTATGTGAGTCCGTGAGATCGTCTCTTTTTGAAAAAGGAGTTCACGACTGCTAGATCGCATCAAGTCAAGTAGCCGTTGACCCTCAGCATTTATCGTTCCGATTCCATGTTCTCTCTCACGACCTTGCCGATCTGAACCGATGTGAGCGTTAAAATCTCCGCCAATTAAGATGTCTTCATGAGACTCTCGGAGTTTGATAACTTCCTTAAGAGAGTCGTAGAAGTCCTCCTTATCAGCGTCGCTACATCCTTGTTGAGGTGCATATGCTGAGACGACAAGGAAGTGATTGTTGGACGAAGAAATTCGGACGGCCATGACTTGATCTGTAGAGCGAATGACTTCGGTTACATCATCAGCAATTTTCGAGGAGAGGATAATGCCAACACCATTTCTTGTTGATGACGTGCCATGGTATATCAACTTGTATCCGTCTCCTATCGGCTTCGACTTGCTTCCTCTCCATTTCGTTTCCTGTACAGCAGCAATGTCAACCCTTCTTGCTTCTAGCATTGCGGCCAGCTCTCTACTGCGTCCCGTCAGTGTTCCAACATTCAATGTGACGAGGCGAATTTGGGCTGTACGCCGCGCAGACATATCCCGCCCATGGGTACCTGCCTGTGGTAAACCTTGTATATACATGTATTGTAGTTCTTGCGTAATTGTAAAGAATGCCATATTAATACCTTTTCTGAGTAGCACTCATGTTAGCGAAACATTCAAGGAAGAATTACCTGGATTAAACCCACAGCAAAAAAAATAATCTGACTAGTGATCTGCGGACTGAATAAGTAGCATGATTTCATTTAGCACGGAGTAACATGAATTACTTGCGTAAGGAGTGTACGATACTTATTCGTCTGGTTACAACCATAAAGTTTGTTGAATCACGGTTCCTCCTACAACAATCAAGTTATAATTTGGTTGGTGTACAGTAGTTCCACTACAGTAAGACATCGAAGTATTTTTTTACAGTGCGCTTGGTCTCCACCTCAACACGATGTACATCATGCCGGGCAATTCAGCATATACAACATTCCTCTCTCTATTCGGGTCTTATCTGCCAAAATTCATCGTAAAAGAAAGGTTCGGTTCAATGTGTTTGAATTTATGGGTTTCGAAATAATTCAATATATTTTTTGTCCGACGGTATGGTTGTTGTTGCCCGCAGTTCCAACGAGTAGTTTCAGTAGAAATTGCTAGATTAGAGACCGAGGCATGAGGCTACGATCTCTGGATCTCTCCACAGGTCCTCAGGTAGTAGAGCACAGAGCCGCGTGGCTGGCGTAGGCTGCTTCGTCAGCAAAAACCCTGTCATTTGCGAGAGGGGGGATAGGATCCATTTGCAGCACCGAACATGCGTCGCTGTTGTCGGCTGCACCGCGTGAAGGCGGATCCCGTTACAGCACCTGTTCATGCTATAGGCCTTGTGAGTGGGTGGTCAACCCGGCCTAGCATCGTTTTGGGTGGGAGTAGAGAGGTCTCGCCTGTCGTTGACCGGAGATAGGCAAGAGGCTATTTGACTGGCGCCTCGACTCGCCTCGACACGAATTCTTCTTAGGGAGGCGTCCCTCTATCCGCCACCTGAGTTCGCGCTCGATTCCGGACTGGATGATCCGGCTCCATCCGTGACAGGCTCTTAAGGCTGTAGAGTGACGAATGGCCACTGTTGCCAGTGTGTTTCGAGCACGGTATGGTTATACGGAAGAGCGAGAAGGTCTGGAATGGGGAGAGAGAATACATTTTAGCCTAGTTGTTTGAGGTGGACATTTTTCTGTTTTCTAATAGTTTCTGTTAAATGTTTCGAATATTCAGGAGAACGTATATTCAAATTCAACATTGAATGAAGTATATTTCGTATTCGATAATGGACAAAAAATTATTTTTTTGATTTTCAAGCTTCGAGGGCTACGACTTTTTCAAGCTGCTCAAGGATCTTCTGGTGGAGTCAGGATACATGCATCTGCAGGCTACCAAGCCAGATACTATAGGTTGCTAATTTTAGTGCGGTGTTTCTTTTGATAACATTTTAAGCGGACGGTAGCCAAATGAACTGTAATGGAAAAATATTTCATCAGTTTTCGCGGAGAGTGATCAGATCCGCGTAAAGAGTTTATTCACATTGTGAAAAAGGGAAGCGTTCTCAGTTCAAACCAGGCTGTTACTTTAAAAGGGAAGCGTTCTCAGTTCAAACCAGGCTGTTACTTTAAAAGGGAAGCGTTCTCAGTTCAAACCAGGCTGTTACTTTAAAAGGGAAGCGTTCTCAGTTCAAACCAGGCTGTTACTTTAAAAGGGAAGCGTTCTCAGTTCAAACCAGGCTGTTACTTTAAAAGGGAAGCGTTCTCAGTTCAAACCAGGCTGTTACTTTAAAAGGGAAGCGTTCTCAGTTCAAACCAGGCTGTTACTTTAAAAGGGAAGCGTTCTCAGTTCAAACCAGGCTGTTACTTTAAAAGGGAAGCGTTCTCAGTTCAAACCAGGCTGTTACTTTAAAAGGGAAGCGTTCTCAGTTCAAACCAGGCTGTTACTTTAAAAGGGAAGCGTTCTCAGTTCAAACCAGGCTGTTACTTTAAAAGGGAAGCGTTCTCAGTTCAAACCAGGCTGTTACTTTAAAAGGGAAGCTTTAAAAGTTTCTCAGTTCAAACCAGGCTGTTACTTTAAAAGGGAAGCGTTCTCAGTTCAAACCAGGCTGTTACTTTAAAAGGGAAGCGTTCTCAGTTCAAACCAGGCTGTTACTTTAAAAGGGAAGCGTTCTCAGTTCAAACCAGGCTGTTACTTTAAAAGGGAAGCGTTCTCAGTTCAAACCAGGCTGTTACTTTAAAAGGGAAGCGTTCTCAGTTCAAACCAGGCTGTTACTTTAAAAGGGAAGCGTTCTCAGTTCAAACCAGGCTGTTACTTTAAAAGGGAAGCGTTCTCAGTTCAAACCAGGCTGTTACTTTAAAAGGGAAGCGTTCTCAGTTCAAACCAGGCTGTTACTTTAAAAGGGAAGCGTTCTCAGTTCAAACCAGGCTGTTACTTTAAAAGGGAAGCGTTCTCAGTTCAAACCAGGTTGTTACTTTAAAAGGGAAGCGTTCTCAGTTCAAACCAGGCTGTTACTTTAAAAGGGAAGCGTTCTCAGTTCAAACCAGGCTGTTACTTTAAAAGGGAAGCGTTCTCAGTTCAAACCAGGCTGTTACTTTAAAAGGGAAGCTTTAAAAGTTTCTCAGTTCAAACCAGGCTGTTACTTTAAAAGGGAAGCGTTCTCAGTTCAAACCAGGCTGTTACTTTAAAAGGGAAGCGTTCTCAGTTCAAACCAGGCTGTTACTTTAAAAGGGAAGCGTTCTCAGTTCAAACCAGGCTGTTACTTTAAAAGGGAAGCGTTCTCAGTTCAAACCAGGCTGTTACTTTAAAAGGGAAGCGTTCTCAGTTCAAACCAGGCTGTTACTTTAAAAGGGAAGCGTTCTCAGTTCAAACCAGGCTGTTACTTTAAAAGGGAAGCGTTCTCAGTTCAAACCAGGCTGTTACTTTAAAAGGGAAGCGTTCTCAGTTCAAACCAGGCTGTTACTTTAAAAGGGAAGCGTTCTCAGTTCAATCCAGGCTGTTACTTTAAAAGGGAAGCGTTCTCAGTTCAAACCAGGCTGTTACTTTAAAAGGGAAGCGTTCTCAGTTCAAACCAGGCTGTTACTTTAAAAGGGAAGCGTTCTCAGTTCAAACCAGGCTGTTACTTTCTACCCGCAAAAAAGATAATTAGATTAAACAGACTAATTATGAGGAAACGATCAATTTTGGAAAAAAAGACCGGAAGCGTGCGAAGAAAATTCGAAAATGCCATACGAAGAGATAATTCGTATCACTATCTTTGTCGGATAATACATAGATTTTACCAGTGCGGGTTATGGGGGCAACCAGGCTTAGATGTGAGTGAGCGAGTGTATGTGCATGAAAATTTTGGTTTTGTTTAGGTACAGCGCTGAACGATTCGCCACTTGGACTGGCTGCATACATTCTGGAGAAGTACTCGACATGGACCAACTTGGCGTACAGGGACCTTCTGGACGGAGGGCTTACTGAGTACGGGATACGGTTTATGGTTCTGATATCCTATATGGTAGATGGTAGCTAGTCCGGGCGTGGCATAGTGGTAGTGTGATAGACCATTGTGCGAAGAGTCCCGAGTTCGACTCCCACCCCGGACAGATCCACCCAAACCAAGGGGGTTAAGAAATGTTGGTAGTGCTCATGCACGAATCTGACTCTCCCCACTGCTGCCAATCACACTAGCAGTGATCTAGCAGGCAGCCACTGGTTCTACCAGAATAGGCCTGTCCTGCATCTCAGGGGAGCGCGTACCCTGCCGCGAGGCAGGAACAAGCGTGAGGAAGAAGAATCCTATATGGTAGATCAAGAGGCTTAAAAAAGATCAGACATAATTGCCAATTGTGCTCTGGAGTGGGTGAAAAAAGCGCTCTTGGCTCCATAGTTTTTGTAATGCCACAAAGGAAGTTCATAAGAGGCATAATAGCAATGTTTGTGACTATTGTGCGAAAGATTTAAAATTCGATTCCCATACCGAACAGATCCACCCAAACCAAGAGGGCTAAGAAATAACCAAGGGGCTTTGCACGAATCCGACTCTCCCCAATTCCGCTACTAACACTAGCAGTAACTTAGTGGGCAGCCAATGGTTCTACCAGGATAAGTGTGTTTGGCATCTCAAGGAAGCGCGTACCGTGCCGCAAACCGGGAACAAGCGGGAGGAACATTATTATTATCTTTTGTTTTATGTCTTAGTCACATTAGCATAACATTATTTCATGATGCATTCAAAAGGTCAGCAGCAAGAAAACTTACATATACCGGTGACACAGAATATAAGGATGTGTTATACAACGGCATGGTTGGAGTAAGGTTTCCTTAGTAAGGCGAGACGTATATTCTGTTCAATGTGGAGCGATTGTTCGCGCTTGGACTCTACCGTAGAAGTATGAATTGGTTGGTAGATCGTGCTGAATGGTTCTTCAACACATCTTATCTCTTACTATCTCATTCTTGAGACCTTTCTCTGTTTTTCTCTAATCCTCTCTCATTCTCCCTCGATCTCCAGCTATTTTTTCTCTCTCAGTGTCTTTCTAGTTTTGCCCTTTTCTCTTTGTCTATATTCCCTCTTTCTAAGTATATATTTTCATTATCGTCTCATGGAGTACTTCATCTCGGTGTGTTCTACAGGAAGTTCACGCTGGATGAGCTCCTGACACAGGTGACCATCTACTGGACACAAGGAAACATCGTGTCCTCTCAGAGATTCTACAAAGAATTCTTCTTGGAAGAAGCTCAGAATCAACTCAACAGGTCACTCATTCTCGTTTTCTCCCCAGTTCGCGTACCAAAATAGAATAAAAATATTTCAGAAAACACATCTCTGATAATGGACGTAACTCGGTTTTTGTTGCTTATTGAAATTAAAATTTCTTTATCACGATAGGATAGCTTGTTAGGCCACCACTTTCATGAAATTATAATGGAATATAGAAGGGAATGGATTGAATGGAATAGAGAAATGTTTGTAATAGGAATTATCATGTTGAAGTTTCTCTCCTAATTCTCTTACCTATCTCTATCTCTCCCTCTGTCATTTTATGTTTTTTCTTACTTTCTTTGTCTCTCTCTTTCCCTCTCTTCAACGATTGCCAGCTCTGATGCTTTATCGTAACTTCCAATTCTTAGGCAGTACGTGATCGTTCCGACAGGCCACGCCCATTTTGCGAACGATTTCGCAGACTCAACCCCGTCAATGATCACAAAGGAATTCTTTAACCTCACCTCCCGATTCGCCTTCCCTGACGGCGGTCACTTCGCCGCGCTGGAGCAGCCGAAGTTCCTCGCGCAACATCTCTTCAACTTTGTCTTAGAACTCGAGAACAACTATTTCCCATGAATTGTTCGAACGTGTAGCCCAAAATTTTTGCTTCTTTCTCTACACTTTTTTCTTAGTTCTCAAAATTTCGAGAATACTTTTCTCACTTCTCGTCGCCAGTTGGTTTGATCGTTATCATCATCACATTCAGTCCGTCACTCTTGATTTGAATGATAGTTCGTGTGATCGAGTGGTATTTTGTCTAGGATTTTATCAGACCGCATGTGGATCATATATATGGGTCATCGTAATCAAATTTTATATAATTACTCTTTTATTATTATATAATTTGGGACTTCCGTAGGTTTTGCTTCGAACTGGTCGCTTCTCGTTGACCGGTTATGGTTGATTTATATTACAGGTTGATTGGTGAATATTTAACATTTTTGTGATGTTTTTAGTCGTTGCTAAGCTAAATTAAGTTTTTTCTCTTTTCAGTTGAAATTTTGCTGAATGCGAATGGTTTTTAAATGCTTGATTCAATTACTCTTATTGTATTTTGAGTATTTCAAAGAAAAAAATGCAAACGGTGCAGAGAGCGAATTAGGTTATTTTTGGTTTCGTAAAAAAAGAACAAGAAATGGTGTATTGACGGGAGGAATAATATAATATATAGTATCAGCTGTATCAACTTGAAAATTTAATAACCTTATAACGATAGTTAACAACTAAAGCTCTATGACTACTCAAAAGTTTTCATAGTTTAACAATGATATGTATAATACATTTATTCTTGAATCGTTGTTTTTAACTCGCACCCAACTCCAAAATAGACAATATCAAAGTAAATGATTCAGACCGGAATTTTGATGAAGAATTCGGCTTGCCCGAGGAACCGTCAACTTTTACAAATATTTTGTTGACATGCACGCTTTCGATCTATACAGGTTTATTGATGAACTGCCACCAAGTATAATTTCCAGGCACGAAACGCTTGCTTTTCATATTCCGTAACGGAGTGTGCAAAAAACCTATCTTTCTACGGTGTCAACACATCATATAAAACCGAATCCCTTTATTTTGATGACTCCGTAATTATAAGCAAGTTGAGATTTTTTTAAAAAGAAGGTGGTGTTTGTTTATGATCGGAAATGCAGTCAACAAAGCTGAGTTACGATCATTTTCAAGCTTTTGTGAATGAGAACAAAAAACATACAGAGAAGAATAACTAACAAGTTTGTATTAGCTAATGTTCCCAATTTTTTCCAATTGCAAGGAAAATTGGCTCATTTAAGAAGAAAAATACAATATGAATTGTAAATATTAGAATATCGAAGGGAAAACAACAACGTGGATCGAATAACCAAGTCACAGGAACATCGTTGTCGCAATGTGTCATAGTGAGTTCCAAGTGAATGACCGACCGACTGACTCAGTGCCTGCAGATCCGCATTTTCAAACAATGCAAAACATGGTTTTCTTTTTGAAGAAAAAAAAAGATTCTGAAAAATAGTCCCTTTTTATACTAAATGAACATTTCACGCACTTATTGTTTATCTCACAGATTTTATGTGATTGGCTGACCGTTCATCTTGAATGGGATTTTAAATAATTAAATTAGAACAAATTGTGAGGGACTGCGGTGTTTGTCGGAGGATGAACAGCCGAGGAGGCTGCAGGCAAGTCCAAGCAAATGCAGACGAGTTCGTGCATCTGCAGACAGGTCCAAGCAGCAGCAGGCGAGATCAAGAAGTGGCAGACAGATTCAAGCAGCTGCAAGCGAGATCAAGCAGTTGCGGACGAGCTCAAGCAGCTGCGAGTGAGATCAAGCAGCTGCAGGCGAGTTCTAGTAGTTGCAGATAAGTTCAAGCAGCTGTAGAGCGATCCTCCGTCTCTGGCTACAACGGCCTGGTCGCCTGTCTAGTCATTGAGAGTATCCTTCTGGAAATATCTTATGCCCTAGCTGATTCGTTTAGTTACGGAGTTCGTCAATGTCGTTCACTTTACGTTAGTTTTCCGGTATTTCGCTGCGAACCGATGTGGAAAAAAATCTCAACATCTATTTTAAACACTGAACAAAAAATTAAAATCGTTCCCTCCAAAGCAGTTCAAAAGAAGGAGAAGAAACACGGTTCATTTTCGATAGATTCAAAACTTCAGATAAAAGTGTTAAGTTATGAAATGCAGATTAGTCAGCCCAAAAGTATCCATCGAGAGATCTTTCAGCACACTTTTTCTATGAGAATAACAGCAAGGTTCATGTACGTAGCATAAATATGAATAAGTACCATCAAGTAATCTTTTTTACCTGTCCTCAATTGAAAAAATTGTTTTTTTTTAAACCGCCGTTTTTTTATATATCTGGCTTTCTATCCCGACTGTAGTACAAAGTTTTAATTAAAATCATCCTTGTTGGAACGGTTATCCTAGACCTCTGCTTCAAGTTATCCTAGACTGCATTCTTTGCCCTCCTGCTCCGCTTCAATTGACAGTCTCTGCTTCAAGTTATCCTAGACTGCATTCTTTGCCCTCCTGCTCCCCTTCAATTGACAGTCTCTGCTTCAAGTTATCCTAGACTGCATTCTTTGCCCTCCTGCACCGCTTCAATTGACAGCCTCTGCTTCAAGTTATCCTAGACTGCATTCTTTGCCCTCCTGCTCCGCTTCAATTGACAGTCTCTGCTTCAAGTTATCCTAGACTGCATTCTTTGCCCTCCTGCTCCGCTTCAATTGACAGTCTCTGCTTCAAGTTATCCTAGACTGCATTCTTTGCCCTCCTGCTCCGCTTCAATTCGCACTTAGAATGAAGAACTCGAATTGTATGTCTACCTAGATAAAAGGTTGTTCCGAAGGCAATCTCGAACTTTTAATCTTGCAAGCTCAAGAAGTGAATGCGTCGTGAACTCCACAATTTAGGACTAAGACAGAATGGAAAATGATGAATCTCCAAATTTTTGCTACTAAGTTTACAAGAATGACGCCCGGTTGAGATGAACATTTAGTGAACTAGCAATGATCCTGTAAAAACTACAAAACACTTGTTTGGCTGGCACCGCGTTTGCAATCCCGAACAGAGCTATGTTTCAACAAGATTGTCATCATAGGCTTACTGCTGCTATTCACACTAGCAGTGGTCCAGCGAGCAACCACTGGTTCAACTAGGATAGGTCTTCAATTTCTAAGTTACACAGTTTAAAGGCAGTGATGCCTGTTCAAGATGACAAATGATTGAACTATCGCACAGAAAAAAGCTAGTCCGCCGGGCGGGATCAAACCCAGACCATCTCGACTCAAACCGGGAGCGCGTGTTACCATTACACCACGGGGACACATTGCTATTTCGTGCGATAGTGTTATATCAAAGGCTCATATGCCTTGTTCTCTTAGTCACGCATGCTTATCAAGCGATTGCGTCATGAATGGAGCGTAACTCCAGAGTTCACGATTAAGACAGAAGTGAGATGGAAGATGGATGATAAATCTTCGAATTCTAAGTTACACAGTTTAAAGGCAGTGACGCCTGGTTAAGATGACAAATGATTGAACTATCGCACAGAAAAAAGCTAGTCCGCCGGGCGGGATCGAACCCAGACCATCTCGACTCAAACCGGGAGCGCGTGTTACCATTACACCACGGGGACACATTGCTATTCCGTGCGATAGTGTTATATGAAAGGCTCATATGCCTTGTTCTCTTAGTCACGCATGCTATAGGATAGGTCTGTAAAGCATCTCAGGGGAGCGCGTACCCTGCCACGAGGCGGGAACATGCGCGACGAAGATTATTATTATTGTCATCATTATTATTCTTGTATGTGTTTGTTTATTACATGCCATGATATTGTCTCTGGTACTATTCCGGGTGCTGAATTTTAGCAATCTTCAAAGATTTCCCTCAGGAGTGCCTTAATAGTCGGGCGAATTCACGAATATTCTCGTTTTTATCACTCATTTTACAGGTGCCTTTCGGTCTTTCAATTGTGCCCTTGAACTTCTCCATCCATTCCGGAAAAGATTAATTCACAGTCGGATATGCTTAAAACTAAAATAATTTCTCGAAAGTAGTGTTTGTTCTGCGTGTTAAAATAACCTGGACTTGTATAAAAAAAAACAGCTTTTGTAATTTTCATGTAATTAAATGTTCTGCGTGTTTAAACAAATTTCATGTGAAAATGAATTGAAAACCTTGCAAAAGCAACACAACACGAAAAAATACAAAACTAAAAAGTTTTTTGGGAAAAAAACCCAACAAACAGCGTGCTTTCTCTTCATAGAATTTCAAAGTATATTCAGCATACTTTCATTGTATAGACAGCAGAATTTAAATTTATTAATAGTCATACTTTCAAAGTATGAAAAGTGATACTTGTTTGCGGTATGATTTGGAATACTTTTAAAGTATTCCGTGCCATTTTCATACTTTCGAAAGTATCACTATTCATACTCTTTATTTGTGTGTCTGAGAGATGATTGTGTTCGATCTCGACCGTTGAACTAGTTTTTTGGGAATAATTAGGAATTTGAACCAGGCGTGAATGTTTTTAACTGTGTTACTGAAAAATTAAAGTCGTTAACTCGCACAACGAGTTGGTGATAAGAGAACGAATTGAAGGATAGCCTCTGATAAGAGGCATTTGCTTGACAGTCTTATTTATGTCAGTCTAACGCTTCTAATTTCCCAACAAATACTACTTCGAGTATAAATAAGTCTTTATCAGTTTACAATGTTAATACATTTTTTTTTATTTAATAAATTCTTTTATCGATTTCCCACTACTGCCAGGTTTCAATCGCGTAAGTAAGGCTTCGTTTGCTTGTTATGATAAACTCATGATGATTCGTTAATAATTATCAGCTAACATCGGAAAAATCATAACATGATATTGCGAAACTTGAATGAATACCGAGTCATACGGCCAAGTCATTTCAAGAGTGGTGCGCAGCGTCTCTCTTGGCATTCATTTTGAATGAGGAATGGCCGGCATCGTCACCCGATTTCAATCATCTAGACTACGCGATTTGAGGGCAATAGAAAACAAAGTATGTGCTTCTCTTTCTTACCTTAACTTGGAAACTTTCAAAACAGACCTGAAGAAACCGTCATCGGTGAATACACTGAGAAACTAAGAGAACGGGCTGCTTGATTCTAGTGAAATTGATACACTACTACCCAATTTAAAGTTGTGAGTTTGTGCTCGATTGCTACGCGTATAACCGGAATCCAGGTAAAAGCATTTGTCGTTATATGTATATACGCCACGCCCCACCCGATGCGTGCTATGATATGTCTAAGGTAGAACGAATTCTACAACACGAAAGTGAGCCTTCACGAAAGTCATTTCATCATAAGATCACCTTCCTTAGTAATTGGAGATATTTTTTAACGTGCGTGTTAAGAGCTCAGTCGACTGATTCATTATATCAGCAGATTTTTATTTCGCAGGTTAGGTCTTCTAAGATCATTCCGGTGTTAGAAACAGGAAGAATTGAGAATTTTTTTTATTGAGTTTGTAGGTGATAATGGCATGTTATTCTTCAGGTAAATCTAGATTCTTGTAATTGCAAGCAGCAATTAGCGGGAGCATTTGAATGGGACATAATGTTTAGAAAAAAGGGTTTGAACATAATAAACAAGTGAGAAAACAATCATTAAATCAAAAAAGGGATTCCGACTTGTGCTGAACTTCGTCGAAAGTCAAATAATTATACAATCACTTTTTCTTCTCTCTTTTTCGAAATCCTAATTCTCTCTTATCTCGATAAAAAAACACTGATGATGTGATGGGGAAAATTTAACGTTTCGCGTTTGCAACTCAGTGGTTATGCATCTCTTACTACGCTTATCAGCGCCATATTCAAGAGAAAATTAAAAGAAAAAGTATTCAAGATAAGCATAGACTTTTTATCGTGCGCCCTGATTCTATGTTCTCAATTAGAGCTCATGGTCCTCATTAACACACTACGACTGCAATAATTCTTGGTAAAGCTCAACATGATTAATTCACCATCAGGATGAAACATTTTCCACCGAAAAGGAGCTCACTCAAAATTATGCTTATCGATGATAACTCCATTTTTATCGTTTAAGACAAAAGACTGATGGAAGACCCATTTCTCTAACGTGCTCCTTGTCCAAAGTTTTCGAAAAAATTCTAGCGAATTTCTTAAACATGTGTATTGAGAATAATGATCTACTGTCCCAATTCCAATGCGGGTTTCGATCTAAACGTTTAACCATAACCTCACTCGCTGAATCACATTCTTTCATGATAAACCATCTAATTCAACGATCTCCCGTCGACGTTATATTTCTCGACATTTCCAAGGCTTTCGATTGCGTTGATCATAGATTTTTTTTACATATAAAGGGTATCAGCGAGTCCATTGTTAAGTTGATTACTGGCTTTTTTAGACAATCGCAAACAATCTGTATCTCTAAATGGCGTTTATTCTCACCCCGCAGTAGTATCCAGTGGAGTTCGTCAAGGCTCTTCTATTGGCCCTTTATTGTTTCTGCTATGATAGACGATATTTAAAAAAATTATTCCTGCGACGATTCGATATAGCATTTTTGCCGACGATCTTAAGTTGTTTGCCGAAGTCCCATCACGTCACAGTGACTTGCAGTTAGCCATAAACAACATTTGCGACTGGTGTATAGAATGGAACTTAACTCTGTCTCCTACTAAATGTACTGTTTTGCACCTTGGTAAAAAACCTGTAAACACCTTGGTAAACAATCCTGAGCAAATCTTCTTCTGTTAAAGATTCAGGTATAACGATTGATGTTAATATGAGCTACAAGCCTCATATAGAGATTGTTTGCAAAATAGCTTCTTATTTAGCTAATATGATCCTCAGAGCATTTAAATCGAAATCCCATTCTCTCCTCATGCAGTCATTCAATGTTTATGTTCGTCCGATACTCGAGTTTGGTACGGAAATTTGGTCATCTGTCTCCAAACAACTAGTCAATGATATTGAATATGTGCAGCGTAATTACATTAGAAGAGTTTTCTAAAGATGTGGCCTTGGTAATGCTTCCTACCCCGAAAGATTGAAATTTCTTGGTACTGAATCGCTTGAACTCCGTCGCACTATAAGAGATCTATGTTTTCTTCCCAACAGACTTCATTCAAACTTATGCATATACACTTCTTTGTATACACTTAATCCTCATCAGCACAATACACGGCATGGTCACCAATTGAACATTAGACTCCCCGTTCTCTATCCTGCTAGATTGTCTACTTTTGTATCCAGATCAATTTCTATATGGTAATGTCTTCCCAGTGAAATGTCTCCCGTACCCTGCCGTACCCTGCCGCGAGGCGGGAACAAGCGCGAGGAAGAAGAAGAAGAAGAATGTCTTCCCAGTGAAGTCAATTCATTGCAAAGCTCTGCTCTATTTAAAGAAAAAATTGAACGTATCGATACTTAAATACTTAGCATAAATTCCTTGGTTTATCTGTAGCTTTTTAACAATAGAACATTTGTTTCCATCTTTCTTTTTTATAACTAGATCAGTGTTTAGGTGATGTTCCTTACTGTTCGATTATATATCATAGTCCATGCTCTAATTTGCTTTATTAACTTCGTGTTATTGTTTATAATGTTGCGTGGAACAACAAATGAAATGAAAGACGGATCCTTTTTTGGGTGATACTTAATTCATTTATGCTGTCATTATTGCTCTTACAAGTCTTGGCTTGTTATATTTTGAAGATTATACTTCTTTCAGTCAGTGAGGACAACCAGGAAATATTATATTAATTCTAGTTTATTTATCATTATATTGGTTCATGCTTTACTGTGCAATGATTCTAGTTAGGGCTAAACATGACTAAACTACAGAACAGATGGCAAGTTATTATACGCAAAGTTCATTTATACTTATTCCTATCTATGTCA
Source organism: Allodiplogaster pararmata (assembly GCA_964056735.1). Lineage (NCBI taxonomy): Eukaryota > Metazoa > Nematoda > Chromadorea > Rhabditida > Diplogasteridae > Allodiplogaster > Allodiplogaster pararmata. The sequence continues at coordinate 39,770,036 of OZ057406.1, read as the reverse complement.
TGTTTTTTATAATAAAAAAAAACTTAGATAATCAATGGCATTCATGGGAGAGTTAGGCGATCGGTAACAGGAAACAAGTCGAAGAGAATCATTTGGAAAGATGTCAATAGTTATGCATTCAATTGAGTCTTGAGAAAATGAGGATACACTGACCGGAGAAAGTTTATGTTGCCGGCAAACGTCTCGCGTCGAAGAGAGTTGGCTATGGAGAGCCGCTCTCTCCCTCTCTCTCTCCTCTCTCTTTATATTTTTTAAATACATCTCTTCTTCTTTCCTTCACAATAGTCTCAGAAATGAGGCTACTTCTTTTGGTTTTATCCAGAGATCTTCCAACGTGAGTCTTGTTGGACGTCTAGCGCATTTGAAGAGATGGGCCACGTCGTGAGGTCCATTGAGACAGTCTGGGCAGTAGTCAGGTATCGAGTCATCGATCCAGTGTAAGTAGTGGTTGGTGTACCTGCTGTAGCCTGAGCGGAGTTGGCTCAGCGTGCAGCGGGCGTTTCTGGAGAGGTCCACTTCTTCTTCATTTATGTCCGGTGGTGGTCGGCCGCCCAGTATGACTGGAGCGCCTTCAGTACATTGTTACGTTGCGACATTCGGCCTGCTATGTCTTTCGCATGATGACTGAATATGAACATAGAATCATATGTAACTCCAAGGATTTTGGCGGTATTCACGGTGGGTACGCTCTGACCTCCGATCGAGACATCTAGGATAGTCTTGTACTCTTTGCTGTAAGGTGTGAAGAGTAGAAGCTGGCTTTTGGCAGGAGAAATGGATAGTCCACGATCGTGGATGAACTTTTCGATGTGTGGGAGACCGGATCGTATGTGTAGCGAGGCAGTGGAAATGCTCGGATCTGACGCCCATAGCGTTATATCATCAGCATAAGAGACGATTTTGATGTTTGGATCGTTGTTCGGAAGATCGCTTAGATATAAATTGAAAAAAAGCGGTGAGAGTGCGCTGCCTTGAGGGACTCCGCTTCTGATCAGGGATGAGCTTGAGAGGACGTCGCGAAAGGATGTACGGCTCGTTCGTCCTCTGAGGTACGATGCTAGCCATTTCTTTGCGAAGTTTGGGGCGTCGGTTTGTAGGACGAGATCTATGAGTACCGCTATGTCTATGCTGTCGAAGGCCTTTGACATGTCGATTGCCAACATCACTGTACGTTTAGCTGGTCTCTTCGCGTTAAAACCTGCAGCTACGTCTTTTGAAAGAGTGAGGAGGGCAGAGGTGGTGGATCTTCCTGTGGTGAATCCATGCTGGTGCTCAGCTACTCTTACGTACGGCTTGAGTTCTTCCAATAGAAGTCGTTCTATGATTTTCGCCATCGGTGAGAGTAAGGAGATCGGTCGGTATCCTAGTCCATCCGTTGCCTCTTTTCCTGCTTTCAGGAGTGGGAGAATGACTGAAGATTTACAATTCATGGGAATTCTGCCAGAGCTGAGGGAGTCGTTGATGAGCTTTGTGAGGGCGGCTATACCTCTGTTCCCGAGATAATGGAAGAGTATTGGAGCGAGTCCGTCTGGTCCGAGGGCTGTTGATTTCTTTGTCTTCTTAATAGCTGATTTCACTGCGGCCTCTGAGTACTCGACAAAATCTTTAGCGTGGATGTTGTGAACTTTCTTCATGGTTTTCCGATTTTCCTTTTTTGTTTTGTAGTCGACTTGGCGTGTGAAGCGTTTGTTGAACTGGTTCGCGATTTCGAAGGAGGATGTGAGGGGTCCTTTCCCGAAGTCGATGGCGCAGTTTGGTGGGGGACGTCCTTTATCATTCAACATCTTGATCGTTTTCCACAGTTTCTTGCTGTCTAGTTTGGGATCAAAGGTCTCCATGAAGTTTCTCCAGATGTCCCTTTTGTTTCTGTCCGTGGCTCGTCTGATGTTCATGTTGAGGGTGCTGATGTCTTGGCTTGATGGGTCTGATTCTCGTAAAGCGTCTCGTTTGGTCATCCAATCTCGGAATTCTGGTGTTAAGGCAACGTTTCTCTTCTTGATGCGACCGCGTGGGATTGAGCTGGCGGCTGCAGATAATAGGATCTTCCGGAAGAAGGGCTCAGCTTGGGCGGCGGGGAGGTCGGGAAGAGGTGTCGTGGATAACTTTTCTTCGACGAGCTGTTCAAAGATTTTCCAGTTCGCTTTTCCGAAGTTGGTGAAGGAGACTTTCCTGTGCGTACGGATGTAGTTGGAACCCTCAAGGACGATTACGATGGGTAGATGGTCGTAGCTTCCAGATGGTATTGTTTTCCATGAGACTTGAGAAAGTAAGTCCAGCGAACAAATGGAGATGTCTGGAGAAGATGGTCTTCCGTTGACTGGTACTCTGGTAGGCGTGTCACGGTTTACTGCGGCGTGTTCTGAAGCATCGATCGTTTCTGCGATGTGAGAGCCTCTGCTGTCTGAAGATTTGGAGAACCATGCGGCATCATGAGCGTTAAGATCACCGAGTATGATGGATTTCTCGCGATTGTGTAAGAACGGAGTGAGGTCGGGCGTGTAACCAGTGGTGCAAGAGCTCGTCGGTAGTATGTATATGTTGGTAACATCGAGCGACTTCCCATCGGCATCGAATATGCGGACGGTGAGAGATTCCAAATGTGTGTCGGTCGGAGAGGGCATTACAGTGTAGGATAGCGATTCGCTGATTCTTCTCACGATCTTTTCTTACGATAGTGTATCCAGGAATTTGTGGACATTTGGAACGGTTCGTGCCGTATAGTAGAAAGTAAACTTCCCCTTTCAATTTCTCTGCTGCTACAAACTCGCACTGAGCTCCAATATTCTGCGCCTCCAGCAACCTGGAACGGCTCGCACCTCAAAATATGACGCTCGTTGTTTGTATTTCGAGTCCTTAATCCAATATTATTTGTCAACAAGAAGCACAAGCATCTTCTTCTCAACATAATTTTCGACTGTAGTCTCAATGATTCAGCGCTTCTAAAACAATCGAATCAAATGTTTCGTTTCTTTTCAAAACGCGATTGTGACATAAAATTTTCAGACCCTTTCAGATGCACATCAAAAAGATGGCGTCACGACATCCTGAGCTGTTTATCTTCGCCCTCTTCTTTGTGTTTTTGGTATTTTTGTATCGCCTTCAACCGACAGGCTACAACTTCAAGTAAGCTTTCATGAATAAAAAAAAAGTTGTTTCGATTTTTTAGTGACTGACGAAAATTCCTTTTTAGAATTTAAAATCCTATGTAATTGAGTGTTATGAATACCGAGGAAAAAGTTATAGTATTTAAGTTTAAATTAGGCGTAGTCAAATTTCTTTTAGGAATTCAAAACAAAAATTGATAGAAACTTCTAGAGTAAGGGAGATGATAATGATTAGTTGACTTTTTCTATGTTTCATTTATTGAGATACCCAGCAAGGCGATGTTTGAGAACTTTGATGATTAAAAGTTTTATAACTTTGCGATATCCGTTTTCTGGAAGAAAAGTTTATTAAGATAGCATTTTGCTACTAAAAAAAGAATTTTTTGGAAGCGGAGGGTTTAAGTCATTTGGAGTTCCTACCAAGCAAATAAAACGAATGGTTTCTAATTTCATTTCATTTTCATTTCTTTATTCCAAGCACATGAGATATCATGAAAAAACAAACAAGAACAAAGTTAAATGCATGGACTTTCTTCTAAGTGGCGGTGTTTAGGGGTTGCGGTATAGATGAAAAAGGGGGGAGGGTGATATACTTAAAATCGACAATTATATTAGTCATGAACGAAAGGTTTAGGTAATATCTTTTCAGTAGGCAGAGATAATAAGTGTTTTTTGAAACTAGCAGTATTAGGTGTACTGACGATCTCAAAAGGTAATGAATTCCATACTGATAGCTGGCGAGAAACACATGTAGAAATAGAACATTTGCTAATATTATGAGGTGTTTTTAGCCTGAGCTCATGAGAATGGCGAGAAAATCTCTGTACTGCGGACAATTGAAACAAGTTCATAGTTTCAAGTTCACATTTTTTCTGGACACATTTATGAATAAATAATAGGTCAGATATAGCACGACGATATTCAAGAGTTTCTAGGCCTAACATGGAGATTCTTTGTGAATAGGGAAGTCTGGAATGGCCAGATCTTGCTAGGATTCTTCTCGTAAACGAACGCTGAACTTTTTCAATAGATTTTACTAAGCCGGGGGATGAGGGATTCCATAACTCACTAGCGTATTCAAGAACAGGTCTGACATAAATTTTAAAAGCTGAAGTTAAAAGAGGCGGACATGGTGACTTGAAGGCTTTTAACATCATGTTAACAAGAGCAGAGCCTTTTTTACATTTGTTTTCAACATGATTACGATAGGAGAAACGATCACATATGATTACACCAAGATCTTTGGCAACTCTACCAACTACTAGAGGTTGACTGTTCATGTAATAGACGCTGCGAGAATTGGATGATCCGAGATGAAGTACATTACACTTAGATATGGATAGGGACAAATTCCACTCTAGGCACCAATCGGTTATACGATTCAAAGCTAGTTGGATATAATTACAAGAGGTAGTGCGTCCCATTATCTTTATATCATCGGCGAATAAGCAGAATTTGATAGAATCGGGGATAGCTTCTTGAACAGAGTCGATGTACATACAACAAGAATAACAACGGGCCTAAAGATGATCCTTGAGGTATACCTGATATTACGGGAATTGGGTCAGATAGACTATTATCGATCATAACTGTTTGTGAGCGGCCAAGAAGATAATCAGTTAACCATTTAACGATTGGAGAAGAGATACCAAAAGATGCTATCCTATTTAGAAGTAATCTATGATCAACAGAATCAAATGCTTTACTGATATCAAGGAATATTATATCGATAGGGATGCTTTGGGATAACGAGTCAACAATGAACGAATGAGATTCAACTAAAGACTTCACAGTAGACCTCCTAGCTCTAAAACCAGCCTGGTAGGGCGATAAAAGGTTCTCTTTTTCTAAATAGCAAGATACTTCCTTAACAATAATTTTCTCCATAACTTTTGATAAGGAACAGCATAGAGAAATAGGTCTGTAATTGGTAACTAGATTCCGGGAATTGCTCTTGTGTACTGGTTTTACTATAGATCTCTTCCATAGTAGGGGAACAGAGCCAGTAAGAAGGAGAATTATTAAATAGGATACATAATGGTTTAATCAGGGCAAAGCGACATTTCTTCAATACAATATTAGGAATAGAATCAGGGGACGTGTTACACTTAGATTCAAGAGAAGATAATGCTCGTATTACCATATCTTCGGTTATATAATCGAAATTGAACGGCTCAGTAACGATTGGTAATTTAATTTCAGGCAATGGACATTGAAGAGGTACAGAAAATACGGACGAGAAATAGCGAGAGAACTCATCAGCTTTCTCTGATGGGGAAATTTTTAATTTAAATCACTATCGATCAAAGCGGGAATAGCATTATTGGCTGTACTCAAACGGCTCCTACAAGCCGCGAAAAATGATTTCTGATTACCTCATAATATCAGTTGAGATTCTCTTTTAATTACGAATTCTTTCAGCTTTTGATCAAACTCGGAAGTTTTTCTAATACAGTAATCCGAAAACGGGGCATTTCGAGAAATTCGTTGTAATTTATCTTACGTAGATTTGAAGGATAGCGGGATAAATCGTCTCTAGGATCTACAGTTGGGACAAACTTATCAATTAGAGAGTTAATGAAAGAGACAAGATAGTTATTAGCTGATTCGACATTTAACAAGCCAAATATTTGAGTCCAATCTTGCATAGCTATTAATTATTTGCGGTGTTTAAGGTGTGAATGCAACAAAATCTTTTTAATCAAAAAACAAAACTTTTTTATTCGTTGAAAAACTACGCGTTGCGTGTATGTTGAATATAATCTGTGCAAGGAATAAAGAATGAATGAATGAATGTAATTGACACCATATCAATTTTACCAAAACATACTTCAGCGATGAATCATGAAACAATTCTTGGTACATTCCAGCTCAAGTAAAGAGAAACGATCTTTGAAAACTTTGATGATCTTTCGAATAAATGTTTAAAAAAATTTTTGAAGGCAATACTCAGTCACCCATTCAACTATTCATCTCACTCGTAAATTGGTTCTCGTTTGATGCTGATGATAGTTGATAACAATTAACAGACAAGTTTAGGAAATTTTCGGTGGGTATGCTAAATATTTGACAAATAAACAAATAATTATAGAACAGGTTTTATAGATTCTCAGACTGATTGAAAACCTTTTAGTTCAGAATGGATCTCGTGGAGTCGCAATTGCCCTTGCGTCCTCGGCTACAAAACGAGGCGAGTATTCCAATTTCTGAAAGAAATACTGGTTTTTGTCTAAAATTGCTAGTTCCAAAGTATTTATAAAAATTTTCATAAATCAAATATCGAAAGAAGGATAGAACGCGCAGCTACTATTAAGTGTTCAGAAGGAATTTTCCTGTTTTTCTAATAAAGATCTTGCTGAGCAGAACAGTGAAAGACTACTCTACGGTTACTTCTTCGCTTTGATGAACGGTGGAGGACTCGGAAACTCTCTCTTCGAGGTTCTCTCCGCCATTGGAATCGCGAGGAGACTCAACAGGTTGCAAAAAAAATTGCGAGAAGTTAGCGAAGAGTTTGTGAGAAAAATCTCTGTACAAAAGCGGAAATTAAGTCCTATTCACAAAACTTCAGGGCCTGAATGTTTTACAGACCATGAACTTGCGGAAAAAAATTCGAGCATTTTTTCGAGTCATTTTTTCGAAAAAAACTCGAAAAGTAAAAAAAAAGAATTAAAGGTATTTTTGTCTTGAAACCTTTTGAAGTGTTATTCTAGAGTAAAAGCTCTTTGGTGACGTAGCAGTTTTTGTCGGCGAGCCTTTGTTTCATCTTTTAAAAGACTTTTTATCTTTAAAACCATAAGGGGAAACCCTCATATCTAAGAAAGTTTTTGTTATCTTGAAAATTTTTAATTCTAAAATCTAGAGTGATCGCATGTTTTTTTAGACTAACAAGGAGATGAAAAAAACATTTACTAGAGCATAGAGCTCAAAAAAGTTATACTTACCTGCCCTTATTGCTGCCCTTATTTTGGCAAGTTTGTTGAATATTTGAACAAGTCCCAAAAATAAACATCGAAACATAAATTTTTTGAATATGAAATTTGTTTCATAAGCTGTTTAAACATTTTGAATTTCAAAATTTACTCTAAAACTACGGTATACACAACAAACCGAAGTCTTTCAATAATGTGTCTCCTTTGAATTAGAAAAAGGTCTTTAATACTCGCATTCAATTACTCTTTACTGACAGTCCAGTTGTTCTTTGAAAAAAGTATTTTTTGGAAAAGACGTGAGAAAAGCATTGAAAACAATGGAGAGAAAAAAACGTTAAAACTGTGTATTATATTAAGAAATATGTAGCATATGAACCATCCTGTTCCATTGTAAAATTTCAAATTTCTTAATAAAACGAATTAAAGCTCTTCAAAAATTTTTTTCGATTTACGGCGAATGAAAAATTTTTTTTTTCTTCAAAGTATGTCGAAAAATTAGAAAAATCGGAATTCGAAAACGAAAAAATCATCCCTGGTACAGACTATGGATAAGCAAACAAAGTTAAAATAAATTATTCATAGGCCAATAAGAGCCTATGATAGATTTCTTGGGGCTATCGCGACTTACTGGAGAAAAAAAACATAAATACAACTCTTTAGAGGATTCTCGACGAAGAAGAATTCAGCTCACAGTCTGTCATTCGAACTTTATATCAAAAGGAAATAATGCATATTATTTATGCATTTTACATATGTTGAACAGGGCCGGTTTTTTTTTGTTTTTGGTTTTTTCGACAATTTTCGAAAAAATTTTTTTTCGAAAATTTGAAAAACAAATTAGTCGAAAACAAACTTTTTTCGAAAACTCGAAAAACAATATAGTCGAAAAAACTTTTTTCGAAAATTCGAAAAAAAAGTTCCAACAAATGTTTTTTTCGAGGTGTCGAAAAAATTTTCGAGAGCAAACCTAAAAAACCGAAAAAAGGCCGAAAATAGAATTTTTGCGGTGGTTTTTTTGTTGGTTTTTTTGTTTTTTTTTTGTTTTTTGTTGTTTTTTTTGGTTTTTAATTTTTTTTGGTTTTTAAAATCGAAAAAAAAATTCGAAAATTTTTTTTCTGGTTTTCGAAATCGGAAAAAAAGTCGAAAAATTTTTTTTGGTTTTTAAAATCGAAAAAAAAGTTCGAAAAATTTTTTTGGTTTTCAAATTCGAAAAAAAAAGTCGAAAAAAGTTTTTTGGTTTTCAAAATCTAAAAAAAGTCGAAAAATTTTTTTTGGTTTTTAAAATCGAAAAAAAAAATCGAAAAATTTTTTTGGTTTTCAAATTCGAAAAAAAAAAGTCGAAAAAAGTTTTTTGGTTTTCAAAATCAAAAAAAAAAGTTCGAAAAAAATTTTTTTTGGGTTTTTTTTTCGCCCAGCCCTGATGTTGAAGCATCACCCATTAGGTTGTTAGATGCTTTTTTAAAAAAAACTTTTTCATCAACTCGATCTTTCAGAACACTAGCATTCGACCCGGCTGATACAGATTTGAGCGCACATCTAAACGAATTTCTTGCCAGTTTCCCTCATCTTCTCGAAGGATGCATCTATCGCGCCATGGTAAGTGTCCTTGTTATTTCAACGAGCAAGCCAAAAAAACCTCTGCCCACAACGTCTGTAATTCTATCGAATTTGTGTTATCCTGCGTTCATTTTTGACCAAAATCTTTGGCTACTCCAGCCTTCTCTGACTTGTAAAGAAAACATCTCTCACTCTCGTTATGTCTCTGTCTTACTGATCAGTGTTGTCTCTCGCTCTCTTTTTCTCTCTGTCTAACTGTTCAGTGTTGTCTCTCGCTGTTCTCTCTCGTGATAGACATACAATTGATTGAAGGGCTTGGACCGCAGCCCTCTGAGCTAAGCCCTCTCCTTGTACATGTCTCACGCACACGCTCTCTCTTCTTCCTCTCACCTCTTTTCTTTCTCTCGCTCTCTCTCATTATCGCTGCCGGTTACGTGACGGTCTCCGATCGCTCTTTCCGATACAGTAGTTAAGCGAAAGTTCAACATTCGTTTGCCAGGGTGCGAATTCGAAGGGGAAACGTTTCTAAGGACAATTTCGGTGAGATGGCAGCATCGGAACACTAAAATGCCTCGAAAAACATTTTGAAATTTTTTTTGTTGTTCGTTTGTTTTTTGTTGTTTTGTTTTTGTTTATTTGTTACTCGAAAAAAACTTCTTTGTTCGTGGAGCATTTTTTACTTTATTTTAAAGTGATTCTTTCATCATTGTTTTGATTCACGTTTGTTCACGTTTGAAGGTTTTCAAAAAAATCTAAGTTCACGTGTGAAGGTTTTCATAGGACTTCAAATTGCAAGTTGAAAACTTGTAGCTGATTATGAATAAAGATTATCATGTTTGCAAAACATTCTCGACTTGACTAAAATTGCTTCTGTTCATGTCACATGTCACAGAACTGTAAGATAGGTAATTTTTATTGCGCTCTATTGTTTTCAAGTTAAATGGTTTATTGAGGGTTTAATTCAGTTACTTTTTCTAGCATGTGTTCAATGTGTGGCGAGTAAAAATGTCGAGTATGAAAATTTGTGACTTACACTCGAAATGTTGTATCATTTTCCTTACTTGAAGCAATCTGGAATACGAAGCAAGCGGTAATGTGGAAGTGCCGTTACGCTTTTTTGAACAAGGTTCGTTGGAAAATTCACAATTCATTCAATAACTCTCGAGCTTTATCTTGACCGGAGGGATTTATTTTCTTGGAAAAATCTTTAATGGGGGACGTATTTGACTCTAAAAATCCGCGCTTTGTTTGAGAAGGCCTCGCCTTACCTTTGGTACAAAGTATGCGTGATGTTATTCAAGTTATTCTTCTCTTTGTTAGTGGAAAACTTGAATTTCAATGTTTAATTGGCACAATGTTACTTAGGGGGGCACACTTTATGTACTTGGGGAGCCGCATTTTAATTGGGGGACTTTTTAATTTTTTTGACAACTTCAGTCATTGGATTGATACAAATTAATAATATGAGAATTTTTATCATGCGGTCTCGTTAGCCTAAGCCTTACGGCTTCGTAAGCGTAACCTTTACATAAGCCTAAGCGAGAAAAAAAAGTGAATAATAGCTGAAAACAGCTAAGCCAAATTGCTCAATTTGACTGGTTGTTATTTAAATATTGTGGGCTAATTGTTCTAGACGGCCTCTTTAACATACATTTAACATAAGCCTAAGCGAAAAAATCAGTGAAACGTAACCTGCCCCCTAAGTAAAGTGCGGCCCGCCCAAGTAAAGTGCGGCCCGCCCAAGTAAAGTGCGGCCCGCCCAAGTAAAGTGCGGCACGCCCAAGTAAAGTGCGGCCTCCTCCCAAGTAAAGTGTCGCCCCCTTGTAAAATGCAGCTCCCCAGGTAACAAAGTGCCGTATAATCATATGCTAAAGGAGAATTGTTCATACACTAAGTTAGGCTTATACATTTTATTTGCTCTAGCGTTTTTTTGCTTTTCAGAGAAGAAAAATTCTATGGAGGAATGCGCCAAGGATTCCCTTCTTCTACTTCCGAGACGGTTAACTTACTATCCTGTTTATTAGTTTTCTTATTGTTAAAAAAACAATAATGTGCACCATATTGAATAGGTTTTTCTCGGCTACATCAACTGATTATTCCTCCTTATTGTTAATGTTTTTAAAAAAAGAACAATAAGGTGCTCCATTTTGAATAGGTTTTTGCTTCATCATAAAAATTCGTTCTAAGTCTTTCAAGCTTTTTTCCCAATCCTGCACAGATTCTGTTGAATTGTACTTCAGACTCAACTTCTTCTTCACAAAAAATTGAATTTTCTCAGAATCAGCAGGGAAAAGAATGAAAATATTGTGCGTTATAAAGTCCCACCGCTATAAACAATAGTTCGCGCATGGGGGGAGGGTATGTATATGGGCAGAGTGGAGCATGGGAATACACCGTAGGTGGAAAGTTAAAAAGGGCTAGATAAATTGGATTTCTTATTTTCACATAGGCCTCTAAGCGATCAATCTATAACAAAAATTAACTCCCGCAGAAGTGCATTTCAATTTCTAGGTAAACATTGAATCAAAACTCAGTGAAGGAAAGCATGAAAGCTCTATCCGAATCAGGAAGCAGCACCTCATAATTACCGAGTTCAGGTTGTAGCATGTATCGTTTTGTGTCAGACGTCTATCTTTTAAATAAGTCACACTGAAACATTCTGTCCCGCCGGGGAAAGCTAATTTTTATTTTTACACATAGATCCTTTCAATAGCGTTACAGCGGTTGAAAATTTGAAAGAAAAACTATTATTTTTCATGATTTCAGGTTGAAGATCGGATGTCGAGGAGAGAATAGAATTTGGGTCATGCGCCCCAGGATCATGCGTCCTGATTCTATGGACGTTGAGCGTCTTTTGTGGAGAATAGAATTTGGGTCGTGCGCCCCAGGATCATGCGTCCTGATTCTACGGACGCTGAGCGTCTTTCTGGGGAGAATAGAATTTGGGTCCTGCGCCCCAGGATCATGCGTCCTGATTCTATGGACGCTGAGCGTCTTTCTGGGGAGAATAGAATTTGGGTCGTGCGCCCCAGGATCATGCGTCCTGATTCTATGAACGCTGAGCGTCTTTCTGGGGAGAATATAATTTGGGTCGTGCGCCCCAGGATCATGCGTCCTGATTCTATGGACGCTGAGCGTCTTTCTGGGGAGAATATAATTTGGGTCGTGCGCCCCAGGATCATGCGTCCTGATTCTATGGACGCTGAGCGTCTTTCAGAGGAGACCAGAATTCGGTTCACATACACCAGGATCTTTCGCCCTTTGACTTTGAACGTGGCAGAGTCAAAAGCGAGAACATTGGTCATGCGCCCGAAAACCGTGTTTCATGATTCCTTTGAAGTATCGCAACTTGGCAAGCTTCAAGCTCTGTCTGGTGGAGGCTCTGGAGAATATAGTAAAGACTCCGCAAGAGCAGTATCATCTGCATCCATTGAGCGAAATACAGCAATTTCTCATGAACTGATGATGGTTAACGAGATGCTCTTCAATGACACTGTTGGCACCATCGCTCAAAAAGTCATTGAAAGGAAAGGATTGACTGAGAGAAGCTTTTTGTTGATGAAACCAATGTCATGGAACATGGTGGAAGAGGCTTACTTACGGCATGGTTCTATCAACATTCTGGATGAGAAGGCTCCTTTGAGTTCGAATCCAGATGGAGTCTTTCACCCGAAAGAGTTGGTAGATGTTCATGGCCCAGTTGAACGAGTCGAAAACGTGTACTTTCTGGTGCATGATCATCACTCCCGCCATCACTTCTTTTTTGCTCATTACAGCAAGAATACAGAGAAGGTCGTCATTGTGGATAGTGCAGTCGTGTCTCGACCGAAATATGATTGGGTCATTCTTGTGATGCAATCTCTGCTGAAAGCATTATCATTTCAGTTATCAGAAGTAGAGTTCGCAGAATGTGCCCAACAGAAAGATGGAGTCTCTTGTGGCCTTTTCGCCATCAAGTTTCTCGAATGCCAATTGGATGGAAGTTCTTACGCATTCCGAGAGTTCAACACGAATTCTTACCGTATCTACTTGAGCGATTTTTTTTCGATCTGAAATACAAAATGAACTCTCAGAGGTCGCTGAGTCTGCTGAAAAACTGCCAAGTTGCAAACGTAGAGTTGTGCAGCTCAACTCCCACTACCCAGGTAGTCGAGCATTCTGTGACAAAAACTATCACAATTCCATGGCGATAGCGAGGCGAGTCGGTCGACCAACCCTTTTCATCACATTCACTGGAAACCCCATGTGGCCTGAGATTCAAAAGAATCTACTTCCTAATCAGACTTTCAACGATGACTCTGTTCTGGTCGCGAGAGTTTTTCGGGAAAAGCTGCAACACTTCATGAAAGTTGTGATGGACAAAGGCTTTTTTGGGAAAGTGACCGCTTATGTGATTAACATTGAATTCCAGAAAAGGAATATGCCACATGCACACATTTTTCTAACATTGGAAGAAGCTCTGGACACTGCCGAGAAAATTGATGATTTCATTTCGGCAGAGATCCCGATTCTGCCGGATCCCAGTGATCCAACTTATGCGGACAAGAAGCGATTGAGAGATCTGGTCAGGACACACATGGTGCATGGACCTTGTGAGCATAGAACCGATCTAACCTGTAGAAGGGAGTTCGCGGGTCGGCCGCAATGCCAGAAAAACTATCCGATGGCTTTTTGCGAAACTACTCAGATGAGTGACGACCGGTACCCCACCTACAGAAGGCCAGACAACGGCGAGAAGTTTGTGTATGGATCCGGTTTGAATGAGAGAGTGGCAACTAACCGTCATGTGGTACCACACTCGCCTCAGCTGCTTGCCTTGTTCGAGTGCCATATAAATGTTGAAGTGCTTGAGAATGTCACCTGCTTCAGGTACATCAACAAGTACGTCTACAAAGGCATGGATAAAGCTATTGTGGAAGTGACGAAAAACATTGAAACAGTCAACAGCGAACATTTGCGCCACAAAGACGGTCAAATTTACTTTGACTATGATGAGACAAAGGTCTACATGGCTGCTCGAGTGATGGGACCAATGGAAGCAGCTTGGAGGCTGTACAGCTTTCCACTATCCTTTATGTCACATGTAGTGTCGGAGTTGCACGTTCATCTTACAGGAGAGAACCCCGTCATCATTGAAGCAAATGATGACGATGAAGCCATCACAGAAAAGTTGTGCAACAATAAGTCTAAGTTCATGGCTTATATGGCATTGTGTGCAACAGATACGGCAACTGAAGATGAACAACTCTTGCGGGAGATGCTTTGGATAGAAGCAGACGAAAATTGTCGTTTTGTTAAAGGCAAGTACGTTCCATACAAAAGAAGCCAGAAGAAAATTTCTCGAGTCGTGCCCGTTTCACCGGCAGATCCAGAGCGATACGCTCTCTATGTCATGGCTCTCAAAGTACCGGGCTTCACATCCATGGAGCAACTGCTCACCGCAGATGACGGTACGGTGTACGACTCTCTCATGCAAGCCGCACGTGGAAAAGGGTTCATCATAGACAGTGAAGAATGGGATCGCTGTCTGAGCGAAGCATCTCATGACGCTATGCCTCGGCAGATGCGTGTGCTTTTCGCAACGATTTTGATGCTCAGAACAGATACTCCTCCAGATGCTAAGAAGCTCTGGGAAAAGTTCAAGAGTTTCATGATAAACCCCGATCGTACTAACATTCGATCTCTTGAGGAAAGAGAACTCTTGGCATTGGCTCACATTCAGTCCATAATTCGGCATCAAGGTATGACAATGACCGATGTACAACTGCCTGTTGTTGACGACGCTGTCCTCGAAGCAATCACAAATGATCAACAGATCCGAGAGTGTGCCACTATTGCTGCCCAGATGAGCGGTTCTCTTAACAGAGGTCAGCAAATGATTGTAGAGGCTGTCCTGAAGGCGGTTAATGACCGAGATGAGAAAGAAAGATTGTTCTTTCTTGAGGGTAGCGGAGGCTGCGGTAAAACCTTCACCTACAACTACCTTACCAACCTTTGCATTGGTGCAAAGAAAAAAGTTTTGGTGTGTGCATCTTCGGGTATCGCGGCAACTTTGCTGAAGAATGGTCGCACCGTTCACAGTACTTTCCGCGCACCATTAAACATGCATGGTGAAGAAGAAGCAAGAATAGATGCTACCAGCCGATTTGGCAGAGAGCTCCTAGATGCAGATTTGATTATCTGGGACGAAGCTCCTATGCAGAGCAAGCATCTTCTTGAATATGTTGATAAGCTCATGCGCAACATTGCATCTGCCGATCGAGCCAATTTATCATTCGGCGGTACTGTTGTGCTGCTTGGAGGTGATTGGAAACAGACATTGTGTGTGATGGAAGGAATCGCAGATCGAGCGATCTGTAATTACACACTGAAGCGCAGTAAGTTGTGGCCTCAATTCAAAACACTACGTCTTACTGAGAACATGCGTGTTAATGTCGCAGAAGTCCAATTTGCGGAATGGCTCACAGAGGTGGGAGAAGGTCGCAACCTTTTAATGGATGGACTCCACATCCGACTTCCAAATGACATAGTTGCAAAGAGCTCTCATGAAATCATCGATTTCGTGTACCCTCGGAATGTACTCAAACAAACTCAAGAAATGATTGGGAGAGCAATTCTGACGGTGACCAACGCACAGAGCCTTCAGCTTAACGACCGGATCCTGGAGAAACTCCAAGGAGAATTGGTCAGCATCGCGGGCTCTACTGAAGCAGTTGAAGATGCTGAGGAATCATTGCCTCCACAGAACATCGAGGACTTGGAGAAAATTACTCCTTCAGGGATGCCACCGCACATCCTAAAACTGAAAAAAGGAGCACCTGTGATGCTGCTTCGTAATCTGAACCTTAAAGAGGGTCTATGTAATGGAACCAGACTAATTGTCGAAGGCTTTCGGACCGATAGAAATGGTCGTGTTTGTATCCTCGTGTGCCGCAACATAACCGCTTCGGTCAATGCTGAATGGGTATTCGTACCTCAGATAACGCTCAAGTTCGAGGATAAAAGAACGAGTGTTGGGTTCAAGCGCAGACAATTTCCTGTGCGTTTAAGCTTCGCCATGACTGTGAACAAGAGCCAAGGGCAAACGCTGAGCAAAGTTGGCTTGCTCTTTGATTCTCCGGTCTTCACACATGGTCAACTATACGTTGCCGTTTCTCGTGTACGATCCATTCAGGATCTCCGCGTCTTCTCTCCTTACGGACTGAGGAAAGAGAAAGACGACGATGGCAGTGAAGTCAATGTCATGAGAAATATCGTCTACAGAGAAATTCTTTGAATCCCGATATTTTCAACGTCAACTCAAAGCTGTTCGACTGAAGACCAAATTTGAACCCAACGGCCCTTTTTAGGGCCACAAATCACATTACCTGAACTATCTCCATTTTTCCAGAATAAAGATTTTTAAAGTGTTGTTTGTTGTACAGATCAACTGTTCAAAGAGACAGAAAATGATTACCTTGTAAGCGAGAGAAAACTAGATCTTTTTTTTGACTTTTCAATTAAATCTTTTTCACATTCAAATTTTGGTTTTTAATTTACACATTGTTACTGACTGATTTCTATAATAATTTGTTCCCAAAAGTTCTTGACGCACAACTAACTTTGAGCGTCCCCAAAGGGGACGCTAGTTCATAGTACTTAGAATTACATAGGGTTCAGGAAGCTAAAGTGAAAAAGATCGTATAGAACTTGGAATGGAGAAATCGTAGCTAAAGAACTTCTGACTAGAACGCTTAAAAAAGAGCTTGGGAACTCCGTGTTTTGAGTCCACAAAGGTCAGCTGCACTTTTTTAAAAAAGAACCGTTAGTTCAAGCGGAGGTCTAAAATTAAGAGAAATGAGCGAGAGGTGGAAGGCTGAGAAAGAAGAAAGGCCAGCACTTTACAAAATGGCCCACTTCTCCTTACTCTAAGCTTCCGCTCTCATACATAGACGGTCATTTTCCCTCTGATTCTTTTGAAAAATGCAGGGAAGAGTCGAAAAAGGTACAATATAACGCCTAATGTTTAAAGAGCCTTAAAAAGAGACCTTCCTGCTCCAGTAAATGTAACTTCCGATGGATTCGTCTTTTTTCAATACAGTTTTGTGGCTTTTTTCGCACCACTTTGTTAGATCTCGCCCCAAAGATCACAATTTCTCAAGTATTTTTTCAATGAATTTTATTGAAACCATTGATCATTTAAAAGGTGCCGTTGAACTTTAAAAAAATTGAAAGGCTTTTTTCTTCTCAATTTAGGCCTACATCTTTAGTAAATGTCTCTGATGTGTTTGCAACCTTTTAAAAAGTACGCTTTTATATGATATAGAATAAACCTGAACTTGAGTGGTACAAAACAATCATTAGGACAAAATTGTGTCTAAGATTTCTAATATAATTGCATTCGGGTGAAATATAATTTTTTTAAACTCACTACTTTGTGAAAATTGACTTCTGAAGATTAATTTATAACTTTACTTGCAGCCGGAGTCTACAGAACCAGCAAGTTTCAAACACCCATGTTGCTCCTACGCAGAAAACTTCCTGACAGATTTAGGGGGCAATCACACCTCCGTTTCTTCCATTAAAGTCTCCTTCTACTATGTGCAGGTGAAAATGTTCATCGAGATTTATAAGTCACTCTAAAAGCACTTGAGAAGACTCATTCCTTATGAAAAAAACTAGTTTTCTGGAAACCTTGCAAGTCTATTTGATGCTATCTCATTGGGAAGTTACATATTTTACTATTCCGGATTATAAAAAAAACTTTAAATTTTTTTTATAAAAAGCTTAAAAAAACAGAAGGTTGTAATATTTAAAAACTAGCGTCCCCTTTGGGGACGCTCAAAGTTAGTTGTGCGTCAAGAACTTTTGGGAACAAATTATTATAGAAATCAGTCAGTAACAATGTGTAAATTAAAAACCAAAATTTGAATGTGAAAAAGATTTAATTGAAAAGTCAAAAAAAAGATCTAGTTTTCTCTCGCTTGCAAGGTAATCATTTTCTGTCTCTTTGAACAGTTGATCTGTACAACAAACAACACTTTAAAAATCTTTATTCTGGAAAAATGGAGATAGTTCAGGTAATGTGATTTGTGGCCCTAAAAAGGGCCGTTGGGTTCAAATTTGGTCTTCAGTCGAACAGCTTTGAGTTGACGTTGAAAATATCGGGATTCAAAGAATTTCTCTGTAGACGATATTTCTCATGACATTGACTTCACTGCCATCGTCGTCTTTCTCTTGCCTCAGTCCGTAAGGAGAGAAGACGCGGAGATCCTGAATGTTTCGTACACGAGAAACGGCAACGTATAGTTGACCATGTGTGAAGACCGGAGAATCAAAGAGCAAGCCAACTTTGCTCAGCGTTTGCCCTTGGCTCTTGTTCACAGTCATGGCGAAGCTTAAACGCACAGGAAATTGTCTGCGCTTGAACCCAACACTCGTTCTTTTATCCTCGAACTTGAGCGTTATCTGAGGTACGAATACCCATTCAGCATTGACCGAAGCGGTTATGTTGCGGCACACGAGGATACAAACACGACCATTTCTATCGGTCCGAAAGCCTTCGACAATTAGTCTGGTTCCATTACATAGACCCTCTTTAAGGTTCAGATTACGAAGCAGCATCACAGGTGCTCCTTTTTTTTTCAGTTTTAGGATGTGCGGTGGCATCCCTGAAGGAGTAATTTTCTCCAAGTCCTCGATGTTCTGTGGAGGCAATGATTCCTCAGCATCTTCAACTGCTTCAGTAGAGCCCGCGATGCTGACCAATTCTCCTTGGAGTTTCTCCAAGATCCGGTCGTTAAGCTGAAGGCTCTGTGCGTTGGTCACCGTCAGAATTGCTCTCCCAATCATTTCTTGAGTTTGTTTGAGTACATTCCGAGGGTACACGAAATCGATGATTTCATGAGAGCTCTTTGCAACTATGTCATTTGGAAGTCGGATGTGGAGTCCATCCATTAAAAGGTTGCGACCTTCTCCCACCTCTGTGAGCCATTCCGCAAATTGGACTTCTGCGACATTAACACGCATGTTCTCAGTAAGACGTAGTGTTTTGAATTGAGGCCACAACTTACTGCGCTTCAGTGTGTAATTACAGATCGCTCGATCTGCGATTCCTTCCATCACACACAATGTCTGTTTCCAATCACCTCCAAGCAGCACAACAGTACCGCCGAATGATAAATTGGCTCGATCGGCAGATGCAATGTTGCGCATGAGCTTATCAACATATTCAAGAAGATGCTTGCTCTGCATAGGAGCTTCGTCCCAGATAATCAAATCTGCATCTAGAAGCTCTCTGCCAAATCGGCTGGTAGCATCTATTCTTGCTTCTTCTTCACCATGCATGTTTAATGGTGCGCGGAAAGTACTGTGAACGGTGCGACCATTCTTCAGCAAAGTTGCCGCGATACCCGAAGATGCACACACCAAAACTTTTTTCTTTGCACCAATGCAAAGGTTGGTAAGGTAGTTGTAGGTGAAGGTTTTACCGCAGCCTCCGCTACCCTCAAGAAAGAACAATCTTTCTTTCTCATCTCGGTCATTAACCGCCTTCAGGACAGCCTCTACAATCATTTGCTGACCTCTGTTAAGAGAACCGCTCATCTGGGCAGCAATAGTGGCACACTCTCGGATCTGTTGATCATTTGTGATTGCTTCGAGGACAGCGTCGTCAACAACAGGCAGTTGTACATCGGTCATTGTCATACCTTGATGCCGAATTATGGACTGAATGTGAGCCAATGCCAAGAGTTCTCTTTCCTCAAGAGATCGAATGTTAGTACGATCGGGGTTTATCATGAAACTCTTGAACTTTTCCCAGAGCTTCTTAGCATCTGGAGGAGTATCTGTTCTGAGCATCAAAATCGTTGCGAAAAGCACACGCATCTGCCGAGGCATAGCGTCATGAGATGCTTCGCTCAGACAGCGATCCCATTCTTCACTGTCTATGATGAACCCTTTTCTACGTGCGGCTTGCATGAGAGAGTCGTACACCGTACCGTCATCTGCGGTGAGCAGTTGCTCCATGGATGTGAAGCCCGGTACTTTGAGAGCCATGACATAGAGAGCGTATCGCTCTGGATCTGCCGGTGAAACGGGCACGACTCGATAATTTTTCTTCTGGCTTTTGTATGGAACGTACTTGCCTTTAACAAAACGACAATTTTCGTCTGCTTCTATCCAAAGCATCTCCCGACTCGATAATTTTTCTTCTGGCTTCTTTTGTATGGAACGTACTTGCCTTTAACAAAACGACAATTTTCGTCTGCTTCTATCCAAAGCATCTCCCGCAAGAGTTGTCCATCTTCAGTTGCCGTATCTGTTGCACACAATGCCATATAAGCCATGAACTTAGACTTATTGTTGCACAACTTTTCTGTGATGGCTTCATCGTCATCATTTGCTTCAATGATGACGGGGTTCTCTCCTGTAAGATGAACGTGCAACTCCGACACTACATGTGACATAAAGGATAGTGGAAAGCTGTACAGCCTCCAAGCTGCTTCCATTGGTCCCATCACTCGAGCAGCCATGTAGACCTTTGTCTCATCATAGTCAAAGTAAATTTGACCGTCTTTGTGGCGCAAATGTTCGCTGTTGACTGTTTCAATGTTTTTCGTCACTTCCACAATAGCTTTATCCATGCCTTTGTAGACGTACTTGTTGATGTACCTGAAGCAGGTGACATTCTCAAGCACTTCAACATTTATATGGCACTCGAACAAGGCAAGCAGCTGAGGCGAGTGTGGTACCACATGACGGTTAGTTGCCACTCTCTCATTCAAACCGGATCCATACACAAACTTCTCGCCGTTGTCTGGCCTTCTGTAGGTGGGGTACCGGTCGTCACTCATCTGAGTAGTTTCGCAAAAAGCCATCGGATAGTTTTTCTGGCATTGCGGCCGACCCGCGAACTCCCTTCTACAGGTTAGATCGGTTCTATGCTCACAAGGTCCATGCACCATGTGTGTCCTGACCAGATCTCTCAATCGCTTCTTGTCCGCATAAGTTGGATCACTGGGATCCGGCAGAATCGGGATCTCTGCCGAAATGAAATCATCAATTTTCTCGGCAGTGTCCAGAGCTTCTTCCAATGTTAGAAGAATGTGTGCATGTGGCATATTCCTTTTCTGGAATTCAATGTTAATCACATAAGCGGTCACTTTCCCAAAAAAGCCTTTGTCCATCACAACTTTCATGAAGTGTTGCAGCTTTTCCCGAAAAACTCTCGCGACCAGAACAGAGTCATCGTTGAAAGTCTGATTAGGAAGTAGATTCTTTTGAATCTCAGGCCACATGGGGTTTCCAGTGAATGTGATGAAAAGGGTTGGTCGACCGACTCGCCTCGCTATCGCCATGGAATTGTGATAGTTTTTGTCACAGAATGCTCGACTACCTGGGTAGTGGGAGTTGAGCTGCACAACTCTACGTTTGCAACTTGGCAGTTTTTCAGCAGACTCAGCGACCTCTGAGAGTTCATTTTGTATTTCAGATCGAAAAAAAAATCGCTCAAGTAGATACGGTAAGAATTCGTGTTGAACTCTCGGAATGCGTAAGAACTTCCATCCAATTGGCATTCGAGAAACTTGATGGCGAAAAGGCCACAAGAGACTCCATCTTTCTGTTGGGCACATTCTGCGAACTCTACTTCTGATAACTGAAATGATAATGCTTTCAGCAGAGATTGCATCACAAGAATGACCCAATCATATTTCGGTCGAGACACGACTGCACTATCCACAATGACGACCTTCTCTGTATTCTTGCTGTAATGAGCAAAAAAGAAGTGATGGCGGGAGTGATGATCATGCACCAGAAAGTACACGTTTTCGACTCGTTCAACTGGGCCATGAACATCTACCAACTCTTTCGGGTGAAAGACTCCATCAGTACCGCAGATTCGAACGGTTTGCTGACCAAGCAATAAAGCGGCGCATTCTCAAACTCTTCCTTGAGTCATGTCCCATCAGAAATGAAGCTCTGAAGATCATAAGAAGTCGCCCGCCTTGCCTCCCCAAGTTCCCGCACAGTTACATTTGGGAAGACCTAACTCGCGAAGGACAACTTGAGAGAAGTCAAGAGAATCGCCAAGGGAAGAAATCAGACTACGGATGGGCAGAAATGTGAATTCGTCGGAACGTGTCTCTGCCGGTTCGTACAACTTCGTATTCACAGCCAAAGCCATCCTCCACAACGAGAAATGCGGAAACTCCCTGTCTGTCCATTTCCAAGGTCCTTTATCCGTCAGTGAATCGTCCTCTGATGGTCTCGACTTCACCAGCGAATCCTGCGGCTGTCTATTCTCCGCCAGTGAATCGCCAATCTTCTCAGAATGTAACGATGAGACGTTAGTTGAGTGGCGGTGTTTTTTTCTAGTCCTCCCATTTTTCACAGATTTCAAGTTTCAAGTTCATATTTTTTTAATGCTCGATCACTTCGTGACAAGCTGTACAATCTATTTTTTTCTGCTGAGTTCTCTTGCATATGATGTGATAGCTATATCTATTTGAGACCTGGCTCACGAACCAAGATAATGTTTTTTCTTGGTACTCAACAATTCTTATTATCATGTTTTTCGTTGTGATAGAGATCGTTCAACGAAAGGAGGTAGCGCAGTTATCCTTGTATCCAATCGTATTCCTTGCTCATTCGTATCCACTTGCTCTGATGACGGCTTCGAAGCTGTCACCATAGACATTTTTCTGTTTGTGTCTTCCACAGTATCGAATCGACTGAGATATATTTGTGCGTATCGAACTCCTTCTTGCCCTGACTCTTCCCTCTTAAAGCTATTGTCTTATTTTTCAGAGCTAGTTTGTTGTGACACATTGAGTCCTAAGCCTGCAATGATCGTTTGCGATTTCAATTTCCCTCTCATAGATTGAGCAACTCTTATATCGTACAGAAGTGTACATGATGAACTGTTCTTCCATTTCATGAGCGAGAATTTCTTTACGCAGTTTGTTGACACTCCCACTCGAAACGACAATACTTTTGACCTGTTGTCCTCGAATGTACATGATATTTCCGATTGTAAAGTTATAGATCGTTTCCATAGAAGTGACCAAAATGCAGTTACTTTTGAGCTTTCTCCAACAGCCTTCAAACTGTTACTAAAGCCAATTGGCTGGCTATTGAAAGTGAATTACATAGTCTCTCATGATTGGACTCTAATGCTTTCTTTGATGAATTTGGAGTCTGTACACGGTTATCTTGTTTCTTTCATAGGTTCGCTTATTGAGAGCTACGTTTCTCGGTAGACCGTAAAGGCCCATCGTTTAGTTATTCAAAGGTTCTTCGTGTAATGTACTCTAAGCTGCAAAGTATCTCTGAAAAATCCCCTTATTCACAATATTGCATAAGTAAATCTGCTGAATTCTATAAGAAGTTGCATTGCTTTGAATATGATCTGGAAGCTAAATTTATACTGCAGAGCAATCCAAAAACCTTTTTCGCTGCTTGTAGAAATCGTGGGAATGTAAATCTTGCCAATCCTGCTTTGAAGATTTTGAAGAAGGCAAGCGATAATATTGTCATCGGATAATGCGAATGACTTTTCTGAATACTTCGCTTCAGTGTTTTCCGAACCTATCGATGGTCCATTGATAAATCGATCTTACACTAAAATAATTGAAAGGATGAATGTTGATTGTATTACCGAGGAAATGGTTTTGAAAGCCCTTTCATCTCTTGTATCCAAATGCAATACTTCTCCTGACGGGATACCAAACATTCTTCTGAAGAAATGTCGATTTGCTCTTGTGAAACCACTATGCATGTTATTCAATAAATGTCTACTTTCTGACTCAGTTCGTTCTATTTGGAAGCGATCAAATGTTAAACCATTACACATATCGAGTTCTCACAATCTGTTAAATGATTACAGACATATATAGTTATTATTTTGCTCGTTTGGATAACTTGGATAGATTATGGAGAAGAAAAAAAAATCGTTTTCGCCATAGTTCATACGTTTTTAGAAGAATCAAAGCTATCGTCTCCGTATCAAGCAGGTTTTAGAGCGAAAAGATCTACCGTAACACCTTGGTTGAATCTCATTCTTTTGTTGCTGATTCTTTGGCTAAAGAGTTTTCAGTTAATGTTATCTTCCTAGATATTCGTAAAGCGTTTGTTACTGTAGATCATAGGCTGCTTTTATATCAGGTTCATTCGTACGGTATTTCCTCTAATATTGTCAATTGGCTGATTAGCTATTTAAGTAATTGAACTCAATCAGTCTTAATCGATAATTTGCTATCTCAGCCCATGCCTAATATTTCAGGTGTCCCTCAAGGCTCTTCCCTTGGTCCTTTGCTATTCCATATGTATATTGATTCAGTGGAGGAAGTGAAGTGAGATGATACCTCCTAACCTTCGATTCGGTTTGTATGTATGTAGACGATATAAAAAATTATGGGTCGTGTTGCCACTTCTAGCCAAGATATCCAACTCGATCTTGATCTCGTTACCGCTAGGTGTTCGGAATGAAACTTGTCTTTGTCGATATCTAAATGCAGTGTTTTAAATTTAGGACCCAGGAATACTTATGTTGTATACCGAATAAATGGTATCCCTTCAACTGTTGGCGATAGAGCTAAAAATCTCGGTGTCACTATTTCTGATGAATTCTCGTATAAAAACCATATTGTTGAAAAGTTTTAGAGAGCTACTGCTGTAGTCAACATGTTATTTAATCTTTTAAATCCTCTTCCATTTCTCTGTTGACATATGCTCTTAAAATCTATGTCCAGCCCTTTATCGAATACGCAAATGAGTTTTGGAATCCATCTTCTTCGGGCCTTGTTAAGTTGGTTCAGAAAGTCCAACGCTCTTTCACGAGGAGAGTACTAGGAAGATTCCGTCACCCTAAGCTTCCGTATTTCCAGAGGCTTTCAATGCTAGGCCTTCAGAGCCTCGAGTACCGTCGCGCTATCTCTGATCTACTTTTTATTCATAAATGTTTACATAACAGCTTAGACATAGACACTGATCATTTATACGAAATCTCGGCTGTTCAGCGTTTCACTCGGCATTCGCATCCTCTAAGACTTATTCCGCCTCACCGCATCAATAAGACCTCATAATCGACCTGTGTTTCCCGTCAAATGTCTGTTTGGAACTCTTTTCCATTTGATGTTATCAACGGAGCTAGTAAGATTGAGTTTAGAAAGCAACTTCTTTCGTTGCCTGTGAATGTGATTGTGCCAGTTAGTCTTGTTTCTGATACTTAAACAAGACTTGTAATTTTTCATTAGTATCTAAGCCTTCCCCCTTTTCCCTCTTCTACACACCGCCACTAAGCTTCATGTATAATGTTGTCCTTTATGTATAATGTATAACTTATAATGTTGTCCTTTATGTATAATGTATAACTTATAATGTTGTCCTTTATGTATAATGTATAACTTATAATGTTGTCCTTTATGTATAATGTATAACTTATAATGTTGTCCTTTATGTATAATGTATAACTTATAATGTTGTCCTTTATGTATAATGTATAATATTGTCCATGCATATTTTGTTTATCAGTGATTTTTTCGTCTCAATTACTTACGTGCTTGAAATAAAGAATGAATGAATCAATTATAGCAAAAAATTGAACTTATTACTTGTGTGTTCTCGTCCTGTGTTGTTTCAACAAAAAAAACAACCCTTGTTCGATTTGTCAGGAGGGACGGTTCAAAAAGTCCTCCCCTCTAGTCGTTGTCTTTTTTATATCAATGCGAGCGAGAAAACAGAATTGGCACAGTAGCGGAAATGATATGAAGGTGTGGACCTAAAACTACTATATCCAAATTCTAGTCTAGGGAGCTAATTATTCTTTGCTAGAAAGATAACTAGATGAAAAAAGCTGTTTAATGCTTTCAGAGCTATTTATACCTAAATGCGACTATGCGAGAGATTCGGGAGCGTCTAACTCCCTCAGCACAAATTCTCAAAGAGAGGAATGAAGTCTTCAAGGCGGAAGAAATGAAAAGCATCGAAGCTGCCGAGCATATGTAGGTCCTTTTTATTTTTCGTTGTGTTTTTAGTTTTCTTTATTTAATTCAATTTTTTCTTATTAATTCTAGTTCAATGTATAATATTTTGCATTGTAAATTTTATGCACTGCACATACATATACAATGTTTACATACTGCCCGTGACAAACATTGAACTTCGAGGGACTTTATTTTTTTGACTAAAAAACTCTTGAATAATTTTTTCGCTTCAAAAAAAATTTTGGGAAAGTTTTTAAAGTTTTTTCCTTTTTGCACATTTTAAAAGAAAATTTCTAAACAAATAAAATATTCTAAAGTTTCTTCGGAATGCATTTGCAGAATTTGTGTTCATGTTCGCCGTGGGGACTTCCTGCAAACATATCATCAGCACAGCACGGAAGAGTTCACTAGTAAAGCAGTCCGGTATATAGTAGACGAAAGTTAATTTTTCTTTTTTTTTCTCGAACATTCATTACCACTTCTGGACTTTTTCAAGGTCATGTTCCTCAAAATAATTGCAGTATATGATATGCAGTCTTGTACCAGATGTCTAAAAAATGTAGTCCTGTAGTGATATATATTTTAACTTATGCAGACTTGTGGTAGACACCCCAGGAAGGACTATTGTATATATGCGGTAGACACCTCAGGAAGGACTATTGTATATATGCGGTAGACACCCCAGGAAGGACTATTGTATATATGCGGTAGACACCCCAGGAAGGACTATTGTATATATGCGGTAGACACCTCAGGAAGGACTATTGTATATATGCGGTAGACACCTCAGGAAGGACTATTGTATATATGCGGTAGACACCTCAGGAAGGACTATTGTATATATGCGGTAGACACCCCAGGAAGGACTATTGTATATATGCGGTAGACACCTCAGGAAGGACTATTGTATATATGCGGTAGACACCCCAGGAAGGACTATTGTATATATGCGGTAGACACCCCAGGAAGGACTATTGTATATATGCGGTAGACACCCCAGGAAGGACTATTGTATATATGCGGTAGACACCTCAGGAAGGACTATTGTATATATGCGGTAGACACCCCAGGAAGGACTATTGTATATATGCGGTAGACACCCCAGGAAAGACTATTGTATATATGCGGTAGACACCCCAGGAAGGACTATTGTATATATGCGGTAGACACCTCAGGAAGGACTATTGTATATATGCGGTAGACACCCCAGGAAGGACTATTGTATATATGCGGTAGACACCCCAGGAAGGACTATTGTATATATGCGGTAGACACCCCAGGAAGGACTATTGTATATATGCGGTAGACACCCCAGGAAGGACTATTGTATATATGCGGTAGACACCCCCGGAAGGACTATGTATTGTATATATGCGGTAGACACCCCAGGAAGGACTATTGTATATATGCGGTAGACACCCCAGGAAGGACTATTGTATATATGCGGTAGACACCTCAGGAAGGACTATTGTATATATGCGGTAGACACCCCAGGAAGGACTATTGTATATATGCGGTAGACACCCCAGGAAGGACTATTGTATATATGCGGTAGACACCTCAGGAAGGACTATTGTATATATGCGGTAGACACCTCAGGAAGGACTATTGTATATATGCGGTAGACACCCCAGGAAGGACTATTGTATATATGCGGTAGACACCCCAGGAAGGACTATTGTATATATGCGGTAGACACCCCAGGAAGGACTATTGTATATATGCGGTAGACACCTCAGGAAGGACTATTGTATATATGCGGTAGACACCCCAGGAAGGACTATTGTATATATGCGGTAGACACCTCAGGAAGGACTATTGTATATATGCGGCAAAGTGGACAGTATTTTTCCGATAAAAACTTAACGGATTGAGCAAATCGAACAAAATTTTCTTCAAAGTTTCTTCAAATAGTTTGAGATATAACTGCACTTCCAAATTTTATTGATTTATTTTATTTTATCTACATTTTTCAATGCAAACACAGTTTATAGAGAATTAATTAACAACTCATAAAGCGTGACATGATGAACATAATGTAAACAGCGGATAATGAAGTTCTCAAAAGAAAGAACATTTTCTTTCAATCAACAATATGAATATTGAATAACTCAGCCATACTTTCTAAAATGATGATTACTCCAGACAACTTCTAAAGGCAGCGAAAGATGTATTCAGCAAAACTTTTCTAGGTAATTGAGCGAACATACGTGAAACTCTAAGAGTGAAAGACTGGAAACGAGACGCGTTTTTCGTACTTTCTACAAAAAATAGATGCAAATTCTAAGTGAGGTAAGACATATGTTTTAAAACATTTGACAAGTATCTGGGAATCGTCGAAACAGAGAATACATTGCTGCCGTTGCTTTGGAAACCCTGTCAGTTACTGCTTGGCTTCGACGGAGAGACGCTACGATTTGGATTCCGAGATCCCGCACTTCTGAGGAAGGGGTCAAATGAACATCGTTCAATTCAATTCTTTGTTCTGCTTGAAACAAAACATCATGTTGAGTGACGAAACAGATGACACTGTCACAAAAAAGTGAATTAAGTGAAGGTGATGGGAAGTGAGATGGTCTAAATATGACAAGAACAATCATGAACATTTAATTTTAGGAAAAACAGAAAGCACACAAAAAGCAAAGAAAGCAAAGTTTGTATCTTCAGTTAAGAACTATTCATCCGCAATAATAACTTGAAATCCCAAATATTCACTAACTCTCTATCATTCGAGAGCTAACCGAGAACACAAATGTAATGGAAAAAAAAGAGAAGAAACAAAACATTTGAAGAAACAATGCACATGAATTGAAAGCACAGACATTTATGGATTAACACAAGATCGGCCACATTTCTTCTATATTCAAGCGAAGAGTTGGAAAGAAAATTCAGTCTAGCAACATAACTCATTTTGGGTAATCCCGCCCTTTGTAGTAACCTTCGTGTAAATGATCTTTGCATTTTTTCTATGCAGTTAACGAGACCGATAGTTACTGGGGACCATACCTCACTCCCATATTCAATAAGGGGTCTTATGTATGTGGTGTATATTCTGAGCAGAACATTAATTGATTTGGTTTTAAAAGCTCTAAAGATCATGTTTATATATTTTTGGGACTTTAGTGAGGTTAGTTCAATATGTTTAGAGAATGTGATATCTTCCTGAAATGTAATGCCAAGATCTTTCACTACTGAGGCCGTATGCATGGAAAATAGTTTATAATAATCTGGATTATTATAATCCAAGGATAACAAAATCCAAAAAAGTTTAAAAAATTTTGGATTATGGAAATCGGTATGCATGGAAGTCAGATTTCTTAAACTTGGATTATTGTCAAAAAGGACGCGGAAAGACAAGCGTAAGCATTAAAATGCATCAAAATGCACTATAAAAACTTTAATTGTCGAAAACTAAATGCACTCTAAACACTATAATTGTCGAATATTAGTTAGTATTGTTATAAAATTACAGTTTTTCAATTAATTTCGTTGTTGTTGTTGTTAAAGCGATACTACAAGTTGATTGTAAAATTCTATGGAATTGGTAGATAAAATATTAAGATGAACATTTTCAACCTATGTTTTCAATCAAAAGGTTAGTTGAAAGGTGATTTCCGTTCCGTTTTACTTTCACTACACACTTCAAAAAGAACAACATGAACGGAATGGGTCAAATTGAGCCGATTATCTTTTTGGATTACTCAATAACCCACCTCCGGAGTAGGGTTACTAATTTTGTCGGATTATCAGTAATCCAAAAGTATTATAGCTTCCATGCATACCGGATTAATGAAATAAATTTGGATTACTGATAATCCAAGCTCATAATCCTTTTGGATTACTCCATACATACGGCCTCTGAAGTAGTTGGTATAATATTGTCTTCAAGGTGATATTTTACTTTTGGATTCCTAGGACCACAGTGCATGATAAAGCATTTTGGAGTTGATATCACAAGTCCCCAGGTCAGTGAGTAATCGGAAATGGAATCCAGACTTTTCTGAAGAGAGTCTCTGTTTTTGGAAATTTTTTTGAGGTCATCGGCATATAGAAAACCATGGACATCTGGCTCTATATGCTCCATGATATCATTTATAAATATTGAAAAGAGGAGGGGTCCAAGGCAACTCCCCTGGGGAACGCCACTGTTGTATACTTTAGAGCCTGATAATGTATCTCCGATTGAGACTTTCGAGGACCTGCTCGTGAGAAAAGAACGGATAAGATAGAGGAGGTTGCCCGTTATTCCCACTTTTTCAAGTTTGTGAACAAGAAATCTTATGTTTACAGAGTCGAAAGCCCGTGAAAAGTCGACTAGACAGATGTCAAAGTCTTTTTTTTATATTCTGAAGCGTGAGGTAAATGGAATGAGCCTCTACCAGGGATGTTACCGTGGACCGTCTCCGACGGAAACCATGTTGTTTGGGATGTAGTATGTCATTGGTTTCCAGATATTGATAAGTTTTATTGAAGATCAGTTTCTCGAATACCTTTGACATAGAACACACCATAGTGATTGGACGAAAATTTTCGATCTGAGAGCGGGGTCTTTTTTATGAACTGGTTTGATTATTCCTTTTTTCCAGGCCAGAGGGTAGTGCCCTAAAGTTAGTGAGTTAGTGAAAATGATGGAGAGAGGTATGGCCAGTGAGTCCAGACAATTTTTGAGTAGTCTACTTGGAATAAAGTCAGGGGACGAGTTCAGTTTCGGAGCGATTCGTTTCAGGATGGAGTTCACCTCAAAAGGGGAGATATCATTAATGTGGTCGAGGTGAAAATTCAGGCGAGAGATTCGACGGGGTCCACTGATTGGTAAGGGTTGTAACTTATCAAAGTACTCGGCGAAGTGAGTTGCTTGTTCGAAGGGGATAGTAGTTGGTTTATTGTTCACTATGAGAGCAGGAATATATGTGTTGCTTTTAATGCGGTTGGATATAGTTCTGAAGAATACCTTATAGTTTCTCGGGAACTTAAGCTTGTCTTCCCTAAGAACCTCGAATTTGACTAGTTCTTTGTGAAGTTTCTTGGATGTGCGTAATGATGTAATGGAGAGAGGGTTGCGTTTGTTACTTCTCTGTAGGAAGCTGTATAATCTTCTTATCTTGGAGGGAATACTTCAAATGTGTTCTGATATTCTTAATTTTAGGAATCCTATTATCCATTATGAATTGGATGATGTTGGTTAATTTATCGACACTTTCGTCAATAGTTAGGTTTGAGAGCATGTAAGTCCAGTCGATGCTAAAGAGTTCTGAGTTGATTATTTCCCAATCTGCCTTTTCCAGTCTAACGATGAGCTGGTGCTTGTGATAATACGCTTGGCTCTATCTCTGATTTCAAAGTATATTGAGGCATGATCGCTGGTGGAGAAGGGAGGCCTGACAATACAGTCTTTTATGATATTTGAATTACAGAGCAGGCAATGGAGTGTATTTTGAAGTGGGAGAAAGTACGAGTTGTTTAAGATTGTTGTCGCATGTCATGTTTAAGAACGCAAGAGACATACTACATGTATTGGGAGCGGTGAGATTTGCCCAGTCTATCTTGGGGAGGTTCATGTCTCCGCACAGAATGGTGGGAAATACTTCAGTAACATGAGAGGTGATAAACGAGCAGAGATCCTTTGTATTTTCTATTCCACAGCTAGGAGATCGATATATATTAATCAGTCTAATGGCCGAGAAAGCAAACGAGAAAGATGTGTTAGGATAAATGTCTATTATTAACCCCTCGCACTGAGCCTTGTTATATTGAACAACTAAAGATGAGGAGATGGCATTATCTACTAGAATGGCTACGCCTCCTCCTCTTTGTGCCAATCTGTCACCTCTGAAGACCGTGAAGGGTAAACTATCGGTTAGAATGGAGTCGGGAAGCTCACTGTGCATCCATGTCTCAGATAGTAAGAGAATGTGATATTTACAGCAACGAAGAAGAAAATAAATATCATAAAGCTTATTCATCACTGATCTACAGTTGAAAGACAAGCATTTGATTACTTCTTCTCTAGCTCTTTTATCCGACTTATCCTATGTTGAATAACGAGAGGTTTTCCTAACATTTCTTGTTCTGGAAACAAATTCGTCTGACTTTCTGGGCATGAGGTAGATTCTTCGGCGTTTCTGGATATTGTAGTGGTAGGCGAGATGTCTTCGAGACCTCCTTCGAACAAGCAACTCACTTCGCCGAGTACTTTGATAAGTTACAACCCTTACCAATCAGTGGACCCCTTCACATCTCTCGCCCGAATTTTCACCTCGACCACTTTAATGATATCTCCCCTTTTGAGGTGAACTCCATCCTGAAACGAATCGCTCCGAAACTGAACTCGTCCCCTGACTTTATTCCAAGTAGACTACTCAAAAATTGTCTGGACTCACTGGCCATACCTCTCTCCATCATTTTCACTAACTCACTAACTTTAGGGCACTACCCTCTGGCCTGGAAAAAAGGAATAATCAAACCAGTTCCGCTCTCAGATCGAGAATTATCGTCCAATCACTATGGTGTGCTCTATGTCAAAGGTATTCAAGAAACTGATCTTCAATATTCCAATATAAAAATGGATTACTTATCTCTTTTCAAAATATCTCCTCTTTCTATGAACTTGAAAAATACTCATTGTTTGAGATTATCACTTCCTAAAATCAAAAACATGTCTAATAAATCAACCTTTGCCTCTAGAGCCATTAATGTATGGAACAACCTACCCTGTGAAACAGTTTCAATAACTAATAGTGATGCGTTTGCCGTTAGCCTTAGTAAGCTTCCCTTCAGTTCACTTCTTCCGAAACCGATTGTGAAAGACTAAAAGTTTTTTATCTTGATATTGCAACGAAAACAGTTCCCAAATTGACTTTTAATTAAATATCTTAATGTAAAGTACCACTGCACCACTGCCCAACAGCCTTTCAGGTGCCGGCTTTTACCAGGCAGAACCAGTCCGTGCTTCGCTCCCTCTTATTCTTCTTTTCCATTTACCCCCAACCTTTTTTGTGCACGGAATAAAGAATATGAATATGAATAATATAATTCTTCCCTTCCCTTTCCTCATTCTTCCCTTCCCATTCCTTAAGAAACGGCTGCTACGGAGCGGCTCTTCTTACCTCTCCCCTCTCTTATGAAGCCTCTGTGACCCCTTCGTCGTATCATTCATTTTTCTCCTCTCCTCTCCAATGGCTGATTCTGAACGGCTATCAATGATCGTTTCACCATTTTTATGCTCCTACTTTCCATCAGAAGCTCCTTAGCCTTTTTGAACCATGTTTTCTTCCCTTCACCTTCTTATACATACATCCCATCAAGCACCATCAATTTTTCACGTGATAAATATGTTTCGCGTAATAAAAAAGTTCAACTTATAAAAATCAACTTAATATCTGAAAAATCAACTATAATAATAAAAATCATCTTAATATCTGGTAACCAATGGCATACTACATCCCAAACAACATGGTTTCCGTCGGAGACGGTCCACGGTAACATCCCTTGTAGAAGCTCATTCCATTTACCTCACGCTTCAGAATAAAAAAAACAGACTTTGACATCTGTCTAGTCGACTTCTCACGGGCTTTCGACTCTGTAAACATAAGATTGTTCACAAACTTGAAAAAAGTGGGAATAACGGGCAACCTCCTCTATCTTATCCGTTCTTTTCTCACGAGCAGGTCCTCGAAAGTCTCAATCGGAGATACATTATCAGGCTCTAAAGTATACAACAGTGGCGTTCCCCAGGGGTGTTGCCTTGGACCTCTCCTCTTTTCAATAT
Organism: Allodiplogaster pararmata; assembly: GCA_964056735.1. Taxonomy (NCBI): domain Eukaryota; kingdom Metazoa; phylum Nematoda; class Chromadorea; order Rhabditida; family Diplogasteridae; genus Allodiplogaster; species Allodiplogaster pararmata. Next base: position 39,736,714 of record OZ057406.1, on the reverse strand, counting down.
TTCTAAATGATATCATGGAGCACATAGAGCCAGATGTCCATGGTTTTCTATATGCCGATGACCTCAATTTTTTTTCCAAAAACAGAGACTCTCTTCAGAAAAGTCTGGATTCCATTTCCGATTACTCACTGACCTGGGGACTTGTGATATCAACTCCAAAATGCTTTATCATGCACTGTGGTCCTAGGAATCCAAAAGTAACATTTCACCTAGAAGACAATATTATACCAACTACTTCATTAGTGAAAGATCTTGGCATTACATTTCAGGAAGATATCACATTCTCTAAACATATTGAACTAACCTCACTAAAGTCCCAAAAATGTATAAACATGATCATTAGAGCATTGGTGATGGAGAAATTGCCTTGTTTGGGGAGGACATTTATGCACATAGTTTCCGCGGCCTTATCCATTTAGGGAAAGGTTATGTTAGTGAACTGAGTGTCTTCGCTTATTAGTATGGCTACACCACCGCCAGAATTGTTACGATCTTTTCTGAGCATGGTGTAGCCGGGGATAGTAACTCTAGCGTCTCCTTCCATCTTGGTCTTCTGTATGAGAGCTATGTGAATGTTCAGTTCGTGTAGGAGGCCCTCTAGTTCTGACGCTCTAGCCCTTAAACCATTCATGTTCCATTGAAGGATTTTTAGGTTCTCTGAGGGCTTAGTGGGCTTAGTTCTCGTGAAAAGTGTTCTACTACAATCGAGACATCTCCAATTCGAGGACCATTCATTGAACGATGGATGACAGATTCGAGCACTTAAGGTGTACCCATGAGGAGCATCTACCACATCTTATACTGTTTGATGCAGCACTTTTAGAGCAAACGGGACACGGCCATCTTGGCGGACCGGGGTTGGATTCAATACCAGCTCTAAGTAAGAGAGTTCGGACCAGGGAGGCTGATAACACCTGATCCTCTAATGAAAAAAACAAAGAGAGTGGGTTGTGACTGCGTACGAGCAATGCTCGTGTAGGCCCTTTTTGAAGGGTTTTTCCTCTTGGGATAGTTTGTTTGAAGATCCTTTGGGTCCGAGTTTCCTCGTCCACACACGCACCGTCTTGTAGGCGATCTTCTTCGCGTGCTAAATCTCAACATCGTCAGCGTATGCTTGGTAAAACACGTTCGGAAATGGTTCAAGAACGGAATTTAAATCAGATATGTAAAGAATAAAGAGAACCGGACCAAGAACCGATCCTTGCGGAACGCCTGATATGACTGGATGGGGAGTGGAAATCTTGTCTCCTATACGGACAGAAAAAGTACGATTAGTGAGAAAAGATTTTAGCCAAGAGAGTAAGGAATCGGATATGCCGTAATGAGAACATTTGTAGAGAAGTTTGAATATGCTGACAGTGTCGAACATACGTGAAAAATCTAAATAGATAACATCAACAGTATAGCCCTCACTAAGCGAACGACTCCAATTATCTTCACAAGCTAGCAAATTGCTAACTTCAGAGGCATTCTTTCTAAAACCATCTTGTTTCACATGCAAAATGTTGTATCGACTGAAGTGCTCAAGAATATAATAGTTGGTCTAACTAATCTTTCCATCGTTTCAGAAGCAGGTCCTTTCTTTGCTCATTCCCCTTTCTTTGCACATTCCCCTTTCTTTGCTCATTCCCCTTTCTTTGCTCATTCCCCTTTCTTTGCTCATTCCCCTTTCTTTGCTCATTCCCCTTTCTTTGCTCATTCCCCTTTCTTTGCTCACACTGAGCAGTCGGTGATCTACCACGTCTCATATTATATCATATCGACTCCAACTCTGAAAGTGGAACTGGAACTGAATCAACTTGCGGCGAAAACCTAGTGCCAAGGTTACAATCTCTTCAAATGGCACCAAATTGAGTAAGTCAGATTCGAGAATATTCATTCTAACTCATCGCTTCTTTCCGAAGCAAATCTACGTTCAAGTCTAGAATGTCTTCGCCATCAGAAAATACTCAAATGTCCCCGCTGGTTTCTCTTGTTAACAGGATTCGCCCGTCAAGAAGAAAAGCTGATATCGGTCCTGGTTCAATAGAAGATCTTCAGCGAATGGTCCAAACTGTCATCGCTCGCAACGAAGAACTGGAGCAGAAATGCATCGGATTCGAAGAGCAGATACATCAGCAAAACGAGGCTATTTCATCTTTGAAAGATCTTGTCGCAACACTTGTTTCTGACATTGGTTCTCAAAATAGAGATATTTTGAATATAATGAAACAACAGAAAGAAATAACGCCATCCCACCCAGCTCCAAAGACCGCACCGACTCCTGTTCCGAAGCCTCCTCCGATCTCGGACCCCTCATTCCGCTACTTTGAGTCTGCGAATGAAATAGCCGATAGAAGAGAAAGATATCGTTCAGTTGTGCTTTTCCGACTCCCTGAATCTACCTCCTCATCTGCTGCCAGCCGAGCCGATGATGACCTTTACAACGTCCGGAAGATCTTGAATGATCTTGACATCCAAGCAATTCCGGAGAAGGTTTATCGTATGCCATCAAATCTCCCTGCTAATCCTCGTCACTCCAATCCTCGCCCAGTCAAAATTGTTTTGCCAACTATCGACTTCCAACAAGCCGTGCTTTCCAAAGCATTTCTTCTCCAAAAACACAACCTTTACATAAGGCACTCACAGACCAAGTGTGAGCGTGCCTATGATCGCGCTGTCTTTGTCTGGCAAAAAGACCGCTCGAAACCGAAACCATACATACCCCATTTCGCCGCCCCCCTTGTCTCAAAATCCCCGCGACCTCTTCTGGATATACCTCTTTCCCGTCCCCCTATGCGACATTCAAACTTCACTATACATCAGAAGAATATCAATCATCCAAATCACTCCCCTTATAGAACATCGTCAAACTTTCGAAAGATCTCCGGCCATTAAGCAGAAGTGTGAAGTTTAATTGCTATTATGCAAACGTGAGATCTATTGTCAACAAAATTCCAGAACTGCAATTGCTTTTGTTTAATAGCTACTCAATTATAGCTATAACTGAAACATGGCTCAATTTTAAGCATCCCGATTCTCTTCTCCTCGCTAATTTTTCATGTCAATATAACTTGATTCGAAGCGATAGATATGGTAAGAAAGGCGGAGGAACGCTCTTATTCATACACTCATCAATTAGTCATAGGCTTATTTTAAGTCAAAGTATTCCGAACTCTCATGAAATTTTAGTAACAGACCTCGAAATCGATGATCACTGTTTTAGAATAATTCTAGTATATCGTGTTCCTGACGCTAATACTGAATGCAGTGCGAATATCATGAAGATACTGCTAGACTATCTAACTTGTTCGTATCCTTGTATTGTATTAGGAGACTTCAATTATCCTGATATTGATTGGAAAACAAATGTTCCAACTTCCACTAACTATGTTCATCCATTCGTAGAATTTTGTTCCCTCGCTACTCTTTCTCAATTCATTAGACAACCAACCAGGCGAAACGAAATATTAGATATTCTTCTGAGTAACTGCCCCGACATGATATCTTCATCAAATGTGACGGTTCCCTTTTCTACATCTGACCATAACTCGTTCACATTCACTCTCTCAGTTCATCATCAACTCCCTATATATACATATCGTCAGAACTTCACTAAAATTGATTATGATTTCTTAGCATGCGAACTATGCAATATGGATTGGCATTCAATTCTCTCACCTCTTAGTAATGTCAACGAGATGTTTGATAAGTTAATAGAAATTCTGACAGAAGCCTCGAACTGCTTAGCTCCTTGGGAGAAAGTTAGCATTTCCACTAATTCAATTCTACCCGAACACATAAAAAGAGCTATGCAGAGGCGATTCAATCTATGGAATTCCTATGTCGTTAGTAAAAAAGAAGCTGACTATATAAAGTATTCCCGATCTAGTAAAATATGTAAAGATTACATAATAAAATTTAATTTGAGTGTAGAAAAGAAAATAATAGAAAGCAAAGACAAGAAACTATTTTTCAAATATATTCGTTCGTCTCTTTCTAAGAAACCAATGGGTGTTGATACCCTCTGTGATGATCAAAATACGATGTTATATTTAGACGAAGAAAAGGCAAATTCGCTTGCTAAATCATTTCAATCTTCTTTTATTATTGATGATAATTTAACTCCTTATTTCAATCCTTCTTTTCCGAATTGTACTCTTGAAAATGATGAAATGCTGTTTCCTAGACATCTCATTTGCTCTTTGATTGAAAAATGGAAGAATTCTTCTTCCAAAACTCCAGACAATCTCAATATAGTTTTCATCAAAAAACTAGCTGTTCCTTTAGCTATACCTCTAGAGATAATATTCAATGAGTCATTCAGTCGAAGTCAAGTTCCTGACAAATGGCGTCATTCCCTAGTGACTCCTGTTAAAAAGAAACCACCTTTTTGCCAACCCAGTAACTATCGTCCTATTTCCATAACTTCATTCTTCTGTAGAGTATTTGAGAAGATTCTTGCCAGTTACATTTGTTCTTATTGTGAATCGAATGAGATAATACCTGATGAACAATATGGTTTTAGAAGAAAACGTTCAATAGAGCAATTGATGTTATTATTTTTAGATTACTGTAGTAATGAAATAGACAGAAAACGTTTTATTGATGTTATTTACTTTGATTTTGCCAAGGCTTTCGATAAGGTCTCTCATACTAAGTTAATACAAAAACTAAAGGGGTATAATTTTCCGATGAAAATAGTAAAGTGGATTGAAGCATACCTGAGTAACAGAACCTTTCAAGTTAAAGTAAATGATTCTTTATCTGAGTCCCTTCCCGTCATTAGCGGAGTACCACAAGGTAGTGTATTAGGTCCACTTTTGTTTATAATATACACCGCTGATATAGTAAAACCAATTATTGACTTAGATTGTCAAATAATGTTGTACGCAGATGATATGAAAATCTTCAGATCTTTCAAGAAATCAGACAATCATCAAACCTTACAGCTCGCCATAGACTTTGTGAACGAATGGTCAAACACTTGGCAGCTCAGTTTAGCCCCTAAGAAATGTTCATGCTTAAGAATTTGTTACATCAGAAGCCCTCACTATCCGTACTCCCTCAATTGTATCCCAATACCTTATGTTTATAGCGTTCGCGATCTCGGTTTCTTAATTGATCCAAAGCTATCTTTCAGCAAGCATTGTTCTTCTATAGCTAAAAAAGCTTTTACTAAAGCTTATCTCACACTTAAAGTTTTGAAATCAAAAAACGCTGATGTTTTAACTAGAGCTTATTCTATATACATACGATCGATTCTTGAGAACTGTACACCAGTTTTCTCCCCATATCTCAAGAAAGATATTAAGGCATTAGAAAAGGTACAGAACTATTATACTCGCCGAGTACACAATCGTTGCTTCAATACCCCCTACAGTCACATGCCTTCTAATAGAGTAAGAAACTCTAAGCTCAGACTTCAGACCTTAAGTAGTAGGAGGGAAACGAATGATTTTCATCTTTTAAACAAGCTTATATCTGGTAGAGTAATTCTTTCTCAAAAAAGACGACATTTTTATAAATTAAATGTTTCCACGACTCGAGGCTCAAAATTAAAAATTCAATATAAAACTCCTCGCACTAATTGTAGGAAGTTTAGTTTCGCTATAAGATCCGCTCGATTGTATTTATAGACGCTCGGATTCATTGTTCAGTTTCATTTGTGTTCTTTGTTTCAGTTTCATTTTGTTTTTCATTTGTTTTTGTATAATATATACATATATCCACCACGTGATTCTTTTCGCGTAATAAAAAGTTCAAAAAAAGTTCAAAGGTGAGAGAATAGCAATAGGTCTATATGAAGAGGTTATAGATGCATCCTTGCCTTGTTACGGAATCGCTGTCACTAAAGAATGTTTCCAGATATTGGGAGTCGAACCAGTGTCCATACAAATATTACAAATGTGAGCCAAAGGAAGAAGAACTGAAGAAGCACATTTATTGAATATAATTAGAGAAATATCATCTGCCCCATGGCTGCCAGAATTTTTCAGTTTAGAAAGAAAACGTTCAACTGTGGAAGGGAGAAGCAATGAAGGACACATCTTAGGAGTGATGCGAGGGCAATACATAGGGGGGATGCGAGTGATTATCATGAGTGAAAGAAGATGCGAATTCGGATGCTAAAATTTCACATTTCTTACTAGAATATACTGATATGTGACCAGATTGGTCAATGATTAGGAGCGGAGGGGAAGGTTTAGGTCTTGTCAGACAGGTGATATGCTGATAGAGATTCTGTGATCGAGATAATTTGGCCTTCTAGCAACTTCTACTCGACTTGTTGATTTGTTTCAATAGATCACAACTTGTTTTGTTATAGAGTAAACTAACAGCAGGAATACGTATGTTACGAAAGAGAGCATCGCGATAGGCGATAAGCCTACATATATGGGGAGGAAAAACAAAATTAGAAGTGCGAGGAAAACGACTAGGAACATGTATAGAGATGGCTACTTTGAGGATGGAAAGGAAACGTGAATAAAGATCATCTACTGAATGGAAAAGATCGAAAGAAGCTTCCCAATTAATAGCGGAAAGATGTGCATTAAGTGCATCAAAATCGGTTCTGCTATAGTCCGGCACAAGGGTCGGAGAATGAAGCATAGCAGATGAATTGATTAAACATTCAAGTCCTGAGTGCTCACAAGATGGAAATGAGGGGATTACCTGACAATTAGAGAAAAGAGACGTCTGAGAAGTAATAAGCTAGTCAATACATCGATTAATTCGGATTTGTTGTCGACAGAGGAAAGACAATTCTAGTGAAGTAACCATATCATTTGAAACATGATCTGACGGAGTATTGGGGGGAGATAGAGCATCACAATTGAAGTCTCCTACGACAACATACGGGTAATTAGTGAAAGAGAAAATATCCGACAAGAGATCACAAAAGGTCCAGTAGAGAGCTTATAAGGGCGTCGTCGTGGGCAACACAAACCGATGGTAGAGAAGAAGGATTCGAGTGTTCTGGGGCGCGTTCAATCACCACGGAGCGGAGACGTTTGTCTTCATCTATTTCATGACGAATAGTCTCAACAGTGACTTTCTGTTGAGACTAACTCTCTGCCAAGATTTTGACCATCACTGTATAGCATGTCTTCAGGAGCAGAAGAATATGGGACGGTAAAGAGGGCTTGTCCAGATCTTCTTCAGCTTGAATGCAAGTCTAGATAGCACTTTTCCGATAAAAACTTAACGGATTGAGCAAATCACACAAAATTTTCATCAAAGTTTATTCAAATAGTTTGGGATATAACTTTTCAAATGTCAAACAGCCTTTCTTTCGCCTTGACACAGGCGCGGATTCGCTTGTGGAAGGCACCCACCGTGGTGGACAGGTAAGCGACGTCAAGATCATCCCACGCCTTCTGTAGGGCGCGCTTCACACTTTCCAAATTCTTGTGTGGAGAAGCACAGGCCTTGTTCTCAAGGACCGACCACACAGAGAAGTCCAGGGGATTCAAATCAGGCAAGTTTGGAGGCCATTCGGTGGAGGTGATCATGGAGGAGAAATTGGTCTTGCATCAGTCTTGCACCACTTTAGCCTTGTGGGCGGGCGCCGAGAACTGCTGGAACGTTCAGCTGCATCCCGCAAAGTGAGCCTGGCTCCATTGAAGTACTTCCTTCACGAAAATGTCGTTCAGGTAGTTATTGGTATCCCTTTGACTCCCTGCTGGACGAAAATGAGTGGAGTCTTGCCAGTCGCGCAAATCCCGGCCCAGACCATGACAGAAGCGGGAGGGCCCTTTCTCGGGACGTATCGACCACTCCTATTGGCCTCGTTGACCGATTTCGACCAAATCCTAAAGTTCTGGTGGTTGAAGGGCTGCTCAATATTGAACAACTTCTTATCGGTGAAGAGAATATCCAAATAGTCCACCGGCTTGAACCGCTTTGGCAGTTCACGACATCTCCGAATACTACGAACAGATGTATCCGAGATATTCAGCTCCTTTGCGACTTTTCTGAGACTCCTCTTAGGGTTACATATATCGAATCTTGTCTTGGATGCCACTCACGTTTAAGGGAGTGGTCACGGTCCCTGGTCTGCCGCTACTGGGAACGGTTAATTGTCGTACACGAAGTATTGTGTTTTTGATGGTCCTGCGAGAGAATCCAGTGATTCTGGCGATGTGCTTTTGAATATGCCCTGACTGGCTCAAGCGCAGAATGTAGCCTTGGTCCATATCAGAGACCATTACCTGAGAACGAGAAAAGATCTCATTATGAACTTTTAGGGTGTGTTCTCAACGTTATGAATAAGATAAAACTAAAAATCACACGACCACCAAGCAAAAAAAGACAAAGTCATCCACCTAGCTTTTTGCCGCACTCTGTACTATATGTACATCAGATTGTATTATTCTTTGGTTATGAATTATTGCTCGCAAAGAGAATGATATAACAAAGAAAATGAATACACGTAAAGTAAGGACTCAGTTTTATAGTTACTTTAGGATAAACATTCCTTTGACAGATATTTTAGCTTTGGTTGTCTTTTGATAGATATCTTAGATTAGGCGGTCCTGCAGTGAAGCAATTCTGGGCACGTACCTTTTTTTGAGGAAAATGATAACGAAAACTACGTATTAATTCAAAATGTGCAGAAATAGTAGGTATGTGACATTTCGTTTTCAAAAAGAAAAGGTTTTCGTCCAGTAAACAGTTCACTTACCCAGATATGGTGATGAGTTCCATACTTTTTGAGCTTCTCTCAAGTTTTTCTCTGTATTCAGTTCGACCAAGACTTCGGTCCCCTCCAGTGGTTGTTATTCTGGGTAACGATCCGGATTGGGCGCGCCAACTTTTCACACCGATCGAGGAACCCGACGGTCTCCCTAATAGAGTCAGGAGACCAGAGGTGGTGTCGAGCTACAATGATAGGATTCCCGTCTATGTTTCGGACTCCGCGATGGGGAAATTACCGCCTGCTGTGGACTGGGCGTTCTCTCAAGAATACTGCCGGACCGTTCTTATTACAGGTCGGTTCATCCTTCAACTTGAAACATTGTTTACCGAAAAAAAACAAAATGAGCTGATAAAAAATGGTACTTTTTACCGAAAAAACAAAATTATTTAGAAAATTTTACTTAGCTGGAAAAATATACAAACTTCGATTTGCTATTTTTCAACAATTGAATTGATTCAATGCGTCCAGAATAAAGAATAACTTTACCTTCATTTCAATATGCATGTACAGAATGTGTTTCTTTATAGCAATCGTGTCGTGCAGTCCTTCAAAAAAAGTGATTCGAAGTAATTTTGAATTAAACCATGCCCACAACCTACATTGTATTACGAAAACAATAACTTCAAAAATCATTCTTCTACTTTTCAAGTGATCTTTATGTAAAGCCCTTTCGTTTGCCCATGACTTTCGACCCTTCTGAATAAACGACACATCCTCGTCGTCTTCGTTTTTTTCTCATGATTTCGCACGTATCAGAGAAAGTATGTAATCTTCATCAATGGCTCTTCTCAATTTGGTTTGATCCTCATTTTCCTTTCCCCCTTTCCTATGTTGTAAAAGCGAAAAAACAAGTAAGAAAAATGACACATATACATTAAAAAATATGACTATTCATACTTATACAGTATAAAATTATGAGGCACTTTTGCACTTCAGGGACACCCTCCTACCAGAGATTCAATGGGTCATACGTCTGACTTTCAAGAGAGCACACATGCATATATAGGGTGCAATAGAACCAATTTTATTCGCTTCAATTCTCGATATTGATTTTCAGCCATTGATCTTATCTGACATATTGAACCTCTGGTAGGGGAGTTGTCACTAAAGTGCAAAAGTACCAATTATGAATAGGCGTGTATATAATTATGAATGGTAATAAATTATAACTGTGAATAGTCATACTTTAATATCTATATTTGTCTATTTACATACTTATTTTTTTGTGTGCGGTGAGAATAAAACTGTCCTTTGGTGAATAAAGCAATTCAATTTCATGTCTGTATACTTAAACGTGATTTCACAGCGTCTGCGTCTTCCTTCGGATGGTTTATTGGCATGCAGTCACGAGGTGGCCATGTCTACTACAACACACAAGCGTGGAAGGAGACCTGGACGGGCGGGAAGAGCGAAGGTTTTTATCTTCCTACATGGATCCCTCTCAGATACTATAACGAGTCCCAGCGCGTTTATGAAGACCATTTCACGTAGGTAACTAGTTTTTCGTGAGATTTTTTTTGTAAAGTTATCCTCGGCAATTGAAATGTATGACCGTTTTTAGATTCTAAGGACTCCATGAGTCCTATAAGTCTTCCGATAGACTGTGAAAAAGGTGAACTTGATTGCTTAGCATATTAGGTTTGATGTGATACTGTATTTATCGAAAATAATATATGTACAATTGTCTATGACCTCTTATCATCGTTCGGAATTCAATTTGTTGTATAATTCCATAGTTGGGTAAACCGGCTTTGGATGGTAAACGAGTGATTTTTTAGCACGTTATTATCCACGTTTCTTTCAAGCAGTTTGAACGTGAATTCGAAACATAGTTTTAGTTTCGTTGTTGAACGCTTTCATAGCTCATTTGATTGTTTAACCACTCTTAATCACCTGTTGTTAACTTCTCACGTTACTTATCGAATAAGACTCCGTGTGAAATCTTTACCGCTTGTTTGAAATTAAAAAAAAAACTGGTTAAAAATGACGGGTCCTGCTGAAATGTTTTAGTTTTTTTAGAAGTTTTTACAAAACAATTCTAGAAAAGCTTTTAATTCATTTGATAGATAAAGCTTGTTACTTCTTGAATTGTTTCAAGTTGATGAAAAAAAAGCGCAAAAACACTGAAAGTGTAAAAATTCGATCACATTTCGGTCAAAAATAGTGTACATAGATCTGACGCACAATGATGCCCAGAGATTCTCAATAGGATTGCAGTCAGGACTGCATGCCGGCCAATCCATGACATCGATTCGCTTAGACGCAAACCAAGCCTTTGTCGAATTGCTCACGTGAATGGCGGCGTTGTCCTGCTGAAAGGTGTACTGTGCACGACCACGCTGCCGCAGGAATGGAACCAAATGAGTGCCTAGAAGCTGCTGATAGTCGTCTGAGTTCATACGAGTCGAAATAAAATCTAGAGCGACCGTGCCGTTGTCACAGAACGCACCCCAAACCATGACGGTGCCACCCCCGAAATTGCGTTTCGAGAAATATAGGGGATCTTTGCGTAGATCTCGCCAGTAGTGCGAGAATCCAAATTTAGACCTTTTTCCAGTTTCGTGCCATGTTTTCCCTTGCGTTCTGTGACAACGGCACGGTCGCTCTAGATTTTATTTCGACTCGTATGAACTCAGACGACTATCAGCAGCTTCTAGGCACTCATTTGGTTCCATTCCTGCGGCAGCTTGGTCGTGCACAGTACACCTTTCAGCAGGACAACGCCGCCATTCACGTGAGCAATTCGACAAAGGCTTGGTTTGCGTCTAAGCGAATCGATGTCATGGATTGGCCGGCATGCAGTCCTGACTGCAATCCTATTGAGAATCTCTGGGGCATCATTGTGCGTCAGATCTATGTAAATGGAAAACAGTTTTGTAGTGTACAAGAGCTCAAAGACGCGATAGTGGACTCCTGGCAGGCTCTCAGTCCACAGACGCTTCATAACCTAGTTGATTCAATGCCAAATCGTGTGTTCAGTGTCATAAAGTCTTCTGGTGGGCCAATCGCTTACTAAAATAGAGCTAAAAACGTTTCTGTGCTGTTATTGATGTGAAAATCCGGTGCGAGCATAATTATGACGCGGTCGGAAATCAATAAAAGATTGTGAAAAAACTTATTTGTCGATCAATTTACACCAAATTCAGAGACAATGACTCTGAAACAGTATTGAACTATTGATATATCTTACAGCCTGCATTCTTTTTTATTTTTCCGAAAAACCTGAAAAATTAGGGTGCTAGCATAATTATGACGCGCAGTGTATTCTTAAAATAGAGACGATTATCGCATTTCTTTTAACTTCCTTGAACAGAGTTACACATTAGCTATAAGAGTTTCTCCCTGCTTCCGTGACTTTCTAAGAAACTATTCTCAATGAAAAAGTCTTCGAATGCTTTGAAAAACTAACTACGCACACAAAAAACATAAGTATTGAAAATGACACATATGCACTTGGAAGTATGACTATTCATACTTACAATTTATTACTATTCATACTTATAGTATGACTATTTATTGTACTTCATAAGTAAAATTGTCATACTTTCAAATGTATATGCTCCATTTTCCACATCGATTTTTCGTGTGCGTAAGTGTGAACAGTGTAATAGGTATGAATCTATTATATGTAGACAACCAGGAGTATCATAGGATGACAACTTGTGCATTAGATGCTGCTCCAACGGTACACACAAAAAAGACTATGAATAGTTTTTTCTTTTATTTTTTATTTTTAGTTTAAGAGTATGAGAATGGAACTAGTATGTATGTATGTACAGGGTGCGGTGAAAGTTCAAGTAGACAGTATTTTTCCCGATAAAAACTTAACGAATGAGCAAATCAAACAAAATTTTCATCAAAGTTTATTCAAATAGTTTGGGATATAACTGCGTTTTCAAATTTCGAACAGCCCTCCTTTTTCATTGACTCACAGGCGCGGAGTCGCATGTGTCAAGGAAAAAGGAGGGCTGTTCGAAATTCGGAAACACAGTTATATCCCAAACTATTTGAATAAACTTTGATGAAAATTTTGTTTGATTTGCTCAATCCGTTAAGTTTTATCGGAAAAATACTGTCCACATGAACTTTCACCGCACCCTGTATATACTTCAAAAGTAGTCCCAATCATTCCGCACGCAGGTATTACTATTCATATTTTAAAAGTATGACTATGTATGACGTATGTATATACATATATATATATATATATATACATACTTCCAAAGTATCCCTAGCATACTTTCATTTCGTCATACATCTCGATATGAGATCAGGCCGACATACGACTAAATCTCATATCGAGAAAAGTCCGATTCGCCACCCTAAACATCGGCACACTGACCGGGCGCTGTCGTTCACATATATATATATAAATTCCTCACATTTTTAAGTGCAAAAAATCTGATAACGACAGAGAACACATTAATACATACTATAAAAATAAAATCTTGTGAGAGTTGAAAGTCAAAGTGCTTGTGGGGACTGTTACAAGACAAGCTGACTCAGCACGCATTAATTTGAAAAAAATTAGAGTTTACCAACGGCATTGGAACTTTTCTAAAAACTTGTTCACAAAGAATATTTAACACGTCTTTTGAAAGTCTGGAGAACATAAGAACCTACCCGAACATACGAACGAACATAAGCCTAACTACCCGCAACGAAAAACAATGAAAACGAGCTAAATCTGTGTTGCTTCGACATACAAACCATTTGAATTTGTGCCCATTTAAATCGGAACCCGCTTAAAGAATCTCTCTCTCGCTAGAACAGATCTGTTATTGAATATTTTCCAACCCATCATAAGATCCGCCACTTTCCTTCAATCCAATAAGGATGAAAACCGTAAGTGAATTACTCGACAAGAGAGGAAGTGCATGTGGGTAATCAGGATTTGAAAAACATCGGTAATAAACAATACGAGTGAAAGCTTGTAGAACCTTCTCGATCGTTTTGTGGGCTTTTCCATAATTCCAGAAGCACGCATCAAATTCGTGGAAGAATGTAAGTAGTGAAGCACTTGAGAAGAATGGCTGAGTCGTTGATGGGGACAGCCCGTAAGAGTTAGTACATGGCTGCTGTCGCTTTGGTCGCTCGATCTTGTACGGTTGGGCCTCGACGCAATGATGAAACGCCTTGTACACCCAAGTCACGAACTTGATTGACACGTGTTAACAGTACATAAGAGATGGAATAAGATCCGACGAAATATTGGGGTCCTATATGTAAATGAACAGTTTTGCTGGAAGACAAAGAGAGCTGTTCTTGCACTTGTTGAGCGACAGTCTACCCTTTTTTTCGCTGAGGCGTTAAACACCACTCTGATTGGTTTTTCTGGTTTGTCTAGACGAATGACTTCCTGGTATGACGAATACGATATATGAGAGCCGTCTATTTGACCAGGTTTCACCTCTTCTATTTGTTTCTCGTCTAATTGATTCCTGATGACCTTGTCATACTACTGCAGCATTTTTGCTTCGACAATTTCAAGGTATTGACTTTGAGTCTTTTCCATGAGACATTGAAGTTTTCACTTAGATTGGAGATATTTTCTTTCAAATAGTACCTGATAGTGTCTGACGTTTTTGAAAGAAATGTTGTTTTGGAAATGATTGTCGATTTCCTGCCGCACGTTTAATCTATCTTTAGTGACCTCACATGTCACCTCGAGAAAAAGATCATTAATTCATATCAAAAATCGTCGACCATGGAGTCCTGAACAGAGTTTTTAAAATTAAAAAAAAACAGTTTAAAAAATTTTTTAAATAATTTTTTTCATGAATTTGAGGAGTTGATGCTCAAAATGATCACATATGAAGGAAATTTTCGAAACCATAGCGTTTAATCCCAATTTTTCGTCTAGTATTTCAATGTCTGCAAGACAAGACGAAGGGTATGCCCGTGAGTATATAAGAGTTAAACAAATCAAACACAAAAAAGAGAGAAAGATGACTGACCTTACGCAAAATTTGGCTGGTCTTCCGTTAAAATACAGGTATCCCGCCGAATGACCTGTACAAGCGCCAAAATCTGTCCAAAAACATTAAACTCGCCGAAAACAAAATGCATAATCGTGCGGGGACTGGCTAACTGATCACGTGTGACTTTGGCAGTTATGCATGTCCGCGGTACATAACTTGTTAACTGCCAAAGTGACTAAAACTTCTACGCGGTGACTCGTTAACTATATAAGAGCGAAAACGCGTCAGAAAGCATTAAAATACAATCAAAAACTGAAAAAAAATCATTCATTTCTAGGCACTGGGAGAAATTTTTTTTTCAATTTTTCATTAATATTATATATGATTGAAATTATGATAATAACATAGAGGCGTTATGTTAGTGCAGTTTAACTGGTAAGATTTTCCGGCTAAACTAGGCTTTAGAATTCGAGTTTTTTTGTATATTAAGTGACCTAAGTAAGCGATGTAGGCTTCTAGTTTTTCAACAACAAAAAAATTTTCAACTCAAAAAAAGTTGTTTTTTCACAAACTTTTTTGATTTTCTGTTGTTTTTTGGACCCTGTACTACTTGAAGGAATTCCAGTAAAACAACTAAGCCGTAATGGTCTGGTTAGCGTAAGTTTTATTTAGCCAAAGCTAAATTAATGTTAACCATTACAGTTAGTTTTTGGGAGAAAAAAACCACTTTCTAAAGCGTAAACTTTTTCCTAAGCCTAAGCGTTTTTTAATGTAAAAATAATCTTTTAAAAAGTTCTTTTTGAAAAAACCCCCAAATAAAGCGCGCTTCTCAAGTTAAAAAGAACCCTTATATGAATATACAAATGCTAAAATTATTTTGATTTCATTTACGTATACTATTTATGGACAAATGAAAAACAAAATCAAATACATCTTTGAAAACATGTTGGTGAAAAAAGGAAGAAAAAAATGGAGGTGGCAAAATATGAAGAAGAAAAAACAAAATATGAAGAAGAAAACAAAATAATGAATGAAATCGATCGCATGGGCAAAAAACTGGCACTCGGCTGGGACAAAACCTCCGCTGCCTAACCGGGGCTTGTTGAGAGTTAACCAATACACCAACCGAGCACACATTGTCACATGCGATTTCCTGCTATGTCTAAGGCACGATGGCCGTACTTTCTAGTCACGCATGCTCATGAAGCAATTGCGTCATGAAAGGAGTGTAACTCCACAATCCATGATAAAGACAGAAAGATGATGGTAGAGAGAAGATCAATTTTTCGATCTTTGTTAATCGTTTAAAGCAACGATTGGCTGAGACTATAATGAATGAAATCTATCGCATGGGCAAAAAACTGGCACTCGGCTGGGACCAAACCTCCGCTGCCTAACCGGGGCTTGTAGAGAGTTAACCAATACACCAACCGAGCACACATTGTCACATGCGATTTCCTGCTATGTCTAAGGCACGATGGCCGTTCTTTCTAGTCACGCATGCTCATGAAGCAATTGCGTCATGAAAGGAGTGTAACTCTACAATCCATGATAAAGACAGAAATATGATGGTAGAGAGAAGATCATTTTTTGATCTTTGTTAATCGTTTAAAGCAACGATCGGCTGAGACTATAATGAATGAAATCTATCGCATGGGCAAAAAAACTGGCACTCGGCTGGGACCGAACCTCCGCTGCCTAATCACACTAGCAGTGATCTAGCAGGCAGCCACTGGTTCTACCAGGATAGGTCTGTCCTGCATCTCAGGGGAGCGCGTACCCTGCCGCGAGGCGGGAACAAGCGCGAGGAAGATTATTATTATCCGTGAATTGAACTACGTCCTCAAGCCTTTCCCCAACGTCAAGTATCAAGCCTATGCTGACGACATAAAGTTGTATATCTCTCACAATTCCTCGAATGAAATGGAACGCGTTTCTGAAATGCAGAGTTGTCTTGATGCTATTTCATCTTGGAGCAGAAACAATCAGCTCACCTTATCCGCAAACAATACGTACCATTTGCAACTAGGAAACTCGAAATGTTCATTTGATTATCGCTTAAATGATGGCACTTTATCTAAACAGACTCAAGTCAAAGATCTCGGTGTTCTAGTTGTTCCAAGTCTCCGAAGACATGATGTCATTGTTGATCGAACTGTAAAGGCTACCAGAGCCATGTATGCTATGCTTCGCGCTGTTTCTATCAATGACACAAAAGTGCTAGTTAAGTGTTTCATGACATACGTTCTACCTCATTTGGAGTTTGCCTCTTGCTTCTGGAATCCTATTTACAAGAAAGACTCTGAATTGTTAGAGAAAGTACAGAAATCGTTTACTAGAATTCTCTTTTATCGATGTTTCCCACAGCCGGATTACCCTCTTAGCCTTCCATGATATAGAGATCGTCTGAATTTAGTTGGCCTGAGTACTTTAGCTGAAAGAAGGGTGATTGTAGACCTTAAAATGGGTTGGAAGATCTTCAATGATAAGTCTATTATTGAAAAATCACGCATTTTCAAGCGCACCTCCCCCACTCGTACAAATATGAATGGTATTGCAATTGAATGTACTTCTTACACTTCTAGATTCTATTGTTTTGGTTTACGGGTTTCAATAATGTTTCAGGGAATCTCGAGTGTAGAGAGCAGTTCATAAGTCGTCTCCGTAACGAGAATGTGAACAGTAGAGCAGTTCATAAGTCGTCTCCGTAACGAGAATGTGGTCAGTGAATTGGCGAATAATCAGTAGCATTTAGAAAGTTTCCACTACCTGTCGCCATACTTTGTATGTATCATTTTGTAAGTATAATGTGTCTCACATGATCTTGCATTGTAAAATGTCGATAAAAATATATATGAAAATTGTTTCGCTTACTTGATTGCTGATAATCTTATATGTATTCTTATCAATGTTTGTGCTCGAATTTTAATTGTAATATGTGTTTGCTTTTGCATCGTATGATGTAGATAAAATATAAATATATATATGATTGATTGGATTCTTTGATAGCTCGGTTTCCTTCCCTCCGTTTCTTCGTCATGTGTTCTATGGCAAGTTGACGTTTACTATATACCATGTGTTGTCATTTTGAATAATTTTTGAATAAATAAATAATTAAATAAATAGATTGGCAGATTTTGAGTGAACCCGCATCTTGGGACATATCATATCTTTACCGAGATAAAACTTTTTTTCAATTTTCACATGGGTCTAAACCACGTTCCCTTGTCAGTTTAGAACCACTTGGTAGAATTTTCCTGGATTTGTCCTGCAAGATTCGCCATAGCATAGCAATCCCATTTATGATTTAGGTCGATGAATCGTTTGAATACTTTAAATTTGACCTCTCTATCTTGTAGGAGAATCATTAATGATCTCACTTACGCTTTCAAAATAATCCGAGGTGAAGTTTATCTTAAAGTTAGTACCTTTTATGTGTTCAAACCGTGTAATGGTAGAACATCCGCCTTTAATTTCCACATACCTTTCACAAATAAGAGGTTAACTTTCAATTGTTTTGGAGTAAGAACGTCTAGGTGGATGATTAGTTTACCTGCTCGAGTTATGACTTCTCCTAACTCTAATGTGTTCAAAAAGAGGCTCAAGATGCTAAATGTTCTTGAAATTCTCGATCTGCACTTACCTAATCTCTGAGTTGTTCCCTTTTTTGCTTTCTCACTCCTTTCTTATTATAGAAAAGCATTGTTCAGATGTTATTGTCAAGAACAACGCTCACTATTGTATGAGTTATCTTATGTTTTGTCACATCAGTATTGATGTATGAATAAATAAATAAAAAAATGCTCCACTAATGACCGTTGAATTCTGGTAATCGGACTTCCAATTAAGGCAGTTTGTATTGCTGTGATTGAAAATGCCGACCGGTTTATGTCTGTGTTGTGGGTTGTCTTTGTTGGTGATGGAATTGGGAATTCATTCTGGAAAATTCGGTCACTAGCCCTTCCATAATAGGCTGGCTTCTCGTTCTCTCCGTTTCTCCCGATTCGCTGAGTCCATGTTAAGAATAAGGTGGTTTGAGTGGGGACCTTGTATTATACTCGATGCTTATCGGTGAAGATGCCATGATCTGATTTTCTTTTTGATGGACATCGTGCACACTCGTCTTCGCCGATCCATTGGTTCCTATGCTGGATAACCCCTTCATAATCGTCGTTTCCTTTGATTTTGTTGCTTGCTGCGATAAAACTGTTTTCTGCTTTTGTCATTGCCAAGCAGTCTCTCTTTACAGCTTTCTTTTGATTCAGCAGCATTTGCTTCATATTTATCAGGGTTTCCTTATCAAATGAGATCGAATTTGAGCTGTTGAAGCTTCCCAGTTTTGCTTTAGCATCTTTTAGTGAAGTTGCGACGAAATTCGTTTGTCGTTTGAGGTTACTCAGTTCTTGCTGAGCTCTGGTGTAGTTTATATCAGGTTTCGCGGTTCTCTCTGTCTCTTCCTTCTGTCTTCAGTATTGTTTTGTTGAAATTAACTCCCATTTCTCTCCCATATTTCAGGAAGAGTTCTCCGGATTCGCAGTTTCTGGCACTCTTTCGGTGTCCAGGAGTATCACTCTCCCACTCTCAACAGAAGGGATTGACCGCAGAACAACTTCGACTCGTCTAGAGGACTGGTTGTTCTGTATGTGGAGGAAGGTTCACCGCGTCGACTTCAACTATAAAGGAATGACAGCACAATACCGTCGGCTCTTCAAGAGAGGGATGGGTTGTAGTGTGTGTCGACCTTACGTGAAGGAAATCTTTAGCTGCGGTTCGGGTCCTATGCACCATTTACACAATTTACTTCCTGAATAGATTGATTAGTGGTGGTTCAGTGGTAAGGTATATTGAGGTCAAGCCTCTGTTGAAAGTAGTTTGTAATGACTCGAAGAATCGATTCAACGATTTATTTTTTTAACAAACAAAAATAACAAACGTGTAACTGGCGAGGACGAGAGAGATCTTACCAGGTGAGAGCGAACACCTCAAACTTGGGTAATTAAACCCGCTCTTTTATGACAATCATTAATCATTTAAAAGAGCGAAAACTAAAACAACATCTACTCGCATTAACCTTTATCAATTGAAAAGGATGTTCCTAGCAAACTACACAAGCAATTAATAAATTTTTCGAAAGTACTACGAATGCAATCATAGCACTATGTGGAGAAAATTTGCTTCTTCTTCTTCTTCTTAGCGCTGTCCCGGGCCGGCCGAGGTCGGAGTAGGGTCCGCTGTACGGCTTCTAGCTCTCCAGAAACATCTGTCCGTTGCGTCTTCCGAGTGGAGTCTTGCAAGGCGCAGGTCTTGGTTGAGCGTATCCATATATCTTGTCTTCGGTTTGCCTCGAGGGCGTTTGCCTGGTACTTCCATGTCAAGGGCGTGTCTTGCGATGTTGGTCGCGTCTCTTCGCATCACGTGTCCATACCATCTAACTCTCCCTTCTCGCATCTTGTCTTGTATTGGGGCAACGCCGAGTCTCCCTCTCACAATCGTGTTACGCACACAATCTAGGCGAGTCAGTCCTTGTGTCCAGCGTAACATTTTCATCTCATTCGTGTGGATAATGTTCTCGGTTATACGCGTTGTAGGTCAGGTCTCCGTCGAATAGAGAAGCACGGGACGGATTGCTGTTTTATGCATCTTTCCGCGTATGCCAGCTGTGATATTCCTATCACAGAGGACACCTGCAGCTTCTCTCCATTTCATCCAAGCTGCATTTACTCTTTGGCGTGCCGCTGCATTTGTTGACGTGTCTGAGGAGATGACAGAACCAAGGTACTTGAATTCGGAGGTCTTCGGGAGCGGTTCACCGCTGACGTGAACAGTTCCCGTCGTTTGCACTCCGATTTCCTGGTACTCGGTCTTCTTGATGTTGAGGCGTAAGCCATGCCTACTAAGAGCGTCATTCCATTCTTGGGTGCGTTTCTCGATTTCGGCACGTGTAGGAGCAGCAAGGAGAATGTCGTCGGCGTATGCGATGGTTGACGGAGCCGGAGTCAGTAGAGGACGCGTGACGGTATCCATAACCAAAATGAAGAGAAGGGGAGACAAAACACTCCCTTGGTGCACTCCAACGTTTACTGCGAATGGCTCTGTGATGCCGACCGGAGTTCTGACAGTACTCTTTGAATCATCGTACATCGCCATTGTCCATCGAATGTACTCTTCAGGAACCTGAAGATCGCGCAATGCATATGAAATAAGTTCATGGGGGACTCTGTCGAACGCCTTTTCCAAATCGAGGTAGGTCAGATGGAGAGGTGATCTTTTCTCTGCGTGCTTCTCGACGAGTAAACGGAGTGCAAATATTGCATCTGTTGTGCCTCTTCCGTTCACAAACCCGCATTGCTGAGCTGGAATATCGACGATATCTCGTATGCGTGAATCCAGTATCCTCTCAAATATCTTCATAGTGTGGTTGAGAAGGCGTATTGGACGGTAGTTGCTGCACACTCTGGCATCGCCTTTTCCTTTGAAGACTGGAACGGTCGTGGAGTAGCGCCAGATATGTGGAATTTGGCCTTGCTTTACGATGGTGTTGAACAGGTGCACGAGATGTGCTAGTCCAACATCACCCGCAAGTTTCCAGGCTTCGGTGGCTATGTCGTCCGGTCCAGCCGCTTTCCCAGTCTTCATCTTAGAGAGTGCCTTCTTCACTTCCTCGGCCGTGATGGTTGGCACGGGTCCTTGTATGGCGTGGGAAGTAGGGATGGGAGGGTGCTCAAACTCTTGGCCACTCATTTCTTCGAAATGTTCGCGCCACCTGTTTCTGACTTTTAAAGGGTCAGTGACGAGCTTCCCTTGTTTGTCCCTTATCGTGGCTGCTCTCTGGATGTCCAAGGTGTTGCGGTGTCGAGCCTTGGCAAGCCGATAGATGGCTTTATCGCCTCCTGGTTGGTTCATCTTCTCATAGAGATCGCGGAAGTAGGAGGCTTTTGAAACTGCGACAGCTCTTTTGGCGGCTTTCTTGGCTGAGCTGTATGCAGCGCGGTCGTCAGCCTCATTTGACGTCCTCCATCTCTTGTAGGCATTCTTTTTCGCCTTGATCGCATCCTGAACTTCGGAGGTGAAAAACCAGGTGTCTTTCTCGATTCTTGGCTTTCCGGGTTTCGTCTTTCCGAGGATGCTTGCGGCGGGTGCTCTGATGCTGTCTTCAAGAAGCTTCCAATGTTCATTTATGTCCACTGGAAACTGCTTGTAGAGTGCAGGAGGGAGTAGATTGCGATGGATGATGTGCATGAGAGAGAGACGTTCTGCTTTCCCAGTCGAGCGCCACCATTTGACACGTGTGCATTCAGGATTACGAGAAGGCTGTTTCTTCGACTTCAATACGCTGTAGTCCATAAAGAGAGGGTGGTGCTGAGATGCAACATGGTCTGATATAATGACCTTTGCATCTTTCGCGTTCCGCAGCTTTGCTCTCAGGATTAACCAAAGGTCAATTTGACTCTGATTTCTTCCGCTCTCGTATGTGAGTCCGTGAGATCGTCTCTTTTTGAAAAAGGAGTTCACGACTGCTAGATCGCATCGAGCACAGAAGTCAAGTAGCCGTTGACCCTCAGCATTGATCGTTCCGATTCCATGTCCTCCATGTTCTCTCTCACGACCCTGTCGATCTGAACCGATGTGAGCGTTAAAATCTCCGCCGATTAAGATGTCTTCATGAGACTCTCGAAGTTTGATAACTTCCTCTAGAGAGTCGTAGAAGTCCTCCTTATCAGCGTCGCTACATCCTTGTTGAGGTGCATATGCTGAGACGACAAGGAAGTGATTGTTGGACGAAGAAATTCGGACGGCCATGACTCGATCTGTAGAGCGAATGACTTCGGTTACATCATCAGCAATTTTCGAGGAGAGGATAATGCCAACACCATTTCTTGTTGATGACGTGCCATGGTATATCAGCTTGTATCCGTCTCCTATCGGCTTCGACTTGCTTCCTCTCCATTTCGTTTCCTGTACAGCAGCAATGTCAGCCCTTCTTGCTTCTAGCATTGCGGCCAGCTCTCTACTGCGTCCCGTCAGTGTTCCAACATTCAATGTGACGAGGCGAATTTGGGCTGTACGCCGCGCAGAAATACCCCGCCAATGGGTAGCTGCCATATTTGACGGTCCTAGCGGACAAGGTAAGACCGCGTCGCTTCCGGGGGAAGCCCTAGCTTTGGTGATATATCTTGAAGAACTTGAAGCCATGGTTTACAACAAGGGTATTCATGCGATCGGCCTGTTTAGTGGATGGTCAATCCAGCCTGGCATCGCGGAACGTGTTTGTCGGGAGTTCCTGCTAATCCTTGACCGTAGAAAAGCAGAAGATTAATCGAAAAGACGCCTCGACTCGTGTGGCCTGGACTAACCCCTCTCCGCCTGGCCAACTGGCGGATAGAACCACTGCCGGAAGTGTACTCGTCCAAAGGGGGCCCAATTTTAGCCTCACTCAGAACGTCGTGATTCCGGCAATCACGGTAGTAGGGCTGAGTGAGTTTACACCTTCCCACCGACTTTGAGGTATTGGGGCTAGGGAAGGTATTGGGGCTAGGGAAGGTATTGGGGCTAGGGAAGGTATTGGGGCTAGGGAAGGTATTGGGGCTAGGGAAGGTATTGGGGCTAGGGAAGGGAGAAAATTTGCATTAGATTAAAATAATTGTAGCCGAGTCACTCAATGTGTTTACAACCTTTGAGAGAAAGTTGGAGAGATTTTCTTAGCAAGAGGAAATTCAAAGAGAGAACACTACGTTGTGAAATAACCAAAAAGTTTCGCAGCGAGCAGGGTTCGAACATACGCCCATTACATTTCAAGTCTAACTCCTTAAACACTCGGACATCGCTGCTCATGGCGAAGAGCTTCTCAATAATTTAACACAGTACTGTAATCGTTCTTCGAATTTGACATTATACGTCTTATCTCTGGAAAATTGCTTTCAATGTTTCCCAGACTTAGTACTTTGTGAGTCTGGAGTTGCTTTCTTCTCTCGTCTCTTTCTCCACATTCATATGCCCAAAAAAACGCCGAATCCGTTTTATCAGAAGGCTGCATAAGCATTCGTATAGAACGGACTCGTTCCAAAAAAAACAAAAACTCTTGCTCACAAAAAAAACAAAAACTCTTGCTTTCAATGTTTCCCAGACTTAGTACTTTGTGAGTCTGGAGTTGCTTTCTTCTCTCGTCTCTTTCTCCACATTCATATGCCCAAAAAAACGCCGAATCCGTTTTATCAGAAGGCTGCATAAGCATTCGTATAGAACGGACTCGTTCCAAAAAAAACAAAAACTCTTGCTCATTTGAATCATTACTCTTGATCAACGTCATTACTGGATGAATACTCAAATATGTCTACCGCACGCAGCAGCGATGTCCGAGTGGTTAAGGAGTTAGACTTGAAATCTAATGGGCTATGCCCGCGTAGGTTCGAACCCTGCTCGCTGCGAAACATTTTGCTGGAATTCGAATGACGTCACAAATTTTCCCATAGCTAAGTTAATTAGTAAATTTGTAAAAAAAAAGAATTTGGAAAACTAAAAATTTAATTTTTAAGAGAAAAGGAAAAAAACCCCGCAAGTTTCAAATCTAATGATTGTTCTCCCGATATTCATTGGAATATTGAGAGAATCCGGTTTCTAAAAAAATGTTGGAATCCTCGAAGCTAAATCGTCTAAACCATGTCTACGACGTTCTAGACACAACATCAGTTTCTTGGAGCTTCTTCATGCTCTACTTTCCAAGAAAACGTGCATTATGTCCCAATTGATAAAGAAGCGTTTGAACGATAGAATTCGGAATAAGGCTCAAGTTAGACGACTCGAATAAAGTTCCTACAATGTGGAGGATGTGAAAAAATACTGCCTACACCCTAAGAATAAGTAAGAGTCCGCGTGTTTCTTGTGCTCCTCGCATGAATTCTCACGTGAACTACATAGCAAAAGATATTTTATAAAGCATACATAGATTTATGAGTTTACGAGATACATATAATAAAGAAATGACAAAAAAGCGTGACATTTACGATATAGGCGAAGAGTATCAGTATATCAGTCTCATCGACCCTCTCGTTCTTAATGACCCTATTGTTCTCATCGACCCTCTTGTTTTCTTGTTCTCATAGAGATTGATGACTTATAGGAGGGCTCTCTTGAAAAGTCAATAAT
Organism: Allodiplogaster pararmata; assembly: GCA_964056735.1. Classification (NCBI taxonomy): domain Eukaryota; kingdom Metazoa; phylum Nematoda; class Chromadorea; order Rhabditida; family Diplogasteridae; genus Allodiplogaster; species Allodiplogaster pararmata. The sequence continues at coordinate 39,711,970 of OZ057406.1, read as the reverse complement.
GTCTACAATTCCACCTTCCATACTCACTCTACACATTCCAACAGTTCCGTTGCCGTTCGTGATGTCGCTTATGGAAGATCTCTTCTCGAAACATCTACAGCCCGTTCAGAAGACACTGTCAGACCAAGCAGCAGAGATTTACGTCAATTTCTAGCGGAAGTTCAGAGTAGCGTATCTCCAGTTTCTCTTCGTCCACATATCTTACTGGCTCTGTTCCCCTACTATGGAAGAGATCTATAGTAAAACCAATACAAAAGAGCAATTCCCGGAATCTAGTTACCAATTACAGACCTATTTCTCTATGCTGTTCCTTATCAAAAGTTATGGAGAAAATTATTGTTAAGGAAGTATCTTGCTATTTAGAAAAAGAGAACCTTTTATCGCCCTACCAGGCTGGTTTTAGAGCTAGGAGGTCTACTGTGACCTCTTTAGTTGAATCTCATTCGTTCATTGTTGACTCGTTATCCCAAAGCACCCCTATCGATATAATATTCCTTGATATCAGTAAAGCATTTGATTATCTTGATGATCATCTTTAGGCCCGTTGTTATTCTTGTTGTACATCGACTCTGTTAAAGAAGCTATCCCCGATTCTATCAAATTTTGCTTTTTCGCCGATGATATAAAAATAATGGGACGCGCTACCTCTTGTAATTATATCCAACTAGCTTTGAATCGTATAACCGATTGGTGCCTAGAATGGAATTTGTCCCTATCCATATCTAAGTGTAATGTACTTCATCTCGGATCATCCAATTCTCGCAGCGTCTATTACATGAACAGTCAACCTCTAGTAGTTGGTAGAGTTGCCAAAGATCTTGATGTAATCATATGTGATCGTTTCTTTTATCGTAATCATGTTGAAGACAAATGTAAAAAAAGGCTCTGCTCTTGTTAACATGATGTTAAAAGCCTTCAAGTCACCATGTCCGCCTCTTTTAACTTCAGCTTTTAAAATTTATGTCAGACCTGTTCTTGAATACGCTAGTGAGTTATGGAATCCCTCATCCCCCGGCTTAGTAAAATCTATTGAAAAAGTTCAGCGGTCGTTTACGAGAAGAATCCTAGCAAGATCTGGCCATTCCAGACTTCCCTATTCACAAAGAATCTCCATGTTAGGCCTAGAAACTCTCGAATATCGTCGTGCTATATCTGACCTTTTATTTATTCAGAAATGTGTCCACAAAAAATGTGAACTTGAAACTATGAACTTGTTTCAATGGTCTGCAGTACAGAGATTTTCTCGCCCTCCTTCTGTTAGGTTACAAAGTTGCTAGGTTACAAATTTTGAAGGCAGCGTCGAGTGGTGAATAAGACAATTGCTCAAACTATCTAATGGGAAAAGCGAGTCCACCGGGTGAGGTCATACTGAGTCATATCTCATCCGAAAAGCCTCTCTCCTCCTGGATCGTCTCGCCTTCCTTGAACAGTCTCCCTAACGGAACGACTCTCCTCCAACAAGGAGATGACACGGAAGTAGAGCCGTAAGAAACGTTGTAAAGTCGAAGCCGTTTAATAACCCTTACCCTAACCCTTACCCTTTACCTTACAATGCTGCGGAAGGCCGGTTTTTGTCTGTTTTTCAGGTCTGTTTTTTTCGAAACTAGAGTTCTGAGGAACTGGAGTTTCCCTCCCCCCCTGTATCTCTCCCTCCCTAAATCCCTCCCTTAATCCCTCCCTCCCTAAATCCCTCTCTCTTTCCGTCCCTCCCTCATCGTGTAATGGCCGTATACTTTTCACTTGAACCGTTTAAATAGAAATCTGCTGTATAACTCTTTCGCTTACAGATCGGCTAGATCTATCATGAAACTACCAGAGGACTTATTCATCAACGAAAATTTTCGAAAATTTCGGTTGAAATTATCTTCTCTGAAATTTATTCATGTTTTGTTTTGAATATAATCTAGCTTTAAATAGGGCTTGAGGCATTTCTTGCGCTAATATATTTTTCCCATCATTATCTCGTATTGTGCAACATATCTAGCACGGGACTTATCCAACCTAATACATGATATTTTGAACACAAAAAATGGCAGAGAATTATATCTAGAATACAGAAAACTTAAAAATAAAGAAAAGGATAATATCATAAAATACACTCTCACTAAAGAATTCTTATCTCTCCAAAACACTGATAAAATAAGAATAACCAGTACAATATGTGACTACTTCTGGAGGAAACAAAGGGAACCCAATACAAAAGACACTACCTATATAAACATCAAACTTCCTTACTATGGTAAATACATGGACAACATACCCTTCAACCGCATCTTTAACAAAGCTTCTATCAATGGTTTAAAATTGAAAAGTCTAATTCCAAGACCATTTACATTCCGCACTATATATAGTTTAACTGAACCTTTTAGTAAAAAAGTTATCAATTATAACAATTTCCTTAAGGAACTTAATAATGACAATAAGAAAAACATTTTAGAAAGCCAATGCTATTGCTATAAATACCCTGAACTTATAAACAATACTTTTGGACACATATGCAGCGGTAATACTAATATCACTCAATATCACTCATCAATTTGTCTTCTCTACCAGGCGTCACTGCCTTAAAACTGTGTAACTGAGCATTTGAAGATTTATCATTCATCTTCGACTAATATCACTCATGATTCATCTCTACGTCAAATCCTGAATCGAGGCACAAAATATCGCATTTGTGAAAATGTTGATAAAGATACAATTATTTCAGAAATGGAACAATCCATTAACCAGACAGTAACGAAAATGACCAAAACATTCCATCTTAATCAATATGATCGTATTATTATTTACAATATACTCCAAAAACACTGCCTTCCACTGATTTCTAGACATCTCGACAGATTCCACTATTTCGATTCCACTAATTACAAGCAAATCTACAGAAGCATTTTTGAAATACGAAAAAATTTCATAATAACTCCTATTGATAAAGCTAATAACAATTATGCATTTACTTGCAAGAAATTATATCTTCTATTTATGAACGAAGAGATGAATACAAGCACAGAAAATACTAGAACCTATCAACCAATTCCTTCTTCAAACACCTTTAACATAATTAATAAACACCTGGAACTAACTAAAGAACTCAAAATTCCTATCCCTTTATCTAACATATACAACATACCAACTGTTTATGGTATACCTAAAATGCACAAAAATCTCATTAAATTCCGATTTATAACCGGAGCCTCCAACAGCAGTCTCAAACCATTATCTCAAGAACTTCAATTAATTCTCAAACATCTATCCAGACATTTCAAAAGTTATTGCAAACAAACAAGCGAAAGAAATGGTACTAACCACCTATTTTCTATTCTTAATACTGAACCCGTTCTTCATGAACTTAGACTATCGGGGAATCAAACAAAAGAAATATACTGTGCTGACTTCACTTCTCTTTTTACCAACCTCCCACATGACATAGTTAAGATCAACATAAAAAAAGTTATTAAAACTTGTTTCAAAAATAGTGGATTCCAAGCCATCAGAATTAAAGGTAAACAAACCAGTTACACTAATGAAGCCAACAAGAATAGAACTTACCTTCCCTTTCAAATATACAACATGCTTACTTATATCTTAGATAATAGCTATGCCCTTTATAGTCAAACTATATATAAACAGAACAAGGGTATACCTCAAGGTAATAACGCGTCTCCTAAAATAGCTGACTTAACACTAGCTATGATGGAATTTCAGTATATTAACCAAAACATAAAAGGAACTCATCCTTTAAGATTTTCACTTAATTGTACCTTCCGATACATTGATGATTTAATTCATATATCAAACAAATTGAATGAGTTCATTTCCTTTACAAAAGAAGTATATCATAATTCTCTTACTTTAGAACAAACTAATCAACAGAGATACAAAGCCGAATTTCTTGATCTAGACATAGAAATCTTAGAAGATGGTACTACTAAGTTTAAACTATACAACAAAACCGATGCATACAACTTTAAGGTTATAAAATACCCCCACTTTAGCTCTAATATACCTATTAACATTGGTCTTAACACCATATACAGTGAAACTTTACGTTTTAGTAATAACTGTAAACACATAGAAGACTTTCTCAACAGAATCACTATGTTAATAGACTCTTACAGGACAAATCAATTTCAAGATCATATAATATTAGGCAGATTAATTAAAACTATTACCAAAAACCCATCAATATCTCTAAAATATAACACAGTACACATTAATATCAAACAAAAGATCATTGAACAGTTCCAACATATTGAGTATCATCATTGATTACTCAATTCCCTTCCTTCCCTATCTCCTTTTCTGTTATTAAATATCTCATCCTTACTTCATGCGCTATTGACATTTTCCCTCTCCTTTTTCTTTTTTATTATGTTTTTTGTTCATGTTTTTTGTTCATGTTTTTTGATGTTATCTTTATTAAAATTCAGTTTAATAATTTAATTTGTTATTTAAAATTTACTTATTATTTCTCTATCACGGTCTCTCCGGGAACTCACTGAAGAGCCCCGCCCGGAGAGAGCGAAAGTCTGTCTGGGCTCAGGGGCGAAACAGACTTTCGCATTTATTATTCATAATTTAAAGCAGAACTTCATCTTTCAAATTTTCAAATGTAATTTGTCTTTCAAATAAACGTATTATGCACTTTTACAATCTTTCTCTTCTCTAATACTTAAACTGATCTCATGCGTTGTCACATTTTTAATAATGTAGTGATAAACAAATAAAGAAACTTCAAATAAATTTATCTGCCGCTTCAAACTCGGACTGAGCCCCAATATTCTGCGCCTCCAGCAATCTGGAAGGGCTCACACCTCGAAATATGAAGCTCGTTGTTTGTATTTCGAGTCCCTGATCCAATAAGATTTTCCAACAAGAAGCACAAGCATCTTCTTCTCAACATAATTTTCGACTGTTTTCTAAATGATTCAGCGCTTCTAAAATCAATCGAATCAAATGTTTCGTTTCATTGCTTTTTAATAGAACGGACTCGTTCCAAAAAAAAACAAAAACTCTTGCTCACAAAAAAAACAAAAACTCTTGCTTTCAATGTTTCCCAGACTTAGTACTTTGTGAGTCTGGAGTTGCTTTCTTCTCTCGTCTCTTTCTCCACATTCATATGCCCAAAAAAACGCCGAATCCGTTTTATCAGAAGGCTGCATAAGCATTCGTATAGAACGGACTCGTTCCAAAAAAAACAAAAACTCTTGCTCATTTGAATCATTACTCTTGATCAACGTCATTACTGGATGAATACTCAAATATGTCTACCGCACGCAGCAGCGATGTCCGAGTGGTTAAGGAGTTAGACTTGAAATCTAATGGGCTATGCCCGCGTAGGTTCGAACCCTGCTCTCTGCGAAACATTTTGCTGGAATTCGAATGACGTCACAAATTTTCCCATAGCTAAGTTAATTAGTAAATTTGTAAAAAAAAAAGAATTTGGAAAACTAAAAATTTAATTTTTAAGAGAAAAGGAAAAAAACCCCGCAAGTTTCAAATCTAATGATTGTTCTCCCGATATTCATTGGAATATTGAGAGAATCCGGTTTCTAAAAAAATGTTGGAATCCTCGAAGCTAAATCGTCTAAACCATGTCTACGACGTTCTAGACACAACATCAGTTTCTTGGAGCTTCTTCATGCTCTACTTTCCAAGAAAACGTGCATTATGTCCCAATTGATAAAGAAGCGTTTGAACGATAGAATTCGGAATAAGGCTCAAGTTAGACGACTCGAATAAAGTTCCTACAATGTGGAGGATGTGAAAAAATACTGCCTACACCCTAAGAATAAGTAAGAGTCCGCGTGTTTCTTGTGCTCCTCGCATGAATTCTCACGTGAACTACATAGCAAAAGATATTTTATAAAGCATACATAGATTTATGAGTTTACGAGATACATATAATAAAGAAATGACAAAAAAGCGTGACATTTACGATATAGGCGAAGAGTATCAGTATATCAGTCTCATCGACCCTCTCGTTCTTAATGACCCTATTGTTCTCATCGACCCTCTTGTTTTCTTGTTCTCATAGAGATTGATGACTTATAGGAGGGCTCTCTTGAAAAGTCAATAATGTCTACAATTCCACCTTCCATACTCACTCTACACATTCCAACAGTTCCGTTGCCGTTCGTGATGTCGCTTATGGAAGATCTCTTCTCGAAACATCTACAGCCCGTTCAGAAGACACTGTCAGACCAAGCAGCAGAGATTTACGTCAATTTCTAGCGGAAGTTCAGAGTAGCGTATCTCCAGTTTCTCTTCGTCCACATATCTTACTGGCTCTGTTCCCCTACTATGGAAGAGATCTATAGTAAAACCAATACAAAAGAGCAATTCCCGGAATCTAGTTACCAATTACAGACCTATTTCTCTATGCTGTTCCTTATCAAAAGTTATGGAGAAAATTATTGTTAAGGAAGTATCTTGCTATTTAGAAAAAGAGAACCTTTTATCGCCCTACCAGGCTGGTTTTAGAGCTAGGAGGTCTACTGTGACCTCTTTAGTTGAATCTCATTCGTTCATTGTTGACTCGTTATCCCAAAGCACCCCTATCGATATAATATTCCTTGATATCAGTAAAGCATTTGATTATCTTGATGATCATCTTTAGGCCCGTTGTTATTCTTGTTGTACATCGACTCTGTTAAAGAAGCTATCCCCGATTCTATCAAATTTTGCTTTTTCGCCGATGATATAAAAATAATGGGACGCGCTACCTCTTGTAATTATATCCAACTAGCTTTGAATCGTATAACCGATTGGTGCCTAGAATGGAATTTGTCCCTATCCATATCTAAGTGTAATGTACTTCATCTCGGATCATCCAATTCTCGCAGCGTCTATTACATGAACAGTCAACCTCTAGTAGTTGGTAGAGTTGCCAAAGATCTTGATGTAATCATATGTGATCGTTTCTTTTATCGTAATCATGTTGAAGACAAATGTAAAAAAAGGCTCTGCTCTTGTTAACATGATGTTAAAAGCCTTCAAGTCACCATGTCCGCCTCTTTTAACTTCAGCTTTTAAAATTTATGTCAGACCTGTTCTTGAATACGCTAGTGAGTTATGGAATCCCTCATCCCCCGGCTTAGTAAAATCTATTGAAAAAGTTCAGCGGTCGTTTACGAGAAGAATCCTAGCAAGATCTGGCCATTCCAGACTTCCCTATTCACAAAGAATCTCCATGTTAGGCCTAGAAACTCTCGAATATCGTCGTGCTATATCTGACCTTTTATTTATTCAGAAATGTGTCCACAAAAAATGTGAACTTGAGACTATGAACTTGTTTCAATGGTCTGCAGTACAGAGATTTTCTCGCCCTCCTTCTGTTAGGTTACAAAGTTGCTAGGTTACAAATTTTGAAGGCAGCGTCGAGTGGTGAATAAGACAATTGCTCAAACTATCTAATGGGAAAAGCGAGTCCACCGGGTGAGGTCATACTGAGTCATATCTCATCCGAAAAGCCTCTCTCCTCCTGGATCGCCTCGCCTTCCTTGAACAGTCTCCCTAACGGAACGACTCTCCTCCAACAAGGAGATGACACGGAAGTAGAGCCGTAAGAAACGTTGTAAAGTCGAAGCCGTTTAATAACCCTTACCCTAACCCTTACCCTTTACCTTACAATGCTGCGGAAGGCCGGTTTTTGTCTGTTTTTCAGGTCTGTTTTTTTCGAAACTAGAGTTCTGAGGAACTGGAGTTTCCCTCCCTCCCTGTATCTCTCCCTCCCTAAATCCCTCCCTTAATCCCTCCCTCCCTAAATCCCTCTCTCTTTCCGTCCCTCCCTCATCGTGTAATGGCCGTATACTTTTCACTTGAACCGTTTAAATAGAAATCTGCTGTATAACTCTTTCGCTTACAGATCGGCTAGATCTATCATGAAACTACCAGAGGACTTATTCATCAACGAAAATTTTCGAAAATTTCGGTTGAAATTATCTTCTCTGAAATTTATTCATGTTTTGTTTTGAATATAATCTAGCTTTAAATAGGGCTTGAGGCATTTCTTGCGCTAATATATTTTTCCCATCATTATCTCGTATTGTGCAACATATCTAGCACGGGACTTATCCAACCTAATACATGATATTTTGAACACAAAAAATGGCAGAGAATTATATCTAGAATACAGAAAACTTAAAAACAAAGAAAAGGATAATATCATAAAATACACTCTCACTAAAGAATTCTTATCTCTCCAAAACACTGATAAAATAAGAATAACCAGTACAATATGTGACTACTTCTGGAGGAAACAAAGGGAACCCAATACAAAAGACACTACCTATATAAACATCAAACTTCCTTACTATGGTAAATACATGGACAACATACCCTTCAACCGCATCTTTAACAAAGCTTCTATCAATGGTTTAAAATTGAAAAGTCTAATTCCAAGACCATTTACATTCCGCACTATATATAGTTTAACTGAACCTTTTAGTAAAAAAGTTATCAATTATAACAATTTCCTTAAGGAACTTAATAATGACAATAAGAAAAACATTTTAGAAAGCCAATGCTATTGCTATAAATACCCTGAACTTATAAACAATACTTTTGGACACATATGCAGCGGTAATACTAATATCACTCAATATCACTCATCAATTTGTCTTCTCTACCAGGCGTCACTGCCTTAAAACTGTGTAACTGAGCATTTGAAGATTTATCATTCATCTTCGACTAATATCACTCATGATTCATCTCTACGTCAAATCCTGAATCGAGGCACAAAATATCGCATTTGTGAAAATGTTGATAAAGATACAATTATTTCAGAAATGGAACAATCCATTAACCAGACAGTAACGAAAATGACCAAAACATTCCATCTTATTCAATATGATCGTATTATTATTTACAATATACTCCAAAAACACTGCCTTCCACTGATTTCTAGACATCTCGACAGATTCCACTATTTCGATTCCACTAATTACAAGCAAATCTACAGAAGCATTTTTGAAATACGAAAAAATTTCATAATAACTCCTATTGATAAAGCTAATAACAATTATGCATTTACTTGCAAGAAATTATATCTTCTATTTATGAACGAAGAGATGAATACAAGCACAGAAAATACTAGAACCTATCAACCAATTCCTTCTTCAAACACCTTTAACATAATTAATAAACACCTGGAACTAACTAAAGAACTCAAAATTCCTATCCCTTTATCTAACATATACAACATACCAACTGTTTATGGTATACCTAAAATGCACAAAAATCTCATTAAATTCCGATTTATAACCGGAGCCTCCAACAGCAGTCTCAAACCATTATCTCAAGAACTTCAATTAATTCTCAAACATCTATCCAGACATTTCAAAAGTTATTGCAAACAAACAAGCGAAAGAAATGGTACTAACCACCTATTTTCTATTCTTAATACTGAACCCGTTCTTCATGAACTTAGACTATCGGGGAATCAAACAAAAGAAATATACTGTGCTGACTTCACTTCTCTTTTTACCAACCTCCCACATGACATAGTTAAGATCAACATAAAAAAAGTTATTAAAACTTGTTTCAAAAATAGTGGATTCCAAGCCATCAGAATTAAAGGTAAACAAACCAGTTACACTAATGAAGCCAACAAGAATAGAACTTACCTTCCCTTTCAAATATACAACATGCTTACTTATATCTTAGATAATAGCTATGCCCTTTATAGTCAAACTATATATAAACAGAACAAGGGTATACCTCAAGGTAATAACGCGTCTCCTAAAATAGCTGACTTAACACTAGCTATGATGGAATTTCAGTATATTAACCAAAACATAAAAGGAACTCATCCTTTAAGATTTTCACTTAATTGTACCTTCCGATACATTGATGATTTAATTCATATATCAAACAAATTGAATGAGTTCATTTCCTTTACAAAAGAAGTATATCATAATTCTCTTACTTTAGAACAAACTAATCAACAGAGATACAAAGCCGAATTTCTTGATCTAGACATAGAAATCTTAGAAGATGGTACTACTAAGTTTAAACTATACAACAAAACCGATGCATACAACTTTAAGGTTATAAAATACCCCCACTTTAGCTCTAATATACCTATTAACATTGGTCTTAACACCATATACAGTGAAACTTTACGTTTTAGTAATAACTGTAAACACATAGAAGACTTTCTCAACAGAATCACTATGTTAATAGACTCTTACAGGACAAATCAATTTCAAGATCATATAATATTAGGCAGATTAATTAAAACTATTACCAAAAACCCATCAATATCTCTAAAATATAACACAGTACACATTAATATCAAACAAAAGATCATTGAACAGTTCCAACATATTGAGTATCATCATTGATTACTCAATTCCCTTCCTTCCCTATCTCCTTTTCTGTTATTAAATATCTCATCCTTACTTCATGCGCTATTGACATTTTCCCTCTCCTTTTTCTTTTTTATTATGTTTTTTGTTCATGTTTTTTGTTCATGTTTTTTGATGTTATCTTTATTAAAATTTAGTTTAATAATTTAATTTGTTATTTAAAATTTACTTATTATTTCTCTATCACGGTCTCTCCGGGAACTCACTGAAGAGCCCCGCCCGGAGAGAGCGAAAGTCTGTCTGGGCTCAGGAGCGAACAGACTTTCGCATTTATTATTCATAATTTAAAGCAGAACTTCATCTTTCAAATTTTCAAATGTAATTTGTCTTTCAAATAAACGTATTATGCACTTTTACAATCTTTCTCTTCTCTAATACTTAAACTGATCTCATGCGTTGTCACATTTTTAATAATGTAGTGATAAACAAATAAAGAAACTTCAAATAAATTTATCTGCCGCTTCAAACTCGGACTGAGCCCCAATATTCTGCGCCTCCAGCAATCTGGAAGGGCTCACACCTCGAAATATGAAGCTCGTTGTTTGTATTTCGAGTCCCTGATCCAATAAGATTTTCTAACAAGAAGCACAAGCATCTTCTTCTCAACATAATTTTCGACTGTAGTCTCAATGATTCAGCGCTTCTAAAACAATCGAAT
>OZ057406.1:39416084-39700745 GCA_964056735.1 Allodiplogaster pararmata | reverse complement strand
GAAGAACAAATCGAAGTTTTTTAATTACTATATTAGGTATATTATCCGGAGATGTGTTGCATTTATATTTCAATTGATTCAAAGCTTTAAGTATCATATCTACATCTATGACATCGAATTGCATATGTGTGGAAGTTGATACATCGGTATTAGGTATAATACTGCGAGGTGTGGAATAAACAGAAGAGAAATATTGTGAGAAGGCGTTTGCTTTAGACAACGAAGTATGGACTGGCAAACCAGAAGGGTCTACTGGGTCTACTAAAGAGGGAATCACAATGTTACGGCCTTTTGTACGACTTTGACATTCAGAATAAAAACGTCTTAGGTTTCCATTTGCCACAAGTTTGGCTTCTCTCTCCATTTGAAATGCATATAGTTCTTCAGAAAATTTGACAGATAGAGTATTGCTATAAAGGGAATTAGGGGAACGAAGCGATGCGCGTTGAAGTTTGTCATACATCCTTCGCAGCTTCAAAGGATACTTATCTAATTCACCTTGTTCGGTAGAACAAGGCACAAAACGATCTATCAGAGAAATTATAAAATCAACGATATAATTATTAGCGGTATCCGGGTCGAGGGAAGAAAGAGCAAGTGTCCAATCATGAGAAGAAATCAGAATTTTCATCATCCCCCAATTCGCACGCGAAAAATTTCTAATGAGAGACTCAGGAGTCTTTGACATAGTTGCAAAAGCTATTCGAAAATCAACGGTGACATGATCACTGTTTGAGAAAGGAGCAGTGACAATACAATCGCTTATAATTTGATTATTACAGAGTACGATATCTAGAACATTAGGGCCACGCGTAGGGTGTGAGACATATTGGAAAAAGTGTTCATCGCAAGCAAAGTTTAAAAAGAAAGAATGGCTTTCATTATTGGAAGTGGTCAGATTTTCCCAATCGATGTCTGGTAAGTTGAGGTCTCCTACTATGACTTTTGGTGTATTGGTTAGAGAGATAGACTTGATAAATGACAGTAATGAGATCATTATCGAATGAGAGCAAGAAGGTGAGCGGTATATGCACACACAACGTATATGACGTGGGAAAGCGTTGGGGTTCATTAGATCGATAACAATCACTTCCACGCCTTCATCACGGAGGGAAGTTACAAAGAAAGATGAAATACTAGATGAGACAAAAACAGCGGTTCCGCCGCCCTTGTTGGAGTCATCTAACGAGCGATCACAATACAAAGCATATTTATGATTTCTTAAAAATTCACGATCTGACTCAGAAGAAGTTAGCCATGTTTCCGTAATAAAAATCAACTCATATGATTTGCTACTCAACAAGAAATCGAGATCAGTCATTTTATTACGTATGGATCTTGCATTGAATAAGCATGCTTTGACAACAGGACTATCAGAAGAACTAACACTGCCACTGACCTAGTGAGACTTTTTTTGAGTCACGTATGCGTACGTTTTTGGCTGCTCTTCTCTGAATGGCCTTGCCTTCGGTAGCCGGAAGAGCTGCGTCCCTCTGACTGTCCACTCTATCTGCCCTGCCTGGAGATTCCGTTCCCTCGCGACCTGCCTGCATTGCTTCTCCAGTTCCAATCCGGTTCGAGTGAGATCTTCTCTGACGAAGACGCGGGGGTGGGACTGGATAACTTGGGGTCTGGAACTTCTGATCTTTTGAAGAGTGACAGAACGTAGAGCTGGAGATGGGAGGTAAACTTTCAGAATCCTTCTTTTGTTTTCGGCTCTTCCATGTCTTTTGTGCCTGACATCTCCCTTTCTGAAAGCATCAGAGAGTTCTTTGATGTCAAGCTCATCGACAAGCTTGGCAATAAGGGCTTCATCTTCAGCGGCAGTATTCGAGTCCGAGTCCTTTTCCTCCAATCCAACGATAACGATGTTTTTCGATTTTTCTTCTATGATGTCCTTGTCTTCCAACAGACACCGTCTGACCGCTTCGTAGGCTTGGTGAGTGAAATGATCTGTTGATTTTGAGACTCGATAGTTCTAGCCTGAGTTGCGATTGTATCCGCTTGTAGCCGAATAGTTTCGAGAAGAGATGGAATATCCACATTGTTGGGAGAGAGAGACATCTTTGGTCAAATATGCGAGTTGTTCGATAAACTAGTCAATATGAGACGTGGTAGATCACCGACTGCTCAGTGTGAGCAAAGAAAAGGGAATGAAAAAAGATGATCCTTGAGGTATACCTGATATTACGGGAATTGGGTCAGATAGACTATTATCGATCATAACTGTTTGTGAGCGGCCAACAAGATAATCAGTTAACCATTTAACGATTGGAGAAGAGATACCAAAAGATGCTATCCTCTTTAGAAGTAATCTATGATCAACAGAATCAAATGCTTTACTGATATCAAGGAATATTATATCGATAGGGATGCTTTGGGATAACGAGTCAACAATGAACGAATGAGATTTAACTAAAGAGGTCACAGTAGACCTCCTAGCTCTGAAACCGGCCTGGTAGGGTGATAAAAAGTTCTCTTTTTCTAAATAGCAAGATACTTCCTTAACAATAATTTTCTCCATAACTTTTAATAAGGAACAGCATAGAGAAATAGGTCTGTAATTGGTAACTAGATTCCGGGAATTGCTCTTGTGTACTGGTTTTACTATAGATCTCTTCCATAGTAGGGGAACAGAGCCAGTAAGAAGGCTATCATTAAATAGGATACATAATGGTTTAATCAGGGCAAAGCGACATTTCTTCAATACAATATTAGGAATAGAATCAGGGGACGTGTTACACTCAGATTCAAGAGAAGATAATGCTCGTATTACCATGTCTTCGGTCATATAATCGAAATTGAACGGCTCAGTAACGATTGGTAATTTAATTTCAGGTAATGGACATTGAAGAGGTACAGAAAATACAGACGAGAAATAGCGAGAGAACTCATCAGCTTTCTTTGATGGGGAAATTTTTCATTTAAATCACTATCGATCAAAGCGGGAATAGCTTTATTGGCTGTACTCAAACGGCTCCTACAAGCCGCGAAAAATGATTTCTGATTACCTCGTAATATCAGTTGAGATTCTCTTTTGATATCGAATTCTTTCAGCTTTTGATCAAATTCGGAAGTTTTTCTAATACAGTAATCCGAATACGGGGCATTTCGAGAAATTCGTTGTAATTTAACGAACATCTTACGTAGATTTGAAGGATAGCGGGATAAATCGTCTCTAGGATCTACAGTTTGGACAAACTTATCAATTAGAGAGTTAATGAAAGAGACAAGATAATTATTAGCTGATTCGACATCTAACAAGCCAAATATTTGAGTCCAATCTTGCATAGCTATTTCATACTCAATAGCAGGCCAATTTGCTTTAGAAAACAGCTTAATAGAATGAGAAGATTTTGAAATAGTTGCAGATAATGATAAACTAAATGAAACTCCGTGATGGTAACTACCATTGAATCGACCGATTACATTACAGTCAGACACAATATTCACATTGGAAAATACTAAATCGAGAATATTATCATTCCTAGTTGGAGAACATACATATTGGGTGAAAAAATTATCATTCATATATTCAAGAAACATTTCATGTTGACCGTTTCTGTTGGATATTTGCTTACACCAGTCGATATACGGAAAATTGAAGTCACCAGTAATCATTACAGGGTTCTTATCAGAAGCATTTGGATTATTCAGCTCACATTCAAAGTAGTTCAATAACTTTTCTAAAGAAGCAGTGGGAGAACAAGGAGATCGATAGACACAAATACATCTTAACTTTCCTGATCTAGATGACATTTGAAGAACATTTATAGAAACGCATTCAATACCATCTTCTGAAAAACTAGAAACAAAGGAACAGGGAACTCGAGGCGAAATCAAAAATGCTGTTCCACCACCTTTAAGGGCACTGTTTCTATCGCAACGGAACAACTGATAATTAGACATACCGGTTATTAACGAGTCACTTTCTTGGTCACTCAACCAAGTCTCACTTATAGCTATCATATCATAAATATTGGAAGCGAGCAAGTAAGAAAGGTTGTACAACTTATTTCGAATTGAACGAGCATTTATTGAAAAGCACTTGATATTGGTGAGGTCATGACTAATGATAGGGACACCGCCACTGACCTATCTTCTCTGCGTCACGTTGTTCCTCTCTGGAGCGTTGTTCCTCTCTGGAGCTCGAGGAGTCGCCATCGGAGTCACCATCTGCGGATCCGTGATCCTCGGACTCGCCGTTTCTTGTTGCCAAGTCGTCTGGGAGTAGTGCCGAATAGGAATCAAGAAAGTTCCGATGACCTTCCACTTTTGTCCTCCGGGGATGCCGTTCCGCTCTCGCGCCACTTTCTTCACTTCTCGTTCCAATTCAAATCCGTCGCGAGTCAAGTCTTCTCTTATGTAGCAATGTGGATGCGGAGAAAGGCAAGACGGGCGACGACTTCGAATTTTCCTCAGTAGTTCAGTTCTTAATGTTGGTGACTGGAGGAAGATTTTGAGAACTCGACGCTTCTTCACGGGGTCGCCGAATCGTTTGAACCTTGCACTTGCAAGTTCTGGGCAGCCGAGGTCGAGGGAAAGGGCCTTGAGAAAGGATTGGTCCGAACTGTCCGTGGCTTCATCACTGGGCTGCTCAGGAAGTCCAACACAAACTAGGTTCTGGGCTTTCTCTTCGATGAGGTTCTTGTCGACAGTGATTGCACGCACGGCAGCTTGGTAGGCGAGCATATGAGGTGGGATGGAGAGAAGGGAAGGGATTGTGGGGGTCTGGGGCTGAGGAGTCGAGAAGGGGAGAGAAGTATGAAGAGTTGAAAGACGAGAGACGAGGTCTTCGACGATTGTCTCCAGTCTTGAGATTTTGTTCATCATATCTTCAAATTTCTTCTCATATTCTGGGCAACGCGTGCACTGGGGAGGGGAAATAAGGGGTGCGCTTGCCAGGCATTTTCGGAAGCAACCGCTCTATACCGAGCCAACTAGGAAGAATATGAGAAGGAATAGAAACAAATAGAAAAAAAAACAAAGGAATAGGAAACATAAGTAAAACTCATGCGGATTCATACATAGAAGCGAGGAAACCTCAGAATTAGTGAATAATCGAATTTATTCACTTATTTGACAATTGTTAAACTAATCTATTCTTTCCTAATTTTCAATTGTAAGTAGTACATTTGTGCGTTTTGCATCGAAATATGTACAGGGTGGCCCATATATTCGCAAACCACTCTTTCGGCGTTTATAATTTAATTTGTAGTGCACGCTGAGCTCCAATTTTCACACATGTTCTTCTCATATGTTTTTTTATTACATGGTTCAAATTTCATATCATTTGATCAAAAAGAATCTTTTTGAAGCGGAGGGTTTGATTTATTTATATTTCTTAACAAGCGAATATAACGGATGTTTTCTGATTATTTCCTGTATTTGAGGTTCAAATGTAACAAAATCAGTTTATTTAAAAATTAAGATTTTTTGTTTGTTGAAAAACTACTTCTTCCTACCGTTTTCCTCCGATGGGAGTCCGCTTTGTAATCTTCTTTCTCCATTTGTCCCGATCGAGGGCATCTCTCGGGCTTATAGGACTGGCTTTCAAGTGTGCTTTGATGGTGTATTGCCATCGCTGCTTCGGTCGCCCTCTCGGTCGCCGACCGTCCACTTAGAGATTGTAGGCTGCGCTGGCTACAGTTTTTGGTGATGCTTTGGTGACATGGCCGAACCATCAGAGCCGATTTTCGCGCATCTTCTCGTCGATGGGGGTCACGCCAAATCTTCTCCTTATGGTCTCATTTGGTAGGTGCTCGCGGAGAGAGATTTCCATGATCCAATGGATCATGCGCATTTCCATAGTTTGTAGACGTCGCTCAACTTTTCTCGTAGTTGGCCAGCACTCGGTTCCATACAAAGCTACGGGGCGCCGATATATACAGGGTGTACAGAAAGTCCAGGTGCCCGAATTTGTCACTTTGCATCTTTTTTGTTTGGCGTAGCGGTCGTGTGATTTTTCGCTTGTATCTTATGCATAATGTTGCTAACATACCCTAAAAAAACAGAATGATAACTTTTTTCGTTTGACGGTAATGCTCTCTTATATGGACCCAGGCTACATTCTGCGCTTGAGCCAGTCCGGATTTCGCCCGCAGGACCATTCCAGAACCAATGGATTCGCTCGCAGGACCATTCAAAACACAATACGTCGCTTCAGTAAGACTGGTACGACGAATAACCGTCCCAGGAGCGGCATACCAGTGACCGTGACCGCTTCCTTCAACATGAGAAGCATCCGAGACAAGATTCGATATAACCTTAAGCGGAGTCTCAGGAAACTCGCGATGGAGCTGAATATCTCGGCTAGTTCTGTTCAGACGATCCCGCATTGGACTTCGCCCCATCAATCTGCAGAAGACTCACGCATTGACGGACCAGATGAAGGTGACCCGTCTTTGCAGATGTCGTGAACTGTCAAAGCGGTTCAAGCCGGTGAACTGTTTGGATATTCTCTTTACCGATGAGAAGTTGTTCAATATTGAGCAGTCCTTAAACCACCAGAACGATATGATTTGGTCGAAATTGGTCAAAGATGCCAATAAGAGTGGCCGTTACGTCTCGAGAAAGGGCCATCCCGCTTCTGTCATGGTCTTAGCCGGGATTTGCGCGACTGACAAGACTCCGCTCGTTTTCGTTGAGCAGGGAGTCAAAATGAATGGTGATAACTACCTGAACGACATTCTCATAAAGGAAGTACTTCCCTGGAGCCAGGCTCACTTCGCGGGACGCATATGGACGTTCCAGTATATATCTTCCAGTATATATCTATATGTATATATCTTCGACTTGAGGCGCAGAGGCATCTTTCGGTCGCATAGTACGCCTGTGAGATCTCTTCATTTCATCTGTGCTTCGTTGACACGTGACAGCACGTCAGAGTCGATGCCTCCGCTGGTCTGGATGTTCGATCCAAGGTAGTGCAAGCAGGTGTCAACTCTTGATGGTGTCTTCGGAGGTGTCCTGAGACCATATCAATAATTAAATTTACCATAACATACCTCAGCGATGAATCATAAAACACTTATTTGTTGAAAAACTACGCGCTTACCTAAATGTACCTGAGACCACATCAATAATCAATTTTACTATAAAATACCTTAGCGATAAATCATGAAACAATTCTTGGTACATTCCAGCTCAAGTAAAGAGAAACGATCTTTGAAAACTTTGATGATCTTTCGAATAAATGTTTAAATAAGTTTTTTGAAGACAATACTCAGTCACCCATTCAACTATTCATCTCACTCGTAAATTGGTTCTCGTTTGATGCTGATGATAGTTGATAACAATTAACAGACACGTTTAGGAAGTTTCCGTTTAGGAAGGAAAAAAAGTAATGGAAGGGTATGCTAATTAATTGACAAATTAAAAAAAATTATAGACAGTTTTATAGATTCTCAGACTGATTGAAAGACCTTTTCGTTCAGAATGGGTCCCGTGGAGTCGCTGTTGCCCTTGCGTCCTCGGCTACAAAACGAGGCGAGTATTCCAATTTCCGGAAGAAATACTGCTTTTGCCTGAAATCGTTGGTTCAAAAGTACTTAATAATACTTTCATAAATCAAAAACTGTTTTTTTCAAGTATCGAAAAAAAGTATAGAACGCGCAGCTACTATTAAGTGTTCAGAAGGAATTTTTCCTGTTTTTCTAACAACGATCTTGCTGAGCAGAACAGTGAAAGACTACTCTACGGTTACTTCCACGCTTTGATGAACGGTGGAGGACTCGGAAACTCTCTCTTCGAGGTTCTCTCCGCCATTGGAATCGCGAGGCGACTTAACAGGTTGCAAAAAAAATTGCGAGAAGCGAAAAGTTCGTAAGAACAATCTCTATACAAAAGCGGAAATTAAGTCCTATTCACAAAAAATTCAGGCCGAAATCTTGTACGGACCAGGGATGTGCAAAAAAAGTTTCAAATTTTTTTTCAAAAAGTCATTTTTTTTAGAGGAAAAATTCGAAAAGTTCAACAACAAAAAACGAAATAAAAGTTTTTTGTCTTTCAACCTTCTAAACTGCTATGTTAGAGCAAAATCTCTTTTGTGACGTAGCAGTTTTCGGTTCACCTTTTAAGTCTTTGTCTCCTAAAACCATAAGAGGGAACTCTCATGTCTAAGAAAGTTTTTGTTCTCTTGAAAACTTTACTTTTACAATCTAGAGTCATCGCATGTTTTTTATACTAACAAAGAGATGAAAAAAAATTATTAGAGTTCGAAAAAGAAGATCCTTTTAAATATTTTTTTACCTTTTAAGTTTCATTATTTACTCCAAAATTGTTTACTGCGGGATAAGTTAGACAATAAACCGAAGTCTTTCAATCATGCGTTTCTTTCGAAATCAGAAAAGGCCCCTAACATTCGCATTCAATTAATCTTCACTGAACATCCAGTTAAGCTTTGAAAAAAGTATTTGTTTCGAAAAGACGTGAAAAACATTGAAAATAATGAAGCAAACGTTAAAACTGTATATTATATTAAGAAATAGCATTTTAACCATCCTGTTCCAATGTAAAAATTAAAATTTATTACTGAACCGAATAAAAGCTTTTCAACAAATTTTTTTTTCGATTCGTGGAGAACTTTTTTCGACTTGTCGAAAGAAGTTTTTCTCTTCAAAATATGTCCAAAAATTCGAAGAATCGGAAAAAATCGAAAACGAAAAAAACCATCCCTGGTACAGACTATGAATAAGCAAACTAAGTTAATATAAACTATTCATAGGGGAATAAGAGTCTATGATGGATTTCTTGGGGGTATTGGAATTACTGGAAAAACGCGACTTACTGGAAAAACAAAATACAATTCTTCCTCTAAAATAGAAAAAATTCAGCTCACAGTCTGTCATTCGAACTTTGTATGAAAAGGAATTAACGCACATTATGCATTATACAGGGTGGGGAATAGTAGTTATAGCGTGAAAATGGGACGCAATTCAAACAGTTCTCAAAATCATACAATTCTCTTTTCATGCGAATTTATTATTCATGAATGTTCTGTCTCTTGTTCCTGAAAACTTCATTATGTTTGGTCAACTTGAAAAAGAATAGTCGCCACCAGTCCGATGCGCACTGAAATCCTCTGGATGCACACCCAAGGTAAACGACCAACGGACATTGCTCACATGCTGAAATTGCACCATTCAATCGTACATCGAGCCTTAAAACGTTTCGAAGAAGTTGGAGGAACTCAAGACCGTCGCCTGAGTGGTCGACCTTTGACCGCTACCCCTTCTCATCAGGAAGGTCAGAGAACACATTCGTCGAAATACCAAAAGAAGCATGAGGAAAATGGCTCGTGATATTCGTATTTAAGCGAGGTGGTATGGAGGAATGTTCACGTGGCTCTAGGGATGACCTCTTATCGATGTCGGAAGCGATCGATGCTCACCAAGCGGAATAAAGAACTAATAAACGAAAAAGCGCGCTCTTTGTTACACGGGCACGCACAGGTGAACTTGAATTCACCATGTTCAGTGATTATAAGCTTTTCACTGTTGAAGCTGCATTCAACTCTCAAAATACAAGCGTTTTCACCAACTCTGGCAGACGTTGTTGGCAGAATCTTCATCAGAACTCAACATCTAGTTCATGTTATGGTTTTGGTTGTTGTCACGCTATGGATCGTTCGTTGGCGGTGGTACGGTTGAGGCCGGGTCGGGAGACCCAGGAACTCCACGGCCTCGATGCGTTCGTGCCAAAGGGCGGAAACATCGATGGATGTAGAAGATAACCGAACAATGGAACAGATGACATGTGTCGTGGTCAGGCGCTCGGCAGTCTGGACACATGTCTAGGGTAGTGGGTCCAGGCGGTTCCGATAGGACATCAGAAGGTGACAGTGGTCTGATCTGAGCTGGCATAGGGTGCGGCGAGTGGATCGGGGTAGGGGAAACTTCGTCCTTCGAGATCCTCGGTGAGCGGTGGTCTTGTTGAGGGTGGCACTGCTGATGGTTCGTGCGACGTGAGCTGTATGTATGTATTGATGTTAGCAGGGATATCTTCTTTCAGGGCGGGTGGGATCTCCATGAGGTGCGTTAGGTGACGTCAGCGAGGAGGGGGAGACCTGGACGGATCTTGCGTACTTTCTCGGGTTGATAAAGGATGGTGTGGTTAAGTTGAGATGAATCGCAGAGGGCTGAGGCAAGGAATTGGCATGATAGCAGCCTCTGGTGGTCTTCCACACGGAGTAGTTCCTTCTCGGTTTGTAGGTGGTGGATGGGGGAGGAGCGGGTCGCGCCCGTGGCAATACAAATAGCCGTGTTCTGGACTGTCTGTAGCTTTCCCAGGCTGGGATTCGAAGCGATGGGGTTCCATACTGGAGCGGCGTAAGATATTATGGAGCGTGCATCAGAACTCAACATCTAGTTCATGTTATTGCCTTGTAGTGAAGAAGGAGGGCCTCTTTGCTCTGGCCAAACGTGGTTCCCGCCAGGGCCTTGAGGGAATTGACACAGGATGCGTACTTCTTTTGGTTGCGGTGGCGTGTAGGTGGAAGCGCAGTGTTTGGTCTATGGTGACATCCAGGATCTTAAGCGATTGGACTGTCGGGAAGAGGTCGGATCTCCACTTGATGTCCAGAGTGGCCTTGAATTCAGCGGGATCATTAGTCAAGATGATGGAATTGGATTTGACCGAGGATACCGGAAGGGGCTTTCTAGTGCGGTCTTCAATTGTACAAGGTACTCGTTTTCTAATAGAGCCGCAGTGTCTGGGACTCGGTGGGTGGCCCCGATGGTGATGTCATCTGCATAGCAAACCATTTTCACGCCTTGGGTAGGGTGGGGAGGTCACTGACATAGTAGGCGAAAACAAGGGGGGAGAGGACCGATCCTTAAGGAACTCCGGCCGTGAGGGTCCTAAAACTGGAAAGGGTGTGTTGATGGTAGACACGAATTTGGCTCCAGAAACGCAGAAGTCCAACGAACGGTGTTGTTGGATAGGCTGGAGTCGGCGATCATGCGTAGAAGAGTCGGAATGTGGACTATGTCAAAGGCTGAGTTCATTTCGATATCCGTCAACATCGTGAGATCGGGGAGATTTTTCTTATTGAATCCTGCCTTCACGTCCTCCGTGATTTGGACTAGCGCGGTGACCGTACTGTGGCCGGGCCTGAACCCGTGTTGGGTGTAGCCGGAAAGGAGGCCCTCTTTGAGTTCGGGGAGTAGGAGCCTCTCCAGCAACTTGGCTGTCGGTGATAGGAGCGAAACGGGACGGTATGAATCTCCACGGGAGGGGTCTTTTCCATTCTTGAGGAGGAGGATAATCTTCGCCGATTTTCATAGGGCAGGGATGGTGGCAGTGAAAATAAGATGCTTTTAAGAGGAGAAGCAGGTAGTCCTTCCCGTAGGCAACCAGCTGTTTGAGGTGCGTTGAACGTATGCCATCCAGGCCCTGGGCTTTCTAATTCTTCATGCACTTAATGTATCGAGGTCTGCAGAGGAGAAAGCGGTGTCCTGATCTAGTGGCAAGGATTTTATCTTCCTCTTAGTCCTCCTCCGTCCCTTGTCCGTGGAGGATTGGAAACGTGCGTAGAATTCGTAGAAAGCGTTAGCAGCCTGCTTTCTTCCGGCCGATTGGGAGGTGCCAAAAGAAATCAGACGATTCTTCTGGGGTGGAGCAGCAGAACCATTCAGGGCTTTATTGTTTTATCGCACAGCGTATGATAGAGCAGGGTTTTTGAGAAGATGAAATCGTATGATGAGTGGGGGTTGGAGAGGCTTCAGACGGCAATATAAGATGGTATTTGAAAAAAACTGAGGTATGTTGGGCGTCGTTACAAAGCGGTCATAATAGTAGGACGAAGGAGGAAAAAACTACGGCAGGTTTTATTTATCGACGTTACATGACAGCCGTTCCGGAAAAAAAGAAAAGAGCAAAAATGGTATTCCATTCAATGGTGTTCCATGTCCTTCTAGGATCAGAGCGATGGTCCAAGGTAGAGATAAATTGGGAGGTGGGATGGAAGGAGGGAGAGGAGCTGAATGAGTGGGTCGACCGACGACTGGAAGGAGGCGGAGTGTGTTGAGGAGAGGAGCTGAATGAGTGGGTCGACGACTGGAAGGAGGCGGAGTCTGTTGAGGAGCAGGACCACAACGCGAGCAACAATAAGTCTTGAGATCGTAGTCTTTTTAGAGCGTGTCTCAACAGGACCCACACGACACCCCGCTGCATCGGGGTGTCGTGTGGGTCCAGTTGAGACAAGATGAGCAACGAATATATCCTTTTGCTGCCGATCTAACACATGTGGTACACGGCCGGCGTGGAAGGGGGGAGAGGGGCCTGGGTTTTGTTCGATGTCTCCAGGAAGTAGGAGTAGTAGGCTCATGGGACCAGGTGGGTCACAAGCCTCAATCGAAAAAAACGTTGATGCATGGGCGGGGGGGGGAGGTTGGATGCTGTTAGCCCGTTCGGTGTTGTTGTCCGGGGTGGCTCCGCGACTGAGACGCCGCAGCCGTAGAAGCCTTCATGTTGTGGTATGAGAAGCCATCTGTGCCAGCGGCAAGAGTCCGCTTGTTTTCATTGAGCCTAACGTCAAGTTAGCTCGCCAAGTCTACCTCAAAGCCACAAGATGCTCTGAAGCCTTGGACAGATGCACACTTTAACAGAAGTTCCTACGTCTTTCAGCAGGACGAAGCACTAGATCATACGGCCGATTCAGTTCAAGAGTGGTGCGCGGCGTCTTTCCCAGAATTCATTTCGAAAGAGGAATGGTCGGCCTCGTCGCCCGATCTGAATCCTCTAGACTATGCGGTCTCGGGGGACATGCAGGTCGAAGTCTGTGCTTCTCCTTACCAAAAATTGGAATCTCTGAGAGCAGAGATGAATAATTACTTGGACAATCTTTCCCCGGCCTATCTTCGTCCCGTGATCAAAATACCCCGAAAAACTACGCGCTGTCATACGAGAAAAGGGATGCAGAATCTAGTGAATTTGATACCACTTGATTATGTAAGTTCTATGAAGAAAACTTGTGAATTTCAGTTCGATTGCTCCGCATATAACTAAAATTCGGGTGAAAACATTTCGCGCTATATTCACGCCCCACCCTCTACAGGGTGTTTCAAAAGTACTGGCACAGTTTCGCGCGCGCTTCTCGCGCGCTCTATGGATCAATTGACTTGGCAAGACATCAAAATTTTTCTCTAGTCTTTGTTGATTATGTGTTCGAAATTTTAAATTATTCCCTTTGTTTTGTAGGTGAATGGCGAGTCCAAGTTCGAAACGCTCCGCGATTCTGACTTTAAGTCGTGCGAGGCGCAAACCTTCTGAGATCAGTAACATGCTGGATGTTCCTCGTCGAACCGTCTACCACACTATCAAACGTGGAACTCAAGATGATCGTCCACGCTCCGGTAGACCGGACACCGCTACTTCTTCTCGTATCACGAAAATTTTCAAGAAGCGGCTACAACGCAAAACGCAGATAAGCATGAGGAAAATGACCGCTGAGCTTCATGTCCAAGTAGCATCGATGTGGCGAGTCTTCGGAAAAAAGCTCAAGAAGTTTTCCTACAAGTTCCAAAAAAGACATGGCATGACTGATGCTCCGAGAAAAGGAAGACGGGTAAAATTTCGCTTGCTACTGGCACGGGCCGAAAACGGAGACGACTTGACAACGGTTTTCTCAGATGAGAAGCTTTTAACAGTAGAGGCTCATTACAACCGCAAAAACTCCAGAATACTCGCGAAGAGTTAACAGCAAGCGAACGATGTAGGTCGTGTCATTTAATGCAATTCTAATCCTTCACAAGTCATGGTTTGGGCGGCAGTCTCCTCCAGTGGTCGCACATCTCTCGTTTTTGTGCCAAAAGGCGCCGAAATCGATACTAACGCGTACATTGATGAATTTCTTGAGAAGCATCTTCTACCTTGTCCCATGCTCATTTCAAAACCAACAACTGGACTCATCAACAGGACGGTGCCCCAGCACACGGAGCTAAGAAGACTCAAGAGTGGTGCAAACGGGAAAATTTTCGCTTGCTACTGTCACGGGCCGAAAACGGAGACCACTTGACAACGGTTTTTTCAGATGAGAAGCTTTTCACAGTAGAGGCTCATTACAACCGCCAAAACTCCTGATTACTCGCGAAGAATTCACAGCAAGCGAACGATGCAGGTCGTGTCATCGAATGCAATTCTCATCCTGCACAAGTCATGGTTTGGGCGGCAGTCTCCTCCAGTGGTCGCACTCCTCTCGTTTTTCTGCCGAAAGGCGCCGAAGTCGATACAAACGCGTACATTGATGAAATTCTTGAGAAGCATTTTCTACCTTGTCCCAGGCTCATTTCAAAACCAACAACTGGACTTATCAACAGGACGGTGCCCCAGCACACAGAGCCAAGAAGACTCAAGAGTGGTGCAGACATCATCTGCCCGACTTCATACCGGAGAATTGATGGCCGGCTAATAGCCCCGACCTCAATCCACTCGACTTCTCCATCTGGGCTATTTTGGAGGCAAAGGCTTGTGTAAAATCTCACAAAATTTGAAAGCGCTTAAAGTCTCCCTTACCCGAGCATGGGACGCTATTCCACAAGAGACACTGCGGGCAACCATCGAGGCATACCCTCGTCGTCTCGAAGCTGTCATTAAGGCCAAAGGAAATCATATTGAGTGACTGTTGTAAAACATAATTGTTGAAGTTGTTGACCTTCCGGTAGAACCAGAAGGATTCTATCGGAAGGATTTTGCTCTCCTAGAGAAGGTTTCGAGAACTTTTTTCCAGAATTCTCTTTTATCGATGTTTCGCACAGCCGGATTACCCTCTTAGCCTTCCATGTTATAGAGATCGTCTGAATATAGTTGGCCTGAGTATTTTAGCTGAAGGGTGATTGCAGACCTTAAAATGGGTTGGAAATCTTCAATGATAAGTCTATTATTGAAAAATCCCGCATTTTCAAGCGCACCTCCCTCACTCGTACAAATATAAATGGTATTGCAATTGAATGTACTTCTTACACTTCTAGATTCTATTGTTTTGGTTTACGGGTTTCAATAATGTTTCAGGGAATCTCGAGTGAAATATTGAATTCAGGTACAGTAGAGCAGTTCATAAGTCGTCTCCGTAACGAGAATGTGCTACTAAGTTAACTGGAGAATAATAAATTTTGCTCTTCTCTTTCCCCCGGAACGGCAGCGATGTAACGTCCAAAAAAAACCCTGCCGTAATGTTTTCCTTCTTCGTCCTACTCGAATGGCCGCTTTGTAACGACGCCCAACAGACCTCAGTTTAAAAAAAACCTTCTTATATTGTCGCATGAAGCCTCTGCAACCCTCACTCCTCACAAGATTTCATCTTCTCAAAAACCCTATTATGCTCTATCATACATTGTGTGATAAAAAATTCAATTCAATTCAATCAGTAGCATTTAGAAATTTGCCTTACCTGTCGCCACACTTATGTATGTATCATTTACATTGTGTTTCACCATAACCGTGCATTGTAAATTGTCGATGATATGTATGTATATATAAGCAATTTTAATTATATTAACCTGATTCGCTGATACTGAATGAAAATAGAAGGTAAAATCTTTGTGCCAGTACTTTTTAAACACCCTGTACATAAATATGTTACAACATCGCCCATTAAGTTGCTAAATGCTTTTTAAAAACTTTTTTATCAACTCGATCTTTCAGAACACTAGCATTCGACCCAGCTAATACAAATTTGAGCACACATCTAAACGAAATTCTAGCCAGTTTCCCTCATCTTCTCGACGGATGCATCTATCGTGCCATGGTAAGTGTACATAGTAATTACAATTAGGCATCAGGAAGCTGAAGTGAAAAAGGTCGTATGGAACTTGGAATGGAGAAATCGTAGCTAAAAAACTTCTGACTAGAACGCTTAAAAAAGAGCTTGGGAACTCCGTGTTTTGAGTCCACAAAGGTCAGCTGCACTTTTCAAAAAAGAACCATTAGTTCAAGCGGAGGTCTAAAATTAAGAGAAATGAGCGAGAGGTGGAAGGCTGAGGAAGAAGAAAGATCAGCACTTTACAAAATGGCTCGCTTCTCCTTACTCTAAGCTTCCGTTCTCATACATAGACGGTCTTTTTCCCTCTGATTCTTCTGAAAAATGCAGGGAAGAGTCGAAAAAGAAACAATATAACGCCTAATGTTTAAAGTGCCTTAAAAAGAGACCTTCATGCTCGAATTTCCGATGGATTCGTGCTTTTATTCTTGAAGACAATTTTTTGGATTTTTTTCTCACCCACTTTGTTAGATCTCGCCCCAAAGATCACCATTTCTCAAGCCCCTTTCAAATGAATTTTTTAAAATCCATTGTTTACTTAAAAGGCTGTTTTCTGTTCCATTGAATTAAAAAAAGAATGTTTTTTCTTCTCAATTTAGGCGTACATCTTTAATTGACTCTGGTGTGTTTGCAACCTTTTTAAAAAATAAGGTTTTAAATGACAGAGAATGAACCTGAACTTGAGTGGTACGAAACAATCATTAGGACAAAATTTTGTCTAAGATTTCGAGCATACTTGCTTTCGGGTGAAATATATATTTTTAAACTCACTACTTTGTGAAAATTGACTTCTGAAGATTAATTTAAACTTTACATTTAGCCGGAGTCTACAGAAACAGCAAGTTTTAATCACCCATGTTGCTCCTACGCAGAAAACTTCCTGACAGATTTGGGGGGCAATCTCACCTCCGTTTCTTCCATCAAAGTCTCCTTCTACTATGTGCAGGTGAAAATTTTCATCATGCTTTATAAGCCACTCTAAAAGCCTTTGAGAAAAATCATTATTTATTTTTTAACACTAGTTTTCTGAAAACCTTGCAAGTCTGTTTGATACCATCTTATTAGGCAGTTACATATTATGTATACTTTTTCGGATTAAAATTTTTAAAAAGTTTTTTTTATATAGTCAGTTTCTGTTTTTGAAATTGTTTTTTTTCCGTAAGCCGTAAGAAGTCTCCATGATCTAAATGATAAAATGTGGGAATTTGAAAAAAAATCAGGATCATTATAGCAAAACATTTAGTTCATTACTTGTGTGTTTTCGTCCTGTGTTGTTTGAAAAAACTTTCGTTCGCTGTGTCAGGAGTTACGGTATTCTTGCTCTATATCCACTGTCTTTTTTATATCAATGTGAACGAGAAAACAGCCACACGTTTAAACTCTGTTTCAAAAGATAACGGATGAATGCAGCGGAATTTCCAGACAATCTAAGATGAAGCCACACCGCATTGAAGTACTGGTATGACAAAGGTATCTTTTAAAAAAAAACAATAAAAATACGCTTTCTCTGTTGAGCAGATAGAGGAATGATGGCTACTCATATTCAAAATGATTATCATGTTCAGAGCTATTTGTACTTTAACTCGACTCGCGAATTATCAAGTTCAGAGCTACTTGTACTTTAACTCGACTCGCGAGAATCTCTTGCACCGACTGGCTCTTTCTGCTGAAATCCTCGTGGAGAGAGAGAAAGTCTTCAGAGCGCCAGAAATGCAAAAGATCAAGAAGGCCGAACATGTGTTTGTGCTCCCTCATCTCCTTTTCTAAATCCATCGAAGCTTTTAGTCAGCTAATGAGTGAAAGAGGAACAATGAAGGAGTTTGTATTATAACGCACTGGTAGAAATCACGTTCTCGTCCATCAAATGAACTTTTTTTGAGCCTACATACAAAATTTTTGAGGAATTTGTTTCAAGAGAGAGAGAGATAAATTGTATGAGTTGAGTTCTTCTGCTGCTGACACAATTCTCGAACGTTTCTCGATGAAATAAAAGTCATAAAGAGTTTTTGTAACGAAGTTATCCATTATTTATTTACTCCTTCTTTACATATTGTTAAGGTACAAAAGAGACACTTTTAGAATTTGTGTTCATGTTCGCCGTGGGGACTTCCTCCACACATATCATCAACACAGCACGGAAGAGTTCGCAATCCAAGCAGTCCGATATTTAGTTCACGAAAGTTACTTTTCCTAATCTTCCGTAAAACTTTTCTTAATATGACGTTCGCTTTTAGCCAACTTATTTACTTGTGAAGTCAGGACACGAAAACACTTAAAGAAAAAAGAGAGGAAATTTTTTTCTAAAAAATCACAAACGAATATGAAGTCAGTCAGTCGGTGAAAAAAAACAATTTTTGGCGACTTCAAGATCACTCTTTTTCATAATTCTGTAATATTTAGCCTTTAAAAGGCTAAAAAATTTAAGAAAATTTTACATTCAACCCTAACTTTTACAGTCGAATACCATCAACAGCTCATTCCTGCGATCGCAATTATCGGTAACGATCCGGATTGGGCGCGTGAAGTCTTTGCCGCCAAGCGCAACGTCAACAATAATCATGAAGCATCTAATGGGAGTGTTGGGAAGCCAGGAGTGAGATGGACCGAGAATGATACTGTCCCTGTCTATGTCTCTGACTCCTCGAGTAGTGGCCTGTCTCCCGTAGTCGATTGGAGTTTCTCGAAAGAGTACTGCGACACTGTACTCCTGACTGGTTCGTTTGCTGTCAAGAAGATAAAAAGACGAGAATTTCCTCGAGCAACAACTTCGATTGAACCATTGCACGGAAAAATAGTTAAACCTCCGCCGGATGGATAACCGTATTTCTTGCGAAGGTTTAGTCAATTGCTGTTTTAACCAGGCACCTTCAAACTGCGTTGTAGAGCATTTGAAGAGTGTATAACTTCCTTACCAAAGGATACGCCGTATATGACATTGCTACTAGGGATAGCTGAGAAGTAATTGGGTGAGAGTAGAGTAATGGAGCGTTAGAATATCACTTTTCACTTTGCTAAGTGATTTTTTTTCTTCTGCTAAGTGATTTTCTGCTAAGTGATTTTTTTGAACGCTCTAATGTCTCACCACGAAAACATGGACTACGGTAAAAAGAAAAACACATGCATTCTAATGGAGCGTTAGAATTCGCGAAAACATAATGAAACATAACGATATCCCGTTTTTTTCGAATTGCGTGAACGTCTTGTTCTAACCTAAAATGTGTAAAATTAGTGAGAGAAATATAACGTTCGAGACATGAGCAGCGATGTCTTTTTTTCTTGCAGCGAAAGAGTTCAAACGGGATATCGTTATGTTTCATTATGTTTTCGCGAATTCTAACGCTCCATTAGAATGCATGTGTTCTTTCTTCTTACCGTAGTCCATGTTTTCGTGGTGAGACATTGGAGCGTTCAAAAAAATCACTTAGCAGAAAATCACTTAGCAGAGAAAAAAAATCATTAGCAAAGTGAAAAGTGATATTCTAACGCTCCATAAGGAAGAGGGATTGTCAACTCTGGCGTTGCACTTGAGAGTACCGGTAGACAGCCTATGGTTTTCACGCCATTTTCTGCGAAAACTTCACTCGAAGAAGAGCTGAAAAACTTGAGAAAAAATATTTTCAGCTAAATAGTTGCGAGGAAAATGTGGAAAGTGTGTTTAAATGGACTCTCTACTTTAAATAATGAAATAAAGTCAAAACTTTCATTTAAAAAAGGAGTATTTGAGCGGTATATTTGAAAAAAATCACAATAACATACTTCAAAATTCACTTTGTTAAAATTATGGGATGAAAACTTGGGTGTTTTCACTACGACAATGTTGATGTAGCGAAGTGAATCATATAGCGTGTTACTTTAATTTTTCAAATTCTAAATTTCTATTAAACTGCTATTTTCTTAGCTTCGGCATCTTCTTTTGGCTGGTTCATTGGCCTTCACTCCCGAAGGCAGCGGGTCTATTACAACAAGCAAGCATGGAAGAGAGGCTTCTCGATGGGCTGGACTGGCGAGGGATTTTTTCTTCCAAACTGGGTTCCTCTCCGATTCGACCAGAAAACACAACAAGTTCATGCAGATCCTTTGAAGAACTAAAAGCTAGACCAAGTCGTTTTCGATTAATTTTGCATAAACGTTCCAACTGGCGAAGAATGGGGGAAATTATCTTAGTGAGTAATTGGTATCACGCTTTCACTCTAGTGACATTGTTCATTGCCTTTTTCAGGCTTTTTGTTGATGTTGAGAACAAAAAGTTTGATAAGAAGGTGTGGTGGAGCTGGTTAAGATTGTAGCTATTTAAATACAGAAGAACTTTCCGATCTGTTATGAAGAGAAGTGTCTCGATAAGAAATTTCTGATTGTTTTTAAATGTAATTGATCTCGCGATCTCGCGAATTTGCGAATAGACTCGCCAGTTGCAAATCGCGTTTTAATTTTTCAGTTTGTTCCCTTTTTTCAGGTTATAGACTATGTAGAGAATGCCTAGGATAATAACAAAGTTTTCAAAAAGAGAACGCTTGAATAAAACAGCGAGGTTCACAAATTCGTTGTGCTCATAAAATTCATTGCACATAAAACTTGTATGGATGTAAAAAAGAGTTTTTTGTTGTAAGTTTTTAATAAGAAAGTTAATAAAAAAAGTATGTATAATGATCTGGTCCCTGAGGAAGAATAAAACATTCCAGGCTCCGTTGAGCTCTAAGAGACATACAGTTCAACTGAACTGTGTCATCCCTGATTTTCATGAAGTGTGATGTTCAGAAAAGTATTCATATAATTACCTTTTTAATTATAAAAGACTGTAATGACATTTCTTTGATCGTTAAAACTAAATCAGTATTGTTTTTGTTATGTGAATTTGTTCCGTAAAGGTTCAAGAAGTACATATGTATGTATAGCAGCCTATGAGGTACTCAATATCTTTCTCTAGGTTATTCTTTGAGTTCAAAGCTGCTTCCTGCCAAGTTTAGTCTGCAAGGCAATGGGCAGAACGTCAGTTCTACCGATGAATCTCATGACGAAGTCAGTCACTGCCGACGGGAGAAATGACATTGGTATGAAAAAAAAGAGAGCGTCCCAGCCGCAAATATACCTATAATATATAATATGAGTTTTCATATTTTCAGCATGTAAATGATCAATGATTGAACTATGTAAATGGTCGTTGTTTGTTAATTATAAACAAATTGTTAAATTAATCAGTTCTTCTGGGCTGTGATACAACACTTAAAGCAACTAGGGCGATGGAAAAAACGAGTTGAAATTGGCCTGAATATTTCGAACATATAAATTTAGATAGGCGAGAGTCTTTTTTATGTTGCCCGCGCCGGCAAAAGGTGGGGGGTTTGAACTTGGGTTCCCCGCTCTCGCTATTATTATGCCAGACGCGAAAGATAAATTGAGAATGTCAAACCTGTGTCTGGGGTATCGAGCGGTGATTGCGTGGAAGTAGTTGTCCACAACATACTCCACACGGGGCGAAGCGAACGCATGGAACTTCTCATTCCAGTTCTTCTTGACTTGAAACAAACTTGACCTAACAAAATGTAAATTTTTTCTGTCATGTCGTCAACTATCATGAAAGGTCAAATGTTTAATTATTTCCAAAATAATCTTTGCTTCGACAAGTGTGAGGACAGTCTTTAGATGAACTCGATCCGTTTAGTACAGCAGCCATTCGTTCGCATCGACTTATAAACATTCCTACATCTTCAAAAACTTGCTTTCATATATCACATTCCTACATCTTCAAAAACTTGCTTTCAGGTAAAGAAGCGAAGTCCGTAGCTAACAGTTTTCTTTGAACTCCTCGCCCCATTCAGCTCTTTTGATCTTCCCGATCCTCGACCAAACACTTTCCACGCGTCGATTCATCGAATCCTTTATCACACTTATTCACATTTCTCCTTTATCTCTTATGTCAAACTTTTTGTATTGATTTTAACACTGGGATTTTGTTCGAAACTTTCGATTTTTTGAAATAAGAAAATACTTGAGAAAATACAAAATCTGCTCCTAGAACAGTAGAATAATAAAAGTCAAAGAGAGAGCAAGAAAAAAACGGCAAGGAAAAAAGAGAGAGAATACAAAAAAGAGATTAGAAAAATGAGGAAGAGAGAGAGAGAGAGATGAAGAGCTAAAAACAAAGATGGAGAATAAAACGTCTAACCCGATCGAGAAGAGTCGTGCGAAAAATTCCTGGCTCCAGAATAGAACATTTGACATTGTAGTAGTATGTCTCTTGCCTGAAAATGAAATTTTCCTTTCATTTTATTAATTTCCATCTAATATTGCACATTAGTCATTCATAAGACGGAATATCACAGACAACATGGTACTTTAGAGATAGAAGAATCATTCTTACATTAAGCAGTGGCACTAGAAAGAAAAACCATCTAAAATTTACTCAAAAGTTTCTAGCATATTGAAACAATATCTGTATTCTTAGTCGTATAAGCTCAGAGAACTTTGGGGTGTTCAGAGCATTTCTTTCCATATAAATAGATGAGCTCTCATTTGTTTCCCATATTGAACAGGTAACATTCATTCTTTCTAGTTGGCGTGTGTTGAACCGGTCGCTTCTCTAAATGCCTGGCAAACGTTCCCCCATTACCCCTCCCCCTTGTAAACGATGCCCCGAATACGAGAAAAGACTTGATGAGATGATGGAAAAAATTACTCGACTCGAGAGTATAGTCGAGCAACTCGTCTCTCGTCTGTCTACTCTCCCTTCCTCGCCTGCCCCACCGTCACCATCGTCTATCCCCTCTCTCCTTTCTCTCCCCCCGCACATTCTCGCCTATTTTTCAATTCAATTCATTTATTCCATGCAAGAACAACAACTTGTAATACAATTATGAATGGTAGTTCCAATTAGCATGGACGCGTAGGATAGGGAGACAAAGAAAAAAAAAACAATCATTCATTCAAAAGTGCTGAATGGCATTCAACTAATCCAAATATCATCTAAGAAAAAAAATGATATGAAATAGCGTCTATAGTTATTTATAATCAGAAGATTGTGTCCTATACATATGTATGTAAATACAAATAATCGTCAATCTGTTACACTCGGACAAGGAAGCACAACTTCAAATGGAATTTTTTTTAGTCTTGTCGCAAAACTTGAAGAACTTTCGATTACAACGATATCTTCCGGAAGGGAGTTCCATATTGCTATTGATCTAGAGACAAACGTAGACAACCTAGCCGGGTAAACGATAGGCAGACGAATTCTGAGAGAGTGCGCTTGTCTTGTATTATACTTGGGGGGAGATAAAATGTATAGAAAGGAAAAATCGAGAGAGCATTTGTTATGTAAACATTTGTGCAAAAAACATAGATCTCTGAATGCTCGACGATATTCTAATGACTCAGTTTTGAGCAGTTTCAATCTCTGAGAATAAGGCAGG
Source organism: Allodiplogaster pararmata (assembly GCA_964056735.1). Classification (NCBI taxonomy): domain Eukaryota; kingdom Metazoa; phylum Nematoda; class Chromadorea; order Rhabditida; family Diplogasteridae; genus Allodiplogaster; species Allodiplogaster pararmata. The sequence goes on along the minus strand of OZ057406.1, from coordinate 39,677,582 downwards.
CTTACATTACCACATCTATATAACAGCCTTCTAGTAAAATTACGTTGTACATATTCTAAATCATTGATGAGGTATTTCGTGGTAGGGGACCAAATTTCAGTCCCGTATTCGAGAATCGGTCTAACGTATACATTAAAAGCAAGCATGAGCATTTCGCATGATTTGGTCTTGAAAGCCTTCAGAATAAGGTTTGCAGTAGAAGAGGCTTTTTTACAAATTTTCTCAATATGAGAATTGAAACGGAAATCATGAGTTAACAAAATCCCTAAATCTTTAACCTGGTTGGTAACAATCAATGGAATATGGTTGATAGAGTAGGGGTGAAACACCGATTGCTTGCCTATATGAAGAACAGTACATTTAGAAGTTGATAGAGTAAGGTTCCACTGAGTGCACCACTCAAATATATTGTTGACTGCTGTTTGTAAGTCATCTGAATATAAGGGTACTTGAGCTAGCAGCTTAACATCATCGGCAAAAATACTGAAGCGAATAGTAGCAGGGATAACTTTCTTGATGTCGTCAATGAACAGTAAAAACAACAACGGGCCTATTGAAGAACCTTGAGGAACACCACTTAAAACTGAAGCTGGTACTGAGTTGATACCATCGATGATCACTGATTGTTTACGGGAGTTGAGGAAAGAAGAGATAAATTTAAGTGCTGGCCCTACAATACCAAGTGAATTCAATTTAAACAATAGAAATCGAATATCTACAGAATCAAAAGCTTTTGAGATGTCTAGGAAAATTACATCAATATCAATACTTGAACTCAGAGAGTGGGTTATGAAGGAATATGATTCGGCTAAAGAAGTGATTGTCGATCGATTAGGTCGAAAACCGGCTTGAAAAGGGGAGAGCAATGAACGCTCTTCAAGATACTTTGAAATAGAATTAACAATAACTTTTTCCATTACTTTAGAAATCGAGCAGGTTAAAGAAATGGGTCTGTAATTTGATAAGATAGGAGGTCCTTTGTTTTTTACAATAGCAAACTTCCACATATCGGGTACGATTCCAGTCATTAAACAGTTGTTGAATAAAATACGCAGAGGTTTCAACAACGCAAATTTACATTTTTTGATAAAAATGTTCGGAATGGAATCGGGTGAGGTATTACATTTATTCTCTAACTTAGAAACAGCCTCGATTATCATTTGATCATCAATTATTTCAAGAGAAAAGTGTTGATCGAAGGGAGCTAAAATAGGGACAGGAAGAACATTCTAAGACGGTTCAGAGAAAGTTAATGAGAACTGAGAAGAAAACATTTCAGCTTTTATGGAAGGGTCCGTCACTACCGTTCCACTACTGTCATACAAAACATAGGAATCGTTTTGAGATTTAATACGATTTGTACAATACGAGAAAAACTGTTTACGGTTGCCTTTAACAATCAGAGAAGATTCCTTAGATGTTTCAAAATCATAAAGCTCAGAAGAAAAATTTCTTGATAGATTTTTACAATATTCGGAGTAAGGAGCAGTAATTGAAACTTTCTGAAGCTTATTGAATAAGCGTTGAATACGCGCTGGATATCTATAGGAGGACGAATTAGGAACAACAGTTGGCACAAAGCGATCGATAAGGTCACATAGTAGATCAACGATATAGTTGTAAGCTTGATTAGGGTCAAGAGATGATAATGCCAAGGTCCAATCATGACAGTAAATAAAGTACTCAATCATATGCCAGTTTGCCTCAGAATAAAGTTTTATAGGCTTGATTATGTCATCGAATACTTTGGAGGTAATACAATCGAAACAAATAGAATTATGATCGCACTGGGATGTGAAGGGAGCAATAACACTAGAAGAAGAGATAATCGGATGATTGCGTAAAAGAAGATCAAGAATGTTCTGACTTCGAGTCGGCATCAGAATGTACTGAGTGAAATGGTTATCACAACAGTAATTAAGAAATTGAGTAGAAGAATAGCTCTTAGAACACGTCAACTTGTCCCAATCAATACAAGGCAAATTCAAATCACCAACGATTATGAGAGGGACATTGGGAATGGTATTTAAAGAGAAGTATGCTAATAACTCATTCATGATATCGTCTGGGGCACTGGGAGATCGATAAACACACATTAATCTAACCCGAGAAAAATATGAATTTTTGTCACTACATTGTTACTCAACTGTAATAGCTCCACATTCTGAAACTGACATCGACGAAGTTGCTACTGGACTGAGTCTAGATTGCACTAAAATTGCTACTCCGCCACCTCTGTTACTGATATTAGAGTTTCTATCAGAACGAAAAACAGAATATGGTTTATTTGAATGTAAAATGACATCAGGTTCACTATCGTGTAACCAAGTTTCTGAAAAGCAAATAGCATTGTATTGCGTTAAAGATAATAAATGATTAAGATCGTACAATTTATTCCGTATAGAGCGACAATTACTATAGTAAAAACTAAAATTTCCTCTAATACTATGTTGGCTATTCCAAATATCAGAAGAAGTAAACAGGCTATCGCCATCAGCACTACTGACCTATTTCTGTACATTGTTTGCGTCCATCCTTTTTCCTCTTGTCACCGTCACGTTTTGAAGAGAACCATTAGCCTCAGCGTCTGTCTTCGGAGTGTATAGAGGACGCGGATGAGAGAATCGAATGAGCCTTGTTCCTTGTACCCCCCACTCCATCAATCCAGCTTTGTCGTTTCTTTCTTTAGCGAGTTTCTTGCAGTCCTTCTCGAGTTGGAGTCCTTCTCTGGTAAGGTCTTCTCTCGCGTACGCGTGAGGAAATATGCGAAGTACTTCAGGACGACGGACTCGTAGTTTTCGAAGTACTTCTGTTCGGAGAGATGGCGATGGAAAATGAATCTTAAGAATTCTTCTCTTGTTCTCTTCATTTCCGAAGCGTCGATGAGTGATAGAACCTTGGTTGAATGCATTAGTGAGAGAAGGTATATTGAGTTCACTAACGAGAGAATCAAGAAGTTTTCCATCATGTTGATCCGTGGCGTCTTTTCTTATCTCCTCCGGAATGCCGACCAAAACGATGTTGTGAGCCTTCTCTTCCAGAATGACTTTGTCTTCCTGAAGGACTCTCCTGACCGCGTCATAGGCGAGAAGTTCAGGCTGCGATATGAGAGAGGAAGTCATCAAAGAGTTGGATGGAGGGGCCGGGGTTTGGGTTGTGAGCTTAGAGAGAAGAGGAATGAGAGAAGATAATGTCGTCATCATTGAGGTTACTGCATTCAGAAGTTGGGAGATTTGGTCGCTTTGACGGTTGACAGCTTGGATCAGAATTTGTACATCAGATGAGGGTTGAGAAACTGACGAGGGAACAGACATATCTGTTTGTTTGGAATTGGTTTGAGAAAAGGACTGGCTCAACAATTGATATAGAAAGGAATGACGCCGCGGTTCGAGCGATGACTGTGGATCGGAAGATGATTGAAGAGAAAATGGAGAACATCGTGTGTGTTGGGAGCACGACAAGGATGAGTCAACGGATGCAGCGGATCAGGACTTTCTCAGAGCGCTCTCTCGGGATCTCAGTCTCCCGGAGATCGCGACTGCTCGGTTCAGAAGGTTTGGTGACCCAGTCAAGAAGAGACGTGTTCTCAAGATTTTTCTTGGATCATCTTCTCTGAGAAATCAAATCTTGCAGCAAATTCGAAGAAGGCGCCCTGCCTGTCTTTCAGCTCTTCCGCACAGCTACATCAGGGAAGACTTGACGCGTGAGGGACTCGAGCTTGAACGGGAGATGAAGAGAGTGGCCAGGGAAAGGAATCAGATCCCTGGTGGTCAGAAGTGGAAGGTCGTTGGGACTTCTCTTATACCAGTGCGGACGTTCTCATCCTACCAACCACAACCACCCGCAACTCCGATGAACACTATCTCGTCGCCGCAGAGTTCCGGTCCAGCTTCACAGAACGTAACAATGAGAAGATAGGTCAGTGGCGGTGTTCTCCCCTTTTTTGACCCTCGTAGCCCATATTCTCCTATTCACATTGACGTTTCGACAATAAGTTGCATTTCATTCAATGCTCGTTCTCTTCGTAACAAACTTTACAGCTTATACTTCTTGCTTAATTCTAATGTTTATGATGTGATAGGGATAACTGAGACTTGGTTAACAAGTCAAGAGAATGATTCATTAATAACAAGTAATACTGGATATCAGATTTTCCGTTGTGATAGAAGCAGTTCAATGAGAGGAGGAGGTGCAGCCTTCTTAGTTTCTTCTCGCATCCCTTGTTCTATTATTTCGTCTTGCTCAGACGACGGCTTTGAAGCTGTTACCATAGATGTTTTTGAGCAATCATTTTCTTCAGTAAAGAGTAAGTTGAGATGTATTTGTGTGTATCGCTCGCCATCCTGTCCAATTTCTTCTTTTTTAAAGCTTTTGTCGTACTTCAAACAGATATTTAATTCTAATACTACTGATATTTTTCCCATCATGATCACTGGTGATTTTAACCTACCATTCCTCGACTGGTTCAATCATTTATCACATAGAGATGGTCAACATGAGATGTTACTTGAATTCATGACAGACAATTTTTTGACTCAGTACGTCTACTCTCCAACAAGGAACGAACATATTCTTGATTTAATATTCACGAATGTACCCATAATTTCTGAATGTAATGTTATCGGTCGTTTTAGCGGTAGTGACCACAACATGGTCTCATTCAAATTATCTTTAAATGCTACTTCAATTTCATTGTCTCCCCCTTTCAAGTTGTTCACTAAAGCCAACTGGCCTGCTATTGAATATCAAATCGCTGTACATAATTGGACTCAAACATTTTCTACGATGGACGTAGAGTCCGCTAATCATTATCTTGTTTCTTTCATTCGCTCTCTTATTGAGAATTATGTCCCGAACATTAATTGCGGAGACCAAACGTTTCGTTATCCCAGTTTTCTCCGTAAAATGCACCGCAAGTTGCAATTTCTATATCAGAATTCCCCATATTCTGATTACTGTATTAGAAAAACGGTTGAATTTGATAGATTCTTACATGAGTTCGAACTTAAACAGGAAGCTAAGTTGATATTGCGGGGTAATCAAAAGTCTTTTTTTGCTGCTTGCAGAAATCGTTTGGGTAACAATGTAATTCAAGCCATGCCCACTTTAATAGACGACCAGGGACATGAAATAACTTCGTCATTAGAAAAGGCAGACACTTTCTCCCATTATTTTTCTTCTGTTTTTTCAAAGCCCTTGCAAGGTCCCTTACCATTTCCAACCTATCCTGAAGTAAATGAACCATTTAGTCTTGACTGTATAACTGAGGAGATTGTTTTACGCGCTCTCTCTTCTCTTGAATCCAAATGTAACACTTCCCCCGATGATATTCCTAACATTTTATTGAAGAAATGTCGTTTTGCTCTTGTAAAGCTGTTATGTATAATATTCAATAACAGTCTTCTCTCAGGCATTGTGCCGACTATATGGAGAAGTTCTATAGTTAAACCAGTACATAAGACTGGTTCACGTAACTATGTATGTAACTATAGACCAATTTCTTTATGCTGCTCTTTGTCTAAAGTCATGGAAAAAATTGTTTTTATTGAAGTCTATTCGTATTTAGAAAATGAACAGTTGTTGTCCCCTCACCAAGCAGGTTTTAGAGCAAAAAGATCGACTACCACATCTTTGGTAGAATCTCATGCTTTCATTGTTGATTCTCTTGCTCAAGGTGTCTCCGTTGATATTGTTTTTCTAGATATAAGCAAAGCTTTCGACTCAGTTGACCACAGACTGCTTTTGCACACAGTTCATTGTTATGGTTTTCCGTCTAATATTGTTAGATGGCTTAGTAGTTACCTGAATCAACGTACCCAGTCAGTGAACATCGATAATGTGTTTTCCAACCCTTTTTCCGTTATATCAGGAGTCCCTCAAGGCTCCTCGCTAGGTCCACTTTTATTTTTAATGTACATTGACTCTGTTAAACATGTATTTTCTCCCAATATTCAGTTCTCCTTATATGCTGACGAAATAAAAATAATGGGACGCGTCCCTATTTCTGTAAATGAGATACAGTTCGCTCTCAACTGTGTTTCAGCATGGTGCTCAGAGTGGAACTTGTGTTTATCGCTATCTAAACGTAGTGTTTTACATCTTGGTTCATCTAATTCTCGTAATGTTTATCATATGAGCAATATACCCATTCTAGCTAGTGAATGATAATATCCGATGGTTTTTCTTATCGTAAACATATAAATGAGAAATGTAAAAAGGCCTCTTCTGTTGTGAATATTTTATTAAAAGCGTTCAAATCGCCATCTCTTCCTCTTCTGACTTCTGCCTTTAAAATCTATGTACGACCATTATTAGAATATGCTAGCGAGCTCTGGAACCCTACGTCCTCGGGACTAGTGAAACTTATCGAGAAAGTACAACGCTCGTTTACGAGACGAATTCTAGCTAGAGCCGGTCAACCTTTACTTCCGTACTCAGAGCGGCTATTGTTGTTAAAACTTCAAACTCTTGAATACCGTCGAGCCATTGCTGACCTTACTTTCATTCACAAATGTATCCATGAGAAATGTGACATAGATACTATTCATTTATATAAAATATCAGCTGTTGAACGTTTTTCTCGCCATTCTCATTCTTTGCGTCTTATTCCGCCCAATATTATTAATCAGTCTTTCATATCAACATGTGTTTCTCGTCAGTTATCGGTATGGAATTCATTGGATTTTGAAATCTTAAACGATCCTAATTGCAAGGTATTTAAGAACAATTTACTTAAGTTGCCTGTCAACCTAGTTTTACCAAATACTTTTGTTTCTGATAACTAAAGGCTCGTTTCTCTATTAATAGCATTTTCTATCTCCCCCCACCCCTCCCCTAGTTAAGCAACCTTTTGCTTACACACACCGCCACTAGAAAGACAGTCCATGCATATCCGCTATTGTTATTGTTCACTGTGAACCGAAGTTGAATATAATCTGTGCAAGGAATAAAGAATGAATGAATGAATGAATGAACAAGACGAGCATTGAAAATTGTCTATGCCTTATTCAGATCACTATCGATAAAAATAGCAGCACCATATATTATATGCTTTAAAACCTATGTTCTGCCGGTGCTAGACTTTGCTTCCGTTGTTTGGTCTCCCCACAAAATTACCTTGATCAAAAAATTAGAGAATGTTCAACATGTGTTCACAAAACTACTACAGTTACGTTGTGTTGCATTCACGGAATGGTGCAATTATGAAAGTAGATTGATAAGATTTAACCTGACATCTCTCTATGCAAGAAGATTAGAAGCTGATATTCTTTTGGCTTTCAAAATTCTCAAAGGTTACACTGACGTTCCAGTTTGTAAATTTTACACTTTCAAACAGTGTAACGGTCGCACCTTCTATGCTTTCCATATAGGGCACACAAACAGAAACTCACTTTTTCACTCTTTCGCATATCGGACATCTCGATTTTTTATGAAATTACAGGTCAGTCTTCTCAGGAATCAAACCATTCTAAGTTTTCGGATAAATTTGTCATTGCTGGATGTTCCAGAGGTCTTAAACATCGATTTAAGTTTATATAGTCGTTCATTCTCGTTCTCGTTGTTTGTTTTTTTCTGTTTTTTTTATTATCTTTAGTTTTGTCAGCAGAGTCTTCCTCGTGTTGTTACATTGCAAAATGTATTCCAATAAATAAATAAATAAATAAATAAATAAAATTCGACAAATTCGCCTTTAAAATTTGTTTGGATATGTAAATTAGAGTATTCCATACTCCTCGTTGATCTCAAGCAACGGGTTTTTATACCGAGCAGAGGAGCGGATTGTTCGTAGAAACATGTGTAAAAATCGTGTGGTGTGACGGGAACCGAACCCGTGACCTTTCGCATTCCGGGCGAATGCTCTCCCTACTGAGCTACACACGCACACATGATAATGCACATTTAAGGCCCATACAACAGATAGCAAGGAATTGGCTTGCACTAATAATAAATGAGTGTTTGATTCCTCAAGGATATGTTGATAAAAGCCAGCCAAACAATATGGGTGGTTGGTGTAGAGAAACGCTTTCGATTGAATGTACTTGTGTATGTTGTTTGAATTATGTAAGTTTGAAAAAAAAAGAAAAGAATCCATTGGTTACCACTTAAGGTATCCTTTCACAAAACTTTTTCTCAGTTAAAGATGGTGTTAAAAAAGTGAATGATAAGGTATTTATGTAGTTTTCTGTGTGGAGGAATCAGTTTTAGGAATTATTTTTGGGTGTGAATCGGGAGGTTAGATAACGAGCTTAGAGTTTTGGCTATGTAGTAAATGTTCCACAACGGAACAAAGCGGTAAAGAAAAGTAAAATCACGTTTTGAATTAAACAAGACCAATCATTGTTTAAAGGTCATAAGCGAAAAATTTAAACCTGATCACATCCATATATGCTTCCACACCATATTTGGCTACAGTATAAGGTCCCGTACCAGCCGAATCAAATCTCAAAAATCAAATATATCAAACATCGCATTCAGAACATTCATACCTAAGTTTTGAATTTGAAAAGATAGGATTCACAATAAGATTTTGGAGTTTCGTCATTCAATTATACACAAAAGAACATTTACAAGATGAGATCGAATCTGCCGTTTCTCTCGGTTTCACGACTTTCCGCATCACGACATTTCGAACCACAACAAGTCGCTCCTGGATTTCGCAATTTTTTTCTTCAAAGCTCTGATTTTGTGGCTGGTCGCTGTATACGGTCTCTTACTCAGCCTTACGGCCTCGTAAGCGTTATCTTTACCTGAGGCTAAGCACAAATTCCATTAAAAAGTTACTTGAAAATGCTTTCATTGTGAAATTTGAGGTGTGAGTTGTCATGTTGTTAAATGTAGCTCTCTTTTTCTCTCGCTCATCGCTTTCATTTTTCACTCCCTTTCTCTCTTTCTCTAACGTGAAGAAAGCGCGTTACCATGAGACAGCCGAAAACACCTTCAGCTTATTTGAGATAATGTATAAAACCCTTGTGGATGCCATTATTCCCACCTGCCGGAGACAGAGGCAACCGAGATAATGCGGCCTTCTGACTCCTTGATCTTGTCCATGAACGCCTTCAAATGAATGGAATAGTCACACAGCCGAAAGAAATTTCACAGGATGAAATGAATACTGTCGTTTTTTTATTAACGATATCTAGCAGAATAACATCACTCAACCGAAGAATCATTACTCATCAGTGCAATAGAAGACAATTGAATATACAATCTCACGGGAAAAAGCTGGTCCACCGGGCGAATCGAACCCAGCCATCTCTTCTCAATTCGGTTGCAAACGCGTTACCGTTACACGACGGTGACACATTGCTAATACATGCGTTAGTGCAATATGAAAGGCTAAAGTGCATTGAAGTTATGAGCCTTGTAATAATTCCATTGACATGGTATATTAGAACTACTGAAATAAACTTAGGAAAAAGATGAAATCAGTAAACGCTGTTAACCTGTGTGCAGCGAACAACACCCAGAGTGTTGACCTCGAAGGAATCTTTGTAATCTTGAGCGTTGGACCAATCGTCCGGTCCGTAGCAGGAGAAGACTCCTGCGTTGTTGACGACAGCCCACAGCTCTGAGCCAGAACTATTCACAATACTATCTAATATACCTAATATAGTAATTAAAAAACTTCGATTTGTTCTTCTCAAGCCCCTCTCTATTCTATTTAACAACTCTTTACTAGTCGGAAAAGTTCCCTCTCTTTGGAAAACTTCTATTATTAAACCAATCTTAAAGTCTAAATCTAAAGCGGATCAATTGTCTAGCTATCGCCCCATTTTTCTAACTTGTTCAATGTCCAAAGTGATGGAAAATGTTATAATAAGTCAATTAGATGCCTACTTGAAGCAAAATGATCTACTGTCTCCCCATCAATTTGGTTTTAGAAACAAAAGGTCAACTGTGACTTCATTGGTGCAATCTCATTCCTATTTCGCTGATATACTCTCCCATGGTAAAGCCGTCGATGTTATTTTTCTTGACATATCAAAGGCATTCGATACAGTAGGTACTATATTATTACTTCTTAAACTAAAAAAGTTAGGAATCTGTGGTAACCTCATTCAATGGATTGCGGACTACTTGACTGGTAGAATTCAGACTGTATGTGTTGACAACGAATTCTCTAGCTCATCTTCTGTTACCAGCGGTGTACCACAAGGTTCAGCTATTGGACCGAAACTGTTCTTACTGTTTATTGATGACATAAAACATGTAATTCCTCCCAATGTAAATTATACTATCTACGCCGATGACATTAAATTATTTAGTGAAGTACCAACTTTTTCGTCTGACCTCCAAACTGCCATAGACAATGTATTCAACTGGTGTCAACAGTCCAATCTCAAACTATCAGCTCAAAAATGTATAGTTTCGCATCTTGGTATTAACCCCATGCAAAATTATCAGCTAGATCGTCATACAATGGCCAACTCTTCCGAAATAATAGATCTAGGAGTTGTCTTTTCGAGTAATCTATCTTGCAATAAACAAGTCGAGCATGTCTGTAAGAAATCTACAAACCTCGCCAATCTCTTTTTGCGCGCGTTCAAAACCAATTCTCTGGTTGTATTAACCCGTGCTTTCGTTACTTATATTCGTCCGATCCTCGAATACAGCTCGGTTGTATGGTCACCTACAGCGATTGGCTTAGTTAAGGACCTCGAAAGAGTACAGAGAAATTTCACTAAAAGAATCTTGGCTAGGAAAGGACTTACCCGTCTAGTTTACTCTGAACGTTTAAAAATGTTAAATTTAGAATCTCTTGAATATCGTAGGGTTGTTTCTGATTTAGTTTTTATACATAAGAGAGTCCACGACTACTCAGAGTTCGACTTCTCTCGTTTATTTACTATAGCTCCTCTTACTAGAGCTATTAGAAATACCCATCCATTAAGAATCGCCTTACCATATGCTCTAAACTCCTTTAGGTTTTCTACGTGTGCTTCTAGGTCGATCACTATTTGGAATTGCTTACCTAGCGAAGTAGTATGTAATCATTCCAGCGAAGTATTTATGAATAAACTCAGAAAACTACTGATAAATTGTATTTTACCCGAGCCAATTGTCTGCGACTTAGTTAAACTAGGAAGAACACTTTTTGTAGACACACTGCCACTGTAATACAATTCTTTCCTAGTAGAATCATAATCCATGTTTAATTTGTGATCATTAAATGTTGAAGTGAAACTGTTTTTGTGTACATGGAAATAAAGAATTGAATTGAATACTACATTTTTCATTGGTATATAAATATATAAAGAAAAAACTTTGGTCTCTAGCAGGATTTTGTCACCTTGAGGCCATAGGGTCCAAAACATGATCGACTATCCACTCTACATTCTACGGTCTCATCCTCAACATCAAAACCATAGAATCAGATAAATCCGTTCTAATCGATGGCACATCATGCCTCAAGACATCGGAAATGAAACGTTCGAATTGAATTAAATTGAAATACATCTTTTCTTGAAAAAAATGTAGTCCATTGGAAGGGGAGAGGTGCGCATTTATAACAGGAAAACTTAAGAAGACGTTTAAAAAAGTTTCTTTCGGTCAGTTATAGAGCAATCTAAACAAATTACAAAAATATAGGCTATATTATATAGCACTCAACACTTAGCAACGAAATCTTCAAAATCAGAGTTTATTTCTAATCAATCGAAAAAATTTTTACGTTTATAAAAAAAACATATCTTCAGAATAGAAAATTTAAAATTTCACTCGAAAAAAAACTTGTCTTGAATCAATAGTTATTTGTTGCAGTCTCTGATGAGCTCACCGAAACAGAAGTCTCAAATTCTGCAGATGTGAAAAGAAAAGGAGAAAACCCGATTATTGAGATTCATGAATCTAATTCCCGCTACTTTTTTGATAAGAGGCTCGATTGCAAGATATTGAATGAAGTGTTGTAGAATGGAAGTTATTCAAAGGTAATAAATAGAGTTGATTTCGAGCTTTCCATCAATTTATAGTTCGTTTCGACAAAAAAAAATACAGGCTCGGACAATTTCGTAACACGCTTTCTATTATTGATATATGACAATTGAAAAACTTCCTGAAAGATAGTTTTTTTCTCCAAAACTCTTGAAAACTATTGAAAAAGGATACAAAATTTTCTAATATGAATCTATTCTTTTCTTTCACTTTCACTTTCTTTGCTCGCGAAGAGCGGTGACCATCTATTTTGCACTGCCTCATCGATTTTTGACCTGCTTTTGAATATTATTCTTCATCTCGACATCATCGGAATCTCTTCGTATCCTCGCACCACGGTTCCATCATCGACTTCTTTCGAATAGACTTGTGCCCGTCTATGCTATTCAGTTTGGCACTATACTCGGTGATTCGTTCATGTATCGTGTCAACAATACAGTCATGTCAAAAAACGTGGACTTGAAAGTTAACAACGTGGTTGACGATCGTTCTTCCACATCAGATAAGCCCTCTTCTCCATCTCCAACTCAAGAGAAGGAAGGGCCTCTCGAGATGTATCGCCACGGTGGAGACGTCGTCACTCTCATCAACACTCTTCTCAAGCACAACCACGACCTCTCTCGGAAATGCGAAGAATATCAAGTACAGTTTGATTCCCTTACGCAGCAAGTGTCTTCTCTTACGCAGCAAGTTTCTTCTCTTGCGCATACCATCGCCAATGTTTCCATTTCTTTGTCCTCTCCACAGACCGAAGGGCAAACTTGTCCCAAATCAACCCCTATCCCTCATTTTTTACCTCCACATACACCTGCTCCTAAACCCCCCATCTTTAATCTCCAGACTTCCTTTACTACGAGTCTCCTAAAGAAGTTTTGGATCGCCCGGAAAGAAACCGTTCAGTGGTTCTTTTCAATCTTCCCGAGTCTAAATCCAAATCCGCAACCCAGAGAGCCGAAGACGACATTAGTCACGTAACATGCATCCTTGAAAGAATGGATCTTCAATGCTACCCGGACCGAGTATACCGCATGCCCTCTTCTAGAGTTCAATCACCCAGGCCTCTAAAGATAGTTCTCCCTACGACATCTTTCCAACAGCAAGTCTTATATTCTTCTCACATTCTCTCTTCATTCCATCCTCACCTCCACATAAGACATAGTCAGACCAAATGTGAGAGGATATATCATCAAGCCTTCAACGCCTGGAAAAAAGACTCTTCCAAGCCGAAACCCTACATCTGCCCTTCCTATTCGACCAATCCACCCCGTCCCCTCTTACCGTTTTTGACCCCCTCCACTCTCCCTTCCACATTACACGTCAATAGTTCTCAGTTGCAGCACACGACCCATAGTACTCATCCGCCTCGTGTTCTCAATGCCCCTGCAGACGCGAAAGTAACCCGTAGGAGAACTGTCAGGAGAACAGATCCTTCATCCCCATAGGACAAAACGGATGTGAGTTCTAAGAGATTGATTAAATGTTTGTCTTTCAATTGTAGATCTATCATGAACAAACTTTACGATTTATACTTTTTACTCCGCTGTTCCAACTATAAGATTGTTCTATTGTCCGAAACCTGGATGAATTGCGACTTCCCCGACTCCGTACTCACTGATAGTCTGCCTTTTACGGTGTTTAGATGTGACCGATTAGCTAATAGGGGAGGAAGCGTAGCTATTCTATTACATAACACTATCTCCTCCTCTCTAGTTTCTCACTACAATTCGCCTCACTGAGAGGGAGTTATTATCGATATATATCCTACAGGGTGCGGCAAAAGTCCAGGTAGACAACTTTGTCACTTTGCATCTTTTTTGTTTGGTTTAGGAGTCATGTGATTTTTCGCTTGTATCTTATTCATGATGTTGCTAACATACCCTGTGAAAATCAGAATGATAACTCTTTTTGTTTTCCGGTAATGCTCTCTGATATGGACCGAGGCTACATTCTGCGCTTGAGCCAGTCCGGGCACATTCAAAAGCACATCGCCAGAACCACTGGATTCTCCCGTAGGACCATTGAAAACACAATACGTCGCTTTCTTGAGACTGGTACAACAAATGACCGTCCCAGGAGTGGCAGACCAGTGACCGCGACCACTTCCTTCAACATGAGAAGCATCCGAAAATTCCAAACGGAGTCTCAGAAAACTCGCGAAGGAGCTGCGTTATCTCGGCTAATTCTGTTCAGACGATCGTCAAATCCCGCATGGGACTTCTCCCCATCAAGCTGCAGAAGAATCACGCATTGAAGGACCAGATGAAGGCGACCCGTCTTCGGAGATGTCTTGAACTGTCAAAGCGGTTCAAGCCGGTGGACTGTTTAGATATTCTCTTCACCCATGAGAAGTTGTTCGATATTGAGCAGTCCTTCAACCACCAGAACGATAGGATTTGGTCGAAATCGGTCAAAGTTGCCAATAAGAGTGGCCGTTACGTTTCGAGAAAGGGCCATCCTGCTTCTGTCATGGTCTGGGCCGGGATTTGCGCGACTGGCAAGACTCCACTCGTTTTCGTCGAGCAGGGAGTCAAAGTGAATGACAATAACTACCTGAACGACATTCTCATGAAGGAAGTACTTCCCTCGAGCCAGGCTCACTTCGCGGGACGCAAATGGACGTTCCAGCAGGACTCTGCGCCCGCCCACAAGGCTAAAGTGGTGCAAGACTGGTGCAAGAGCAATTTACCCTCCATGATCACATCCGCCGAATGGCCTCCGTACTCACCTGATTTGAATCCTCTGGACTTCTCTGTGTGGTCGGTCCTTGAGAGCAAGGCCTGTGCTTCCCTACACAAGAATTTGTAAAGTTTGAAGCGCGCCCTACAGAAGGCGTGGGATGATCTTGACGTCGCTTACCTGTCCACCACGGTGGGTGCCTTCCACAAGCGACTCCGCGCCTGTGTCAAGGAGAAAGAAGGGCTGTTTAAAATTTGAAAAAGCAGTTATATCCCAAACTATTTGAATAAATTCTGATGAAAATTTTGTTTGATTTGCTCAATCCGTTAAGTTTTTATCGGAAAAAAATGTCCACCTGGACTTTTGCCGCACCCTGTAAGATCTCTTTTTCTTTTCCTTTCTCCGCAATTAGAGTAATGAATTTTATCGATCACCAGGTTGCGATATTGAGGAAAGTAAGTCCCTATGCACTTTTATTTTGTCTAACCTTTCCATACCTTTTCCCTCCATAATCTGTGGAGACCTAAACCTGGGCTTCCCTAACCGCTCCTAAATCATGCACTATATCTCATGCCTTCCTCGAACTCGCATGCGATAACAATCTCTCCCAATACGTACTCTCTCCAACGAGGCTAGAGAACACCTTAGACTATGTATTTAGCAATGCAGATATAATTTTCAGTTGTGAAATCAAAAGC
Organism: Allodiplogaster pararmata; assembly: GCA_964056735.1. NCBI lineage: Eukaryota > Metazoa > Nematoda > Chromadorea > Rhabditida > Diplogasteridae > Allodiplogaster > Allodiplogaster pararmata. Next base: position 39,662,277 of record OZ057406.1, on the reverse strand, counting down.
CTTTCTCGACTAGCGATCACGCATCTGTTCACTTTGAAGTAAGGAATAATGCAAAAGCCATGCTCCCCTCCACTCAATTTTTAATCAACTGGAAAAAAGCAAACTGGGATAGCATCAATTCGCAATTATTCAACATAGATTGGACCCTTTTGTTCTCAACTCTCACAGTAGATGAATGCACGCAAGAATTGACGTCCATAATCCTCTCCATTATTGAAAAGAGCATCCCTCGTGAGAAAAACATTAAGAAACACATGAAGTACCCTCGTAAAATTCGTCACCTGTATAGTTTCCTTCAAAGAAGTAGGAAAAGAGGAATTATCTCTCCCCTAACCTCTAAAGCATCAACAAAGCTCCATAAAGAACTGACTAGATTCGAGATTGAACGTGAGAACAGATTGAAGCTCCCAAAAAACTACAGAACCTTTTTCCAAACTATCTCCAACCGTATTAAAGGTAGGAATTCGATCCCTACAATCATAGTCAACTCTATTTCTTACACCTATCCAGGAGAACAAGCAAACTTCTTCTCCGAATAATTCGACAGCTTGCAACCCCCTCCGAAAAGCGGCCCTCTTCCTCTAAGTTCTTCTCTACACCCTATCAGTTATAATCCAAACATTACAGCCTTCGATATTCAAAGTATTTTGAAAAAAAATTTCTCCAAAAAAAAAATTCTTCACCAGACCAAATACCGAATATATTCATCAAACACTGTGTAGATTCTTTGGCAATACCACTTTCCATAATCATGAGCAATTCCATTACTCAAGGACACTTTCCGTCTTCATGGAAACAGGAATTAATCATCCCAATTCACCAAAAAGGGTCCGATTCTCAAGTTTCTAACTATAGGCCCATCACAATGGTTTGCTCGATGTCAAAAGTCTTTGAAAAGCTCATTTTCAACCTCATTTATGACAATCTCGAATCCAACCAAATCCTCATCAGCAACCAGCACGGTTTTCGCCGTAGCCGTTCCACTATCACATCCCTAGTTCACTCCTATTCCCAGTACCTTTTTCTGAATAGCAAGAAGCTCAAGTTCGACATCTGTATGATTGATTTTTCAAGAGCCTTCGATACAGTAAACCACAGGTTCCTGAAACACAAATTAGAAAAAAATGGTATCAATTCAGGTCTACTCCGCCTGGTAGAATCATTTTTCTTTTCTTTTTCATTCTTTTCTTTTTCATTCTTTTCTTTTTCAAACCCCGGAGATGGTCGGGTCTATCATTTCCTTTTCACACTGACTTCTACTCGTCTCTACTTCATTGAATTACGAGATTTCTCTTCTGTCTTATTGGGACTCAAGACTTCGTGAATCTCTTCGGTATGAGGTTGAAACGCTAAGTGGTCTACCAAGACTCATCAGTGCAACGCCACAGTTGCTTATTCCTCTTCCGAAGATTTTCTACTTTTTCATTTTCTCATTGTCAACCATGTTAGCGATGACCCTGAACCAGTTGTCCTTTGGCGATAAAGAATATCAATATCAATTTCTCGCTAGCCGTTATTCTATAACTTCAGTCAATCACGTTTTATCCGATCCCAAAGTTTATAATAGCGGAGTTCCGCAAGGAAGCTGCCTAGGTCCCCTATTCTTCTCTATTTTTATAAACGACATCATAGAATGTATTGACCCCGAAGTCCACTGCTTTCTCTATGCAGATGACATCAAACTATTTTCAAACAGCAGTCAAAGTCTACAACAAGCCCTAGATTCTATTTCCAGTTATGTAAATTCCTGTGGGCTTATGATTTCCATTCCGAAATGCTTCATAGTTCACTGTGGCAACAATAACCCTAGCAGCATCTACCATATTGATGGTAAAATCGTTCCCACCTCTTCAACTATCAAGGATCTTGGAATATATTTTGATGCAACACTCAAATTCTCCACCCACATAGAGCAAGTCATAACCAATTCCACCAGATGTATAAACATGATCCTGCGAGCATTAAAAACCAAGTCCATAACCGTTCTTCTCCGCGTGTTCAAAATATACATTCTCCCTTTACTAGATTACGGTAGTGAAATCTGGTCGCCACAGTCCGTAGGTCACATAAACGCAATAGAAAACGTCCAGCGTGCCTTCACACGCAGAATTCTTTATAGAGCTGGGCATCCCAAGATAGACTACCCATCTAGGCTCAATCTGCTCTCTCTGACGACTCTCGAATACAGAAGAAATATTGACGACCTTGCATTCATACACAAATGCATACACCAACACCTTCGAATAGACTATTCCAAACTTTTTCAAGTATGTCCCCTTCCATACAGCAACAGACACGCCCATCCATACCGAATTGCTCTACCATTCAGAATTCCGGATACCAAAATTAGTTGTGCATCCAGGGTTATTGAAATATGAAACGGCCTACCCAGTCGGATAGTGACAATCGATTCCCCTGTTGTTTTCAAAAAAGAACTACATAAGCTGCGAGAATAAATCATAGTGCCCTTTTCTAAATTACGTTACAGAAAGAGCTCCAAATGAATTTTCTTATTCACTGCGCTTATCTCAATGTTCTATTTAATTTTTTTTTCTATTCTGTCCCTTCTTTTTAGATGTTTTTTGTTTTGTCTCCATAATTTGTCTCTATAATTTCCCTTTCTATAATTAGTTCTGAAATGTTTTTCGAATATAACTAAACTCAAATCCGTGACAGCGATCCAAGTTCATAAATGCATGTACGTATGTGCTATTCTATCATGTGAATTGGAATAAATGATTGAATTTTGTGTTCGAAGAACTCAATTGACGACACTTGTGACACTCAAAGCTAAAACTGGCAAAACCAAACGTTTTCCTCCGAGGTTTTCCAAGACAAATGTTCTCGCTTTCGCAACGGATTCATCTTTTGTAACATCTAATCGGAGCGTTTTGAGCGGATGATTTTGACATTCGGCCTGAAGTGTCTCAGCACCCTGTAAAACTCATTAACTAATTTTTTTTCCAAAAAGCTTTATGAATGTTTTTATTTGATATTGTTATCTCGTTCTTTCATTTATTGATTTGTTTAATTTATCACTTAATCGTGCGCTCAAAATAAAGACAGTGATATTAAAAAAACATGGTCTTCATACTACGAGCAGAAGATTTAGGTTCTCAGCTCAAGGCGAGTTGATCATCGAGCAAAGTAACTTATTGAAATTTCGTATTTTTATAATTAGATATGGCTTTCAGTATGACTTCAGTATGACTTAAAGCTGTTCCTTCTGATTCATCAAATCGCATCGGTCAATAATCTAATTCTTGAAAAAAACGCCAAGTTACAAAAACGAGAAGAAGAAGAAGAAAAAGAAGAGTCGAAAAAAACCTTCTCCGTTAAGCAGCCAGCGAATACCGTCATGCCTGCCTTGGCACATTTGATCGAAAGAGCTCGGCCGAATCCAGAGTCACAGCCGGAGATCAAGACGGCCTTCGAGGATAAATTACCCACGGGGATCAACTCCCAGACATACCTTAAAAAACAAAAAAAAATCGTTTTCTGCATGAGTAGTTTTTACCCTAGCATCATATTCGGAGATGGAATTGGAATGATTTAATAAGACAAAAAGTTCTGATGTGCATATATTCCTACAAAACATATATTAAAGTCGGTCTTTTGACCTTAAGTTCGGATTTAGTTTTTCGTAGTTTGTCCAGTTTCTGAGTTACAGTTACTCAAGTCTAGTTAATAAATTACTTATGAAGGGCATTGAAAAAGTATTTTTCATCGATTTATTCAAGAAGTTTCACACTAAGAAAGTTTTATACAATCAAATAAATTAATTGAATGAATTCTTGAAGTTACTATGTATATTATCAATCTACATAAATATAATATCAAACTACATCTTTCACAGCGTGAACGAGTGAGAATTGGCCTGACTCGAACTGACTCAGTCAGTTCGACTCGAACTGACTCAGTCAGTTCGAGTCAGTAGCCAACTACGAAAGCATCTTAACGCCGCTTCCAAATTATGAAAATTCTCATGAATCGCTGAATAATCGGTATCTCTCCCCGTAAGCAACTACTTCACGAGACCATCGTCAAAAGAATTGGCGTCAGAGCATCGACAAAAAAACATTGTGAACATCACCTTCAATTTTGAAGTTGACGGTCGGCAACCAAGAATAAAATTGAAGTAACGATGACAAGATAAAACCAATGCGGACTTGTAAGTCAATGACTGAAGCCCAAGAGATACTCATGATACTCGGGACTAGAAGAGAGCGAAGATATACAGAGCAGAGCCGGAAGGGCGAAACAACGCTACGAAGACTCAGAAAAAGAATAGAAAGTGTTTTCATATGAATTTTTCAATAACTTTATATTCACTGTCATAGACAAGGAACGCCAAAATTCATACAACTCAATACTGTCTGAATATTAAATTTTTACGAAGTACTTTTTTTCACGAAGTATCACAATGAGCAAGAGAGTATATAGATAGGCTAATCCTGTTTGAACACTTCGAAGCATTCCTGCCATCCTTTCCTGATTTAAAAAAATCTGAAGTGTTCTAAAAATCATGAGAACCTGTATTCCATTTTAATATATCATTTTGTCTGTTTTTGTTCGATTCGTTTGAGTTGGAGCGATAATCTTCATTATTTTAACAGTGGGATGTCTTCATGTTCCAGTCTAACAAGCGAGAACGTTCAAGGTACAGGGCTGATTTATTGCAATTTAGTTATTAACCGATTTCTCAAATGGAAAAGAGTATTTCCAATTTATTTCAAGAAGTTTTTATTCATCACATTGAAAATTACATTCGGTTAAAGTTTCGTTCAAAAGGGGCTCCTCGTTCACGATTTACGGTCTTCAGACGTTGTGGGTATTTGGCTATCACGGCAGAAAGTTACTCTGGGTAAAGATCGGTCCAACCTCTCTTCAGAGAAGCTTTCAGGGCACTGACGCTGTAATATGCTTCAACGCGGACCAAGACCTGCATGTACTTCAAAATGGCGTAGTCGAGGGGGTTCAGGTCGGACGAGCAGGCCTGCAAGTCTTCCCTCAGACTGAAGCCTGGAAAGATGGTCGCACAACATGTTTTTACACTTCTTGCTGTATGGGAAAGGCTTCATCCTGCTGTTACGCATAAGGGGCTCCATAAAAATGAGCATCTTCCGAAGGCTTCACTTCAAGTGATTTTGGGTGTTCACTTTGACGTACTCTTCGACGGAGTAGAACGTTGACTTGTCCCAAACACCATGACTATAGCTGGGTGTTGGTCTCTGTGTACCAATCTTTCGTTCCGGTAAGCCTCCAGAGATGTACGAGCAAGTACGCGTCGATTCTGGCTGTTGTGCTCTTCTTCTACTGTGAAGATCTTTCTTCAATGAATATGGTCTTATCTAACTCGCCAACAATTATCCAAGCTAAGAGCCTGTGTGCTTTTTCGACTGTCGCGTTCTTATTCCGAACCATGAGTATGACACTCTTGTGCCCCGATAGGAAGTGAGTCCTAGATGCTCGTGTACAATCCTTCCGATCAAGCAAGGAGAATTTTTTTTAGCGTATCGGTCATCTTCCGACCTTGCGTACGTTTCCGATTGCAGTAGCAGTTCATTCTCTGCATGTTCGATCGTTGATACCTTCAGTGCTCTGCATTAGTTTTATGGCACGAAAGACGGTGGATGGGCATACTTCAAGTGCTCTGGCGATTAATGACTGGTTGTTTAAGTGGCTGTGCATACCGAGAATAGAAGGTTTATTGGCTGCTACCACATCTTTCAGAGTGAACATAATTCCACCAAACTTCGACGGAGTATTAAAAAAGACTGCCTTTCAAAAATGATCTTTCAATCCAATCGTTTCTTGAGTACAACTGTCGCGCATAACAGGTCAAACATTTATTGCAATAAACCTGCCTATCCCCGTAGAGACACGAGATTGTAGGGTATGGCGTGGGCGAAACGTTCTCAAAGAATTCTGCCCGGGGCCGAGTAGAATCATATTGATGAATGGAGGAGGAAGAAGTGTAGAGTTCTTACGCTGGTTGAATAGCGAGTAATTAGAAGTATTACTTTGATCGGATATTTTAATACATTTAATCGGCATACAAAACAAACCTTAGGCAGTAGTAGAGAAACATGCATAGGGCGAAAAATTGCAGAGGGATCTCCATTGGCTTCCTGAATAACTTTTTTTAAAACGGAGTTGTACGTTTCCCTGTTAATACAACAATAAGGTAGGACTTGAATGAGTCAGGGCGGAGAGAATAAGTCAATGAATGAGTGAAGTAATGAATGAATGAGTGAATTAATGAATGAATGAATGAATTATGACTGATTCCATGGAGTTCTAATTAGGAGTTTTCGCTATACAAAAACTATCGTTTTCGAAAATAGTAACACAGCCTATAAAATGGCGGAAAGAACCTCAAAACTATAGCTTAGAAAAGTTTCTCATCCAAATAACTGTCTTAAGGAGCGATAGCGCTTTCAGATAAAAAATAGCAAAATTAGCAAACACGAGCATCTGAAAAACATAATACCCGATTGTGGATCGTAACTCGCGAGGAGAACGAGAGAGAGAGGGAGAGAGAGAGAGAGAGAGAGAGAAAGAGAGAGAGAGAGACAGAGAGAGAAAACGAGTTAGAGAGAGAGGGAAAGAGGGGGGGGGAGAGAGAGAGCCAAACGAAGAGTGAAAAAGAAAGAAACCTTATCAACCCTAAAACTGTGTGATCTTTCCAGTGGTCTCCGAATCACCCAAAGGCCACTCTATAACGTCTAAACTCTCTTCATTTAGTATACTACTTTTCGACTCCTCAGAAGTAACTCTAATTTTCCCTTGATTCAACTCAAATTAAGCTGCTCTTCCACAGTCCACATTCATATCTTCTGAGTAGCAAACAAAATTCTTTTTTCTATTCTGTAAGCAAAATAAATGTTTCGTACCATCCTTTAATGCTTTGAAAATTTTCTGATAACGGTTTTTTCCGGAGAGTTTTTTTATTGAAAACATCTCTTTGCAACATTAAGTCTCTTAGAGAAGGTTCAACGTCGTTACTCCAAAATTGTTTGTAGGAGATCAGGGCTTTCAGAGATGTCTTATCCTGAAAGGCTTCGACTACTCCAACTAGAGTCTTTGGAGGAACGGAGAAACCATGCGGACTTGATGATGACTTTTAAAATCATCACTGGCAGAACCTCAATACCCGCTGAAAGTCTATTCCTGTTTCCTAACCATGACTACAATCTACGAGGTCACAGATACCACCTTCTCATGCCTAAGCTGAAGTCTTCTAAGCACTCTAACATTCTGCCTGTGAGGGTAGTAGACAGATGGAATTCTCTACCAGACTCGATTTTCTCAGCTCAATCCATCAAAGCGTTTAGAACTCTGGTAGTAAGCCTATGATTAATTTTTCATAGGTAACACATAGTATTTTAATAGTTTTTTTTCGTGTGTTTTTAAATGTGTTGTCCTAGTATCCTCTTTCTTTCTCACTTTAGTTAGTAAAGTGTCACGCATGTGTTAATTAGTAAAGTGTCACGCATGTAACAGTTCATTATTTGCTTCCTTGCCGGTCATTCATACACATCGCGATAAAATATTATTATTATTATTATTAACATTGATAACTAGGTGCATCCACATTGAAGTTAAACTGTGGTAGATGCTTCGGTCTTCCCGTCGACTTCAAAACCTGACGATCTCAAGATTTATGTTTCTTATGATAAGAACTCATACGGTGAACGAACTCAAGAGCTGCAATGAGCATTAGATTCCTTATTTGATTAGTGTTTAGTTAAAAAACTATCTCTTTCTCTATCCAAGTACCTCCATATTTACATTGGAGCTCGGTCTCTCTATTCCTCATACAGTATAAATATTTTTTGCGTAGGAAAGAGGCTGTAGCAGACCGAGTTAAAAATGCATCCAAAGCAATGTATGCTATGCTCCGTGCGGTAACTGTTAATGATCTTGGCGTAGTGGTCAAGTACTTTAAAACTTACGTAATGGTGGCATTGGACTATGTTTCGAATATATGGAATCCATACTTTGCAAGAGGATGTGATAATATAGAGAAAGTTTGAAGAAATTCTTTCGCATAGTTTACCATCGATGCTTCGCAAATGAAGTTAATTCGAGGTCTCTTCCTTCTTACCCCAATCGACTTACCCGCCTTGAACTCGTTCCTCTTTCCGAGAGGAGGGTATTTTCTGACTTAGTTATGAGTTTAAAGATCTTCCATGAACTGTCTATAATAGTTAAAAGACGATTTTTCAAAGAGACTATTCCAACGCGTATTAATATAAATGGCTTATTAGTTCAGGATAGTAAGCATACAGCTAGAAATAACTCTTACGGGATGCGAATATCCCGCCTTTTCAGCAAGCTACCTCGAAACTTGATCAAAAGTATGAACCTGAATTATTTTAAGTTGCAGTTAAAATGTGGTGTTCTATCTACTTTTCTCTCCTCAGGAATTAATAACTAAATTTTTTTATCGCTGTAACAAAGTTTTTTCCCGTTCAATTCGCTATATAAAAGTCAAATCGCTGAGCTCGCTTTTGTAATCTTTGAACTTTTCATTACGCGAAGAAAACCACATGAAAAAAACATTTCATTTCATTTCTTTATTCCAAGCACATGAGATATCATTAAAACACAAACAAAAACAAAGTTAAATGCATGGACTTTCTTCTAAGTGGCGGTGTTTAGGGGTTGCGGTATAGATGAAAAAGGGGGGAGGGTGATATACTTAAAATCGACAATTATATTAGTCATGAACGAAAGGTTTAGGTAATATCTTTTCAGTAGGCAGAGATAATAATTGTATTTTGAAACTAGCAGTATTAGGTGTACTGACGATCTCAAAAGGTAATGAATTCCATACTGATAGCTGGCGAGAAACACATGTAGAAATAGAACATTTGCTAATATTATGAGGTGTTTTTAGCCTGAGTTCATGAGAATGGCGAGAAAATCTCTGTACTGCAAACAATTGAAACAAGTTCATAGTTTCAAGTTCACATTTTTTGTGAACACATTTATGAATAAATAAAAGGTCAGATATAGCACGACGATATTCAAAAGTTTCTAGGCCTAACATGGAGATTCTTTGTCAATAGGGAAGTCTGGAATGGCCAGATCTTGCTAGGATTCTTCTCGTAAACGACCGCTGAACTTTTTCAATAGATTTTACTAAGCCGGGGGAAGAGGGATTCCATAACTCACTAGCGTATTTAAGAACAGGTCTGACATAAATTTTAAAAGCTGAAGTTAAAAGAGGCGGACATGGTGACTTGAAGGCTTTTAACATCATGTTAACAAGAGCAGAGCCTTTTTTACATTTGTCTTCAACATGATTACGATAAGAGAAACGATCACATATGATTACACCAAGATCTTTGACAACTCTACCAACTACTAGAGGTTGACTGTTCATGTAATAGACGCTGCGAGAATTGGATGATCCGAGATGAAGTACATTACACTTAGATATGGATAGGGACAAATTCCACTCTAGGCACCAATCGGTTATACGATTCAAAGCTAGTTGGATATAATTACAAGAGGTAGCGCGTCCCATTATCTTTATATCATCAGCGAATAAGCAAAATTTGATAGAATCGGGGATAGCTTCTTTAACAGAGTCGATGTACAACAAGAATAACAACGGGCCTAAAGATGATCCTTGAGGGATGATAAATCTTCAAATGCTTACACAGTTTTAAGGCAGTGACGCCTGGTAGAGAAGACAAATTGATCAAACCACCGCACGGAAAAAAGCTAGTCACCGGGGGGACTCGAACCCATGCAACCATCTCTCCTCTATCCGGGAGCGAGCGTGTTAACCATTACACCAAGGTGACACATTGCTATCCCGTGCGATAGTGCTTATTAAAGGCTCAATTGCCTCGTTCTCTTAGTCACGCATGCTCATGAAGCGAAAGCGTCGTGAATGGAGCATAACTCCAGATTTCTCAATTAAGACAGAAGAGAGGTAGAAGATGTATGATAAATCTTCAAATGCTCAGTTACACAGTTTTAAGGCAGTGACCCCTGGTAGAGAAGACACATTTTCCGTGCGGTGGTTTGATCAATTTGTATTCTCTACCAGGCGTCACTGCCTTAAAACTGTGTAACTGAGCATTTGAAGATTTATCATTCATCTTCTACCTCTCTTCTGTCTTAATTGTGAAATCTGGAGTTATGCTCCATTCACGACGCTTTCGCTTCATGAGCATGCGTGACTAAGAGAACGAGGCAATTGAGCCTTTAATAAGCACTATCGGACGGAATAGCAATGTGTCACCGTGGTGTAATGGTGTAATGGTTAACACGCTCGCTCCCGGATAGAGGAGAGATGGTTGCATGGGTTCGAGTCCCCCCGGTGACTAGGTTTTTTCCGTGCGGTGGTTTGATCAATGATCCTTGAGGTATACCTGAAATTACGGGAATTGGGTCGGATAGACTATTATCGATCATAACTGTTTGTGAGCGGCCAACAAGATAATCAGTTAACCATTTAACGATTGGAGAAGAGATACCAAAAGATGCTATCCTATTTAGAAGTAATCTATGATCAACAGAATCAAATGCTTTACTGATATCAAGGATTTACTGATATATCGATAGGGATGCTTTGGGATAACGAGTCGACAATGAACGAATGAGATTCAACTAAAGAGGTCACAGTAGACCTCCTAGCTCTAAAACCAGCCTGGTTGGGCGATAAAAGGTTCTCTTTTTCTAAATAGCAAGATACTTCCTTAACAATAACTTTATCCATAACTATTGATAAGAAACAACATAGAGAAATAGGTCTATAATTGGTAACTAGATTCCGGAAATTGCTCTTGTGTACTGGTTTTACTATCCATCTCTTCCATAGTAGGGGAACAGAGCCAGTAAGAAGGCTATTATTAAATAGGATACATAATGGTTTAATCAGGGCAAAGCGACATTTCTTCAATACAATATTAGGAATAGAATCAGGGGACGTGTTACACTTAGATTCAAGAGAAGATAATGCTCGTATTACCATATCTTCGGTTATATCATCGAAATTGAACGGCTCAGTAACGATTGGTAATTTAATTTCAGGTAATGGACATTGAAGAGGTACAGAAAATACGGACGAGAAATAGCGAGAGAACTCATCAGCTTTCTCTGATGGGGAAAATTTTTCATTTAAATCACTATCGATCAAAGCGGGAATAGCATTATTGGCTGTACTCAAACGGCTCCTACAAGCCGCCAAAAATGATTTCTGATTACCTCGTAATATCAGTTGAGATTCTCTTTTAATTTCGAATTCTTTCAGCTTTTGATCAAACTCGGAAGTTTTTCTAATACAGTAATCCTAATACGGGGCATTTCGAGAAATTCGTTGTAATTTAACGAACATCTTACGTAGATTTAAAGGATAGCGGGATAAATCGTCTCTAGGATCTACAGTTGGGACAAACTTATCAATTAGAGAGTTAATGAAAGAGACAAGATAAATATTAGCTGATTCGACATCTAACAAGCCAAATATTTGAGTCCAATCTTGCATAGCTATTTCATACTCAATAGCAGGCCAATTTGCTTCAGAAAACAGCTTAATAGAATGGGAAGATTTTGAAATAGTTGCAGTTAATGATAAACTAAATGAAACTCCGTGATGGTCACTACCATTGAATCGACCGATTACATTACAGTCAGACACAATATTCACATTGGAAAATACTAAATCGAGAATATTATCATTCCTAGTTGGAGAACATACATATTGGGTGAAGAAATTATCATTCATATATTCAAGAAACATTTCATGTTGACCGTTTCTGTTGGATATTTGCTTACACCAGTCGATATACGGAAAATTGAAGTCACCAGTAATCAATACAGGGATCTTATCAGAAGCATTTGGATTATTCAGCTCACATTCAAAGTAGTTCAATAACTTTTCTAAAGAAGCAGTGAGAGAACAAGGAGATCGATAGACACAAATACATCTTAACTTTCCTGATCTAGATGAACTTTGAAGAACATTAATAGAAACGCATTCAATACCATCTTCTGAAAAACTAGAAACAAAGGAACAGGGAACTCGAGGCGAAATCAAAAATGCTGTTCCACCACCTTTAGAGGCACTGTTTCTATCGCAACGGAACAACTGATAATTAGACATAGCGGTTATTAACGAGTCACTTTCTTGGTCACTCAATCAAGTCTCACTTATAGCTATCATATCATAAATATTTGAAGCGAGCAAGTAAGAAAGGTTGTACAACTTATTTCGAATTGAACGAGCATTTATTGAAAAGCACTTGATATTGGTGAGGTCATGACTAATGATAGGGACACCGCCACTGACCTATCTTCTCTGCGTCACGTTGTACCTCTCTGGAGCGTTGTTCCTCTCTGGAGCTCGAGGAGTCGCCATCGGAGTCACCATCTGCGGATCCGTGATCCTCGGAGTCGCCGTTTCTTGTTGCCAAGTCGTCTGGGAGTAGTGCCGAATAGGAATCAAGGAAGTTCCGATGACCTTCCACTTTTGTCCTCCGGGGATGCCGTTCCGCTCTCGCGCCACTTTCTTCACTTCTCGTTCCAATTCAAGTCCGTCGCGAGTCAAGTCTTCTCTTATGTAGCAATGTGGATGCGGAGAAAGGCAAGACGGGCGACGACTTCGAATTTTCCTCAGTAGTTCAGTTCTTAATGTTGGTGACTGGAGGAAGATTTTGAGAACTCGACGCTTCTTCACGGGGTCGCCGAATCGTTTGAACCTTGCACTTGCAAGTTCTGGGCAGCCGAGGTCGAGGGAAAGGGCCTTGAGAAAGGATTGGTCCGAACTGTCCGTGGCTTCATCACTGGGCTGCTCAGGAAGTCCAACACAAACTAGGTTCTGGGCTTTCTCTTCGATGAGGTTCTTGTCGACAGTGATTGCACGCACGGCAGCTTGGTAGGCGAGCATATGAGGTGGGATGGAGAGAAGGGAAGGGATTGTGGGGGTCTGGGGCTGAGGAGTCGAGAAGGGGGGAGAAGTATGAAGAGTTGAAAGACGAGAGACGAGGTCTTCGACGATTGTCTCCAGTCTTGAGATTTTGTTCATCATATCTTCAAATTTCTTCTCATATTCTGGGCAACGCGTGCACTGGGGAGGGGAAAGGGGGGTGCGCTTGCCAGGCATTTTCGGAAGCAACCGCTCTATACCGAGCCAACTAGGAAGAATATGAGAAGGAATAGAAACAAATAGAAAAAAAACAAAGGAATAGGAAACGTAAGTAAAACTCATGCGGATTCATACATACAAGCGAGGAAACCTCAGAATTATTGAATAATCGAATTTATTCACTTATTTGACAATTGTTAAACTAATCTATTCTTTCCTAATTTTCAATTGTAAGTAGTACATTTGTGCGTTTTGCATCGAAATATGTACAGGGTGGCCCATATATTCGCAAACCACTCTTTCGGCGTTTATAATTTAATTTGTAGTGCACGCTGAGCTCCAATTTTCACACATGTTCTTCTCATATGTTTTTTTATTACATGGTTCAAATTTCATATCATTTGATCAATTCTCAAAAGAATGGTGGTCTCTCATAGAGCACGCTCTATCATTGTGGACTTGCACAAACTTGGTCGATCAAATACGCGCATCGCTAAAGATATCAACGCCTCGCAATCTTGTCTGAAAAGCAATCAAACGGTTTGAACAGATCGGTACACTTGCTGACTTGCCCCGAAGAGGTGATCCTCGATTAATGCGCACCCCTAACAAGATTGAGGCCATGAGGAAGCCAGTCGGTCGAAATGCTAGGCGTAGCTTGAAAAAAATGGCCTCCGAGATGAACTTATCACTCTTCAAAGAATCGTTGAAGAGGACTTGAGTCTCCCCCCCATATCGTACTAAAAAGGCTGCCATCCTAACTCTAAAGAACAAGGAGAAAATACTCAAAAGGTGCCGCGCCCTAATCCTCTGGACGCGCGACAGTGCTCACCTCAGGACAGTCTTCTCGGATGAGAAGCTGTTCATTGTGGAAGAGGCCTACAACCCTCAAAATGTGCGAGTGCTTGCTCGGGACTCACAGGCAGCTAATCATACCGGTGGATTCCTGCATAGAGCTTCCCATCCTGCAAAAGTCATGGTTTGGGACGGAGTGTCCGCCACCGGCAAAACTCCTTTTGTTTTGTTCGAACCAGGAGCCAAAATTAATCAGGAATACTACCGCCAGCAGATTCTTCGAAAAGTATTGCTTCCTTGGTCTGCTTCCCACTACCGTAACCTTGGGTCTTACAGCAAGATTCTGCGCCTGCTCACAAGGCTATCGGAACACAGGCATGTTGCAACGCTCATTTTCCCGACTTCATCTCCAGCGCAGAATGGCCCTCCTCATCGCCCGACCTCAATCCGCTGGACTATTCCGTGTGGTCCTACCTTGAAAGCAAAGTCAATGCTCATCCTCACTTGAATCTAGAGTCTCTAAAATAATCCCTGCAGGAGTGGTCGAAGATCGACGAAAAGTACCTTCGTCCAGTGATCGAAGCGTTGCCAAAGCGACTCCGGGCTGTCGTTTGTGCCAAAGGGGACCGAATTGAATGATTTTTTGACCCAATGTTTTTGTTATTGTGTGCTGATAAATGTACAAATTTGAACACTCTTGCTCACTTATGCACTGAGATACACGTTTGTAAACGCGTTTGCGAATATATGGGCCACCCTGTAGACAAAATATACATAAGGGCTTTGCTGGTCTCAAGAGCCAGAGCTGGTCTGGTTCCTTGGCCAAGTCATCTGTCTTTTTAGGCGCATATTATTGTCGATGAGAGAATTCACGAATCTTGCTCTGATCTTTTTGCTTGGCATCCAGAAAAAAATTCTAACTCTTTCATCATAAGCTTTCTTCAAATCTGTTATGCGTTTGAGAGAATGAGATCTCCTCATGCACTTGCAAACTTTTCACTGTCTTCTGGAAGCTTTTAAATATTATCAAAACAAAGTCCTCTGTCTCAACACGGTTCTTGAAACATCTGTTTCAGAAGCTCTATCGTGACCTCACTTGCACGCTTGGAACGAAACCTCAACTTTCTGAGCATCGTATACTTGGTTTTTCATCCTATTTGAAATTTCGGTACATCTTTACAGTAGGCAGTTTTAACAATTATTTGATAAAACTGTATTTAAAGTATTAACACATACAATTTTAAGATTACAACCAAATTATTTTCTGTAAGACGTTCGCCATGAAAAACAACTGAGCAAAACGAACACATTGAATGCTGAAAGAAGAAAAACTAGAAAACTGTACAACTATTGATTACATACAAAAGTATAGAAACAAGTATTGATTACCTATGATATTATACAAAAATTTTTGCCCTGATATGCACAGACAATCGGTCTAAAAAGGCTTCATGGAAATTCTTTGGAAAAAATAGAACAAAGAAAGAACAAGCGAGAAAGAGAGCCGATGAATATGTAAAGAACAAGCGAGAAAGAGAGCCGATGAATATACAACGATACATAAAAATTGTATGCTCCCAAATGGCATTACTGCCTTCACCAGTGATCGTTTCAAAGTTACATTATCGCGAGAAGTAAGAGACCGATTCAATCAACAAGTACTCAGACCCCCATCTTTTTAACTAACTCTCAAAAAAGCTTTCTCATCGAATCGATGAAGATGTTCATTTCCAATCGAAAATGTTTATGAGGACGAAACACGTCTAGACATGTCTGAACACTTCCATGTTGTCCTTCTTCCTCTCGATGTAATCATGCTCTAGCAACCAGTCGAGTTGTTCTTTTATGATTGCTTTCGACGGAACGAACATCGACTGAAATTTAGCGAACGTTGGAACGAAAAAATTCTGAGCAGTAAAGCGCATTTTTTGAACTTAATCTATGTTTTTGAAGCAAAATTATAAAAAGTTTGTCTTCCCGTCCTGTATCTACGTTCCTATTACAAAAAAACTAAGTATGGTCTTCCAATCATGAGTTTACCCCTAAAACTGCACAGTTTCTTGAAAATGCACTAGAATACTGCTTATCTAGAACTGAGAAAGCAGTGTTTGCGAAATTGAATTCAGCACGTGACAGTTATCTTTCTGAAGAGCATTTAAGCTATAAATGGGATCCATTTTTCTGTTCCAACTGATACCTTGAGAATCTCGACGAGTTCAATCTGCAGTTGCGTGAGAGACATCTCTGTTCGCATCTTCATCAACTGAATTGTATCGCAGTTTTTCTCAATATTCCGAAAAGAGAAGAATAACTAAGAAACTGAACTGGAAGAACAGTTCACCACAGGTCTAGTGTAAATGTTTAAAATTTAAAAAGAACGACAGCTTCTCGAGCGGGGGAGTCTGAAATAATGAGAAGCGAGCTGAAGGTGAAGAGCGGAGAAAAGATAGCTAGTCATTATTCTAGAGAAGGGATAGCTAGTCATTATTCTAGAGAAGGGATAGCTAGTCATTATTCTAGAGAAGTGATAGCTAGTCATTATTCTAGAGAAGGGATAGCTAGTCATTATTCTAGAGAAGGGATAGCTAGTCATTATTCTAGAGAAGGGATAGCTAGTCATTATTCTATAGAAGGGATAGCTAGTCATCATTCTAGAGAAGGGATATCTAGTCATTATTCTAGAGAAGGGATAGCTAGTCATTATTCTAGAGAAGGGATAGCTAGTCATTATTCTATAGAAGGGATAGCTAGTCATCATTCTAGAGAAGGGATAGCTAGTCATTATTCTAGAGAAGGGATAGCTAGTACTTATTCTAGAGAAGGGATAGCTAGTCATTATTCTAGAGAAGGGATAGCTAGTCATTATTCTAGAGAAGGGATATCTAGTCATTGTTCTAGAGAAGGGATAGCTAGTCATTAATCTAGAGAAGGGATAGCTAGTCTTTATTCTATAGAAGGGATAGCTAGTCATTATTCTAGAGAAGGGATATCTAGTCATTGTTCTAGAGAAGGGATAGCTAGTCATTATTCTAGAGAAGGGATAGCTAGTCATTATTCTAGAGAAGGGATAGCTAGTCATTAGTCTAGAGATGGGATAGCTAGTCATTATTCTATAGAAGGCATAGCTAGTCATTGTTCATCGTTCAAAGAACCGTAGTTTTTTTCGAAATTATACACAGTGCTAGTGAGTCCGGGCGTGACATAATTGGTAGTGTGTTAGACCATTGTGCGAAGAGTCCCGAGTTCGACTCCCACCCCGGACAGATCCACCCAAACCAAGGGGGTTAAGAAATTTTGGTTGTTGTTGTTGTTGTTGCCGGCAAGCATCCCGCATCGAAGACTTGGTTATGAACCCTCTCTTTAACGAGAGAAGTTCTCGTGTTCTTCGGACAAGATGCGTCCGGAGAAGGGTTTTGATGTCCTTTGCAGTCCTGAGACTGTCATGCTGCACCTTGTGAAGGCGGACATCGTTGTAGCAACCTGTTCATGCTATAGGCCTTGTGAGTGGGTGGTCAAGCCGGCCTAGCATCGTTTTGGGTGGGAGTAGAGACGTCTCGCCTGTCGATGACCGGAGATAGGCAAGAGGTTATTTGACGGGCGCCTAGACTGTTGGTAGTGCTCATACACGAATCTGACTCTCCCCACTGCTGCTAATCACACTAGCAGTGATCTAGCAGGCAGCCACTGGTTCTACCAGGATAGGACTGTCCTGCATCTCAGGGGAGCGCGTACCCTGCCGCGAGGCGGGAACAAGCGCGAGGAAGATTAGATTACACAGTGCTAGTGACCTATGACTTGAAGTCATTACAGTAATATCTTTATCTTTCCTTCCATAGACTCTACCCTATGAGCGAACCTTGACAATTGCTTCCTGCACCCTGAACCGCCTTAGGGCAACGATTTCATCGTGTTCCAGCTTCGCCGTGCTCTCCAAACTTAGCTGAAGTCTCCCGATCAGATTTAACCGACCACGCTCTTGTTCCTTGCCACTCTGAGAATGAGTTGCGATGTTCAGACATTTATTCATGCTGGCAACCAGGGTGTTTCTCTTACTCACACTGCAGATAAATCTATGCAATGTCTTGGAAAGGTTATTGATACGATTTTTATTTTCGTATGCGTCCTCTATTTTTATCGAACACCCATGGTATTCTGTTTCCACATGATTAGTCTTTGACTTTGGCGGGCGATGAGGAAAATCCTGATCACAACACAGAACGGGGTAAACTATTCATTCTTTTTCCTCTGAGCAACTAATTTTTTCCTGGCTACTAGCGGGAATGAGTCACTTTTGAGCCAAATGGTTCCGAAACTTTTCTCTCATTTTTGCAATAAACTGAGAACGTTTGTACTTTAAAAAAATTGTAGTCGAATACGACTACCCTTATCATATTTGAATGGATCTCGCACGGATTAGCATCATATTCAAATCCGGTACCGTATCTAATTTATTTCGCCTTCTACCTAAATTTATGGGACTATCTCTCATTCTTAGTTATTTTATGTTTTTTAGGTTTGTTTATTAATTATATATTTGTTTAAACTAAAACCTCACGAACAGGGTTTAATTACCCAAGTTTGAGGTATCCCTCTACCCTCTACCTCCCCAGCTCCATCTCTCTCTATCACTTCTCGGCTGTGTTGCCGAATCAAGGAACAATTGTTGGTTGTTTGTTTGAATAAATGAATGTGGAAAGAAAGTGGCAGGCGAACAAATTTTGAGTGAATCAAATAGAATTCAGTTGGAAACTGAAATTATTATCTGAAGGTTGCATTGACAACTACATGGTGCATCAGCCATAGGATGGAGAAAGTTGATAGTGAGAGTTTTGGAGTAGAGGTTAGCGGAGAGAGCCTTGTTGGAGAACATCTTTCAGAACTTGGTGTTTTAGAAAACCAGTTTTACAATTTGGCTGACAACTTTATTGAAAGTACTTGATTGGTCAAAGTGGTTTTTCTGACAGACAGGAAAGGCTTAGGAAGGCAAAGGCTTTGATTCTGACAGACAGGAAAGGCTTAGGAAGGCAAAGGCTTTGGTGAAAAGAATCAATGTCGATTTGAAGCATTATGTGAACGCTAATGGTGAATTGAGTAAGGCCATAGGTAATGTGAAGGACGTTGTTATGCGAGAAAGGCACAAGAACGAATTTGAAAAATGGTTGAGAGTAGGCCAAAATCGTCACATAGCAGCCGCCAAAAGAAAATCTGAAATTGTTTCGGTTGAATTGGGAGTTCTTCTTGAGGAATTAGAGACCATGCCAGCGAGCAATAGAGAAGTCAATTCAGTGATGGTCGAGCAGTTGAGAAACGTGAGTGTTGCGGCGGGTGAAACTGAAAGAGTAGAGAGAAGGCTTAGTAATGGTGAGAATAGACCAGAGTTAAGGTCAAATACCAGATTACCTAAGCTTCCATCTTTTCCATTGCCGAATTTTTCGGGTGATTGCCTAGAATTTTCGGAGTGGTATGATCGATTTGATGACATGGTACATGCTCGATCGGACATTTCAGATTCAGAGAAGATGAGTTATTTACTTGCATGTGTGCAAGGCGTCGCGAGAGTCGCAATAACACAGTTTCCCGTGACAGCGAACGGCTATGCGGACACGATGAATCTTCTGAAAGAAAGCTTTGGAGCTAAAGAAAGTGATGAAAGGGCACTGGCCTCCCAGATCGAATCCTTGACGGCAAGTGATTGGTCATGGTCAAGTCAACTGAGTATGGTACTGACGTTGAAGGCACTGGTAGCCAGAATAGACAGGTTGCACGAGAGCGTGCAAGGAGATGTGATTCTGCAAGAGATAATAGTGCGTAAGTTTCCTCCACAGTTGAAGGACGTACTTCAGAGGTTCGCATACCACACGAAGAAGGCGAAAGTGAAGATGCTGCTGGATAAGGCGGAGGACATCGTGAGAGAAGAGCTATTTGTAGCATCCCTGAATGGAAATGTTGGCAGGAAAGGTATTGGAGCTAGCAAGCAGGTTGTTAGTGCTGTGAGAGAAAGTCAACCAGAGAGTCGTGCAAAGGACAACACACGGAACACTGAAATGAGAGACGGTGACAACAGAAAGTTCATCTATTGCGGCAAACACAAATTGTCATATGATTGCTACTCAATGAAATTGATTGTGGACAGGATCGCATTCCTCAAGCAACGTGGACTGTGTCTGGCTTGCCTAAAACCTGCAAGCACTGTTCATAATTGTGAAGTGAGGTGTCCCATCTGCGATAAGGCTCACGATATATCTACTTGCATGCAGTTAGCATACATGATGCAATTTCAAAAAAATACAGCACGAGCCTTTCCGCAGAATCGAAATGAAAGTAGAAGAAACGAAGGTAACCCTCCAAGACAGAGAGAACATGGTCGTCAAAAATTATCGCAAGCAATTACATTCAAGGGCATGCATCTCCAGTACACTCTCCAAGGCTCCAAACTGGTCAAGTAACGGTACATGGATCTACACCGGACTGCAAGCGAAGAGTATCACTCTTGTTAAATACGGGAGCTAGTGTCAACTTGGTGTCTAGAGAACTTGCTGAGGAGCTCTCCTTGCAAAAGTTTTATGATGTGGAATCAAAGGTATGTGGATTAGGAGACAGGACAGATGGTCCGAAAGTCTATCCATTGTACGAAGTGCCGCTCCAGAGTATCACAGGGCAGGAATTGGTTATCCGAGCGTTGGGCTATGCAGAACCAATAGTGGGCACATTTGAATACCCACCTCTGTCTCGATCTGATCTAGAAATGATCAGAAGGAAAAATATAATACTGGCGGACGAATGCGAGAAAACCATTAAAGTGCAGCCACGTCTGCTGTTGGGGAACAGAGACTATTTGACTGTGACTATGGTGAAAAAGAAGAGAATCAAGTTGCCCAGTGGAAACATTCTTCTACCGTCGCTTCTTGGATGGATAGCCAGCGGAGGTGAAGCGTATGACAGCAACAGGTCAACAGTGGCATATGTGGCAGATAGAAAAAGTGCGATGAGAGAAATCAATGAATCTCTTAAATCGTTTCTATCACTGGAGAATTGTGTCAAGGATGACTCAGAGAAGCTTTCAAAGGAAACGTCAGTAGTGGACGATTATTTCCGTGACAATGTGCGAGTGGAAAATGGAAGAGTCCACATTGAGGTATCCCTCTACCTCCCCAGCTCCATCTCTCTCTATCACTTCTCGGCTGTGTTGCCGAATCAAGGAACGATTGTTGGTTGTTTGTTTGAATAAATGAATGTGGAAAGAAAGTGGCAGGCGAACAAATTTTGAGTGAATCAAATAGAATTCAGTTGGAAACTGAAATTATTATCTGAAGGTTGCATTGGCAACTACAAAAATAATTCTTGATAATTTTCGTTTAAACAAAAATTTCAAATGAAGTATTGGAGAGTAGAGTCATTATGCCTAGTTATCAATCGCAAACAACCCGATAACCGAGAAGTTTTTTGGAAAAAAAGATTCTCAGATTGGCAAATAAAGTACATGTCTCAGGCTAGTATGAATATCCTACAATGGATACTTTACGCTCATAGTAAAAGTGAGTAAATTTAGAAGAAGCTAGAAATTTATACTATATTAAGTTATTTTCATCAAAAACAAATTTAAAAATAAGTTCCTTTTTTACACAAAAATCTTGGAAACTATAATTTCGGTATTCCCTCTTCAAATTCATTGCGAAACTAGTTGTTCAACTTAAATATCGAAATAGACCATATACCCTTGACGAAGATTTAATCGAATACAAGATATTCAAATAATAAAAACAAACTTCATCCTTTATTGAAAGTGAAAACATTCATTGAAAGTAAAAAAAAGGTTTTCTTCTGTTTTTTTTGAGCTCAAACCCATCAATAAAAGCTCAAGCCGAGAGATCGAATTTGTGAAATTACAAACAATTGAAATCATTGACAAGTAAAAATACTCACTGAAAAAAATCTTCTGTTTTCTTTCGCGCAAACCTTCTGAAATCATTTTTTTTCTCAAAAGTTCCACTGAATATTGTCGACGTACTAAACTCTTTTTTATCACTCAATTCAAACAATTTTTTTTCTGATTCACTACTTTTCTGGTCCGCGTACGAGGAAGAGTTATATTTCACATAAGAATTGAACGGATCATAACAGTCATATGAAAAGTTAATTGATATTTTTCCTACAAATGTTGCTGAACATGAGCTCTGATGCCAGTGAAAATCGTCAACGCTATAGAACAACCTAGAAGCTCTTATTCCATTTGGCATGTACTTATGAACAGGGGTCTTTTTAGTGTGCAAGAAAAAGGTACAGACGACGCCCGCCGAAGGCCGAAAAGTTTTTTTCTAACATAAGGGTTTCCCTCCCTTTATGATAAAAAAGAAGCCCGCAAAATTTATTTTGTTTTACATAAGGGTCCCCCCTTATGATTTGAAAAAAACAAAGGCCCGCCTGGCATGACTATTTAACCCCTGCTTATGAAACATTTATCTTCAAAAATCTATATGATCAAGTGCTTAGTACTGAAATCGCAATTAAGTTACCTTGATGAGTCTAAAGTTGTAATTGAGTCGAAACAATGTCGAGTCGTGGAACTGCCTAGACTGGCCACCGGGTTTCTGCAGTGAGACAGAAATGAATAGATAGAAAAAAGAGTGAGATCTAGAGAGAGAAAGAAGAGAGGGAGAGATAGAAAAGAGAGAGAGAGAAGAAAGAGAGAGAAGAAAGAGAGAGAGAAGAGAAAGAGAGAAGAGAGAGAGAGAGAGAGAGGGGATTGGAGGAGAAGAAACATAAATTAAATGAATTAACACTCAAAAACTTTTAAAAAGTTATTATTCCCTTTTCGAGAATCTCAACATGGTCATTTTCTCAACTATCTAAATTTTGTTGTATTTGTTGTACACCTAAAGTCGCCGAGTACTGAAAATAATTCAATAGCCCAATTCCCGTTTCTTATGAACTATTTTTTCATGTGAAAAGCAAAAATCTATATTTTTTCTAATGCTCTTTCAATTTTTAGTGGCTGACAGCGTAAGAAATATAAGAAATCTACAAATAACCGTTTCATTATTCGACATCAGCAGAATTTGAGACTTCTGTTTCGGTAAACTCATCAGGGACTGCAACAAATATTATTGATTCAAGACAACTTTTATTTCAAGTCAATTGTTTAAAGTTTTCTATTCTGTAGAGAAAGAAAAAAGAAAGAAAGAAAGAAAGAAAGAGAAAGGAGAGAGAGAGAGAGAGAGAGAGAGAGAGAGAGAGAGAGAGAGAGAGCTTTCCGATAAAGAAAACCATCCTAAACTCAGTCTTACATCTCTCATGAGTTTGAATTTCAGCCAGTCACCAAAATTGAAAGGTTAAAGAAATTTTGGTAGTTCTCTCACGGATCTGATCTTTCTCACTGCTGCTGAAACGTTAATAATCCATTGATTCTATCAGAACAGCTAATGTATCTCATCTCAGGAGAAAATCTACGTCCAGTGGTTATTTGGAAAAGTCCTACAATATCTTGACGGGTCCATTTTTGAGCTTCTGCAATTTGTGGTTCTCTTCCAAGACAGAGCCCCACATGTAACACCGATTTCTCTTGATGAAACCACTTGCTATCTCCACTGACAGGTCTCTGTTCAGACCAATTCTCATTTTCGACTAACCGATTTTCCTTTTCGTAAGCGATATCAAACTCATGATATGTACACACTCACCCATAATGTCCTGGTTAGCTCTGTGGCTGGCAACTCCGTCGCTGTTCGAAGAGCCTCGTATGACAGAGTCGCTGTCGGGTTTTTATTCCAAGCCAGCAACACCTGATGACGCGGGGGAAATTTCAGTCATTATAATTCGATCTCATGTAAGAATTACAGTGCGTAACACCTAGTCCCATGAAATAACTAAAGTTAGTAACACGTAATTTCATGGAAAAAAAATGTCAGTCAGAGCATCTTGAACTCGAAAAATATCAGTCAAAGCATTTTGAACTAAAAAATGTCAGTCAGAGCATCTTAAAATCGAAAAATGTCAGTCAGAGCATCTGGAACTCGAAAAATGTCAGTCAGAGCATCTTAAAATCGAAAAATGTCAGTCAGAGCATCTGGAACTCGAAAAATGTCAGTCAGAGCATCTTGAACTCGAAAAATGTCAGTCAGAGCATCTTGAACTCGAAAAATGTCAATCAGAGCATCTGGAACTCTAAGAATTTCAGTCAGAGCATCTTGAACTCGAAAAATTTCAGTCAGAGCATCTTGAACTCGAAAAATGTCATTCAGAGCATCTTGAACTCGAAAAATGTCAGTCAGAGCATCTGGAACTCGAAAAATGTCAGTCAGAGCATATTGAACTCGAAAAATGTCAGTCAGAGCATCTGGAACTCGAAAAAATTCAGTCAGAGCATCTTGAACTCGAAAAATGTCAGTCAGCGCATCTTGAACTCGAAAAATGTCAGAGCACCTGAAACTCGAAAAATGTCAGTCAGAGCATCTTGAACTCGAAAAATGTCAGTCAGAGCATCTTGAACTCGAAAAATGTCAATCAGAGCATCTGAAACTCGAAAAAAGTCAGTCAGAGCATCTTGAACTCGAAAAATGTCAGTCAGAGCATCTTGAACTCGAAAAATGTCAGTCAGAGCAACTGGAACTCGAAAAATGTCAGTCAGAGCATCTTGAACTCGAAAAATGTCAGTCAGAGC
The DNA here is from genome assembly GCA_964056735.1 of Allodiplogaster pararmata. Lineage (NCBI taxonomy): Eukaryota > Metazoa > Nematoda > Chromadorea > Rhabditida > Diplogasteridae > Allodiplogaster > Allodiplogaster pararmata. The sequence goes on along the minus strand of OZ057406.1, from coordinate 39,637,717 downwards.
ATCTGGAACTCGAAAAATGTTAGTCAGAGCAGCTTGAACTCGAAAAATGTCAGTCAGAACATCTTGAACTCGAAAATGTCAGTCAGAGCATCTGGAACTCGGAAAATATCAGTCAGAGTATCTTGAACTCGAAAAATGTCGGTCAGTAGCACCTGATTTCATAAAAAAAAAAATTAAATATCATATAGGAGGTGAAGCATATAAAATAATGCAACACATAATATATAAAAGTTTGCAACCACTACAAATTCCAACAAAATAACCAGTTCTTGAATAATGTGTTTTCTGTGTTTAGTCGTTGAAAAGATGCAGTTTGGTTAGTTGACTAACTCAACACAGAAAACACGTTATTCAAGAACTTCAAGATGCGAGTAACTCAGATCAACACACAAAATAACCAGTGATGAAGTTAGCCCCCCCCCCATTGTCGTGGAAAACCTTTCGGTTCTTTTCAACTTGGGCGCGCTTTACTTGGGAGGGGGGGGAGGCTTTTTTAAAATAACTTTTTAAAGACTTCTTTTACATTTAAAAACGCTTAAGGTTAGGTAAAAGTTTACGCTAACGAGGCCGTACGGCTTAGGCGAACGAGACCGCATAAGAAAATTAATTTTTTTTCTATTAAAAAACTTTTTTTTTTGAACGCACCCGAAAAGAGAGAGCCTAACTCGAATACATCGCAAAAAAACAACAACCGTTAGCTGAAATGTCGTCACGTCGAGGTCGAATACGGCTCCATAGACAGTATTGAAGGTCACCTGAAAAGAAAAGAAAATTTGAGTTATAATCTCCTCGCGGCAGGGTACGCGCTACCTTGAAAAAAATTGAATGTGCCCGAAAAATGTTAAATGTTCTAAACCTTCTCCTTCTCAACAAAAGTGTGATTTTATCAAAGATTTATCAACCATTTTGAACCTCTTTTCAAAATAAGATTAAACGAAAAAAATTTGAAACCCGCTTTTCCCTATCAGCATTGTAGCTAACCTCAAATGTATTCGACTTTTTGAAAACCGGAAAAAAAACTACCACTTTCGGGTCCATGGGTTCTGAACAATAAGAAGCAAGCTGGAGGTAGAAAGCATAAAATAAAAAGAGATTCAACAATGTGAGAAGTCTAAGCCGTGAAGACTCGCTTCCTTTTTCATAATTTAGACCTACACTCCCTAAAAAAAATTCTGCCGTCTTGTGCGAACTCTGCACTGCATGCAAACTCTGCTCCGACCTCACACGTGTTAACAACTAGAAAAACATAGTTTGAGGCTACGCCTTACCGTAGCCGTGCTCCAGTGATGCTGCCAGTTCAGCTTCCGCCCATTGTATTTTCGGACGTAGAACTCGTCTACTATCGGTATGACCTCTTCTAGCTCTCGGGGTAGACAAACGTGCACGCGAGAGACAGCTGCAGATTCTTATCGTACTTTTAACAATACCGAGCACACCAAGACAAAACGCTTTCCGAGCCAACGGGACTAATATTGTATTAACGCCAAATTCGAATTGCGTCGAACTTTACCAGAACGTTTACAACATTGGAGTGACTAAGTGAGTAAATAAATGATTTTATACGGGTGAAACAAAAATTTTTAAAGTATGAAATTAGATCTGACTCGTTTCAGTGGATCGCCACCATGCGGACGTGTTGAAAACTTTCACATTGATCAGATCTGAAATCAAGAGTCTGTTAAGAAGGAAATATAATAACTTTTTTTAAACTACAAATAGTTTTGTCGAACAATAAGACACATTCGGAATAACCGTTTTCGAATATACCTGGTCTTTATTCAATTTTGAAAATGTGAAAAATAACAATAAATCCATAAAAGCTAGTCCACCGGGCGGGATCGAACCCAGACAACTGTTGTTGTTGTTGTGGTTTGCCCGTTGAAGGTCTCCGGTTGGGTGTACGAGGTCTTCTTGGTTATGGCTCAGAAAAAAATATTCTTACTTACATCATTTATCTAATCACATTTATTTCTCCTTCTCTCTCGGTTTTTTATCATTGTTATTATTTTTCTTTTTTTTTCTTTTTGTTTCGTTCTTTTTTCGAGAGAGAAAGGAATCACTGGTACAAGAACTTAACAACAGACGTCGAGCTATTTCACAAATCTATGCTTCTTAAAAGTGTGTGGTCACAGCGACACGAGAAGAAATGACTAGTTGTATGTGGCTCTTCTAGACATTTTGGGCGAAGAGGGGATTGGGCAGCTCCTATTCTGTGTAGGTAGCTGTTAAGGGAACTTGCATAGCCGCTACGAAGTGGCGATAATGTTATTTGTTGTTCCCTGGGAAGTTGATTCGCTGATTTGTGGATTCTGGGTGGTTTCTTACCCAGAACGGGGTTTGGGGAGCAGGAGCTAATGAAATTTCTTACAGTCTCAGTATGTATTCTTTTGAGTGCGGCTTTCTGATTACTGTTTTCAAACAGTAGTTCTAAGTCCTTGGCATGTTTACGTATAGTTCTAGGTGGTTTGGGTTTTATGCATCGACGATGAGAGGGATGGTTTGAGAGGAGTGTTGCTCTTGCGACGAATTGCTTAGTAAGCATTGTATTGTGCTCCTTCACAGGTAACATTTCGCTTTCTAGAGCTAGGTGCTCTGTGCCTGCCATTGCTAGGTTTCCAGTTGCTATCTGAATTGCCTAACTGTTTGCCTGCAGTTTTTTTCCAGTCTCGGCCAATAGTGGGGAGTAAAATGGTGCAGCAGAGTTGAGTACGGATCTGGTCATTGTTTTTTTAAAAGTTGGAATAAGGGTATTTTTCTGTTGGTCCCAAGTTCTTCCTACGAGGGCACGTAGCATGTTCAGTCTTTTGGATGTTGTTGTTGTTTGCCCATAGGTCCTGTCGAGCGGAGTCCTTTGGAATAGGTTGGTGAGGATCCTTTTGAGTCCGGGGAAATTTTCTCCTTCTACACTCGCACCGCAGTCAGCGATCCTCTTCGCGAGACCCATTCATTAACCGGAAAAGGGCAAGAGGCTATTTTACTGGCGCATCGACTCGCCATTACAAAGTATAGGGGAGTATCGGCAGATGTTTTATCCGGTGGCATGCCCAGGCCAGTCCGGCATCGCCCTCCTTTGACGAACTATACTATTGTCATTTTGGATGTTCTCTGTTTCAGGTCGTGTACATGTTGTCGAAAGGTACCGAGTTGGTCTAGGACTACACCGAGTATTCTGGGTGTTTTAGTTGTCGGCGCGTGTTATCATCACACATGTAATTCCGCTCGGTGGACTAGCTTTTTTTCTGTGCGATAGTTCAATCATTTGTCATCTCAACCAGGCGTCACTTCCTTGAAACTGTGTAACTTATAGTTTGAAGAATAAATGCATAATCATCGAAATGAGAATGAACCGGCTATTTCCGGGTGAGATTCGTTGAAATAACTCCGCATATCTGCCGAGAGCCCTTGATTGATCTGCAAATACATTCGTATACACGGGAAGATGGTATACAAAGATGAGAATTTAAAAATTGAATTAAATGTGCTGATATCTGATATATGGAAATGTTATTACAACTTCTATGGTTAAAAAGAAATCCATCGCCCGGGCAAAAAGCAACGGAGTTTTGGTCCCAGTCGAGTGCCCTTTTTGCCCGTGCGATGGATTTCTTCCATTCATAGTCTCAGAGCATCGTTGCCTAAACGATTTACACAGATCAAAAATTGATCTATTGTTAGACTATGAAAAATTAGAATGTTTGATAAACCGAAAATTTGTATTAATAGTTCTTTTTTCACACAGTGCAAATCATTCGATGGATGAGGTCAGAAAAACACTCTTTTCATTCATTCTTTGTTTCCATGTACATATGTTTAACGTGGAATCGAAATATACAAACAATATAACATGGCTTTATATTGAAGATTAAAAATTAAGAAATGAAAAAAATGAAGGTGAGATGACAACTATACAGCTAACCCGTTAAAAACATTAGAAAGCAGGGTGTTTCTTTAACCCGCACTGCAGGTTAATTCTATGCGCCGATCTATGCGCTATTAAAAAGGTCTAGTGAACCACACATAGGTAAATATGTCTTGATTTTTCAATAGGTCGATCGCTGAAGTACGTCAAAAGTTTCACTTTCATCTTCACGAAACCGATTGAGACTCAGTTATGGTTAATGAAGCTATCTTGTTTTCTAGAGGAATTAAGATTTTTCTTTCAATTCAGCTGTGAAAACTCTGATACAGTCATTTCGAGTGAGGAGGAGCGTCGGTAGGTCGGTCGCCTTAGAGAATTTTGGCAGTTTACCTATGCTAGTGATACAACTTCTTTTTTCTTATGCGATCTCTCATTCTCATCTCACGCTTCCGGTCTCTTTTTCAAAACTGCGTTCTAAAAATTATCTTACAAACGCTTCAAAAATTACACAATTAAAAATGTAGAGCGAACCTCGATATCTTGAAGCATCTTCGATAATTTCGACACGAGTTCAGCCGGCATACCAGAATCCTGTAAAACCAAAGCAACTAATTTGCATTACGTCCGGTTTCGCACCAAGACTGTTGGCCCTTGAAATTTCACAATATTTCATTTTAGAGCGCAGAACATATCTAATTTTCCCATACGGTCTCGTACTCACTCGTATGGCATTCTTAGCGGGAATTTAACTAGGCCTAAGCAGATAATTCAGTGATAAAAATATATGGTAATATGTCGATAGCGTAATTTGGGTGCGAATTTTCGCGGCACCAAATGTCGTGTTATCAGTATGTCCTCTCTCCTTCCCTTCTTTACAAAAAGTTTCAATCTAAATGATTTCTCCACCGAAATCAAGCTTGAGCCCTCAGACATCAGACAGACAAAAAAATCATCCTGACCTCTGTTGGAGCGCGCCAAAAACTTTGTGCTCACCATTGTGTTTAGGTGATTCATTTCGCTGACGATGATTTTATAAAGCGAAACGTTCGAAATCCTATTCTTCTCAACAACGCATCAACAAGGCAAGACACAGATCAAAGTGTATCGTCTACCGGATTCTCAATCCAATGCGTTTAACTCAGCACAAATTCTTCAAAAAACTTTTTTGTATGATAAACGACCTTTTTTCAGAGCTCTGTTTTTATTCTATTTGTTTTTAGGGTGCCTTAGCGTTGTTGGTGTGGAACAAATGTGCTAGGAACACGAATCGGTATATGGACATAAAACCCGCATCACTAGTTTTTTTTTAAACTTGGCGTAGATTTTATCCTTCTTCTTCTTAGCGTTATCCCGCGCCGGCCGAGGTCGGAGTAGGGTCCGCTGTACGGCTTCTGGCTCTCCAGAAACATCTGTCCGTTGCGTCTTTCGAGTGGAGTCTTGCAAGGCGCAGGTCTTGGTTGACCGTATCCATATATCTTGTCTTCGGTTTGCCTCGCGGGCGTTTGCCTGGTACTTCCATGTCAAGGGCGTGTCTTGCGATGTTGGTCGCGTCTCTTCGCATCACGTGTCCATACCATCTAACTCTCCTTTCTCGCATCTTGTCTTGTATTGGGGCCACGCCGAGTCTCCCTCTCACAATCGTGTTACGCACACAATCTAGGCGAGTCAGTCCTAGTGTTCAGCGTAACATTTTCATCTCATTCGTGTGGATAATGTTCTCGGTTACACACGTTGTAGGCCAGGTCTCCGTCGAATAGAGAAGCACGGGACTGATCGCTGTTTTATACATCTTTCCGCGTATGCCAGCTGTGATATTCCTATCACAGAGGACACCTGTAGCTTCTCTCCATTTCATCCAAGCTGCATTTACTCTTTGGCGTGCGGCTGCATTTGTTGACGTGTCTGAGGAGATGACAGAACCAAGGTACTTGAATTCGGAGGTCTTCGGGAGCGGTTCACCGCTGATGTGAACAGCTCCCGTCGTTTGCACTCCGATTTCCTGAAACACGGTCTTCTTGATGTTGAGGCGTACGCCATGCCTACTAAGAGCGTCATTCCATTCTTGGGTGCGTTTCTCGATTTCGGCACGTGTAGGAGCAGCAAGGACAATGTCGTCGGCGTATGCGATGGTTGACGGAGCCGGAGTCAGTAGAGGACGCGTGACGGTATCCATAACCAAAATGAAGAGAAGGGGAGACAAAGCACTCCCTTGGCGCACTCCAACGTTAACTGTGAATGGCTCTGTGATTCCGACCGGAGTTCTGACAGTACTCTTTGAATCATCGTACATCGAAATTGTCCATCGAATGTACTCTTCAGGAACATGATGATCGCGCAATGCATATGAAATAAGATCATGGGGGACTCTGTCGAACGCCTTTTCCAAATCGAGGTAGGTCAGATGGAGAGGTGATCTTTTCTCTGCGTGCTTCTCGACGAGTAAACGGAGTGCAAATATTGCATCTGTTGTGCCTCTTCCGTTCACGAACCCGCATTGCTGAGCTGGAATATCGACGATATCTCGTATGCGTGAATCCAGTATCCTCTCAAATATCTTCATGGTGTGGTTGAGAAGACGTATTGGACGGTAGTTGCTGCACACTCTGGCATCGCCTTTTCCTTTGAAGACTGGAACGGTCGTGGGGTAGCGCCAGTTATGTGGGATTTGGCCTTGCTTTACGATGGTGTTGAACAGGTGCACGAGATGTGCTAGTCCAACATCACCCGCAAGTTTCCAGGCTTCGGTGGCTATGTCGTCCGGTCCAGCCGCTTTCCCAGTCTTCATCTTAGAGAGTGCCTTCTTAACTTCCTCGGCCGTGATGGTTGGCACGGGTCCTTGTACGGCGTGGGAAGTCAGGATGGGAGGGTGCTCAAACTCTTGGGCGCTCATTTCTTCGAAATGTTCGCGCCACCTGTTTCTGACTTTTAAAGGGTCAGTGACGAGCTTTCCTTGTTTGTCCCTTATCGTGGCTGCTCTCTGGATGTCCAAGGTGTTGCGGTGTCGAGCCTTGGCAAGCCGATAGATGGCTTTATCGCCTCCTGGTTTGTTCATCTTCTCATAGAGATCGCGGAAGTAGGAGGCTTTTGAAATTGCGACAGCTCCTTTGGCGGCTTTCTTGACTGAGTTGTATGCAGCACGGTCGTCAGCCTCATTTGACGTCCTTCATCTCTTGTACGCATTCTTTTTCGCCTTGATCGCATCCTGGAAAAACCAGGTGTCTTACTTATTCTTGGCTTTCCGGGTTTCGTCTTTCCGAGGATGCTTGCGGCGGGTGCTTTGATGCTGTCTTCAAGAAGCTTCCAGTGTTCATTTATCTCCTCTGGAAACTGCTTGTAGAGTGCAGGATGGAGTAGATTGCGATCGATGATGTGCATGAGAGAGAGGCGTTCTGCTTTCCCAGTCGAGCGCCACTATTTGACACATGTGCATTCAGGATTACGAGAAGGCTGTTTCTTCGACTTCAATACGCTGCAGTCCATAAAGAGAGGGTGGTGCTGACTGAGATGCAACATGGTCTGATGGAATGACCTTTGCATCTTTCGCGCTCCGCAGCTTTGTTCTCAGGATTAACCAAAAGTCAATTTGACTCTGATTTCTTCCGCTCTCGTATGTGAGTCCGTGAGATCGTCTATTTTTGAAAAAGGAGTTCACGACTGCTAGATCGCATCGAGCACAGAAGTCAAGTAGCCGTTGACCCTCAGCATTGATCGTTCCGATTCGATGTCATCCATATTCTCTCTCACGACCTTGTCGATCTGAACCGATGTGAGCGTTAAAATCTCCGCCGATCAAGATGTTTTCATGAGACTCTCGGAGTTTGATAACTTCCTCTAGAGAGTCGTAGAAGTCCTCCTTATCAGCGTCGCTACATCCTTGTTGAGGTGCATATGCTGAGACGACAAGGAAGTGATTGTTGGACGAAGAAATTCGGACGGCCATGACTCGATCTGTAGAGCGAATGACTTCGGTTACATCATCAGCAACTTTTGAGGAGAGGATAATGCCAACACCATTTCTTGTTGATGACGTGCCATGTTATATCAACTTGTTTCCGTCTCCTATCGGCTTCGACTTTCTTCCTCTCCATTTCGTTTCCTGTACAGCACCAATGTCGACTCTTCTTGCTCCTAGCATTGCGGCCAGCTCTCTACTGCGTCCCGTCAGTGTTCCAACATTCAATGTGACGAGGCGAATTTGGGCTGTACTCCGCGCAGACATACCCCGCCCATGGGTAGCTGCCTGTCCTCGCATATTTGACGGTCCTAGCGGACAAGGTAAGACCGCGTCGCTTCCCGGGGACGCCCTAGCTTTGGTGATAGAACTTGAAGCCATGGTTTACAACAAGGGTATTCATGCGATCGGCCTGTTGAGTGGATGGTCAATCCAGCCTGGCATCGCGGAACGTGTTTGTCGGGAGTTCCTGCTAATCGTTGACCGTAGAAAAGCAGAAGATTAATCGGAAATACGCCTCGACTCGTGTGGCCTGGACTAACCCCTCTCCGCCTGGCCATCTGGCAGATAGAACCACTGCCGGAAGTGGACTCGTCCAAGGGGGGCCCAATTTTAGCCTCACTCAGAACGTCGTGATTCCGGCAATCACGCTAGTAGGGCTGAGTGAGTTTACACCTTCCCACCGACTTTGAGGTATTGTGGCTAGGGAAGGGGCATAGATTTTATCCGCAGTGCCGGTTATGGAAACACCATGGTTTCAAGTTGATCATGAAAGCAAGCAATCTCCATTTCAAACTCCTCCTACTTTGGAGAGTGCGTTCATACTGAGTGTTCTCACAATAGTAAAGGAATAAATAAATAATCTAATTTTCAAAGACCAACCCTCAGTCGGTTAACCATGAGCTCTTCCTTGTCATGATCCGCGCTGACATCAAGAATCAGCCGTCGTGATAGATGAGCCTGCATCATTCAAAGTCAGTTACCGTAACTAGCAATACATTTATTGTATCGTACAGTTTATAGCGCGGTAATGGTTCAATTGGTGGAAGGAAGGATTAAATTATCAGTGGGGCAGCTCTCATGTCGCGGACTCTATTCTGATGCTGACCGTAAAAATGGTTGTTCTTCTACCTTCAATAGAATTTCCTTCACCAGCATTACTGAACTTCGTCTCTAGCAAACATAGTTCCGATGCACTCTAAAATAAGTCACAAAAAACTGCAGCTCTGCAAACGGGGTTTGGGAGAGACGAAAAAGAATAATGGGAAACCAGCGAATTGCAATTCTCGATCCCTTGAATTTCCCAATCTCTCTACCTTCTATATTTTTCAGGGCTCAATTCTTATTTCTCTTGATTATCCCTGTCATGGTTTTTTTTGCGGGATAAATTTCGAACTCATTGATGAGAAAATGCTAGCGAATTCAGAACGCCTTGAGATCGTACCACATAAAGAAGATTCAACATTCTCATTTCTGTTTGTTCTTACGACGTGAAGAAGAACAATAGCCAAAACCTGGGAAATATCATGAATCATGGTAATTTACTTCAATGAATACATCATGAAGCTATTTCAATTCCATACTTTTGGACATCAAAACATCAATGACAATACCAAACCCGCCCCAGTTGTGTTGTTGTTGTTCTTCCTTGCCGTTGGGTTGTCCTCCTGCTTATGACCCACAAAATTTATGTTGAACTCTCTACCCTCGTTTGTTTCTATTTTTCTCCGAACAACAACCATCTCTTCTTGATTTCTCAGTAAAATTCCTCTGAACAAACCTTATGTAAACGCATGAAAACATCTTTGTTATCGACGTACTTCAAAACGAGCAGCTGAAATACAATATTTCCAAAGTAAACATAGTTCAAATACCAGAGGCATAAAGGCAAGGGAAAGATCACAAGTTTTCTTTGGCCACTTTTATGGACCAAACACTCTTCCCCATCTTCATCCCTTATTGTCCTTAAGCATTTTTCGCCATTTTCACGTATCAACAAAATAACTGAATAGTTTTTGATCAAACATAGGTAATCACATTCAAGGTATAAAAGCGCAAAAGTGCCTCATCCAAATGTTTCTTATCTCCCGCCAAAAAACACTGATGGAGAAAAAACGAAAAGAAAGATTTACTCTGTTATTGTCATCTAACACTTCTTATTGCTAATAAGAAAACGAAGAAAATAGCACAAAGCATAAGTAATAGTTACAGTAATCACAAAAACCACAACTGTCGCTACATTAATCAAAAGTCCGTTTCGCAACATGTTATACAGGCTTCCAAGCTCTTTATCTCCTCTCACTCACTACCTATCTAGGATGAGACAAAAAGGCTTCTTCGAACTAACCACAGAATTGAGTTTTTCATCTATTTGTTCGGATGTCAACTTTTTGCTAATCGGCGTTTTGCGCAACAGAAGATCGCAATAATTCGCCAGAAGCTCGGGGCATTTTGACTCCACTGATATTCGACCGCTAAACGATAAAAATGAATCACTGAAGAATGCTCGAACTATTTAATTCAGGATCCTTTATAGAGAGTTTGAGAGACCGGGAAAGAAAAACAGAGGAAACTATAGAGATAGAATCAGAGAGATAGAGAAAAGGGAACAAAAATAGAGAAATAGAGGAATTGAGAGATATAAGATGCCGAATTAGGAAGGCATCAAGTGATATCGCTGGAAAACTTCGAAATCTTGAAAAACCTTCTACGCGCTTGTGTGCTCGAAAGCTCCATCCGGAAAATAGATGTATCATTGACAACCTAAAACATTTTGATTGTCCATTTCTGTCAAATGTTCACCAAGGATGTACGGCGTTAGCGGCGTTAACTGACACCAATCATATGAATGTTTGCATGCACCAAGCTATTTGGAAAAGGGAAGGTATGGAAAAGGTAGTATAGGGAGAGTAAACTAGACCAGAAGGCGAAAACAACGTAGAACATTTTCGAAGCAAACATGTATGCGCCAGCATAGCTGGTTCAGTCGCTATCCCCCCCCCCGTTACTGTATAAGCTCAGTTCACTTATGAGTAACGAACGTTTAATAGCTCATACATTCCTTGTTTCAATTTGTTACTCTTTGTAAACTCTTGAATGCTTCTCAACAATTTGTTGACAACAAACTATTGTTTACTTATCCCTCAGTTAAAGTGAACTCTTTTCCCGCCGACCAGCCTTTCAGTCGTGTAATGGTTTTCTAGGGTATTTTTTTTCCTGCTCGCTCACATAATGAAGCCCTGTTCCCCCAGTAATCGTGATAAGAAGCAACCTGCTGGAAAGCCTTGTCCCTCGTGGTTAGTAGTCTGGGATCATTCTCGAAGGCCTTGTTCACTAGTGTCGAGAAGCGCTCGAATAAAGCCAGCAATTGCGTCACATACCGTTCAGGGTCCTTCAAAGCTCGAATGCTCTTTACTGGTCATTAAAAAATGAGAGGAGATAGAGAAAGAGAGATAGAAGAGAAAGAGAGAAGAGGTGAAGAGAAGGGAAGAGGAAAAGAAAGATAGAAGAGAAAGCACCCTAGAGAGAGAAATAAAGAAAAAGAGAAGAATAGAGAAAAGTGGTGAGAGAAAGAGAGAGAGCAGAAGAGAAAAAAAAGGGAGGAAAGAACACAGGTAGGGGGAAGGACGAAAAAAGAGGAGATAGATAGATAGATAGAGAGATAGATAGATAGAGAGTGAGAGAGCGAGAGAGAGAGAGAGAGAGAGAGAGAGAGAGAGAGAGAGAGAGAGAGAGAGAGAGAGAGAGAGAGAAGAGATAATGAAGAACGTACGGTAGTAATAACATCCGCATTGGCTCGCATGTCATTGAGTCCTTCGGTGCGAATATGCTTATCAATGCACTCCACGACCGGATTCATTCCGTTTTTGGTTCGACTCATCAATCGATACAACTGGCGCAGCTCTGCAACCAGTGATTCACTTCTATGTAACAACATAACTGTCTAAGACTGAGTATGTCCCCTCTATCGTACCCTGTCTAAGACTGAGTATGTCCCCTCTATCGTACAATGTCTAAGACTGAGTATGTCCCCTCTATCGTACCCAATATTGAAGTACACATAGAAAGACTGAAGATATTGTATTGGCTGGGAAGATGAATAAGCACATAACTGATTATAAGAGTTTTCCACTCTTACTAGGAAAATCAATCCAGTTCTTACAGTAACGGGATTCTCTTTCTTTGGGCATTCATTTCAGAGGCTTAACGCATAGAACCCTCTTTAGAATGGCCACGATTATATTTCTGACCAGCAAGTATCTACTGACATCTAATAAGTTATTTACCACCTACTTACTAGTTAGATCTAGAAGAAAATTAGTAAAACTTTTAAATATCGAAAAGAGCCCATCAAGTCTCTATTCTGTCACTAGTTTCCATAGAGGTCCCAAACAGACCATATCATTCGAGGTCAACAATAAGAAGAAATAATTCTGTGGCTAGGTCAGATTCAATCATTGTACCAATTTGAAAGGCGCTTCTGACACGTCGACTGTTTTCGACCCCAAGTTTTGACACTGGGTGTCAAATTATGTCAAATGTGTCACTGACTGAAAACATCATTCCTGTGCACGAGTTGACTGCATTCCGCCAGAAGATCATCCATGAACTTTACTACCAGCACATTCGTGCACTCATTGATCAACTGCAGACACACTTCAGATGGCTTATGTCCGTCGACGGATCTCTATTTCACTCATTGATCAACTGCAGTCACACTTCAGATGGCTTATGTCCGTCGACGGATCTCTATTTCCAAATACTCTACCCAATCGCATTGAGGTCTCAAAAATTCTATGGTAGTCTTGTACCCAGGTCGATTCGAAGACCCTTATATGTTATCTGAAACCGGTAAATACCTTGTCTACGGAGTCGGTTTTTACTTCTAGGTACTTCCGCGCGCGATGTAACTCATCCTCCAGTTTGACATCCGCGTACGACATGTACTCCTCCACGCCGTGCTGCTTGAGGAACTTCTCCGCACGCGCCTCATAGTATGCCGCGGTCTCGTCGATGAAATGGCGCTCGAATCGGTCCTTGTACTGTGTGCTCTCCGGATCCCATTCGTTAAGAATCACTGAAACACACCAGGGTTAGATGATCAAGTTCCACCCTCTTTTGGCGGATCTTCGTTGCTAATTACAGAGAAATTCTGCTTCATTTTAGGTGTTCACTCGTTTAAGAAAATCCTTGCTTTTTCAAAACACTAACTCATATTGATACTTCAGTATACTATATATATAGGTTTTTTTTCGCACTTTTGCGGAACTCTTCGAATTCTGAAAACCCATAGAAACCCGAGCTGCTTCATACCGACCGTCAAAAAGAGTGAACAGTAAAGAACTGAAAGGCTTGCTCAGTAAAGAGAGAGAAAGAGAAGATGCCCATAAGCAGTTGGAAAAAAATTAAGCGATAGAAACAGAGAAGTTTAATCACCAGACTTATTCAAGGCTAACTTTTACCTTAGAAAGAGTTGGAGTTTAATCATTAATCAACTTCGGAAACAATGGTTCATTTTCTTTCCCATTTTTAATCTCTATGAAGAAAGTATTTTTCAAGAGGTCACTGCAAGGCTTAGGGGTTTCCTGGGTCAGGCGAAAACAAATGAGCAAGTCCTAGGGAAAAAAATAATCATTGAACGATATCGCAATATTGATATGAACAAAAACCGAGAATGAGAAGAATGAGAGAATGAGAAAGAAAAGACGGAAATATAAGAACTTGAGAATAAATGGGGACGACGTTTAGAAATTCTTCATTTTATTCTACTATATTGACAGGACCAGAATGTTTATTACAACCAATGGTTTCCTAGAGTCCAAGAAAAAGGTACAGACACCCGATAAAGGCGGAAAAATGTTTTTTCACGTAAGGGTCCCCCTTATGATTAAAAAAAACATAAACCAGCGAAAAAAATTCTTCTTTGTTTTACATAAGGGTCTTTTACATGAGGGTACATATGATTTGGAAAAAAACAGAGGCCCGCCGAAAGAAGGTCTAACATGACTATTTAACCCCTGCTTAAACCCGCCAAAGAAGCGCATAGATCAGACAGAAAATTCATGCGAAAACGGCTGAGGTAAAACGAAAGTGGACGATGAAAAATAGAAAACGCATATAAAAATACAACTCATATCACTAAATTTTCTCGTATAGCTCATGTTTTATCTGCACCGCGGATTAGCAAAACATCCTGGTACCAGGGGTTGAATGATTGAATGATCAAGTATCACCATCTGTTGTCGGGTCCCTTTTTCACTTCGGTGGGTCTTTTTCCCTTTCTAAGTGCAGATCCTAATAGAGAAATCATTTTCAAGACAAAAATAGTCGATGAAGCCTCGAGTGGGTCTCTGTGCCCACCAAGTGTCAAATAATAACCAGACCAGGTGCCCACCAAGTGTCAAATAAATTAGCGCATGTTCACACCGAAAATGATCCAAATTCTCTGTTTCTACCGTGCTATACCATGTTTTCTCTAATTCCCTTTATTCTCTCTCCAGCTTTTATCATCCCCTTTTCCAACTTCCTCGGCACGAACGAACATTTCTTTGACCGGTCTCATTTAACACCTGATTCCGACTCATTTCCGCTTCCCATCCATTATTAAACCCCTGCGTGGCAGCCACCGAAAGACTCGCGGACGCCGACGATAAGCCGCTGGTCACACTGTTGGCCATTCCTCTCCGCCTCTACCAACTGAAGTGCCGCAACACGGAGGCGGTCTGCGATCGAGGTGAATATGATTTTCCGCCATAGCTCCAGCATCACCTACGACTCTGAGTTATTCATATGAAGATAATATGGATGAATACAGAGAGAGAGACACACACAGAGAGAGAGAGAGAGAGAGAGAGAGAGAGAGATAAAAGGAAGAGAAGAAGGAAAATGAGAAAAAGAGATACAGAGAAGGAGAGATAGAAAATGAGATAAAACGAAGAGAGGAGTGAACACTTAAGAGCATATCATTCACTCATTGACAGTTTAATGTCCCGGACAATAGTTAGAATTGAAGAGAGAAAGTATGATAGGTAACTAGAGAGAAAGAGAGAAAAGAAAAAGATAAATAGAAAAAGGAGAGAAAAAGAGACAGTGAAGAAGGGGTACTAAACCTTTTAAGTGATCGAACAAAATTGCAGAACTAAGATTGTAGGAATATTAGTACAAGGAATAAAACAATGAAAGTTAGAGTTAGAGAGAACTAGAGAGAGAGAGAGAGTTAGAGAGAGAGAGAGGGAGAGAGAGAGAGAGAGAAAGGAAAGAGAAAATGGGGCGTACTTCTCGGATAGACTTTTGCGGCGGCGTTTTCGCGCTGGCCAAGTTCTCGTTTGGAGATTGCGACAGACAATAGTGAGTGTTCGGTCGCACTGAACTCAGACCCCCGGACATGGTCGCCGAGTTGCGATTCGTCGCTCCGAGAATCTGCAATGAAGGGACGCTTGAAAGACTCCCTTCTTGAGAGACTGATGGAGTGTTAATATTTGCGAAAACATAATAAAACATAACGACATCCCGTTTTTTTCGAATTGCGTGAACGTCTTGTTCTTATCTTAAAATTGTATAAATAACAGTCTCAAATGGAATAGCGCTTAAAATGCGCACAGTGTACGGTATTTTGAGCTTTTTCTGGGCAATTGCCAAAGAGCGTGAGGATGTCAGCGATGATATTTTTTGGCTTTTTGACTTGTTTTTCTTTTTTTTTTAAATCGTAGTTTAGAAAGGAGCTACGAGAGGCGGAAATTCCCCCCTCCCCCTCTCTTGTTAGTGCATTTGTTTGCTGAAAAAACTGTTTTTTTTTACTTTGGGGGTGACTGAAACTGCAGTTGAGCCCAAAAAAATTTTTGGAATTGTTTTTTTTTTTGTTGTTGCAAGAACCGGAGTCCTTGATGCTCAAAATGAACATCTTTGAAGAATTTTTTGGAACCGTAGCGTTTAAAGTGTAAGTAGCGCTGCCACTTAAACTGCAGTTGAATGGGATTAGTACAGTTTTCGAAATAAGTTTTTCAAACTGCACAATTCAAAGTTTTGAATCAGAAACAATAGTATAAATTTGACTGTATGTTTAAAAAAAAAAGAAAAACACGTCGAAAATCCAAAAAATTTTTTATCGCTGACATCAAAACGCTTTTTGGCAATCGCCCAAAAAAGGCCCAGAATACCGTACACCTTGAGCATTTTTAGGGCTATTCAATTTGAGACCATTATTCATACAATTTTAAGATAAGAACAAGACGTTCACGCAATTCGAAAAAAAAAACGGGATGTCATTATGTTTCATAACGTTTTCGCAAATATTAACACTCCATGAGGCGCAGCCCCACCTCTACTTTCACCTACAACGGCCAGCGTGATTCTCCAACTCGCACTGCGAGTAAAATTTATGCGAAAATCTATGCACTATACAAAAAACCTCGTAATACACATGCTTGGATTGTCTGCATCCTTTTTTCCACATCAAATGGTCGAATCCTCCCAAAAACCCGCCGTTCTCTCATGATTAGTTATCTTGATATACAAGCTCTTTCTGCGAGTGGGAAGCAACAGCCTGACAACGACCTGATTACAATGGGAAAGTGAGGGGGGCTGTTGGCAAACAACAACAAGGGAGTGGAGACCTCTGGAAAGCTCACTACTGATTCAATCCCAGCTCATAAATAGCTACCCTACATTCATCAAGAAACTGCAAACAACCACTCAACCGGCCGAAATTTTTTTGTAGCATCTCATAACGAGCTATTGGTTTTCAACGTTGTATAGAATACTGTGGTGAAGATCATTCGTATTATTATCAGAAAAAAGAAAAGACAATTAACTGGTATTATGTAACCGAGAATTTGGGAACCCTTGGCGAATTTCAATAAACCAGGAGGTTGTTAATAGAGAGTAAGACAATTACCCGGAAAGGCATAGGAAGAACATCCGTTTGTGTGTAGAACTTGCTCCATTCCGCGATGTAATCTCGCAGCAAATCTTGTTCATTCTTCCGTGAAATTCGCTGCAACTTTGTAAATTATTTTCTCCGACAGGTTAGAAGAAATATTTTTTTTAAAAACATGAGTTCATTGGGGAAAATTTTACTTTAGGGACCCACCTTACTTTGGCCCCCATGTTGTAGAAGGGAGACTCCCCAGTAAAACGACCCAAAAGGGGGGGGGTCCCTAAAAGTAAAAGACCAAAATGGGGGGTCCCTAAAGTAAATTTAATTTTGAGTCCCACCACACAAAACGGGACTTGAAGTACATACCCCGGACCTTTTTAATTGTAGGGACCCACCGACCAACACTTTTCCAGAAAATTTTTGATGGAATTTTAACTCCCCCCCCATTTAACTTTAATTCCCCCCATTTAATTTTAACTCCCCTCCTTTTCAATTTTAACTCCCCCCATTTTACTTTAACTCCCACCCATTTTACTTTAACTTTCCTCTTTTAATTTCAACTCCCTCCCTATTTTACTTTAATTCCCCCCCGTTTAATTTTAACTCCCCCCCATTTTATTTTAACTCCCCCCATTTTACTTTAACTCCCACCCATTTTAAATTAACTTTCCTCTTTTAATTTTAACTCCCCCCATTTAATTTTAACTCCCCCTATTTTACTTTAACTCCCCCCATTTAATTTTAACTCCCCCCAATTTTACTTTAACTCCCACCCATTTTACTTTAACTTTCCTCTTTTAATTTTAACTCCCCCTTTTTTACTTTAACTCCCCCTGTTTAATTTTAACTTTCCCCATTTTATTTTAACTCCCCCCTATTTTACTTTTACTCCCACCCATTTTACTTTAACTTTCCTCTTTTAATTTTAACTCCCCCCTACTTTACTTTAACTCCCACCCATTTTACTTTAACTTTCGTCTTTTAATTTTAACTCCCCCCTTTTTTACTTTAACTCCCCCTGTTTAAATTCAACTCCCCCCCATTTTATTTTAACTCCCTCCCCTATTTTACTTTAACTCCCACCCATTTTACTTCAACTTTCCTCTTTTAATTTTAACTCCCCCCTATTTTACTTTAACTCCCCCCCATTTAATTTTAACTCCCCTCTTTTTAATTTTAACTCCCCCTCCCCATTTTACTTTAACTTTCCTCTTTTAATTTTAACTCCCCCCATTTTATTTTAACTCCCCCCCCCATTTTACTTTAACTCCCACCCATTTTACTTCAACTTTCCTTTTTTTTAAATTTTAACTCCCCCCTATTTTACTTTAACCCCCCTCATTTAATTTTAACTCCCCCCATTTTACTTTAACTCCCCACTCATTTTACTTTAACTTTCCTCTTTTAATTTTAACTCCCCCATTTAATTTTAACTACGTCTTTATTTTACTTTAACCCCCCCATTTAATTTTAACTCCCCCCTTTTTAATTTTAACTCCCCCTCCCCATTTTACTTTAACTTTCCTCTTTTAATTTTAATTCCCCCATTTAATTTCAACTCCCCCCTATTTTACTTAAACTCCCCCCATTTAATTTTTCTCGAAACACACTGGCAACAGTGGCCATTCGTGACTCTACAGCCTTAAGAGCCTGTCATGGATAGAGCTGGATCATCCAGTCCAGAATCGAATGCGACCTCAGGTGGCGGATAGAGGGACGCCTCCCTACGAAGAATTCGTGCTGGGAGGTAGCGGGAGAAATCCCGCCGCGGACCAAAACTCGGTAGTATAGCTCGTCAAAGGAGGGCGATGCCGGACCGGCCTGGGCATGCCACCGGACAAAACATCAGCCGATATCCGCTATACTTTTCAATGGCAAGTAGAGGCGCCAGTAAAATAACCTCTTGCCCTTCTCCGGTTAACGAATGGGTCTCGCCAAGAGGATCGCCGACTGCGGTGCGAGTGTAGACGGAGAAAATCTCTCCGGACTCAAAAGGATCCTCACCACCAACCTATCCCGAAAGGACTCCCCTCGACAGGACCTATGGGCAAGACAACAACAACAACAACCCATTTAATTTAAACTCCCCCCATTTCACTTTAACTCCCACCCATTTTACTTTAACTTTCCTCTTTTAATTTCAACTCCCTCCCCATTAAATTTTAACTCCCCCTATTTAACTTCAACTCCCCCTATTTAATTTTAACTACCAATGTTTACTTTAACTTTCCTCTTTTAATTTTAAATCGAGGCCGTAGGGCTTAGTACGAGTCCGGTGGCTTGCCCAGTCCGGTCCGGCATCGCCCTCCTTTGACGAGCTATACTACCCAGTTTTGGTCCGCGGCGGGATTACTCCCGCTACCTCCCAGCACGAATTCTTCGTAGGGAGGCATCCCTCTATCCGCCACCTGAGGTCGCGCTCGATTCTGGACTGGATGATCCGGCTCCATCCGTGACAGGCTCTTAAGGCTGTAGAGTCACGAATGGCCACTGTTGCCAGTGTGTTTCGAGTATTTCTCTTCTTCGCGACTATCGCCGCCTCGCGGTTGGGTACACGCTGTCCTAGAATAAACTACATTCCCTATCATGGTGAAACCGCTGGCTGAATCCTGGTTCACTAGTCGTGTGCTGAAGAGCAGCGAGAAGATCCCAATCTGTGCAAGCATTAACAAATTTCTCAGCCTTTCGATTTGGGTAGATCTCTCGATAGGGGGGAAAGGGCTAAAAAATAGGTACTCATAGCACAATGGTAGTGTACACGATCATAAATACACGCCTGAATCTCTCTATCGAGTCACCTGATATGGGCAAACCTGTCGGGCCATCAAGAGCAGCAACAACAAGAACACGCATGGTGCTTCTTGTTTTTTTGTTATAAATATTAAAAGACTGACTTTAGAGGCGTCCTTGACGTACGCTTCAATGTCCCTCGAGAGAGAGTCCCGGATGAAATCACTCCCGCAGTCCATCCAGGAATGAACGTTGTAGATAGTGCAGAAGAAGTCATGCCACTCTGTTTTTGACACTTCCTTCAAAACAAATAAGAAACTTTGATTACAAATATAGAAAAAAATAAGCTTTTTTTTCTTTTTTCTTGGCCGGTGACAATTAATTCAATCGGCTAAACTGTAATGCCGTAAAAATGCTCTTGTTGTTTTACGCGAGTCGGAATATTCAATTTTTTTTCTAAAGATTGAAAAATAAATTAAGCACCTGTCTTTTTAGTTTTCTAAGAACACATAATGAAAAAAAAGTTTTATTTTCGGATTAAGGGCATCTTTGCGGAAACCGTCTCAGTTACAAAACATTCAAGCTTTCATTTAACATACCCCTAATTATGCAGAGCAGTGTCTATGCAGTGTCGAACTCTGTATAAACTGGGAGAAAACAGAGGACGAACCGCGTCGCAAGAGCGGTAAATAACATCGAATAAGATCATTGAACACAATGAAGCCAAATTAATCCGAAAAAAAGATTTAAATCGAAGAACAAATACTTTCGGGTGCAATGCGAACTAATAGAAATAAAATTTAAAACTTGAGAGAGAAAATACTTTTTCAAAACTTAACAAATTAATTTAGGAGTGAATTGCATCTAATGAACGGCGTGAATATAACGCCAAAACAAACTCGAAGTTGCTTCTGCCAAACAGGATAAATTCGAAACGGACTGACTGTTTGATTGAGAAGATTGAAAACTACTTTGCGCGACTTCTCCCACTCTTCCTTGAGACTCGCAGTCCGTTCTTGAGCATGTAATAGGCGGATATTGACTAGCTGATTTAAAACGAACTTTGAAAACTTAAAAAGTTATGTTTTCGGATAAAATAATACAATTGTTCAAGACAAATCAACAAACTTTGGGCTGTTCCATTGAGAATTTCCAATGAGTTAAAGAGTAATGGAAAGAGAATTGTCCGCTCTCCCAGTTTTTTACGCTCTTTCAATGTGTATTATAATGAATGGAGGAAGCGTTACGAGAGGTCAGCAGCAGATTGCATTCATCCTCAGAAGGCTAGGACCTTAAAAAAAGTAGGTTTATCTTTTCTTGGCTCTTTCAAGACACTTAAAACAATCCTTTTTGAAATTTACTAATTTTTCCGACTTTCCGGTGAAAAAAAACCTTAGATCTTAACAACACTGAAAAAAACCTTTTTTTGTTATTTACCAAATCTATGCCTGTGATTCAGAGACTTCTGCACATTATGGTGTTAGCAGAGAAATAGAGTAACAGCGAGATAGGAAGACATGTTTGCTAATTAATTTTTTTTTGTTATTTTAATTCGAATTATGTTAATTCGAATTATGTTAATTCGAATTATTTTGTCCCTTAATGCCGACCCCGAACAAGCTTAAAAAACTCACTTCTCTTAGTATCCGCAAGCTCTTGAACAGAAAAAAAAAAGATTTGGCGTAAAAGGTTTACAATTATCGACTTTGATTATCAATATAAAACAATCAATAAAAATGTTCGAAAAGCTAATTCTGAACTTTTAAGAAAACGTGAGTCTCAAGCTATAGATAAGCCCGAGGGAATCCATAGATACATTAAGACTATTCTCAAACCTCACCAAGCTATTCCGGATATTAAAGAAGATGGCTCGACTATTCACGAGTCTTCCAAAAAAGCCAACATCTTTGCGAAAGAATTTGCTAAGAATTTTTCTGGTCACATCGAATCTATGTTGGAGTCTGAATTTGAAAATTCGAGTTCGACATACGACGAAAATGTAGATATCGACTTCTCCCCTCATATCTTGTATAACGTTCTTAAAAAATTGCCCCCTAAGTTTACACAATTTACTGAAAATATCAATCAATTCGTTCTAAAACACTGTGCAATATCTCTTGCTCTACCATTCTCTCTACTATTTCAGCATTTATTTTGACCGGTCAAATTCCTAACGAATGGAAAATGGGCGAAGTTGTACCAGTTTATAAACGCAATGGGGACAAATCATTAGCAGAAAATTATCGACCAATAACGGTCACATCTGTGATTTGTCGTGTTTTCGAAAGAATACTTGCTAATCATCTTAGAATCAACTACAGTAGCATTATTTCTCGGGGTCAATATGGCTTTCTATCGAAAAGGAGCTGCGAACTACAGTTACTCAAAACAATAAGTGATTGGGAGGTAGAATTGAAAAACAAAAGGCAAATAGATGTTGTTTACTTCGATTTTTCTTCTCGAGCTTTCGATAAGGTTTCACATCTCAAACTGGTTCAAAAACCTCAAAAACTAGGAATAGCTGCCAACATTGTTAGATGGGTCTCAAATTTTCTAACTAACAGAACTTATAAAGTTCGAGTTGACAAGGAGTTTTCAAATCCATTACCTGTGATCAGTGGCGTCCCTCAAGGCACCATACTTGGTCCACTTCTTTTTTTATTTTTCATTAACGACATAGAACATGAAATAACCTCCAATGTTAAATTCTCCCTCTATGCAGATGATTTGAAAATCTACAGCCCTGATTCAAACTCCTTACAGAGAAGCATTGACAATATATTCAACTGGTCTTTAAAATGGGAATTACCTCTCGCAAAAAACAAAATATTCTGCTTAAACCTGGGTTCCAAAAATCTAAAACTCAAGTATTTTATAGACAAAGACGAAATATGTTCACGTAGTTTAGTTAAAGATCTAGGCATATACATAGACTCTTCTCTAAAATTCGATAGGCATATAGAAGTGGTCCGAGCAAAAAGTTTAACTAAGGTTTGTCAAATTTTCAAAGTATTTAAATATCTAGATTTACAAGGCTTCAGATCTGTTTATTTAACTTATATAAGACCCCTATTAGAATATGCCACCATAATTTTCTCTCCTCATCCCTGTAGCGAATTGGCCAGAAGATTAGAATATCCCCAGAGAATTTTCCTTTAAAAAAAAGCCTTAAGAAGATGTAGAGGCTCCACACTGAACTATCCGGAAAGACTAAGACTTTTTGATTTAGAATCCTTAATTGTAAGAAGAGCAAGGTATGATCTATATTTCTTGTTCAGATTAATTTTTGGTGTTTTAGATTGTGAAGTATGCAGGCGTCAAGTATCATTCAGGACATATGCTAATCTAAGAACCTCTGCCAGATCGAGCTCACTGCGCCTACTAAATGAAGAGAACTACAGACACAATCAATTTTTCTTCTACCGCGTCGTTGCTCTCTGGAACTCAATTGCCGATGATAATTCCGAGATCAAAGAAGTCGAAGCCTTCGTCAAGATCCTAGAAGACTCCCCGCTGACCCAATACATAAGCCTACCTTCCTTTTTGACTTGACATTTCGAGAAAGCGTCCAAGAAAACCACAGTTCCAAAATTCCCCTCAAGTTCCCCATCATCCATGTCAGCGATAGCCATAACAAGCTATTCTTTGATGATAAAGCTAATTCAACAAATTAAGTTTCATGTCACAGCGTATTAAAGCACAATTGACAAAAGGTGAGGGTGGAAGTAAACTGCACTATACCTTTCAACACAGTCGACACAAGTGTCGACATTCAAACACAGTGACACAAATCGGAGAGACAACAATTTTCATTAGTTTTTTTCTCGATTCTTCATGTTTTATTCATTTTTCATTCACTACTTTTTCTTTCATTTATTCTAACTCAGTCGCTAAAAACACATTGAGAGAAATTATTTTTATGCGGTCTCATTCCTTAGCCGTAAGGCCTCTTCAGCATGTTTTTTTCCTAAGCCTTAGCGAAAAAATTGTACATATCTGAATGCCCAAGCCTGAGCAAAAAAGACAGTCTTAGGGCTCCTCTTTCCCCCACCCCCCGCCCCCCTCTTGTTTCTCTGCTTCATCAATGACATCGAGAGCTGCACTCCCTCAACTATATATATATATATATATATATATTTTATCTACATTTTTCAATGCGAAAACAGTTGAAGATGAACAACTGATATAGAAATGGACATGAACAACTGATATAGAAATGGACATGTTTTTGATTTATGATGCTCGCTGACCAGAAATCGTAGTTAAATACATAAAATAAAACGTTCCGTTTCTTTATAGAGACAAGGAAAAAGAAAGAGTGTGAGAATATGAAAAGGGAAACACGCGTTGCTATCTTTAAAAAAAAACTTAATAACTGAAAGGGTGAAAGATAGAGAGAGAGAGAGAGAGAGAGAGAGAGAGAGAGAGAGAGAGAGAGAGAGAGAGAGAGAGAGAGAGAGAGAGAGAGAGAGAGAGAGAGAGAGAGAGAGAGAGAGAGAGAGAGAGAGAGAGAGAGAGAGAGAGGAGGTGATTGAGATGAAGAAAGAAAGAGCAATGAGACACGATGAGAACACCGCCCTATTGATGTATAATAAGGTGCAGAAGGAGAGATGATTTGGAAGGTGTGACTACTCGCAATGCGGTTACTAACCCACATGCTCACAATACTCGTCTCCATTGCACTCGTTAGTTCAGGTGGGTCATTCACCAGACTTTTGTACGGGTTAGGCATAATGTTTGTCAATTGGAAAAAGGGTCTCAAGTTGGACCCGCACTCCCGAGAGATCGACTCAAACCCGAGAAGTTGAAGAATTAAATTCGATTCAGGCGCTTCATCTCAATGCCAAAGACATGAAGCGCTAAAATCAAACAGGCAAGCTGGAAGTGAAAAAAGAGGAAGATGTTGATATGGTTCGAACTCCAAAGGGACTGATCTGTGGAAAAGCATTGTAACTTTTGGTAAAGCTTTCGATGATTGGAAACGAAAAAGAAGCTATTTCCAGCGAAATTTTCCAGCGAAACTTGATTATCGTCACTTTGCTCATATCTAGTTCAAAAATTGTTTTGAAGGTGTTACGATTTTGATTACATCTTCAACCTTATACACCGTTGAAAAAAAATTTTGGCCTCACTCATCTTAGATTGACGCTCACCATGTATCATGCAATCATTTCTTCGATGTTTTTTGAAAGTCTGTGCTACATTGTGCTACATTCGCTTTTTCATATGCTAGAAAACACAGCAGGTGTAAAGTAAGACCACAAAAGTGAGAAAATTGCTTAGAAATTGTTCTCAAAGATGTCTTCATGTTAAAAACTTCATGTTAAAAAATTGAAAACAAAATATTTTTTTTCAGAATCAGTTCTTTTAAGATGCCTCTGAAAAACTGCAAACATACTTCTGCTTTTTGATGTATGAAATGAACAAGCAGCACCATAATCGAATAACTTCACAATGTTCTAGTCCAAGAACCTGAGTTTTCTTGACGTAACACGACCTCTTCATCTTTTTCTTCTTCTTCTTAGCGCTGTCCCGCGATGGCGGGATCCGCTTTCCGTACCACTGCTTTCCATTTATCCCGGTTTAGGGCATCTCGGGAGCGCAGGTTGCTGGCATTCATGTTAGCGTTCAGCGTGTCCTGACACCGCATTTTTGCCCCCCCCCCCCTCGGCCTCCAGCCTGCCACGTCCAAGCTGGAGGTGATGCTGGCAATGGTTTATGGTGCAGCTCTGGAGACGTGTCCGTACCATCTTAACGTCTACTTTCACGCATTTTGTCGTTAATGGGAGACGTCGAATTTTTCCTTATGAACTCGTTGGTCAAGTGATATGTCCATTATCCAACGAATCATACGCATTTCCATGGTTTGGAGGCGCCGCTCGGCTGCTTTGGTTATCGGCCAGCATTCAGTTCCATACAAGGCTACTGGCCGGACGATTGTCCGGTAAATCTTCGACTTGAGGCGAGAGGCATCTGCCGATCGCACTGTTTACTTCTCTCTACTTCACTCAGGCACCGTTCACGCGAACCTTAACTTAACCTTCGTTCTCGCCGTTGCTTTGGGGATGTGATCCCTAGTATCCGAAGATCTCGACTTTGGACAGTCTTTAAAAAAATTTTTTATTATGTATTTTTAATATCACCGAAAAGTAACTTGTTGAGTTACCGCTTATACGGTGTAT
Organism: Allodiplogaster pararmata; assembly: GCA_964056735.1. Taxonomy (NCBI): domain Eukaryota; kingdom Metazoa; phylum Nematoda; class Chromadorea; order Rhabditida; family Diplogasteridae; genus Allodiplogaster; species Allodiplogaster pararmata. Next base: position 39,612,119 of record OZ057406.1, on the reverse strand, counting down.
GAAATTGGTCGGGAAGAACGGGATAAAATCTAGACATTTGGGGATCCACTCTTCAATCCGTTTTAAGATAATCCGGTAGGTCGACGACTGTGAGAAGGTTCAGTTATTCTAAAATCTTTGCGAACTCTCGAAGCTCAGTGATGTGGTTCTGAGTATCTGCGATTACGTTCCACAAACCGATAGCTCTTCTAAAATAGAAATTAGAGTGCTTATAATGATATATTTTTCATACACGTATCTTAACTCATAAGAAGCGGTCGTATTGATTTCTCAGTTCCAAGTGAACATTTCAACAATTTTCATTTCCATTCCTATCTCAATTCATCTTAAACTGTGACCAGTCACCGTCAACCAATGGACTCTTCTTCTCCTCAGGATGACGCAGGAGATCTTGCCAACGCCCTCCAGACTTGCATTCGAGCTGAAGAAGATCTGGACAAACCCTCTTTACCTCCCCATGTTCTTCTGCTCCTGGAGACATGCTCTACAGTGATGGTCAAAATCTTGGCAGATACCAGAAAGTCACTGTTGAGACAATTCGTCATGAAATAGATGAAGATAAACGTCTCCGTTCCGTGGTGATTGAAAGCGCCCCAGAACACTCGAATCCTTCTTCTCTACCCTCGATCCGTGTTGCCCACGACGACGCCTTTATAAGCTCTCTACTGGAAGCGGCAGGAGTTGCTGTATCAGGGATAGCTCACTTCCGTATGGGCATCAGAAGAAACGATCAGACCTATCCAAGACTTCTCAAGTCATCTTTTCAACGAGAACCGACCAGAGACACTTCCTCAGCCAGACGACTTCGCTACGTCACAACCCTCGTTTCAAATCCATCTACATACGGCTAAGTCTTACTCGAGAGATGAGAGAACAAGAGTACTACTTGCTTCGACAAGAGAAAAGAAAACTGATCGCTGAAGGAAAAGATGTTTTCATCGTCGATGGGAGCCTGATGGAAGCAGATGGCCTGCGAGTTTCTCGTCTGACCCGTACTACGACTAGACCTGCGTCCACACGATCAACTCGGTCATCTACAACCAAAGCCCCTCTCCGGTAAAACTGATAAAATGTCCAGGTCATATTTCTTCTCTCAAGTTTTTGTATTACAATATACGTTCCGTTAGTAATAAGCTAGACGTTTCGCCTATTTTTTTAAGAAAATAGACAGCCTGATATTGTAGCTCTATCTGAGACGTGGCTCAGTTTTAGAATAGCTGACAGTGAAATAAATGGATCCTTACCATACAACATCATGCGTAAAGAACGCTACTCTCGAGGCGGTGGTGTCGCTATTGTCATCAGAGACTATATTACTTTCACAAAAGCTTCTTTCACCACTTCTCGGGTGAAATTATTGCAATTGACATTTTACTCTCTAATACCTTCTTCCGTTTAGTTGTTGTTATCGGCCACCTCATTTTACGACCGAGCAAACCCGTTCCTTTTGTGATCTCTTGTCGGATATTTTCTCTTCCACTAATTACCCGTATGTTGTCGTAGGAGACTTCAATTGTGATGCCCTATCTCCTCCCAAAACTCCCTCAGTTCATGTTGTAAATTATATACTTCACTAGATTTGTCTTTCCTCTGTCGACAACCAACCCGAGTTAATCGATGTATTGACTGGCTTATCACTTCTAAGACGTCTATTTTCTCTAATTGTCGGGTAATCCCTTCGTTTCCATCTTGTGACCACTCAGGACTTGAATGTTTAATTAATTCATCTGCTATGCTTCATTCTCCGACCCTTGTGCCCGACTATAGCAGAACCGATTTTGATGCACTTAATGCACATCTTTCCGCTATTAATTGGGAAGCTTTTTTCGATCTTTCCATTCCCTTTCCATCCTCAAAGAAGCCATCTCTATACATGTTCCTAGTCGTTTTCCTCGAACTTCTAATTTTGTTTTTTCTCCCCATATATGTAGGCTAATCGCCTATCGCGACGCTATAATTCGTAACATACGTATTGCTGCTGTTCGTTTACTCTATTACAAATCAAGTTTTGATCTATTTAAACAAATCAACAAGTGGAATAGAAGTTGCCAGAATGCCAAATTATCTCGATCACAGAATCTCTATCAGCATATCGCCTCTCTGACAAGACCTAAACCTTCCCTTCTGCTCCAACTCATTGACCAATCTGGTCAAATATAAGTAGATTCTAGTGAAATTTTGAAAATTTTAATCCGAATTTGCATGTGAAATTCAATGTGAAATTTTAGAATCCGAATTCGCATCTTCTTTCACTCATGATAATCACTCGCCTCCCCCTATGTATTGCCCTCACATCACTCCTAAGATGTGTTTCATTGTTTCTACCTTCCACAGTTGAACGTTTTCTTTCTAAACTGAAATATTCTTTCAGCCATGGAGCAGATGATATTCCTCAACTTATATTCAAGAAATGTGCTTCTTCTATTGCTCTTCCTTTGGCTCACATTTATAATATTTGTATGGACACTCGTTCGACTCCCAATATCTGGAAACATTCTTTAGTGACACCCATTCCGAAACAAGGCAAGGATGCATCTATACCCTTTTCATATAGACCTATTGCTATTTCTCACCTGCTTCTAAAACGATGGAAAGATTAGTTAGATCAACTGTTTTTGAGCACTTGAGTCGATATAACATTTTGCCTGCGAATCAACATGGTTTTAGAAAGAATGCCTCTGTAGTTAGCAATATGCTAGCTTTTGAAGTTGATTAGAGTCGCGCGCTTAGTGAGGGCTCTACTGTCCATGTTATCTATTTAGAATTTTCACGTGCGTTCGACACTGTCAGCATATTGATTAGAGTCGCGCGCTTAGTGAGGGCTCTACTGTCGATGTTATCTATTTAGAATTTTCACGTGCGTTCGACACTGTCAGCATATTGATTAGAGTCGCGCGCTTAGTGAGGGCTCTACTGTCGATGTTATCTATTTAGAATTTTCACGTGCGTTCGACACTGTCAGCATATTGATTAGAGTCGCGCGCTTAGTGAGGGCTCTACTGTCGATGTTATCTATTTAGAATTTTCACGTGCGTTCGACACTGTCAGCATATTGATTAGAGTCGCGCGCTTAGTGAGGGCTCTACTGTCGATGTTATCTATTTAGAATTTTCACGTGCGTTCGACACTGTCAGCATATTGATTAGAGTCGCGCGCTTAGTGAGGGCTCTACTGTCGATGTTATCTATTTAGAATTTTCACGTGCGTTCGACACTGTCAGCATATTGATTAGAGTCGCGCGCTTAGTGAGGGCTCTACTGTCGATGTTATCTATTTAGAATTTTCACGTGCGTTCGACACTGTCAGCATATTGATTAGAGTCGCGCGCTTAGTGAGGGCTCTACTGTCGATGTTATCTATTTAGAATTTTCACGTGCGTTCGACACTGTCAGCATATTGATTGGAGTCGCGCGCTTAGTGAGGGCTCTACTGTCGATGTTATCTATTTAGAATTTTCACGTGCGTTCGACACTGTCAGCATATTGATTAGAGTCGCGCGCTTAGTGAGGGCTCTACTGTCGATGTTATCTATTTAGAATTTTCACGTGCGTTCGACACTGTCAGCATATTGATTAGAGTCGCGCGCTTAGTGAGGGCTCTACTGTCGATGTTATCTATTTAGAATTTTCACGTGCGTTCGACACTGTCAGCATATTGATTAGAGTCGCGCGCTTAGTGAGGGCTCTACTGTCGATGTTATCTATTTAGAATTTTCACGTGCGTTCGACACTGTCAGCATATTGATTAGAGTCGCGCACTTAGTGAGGGCTCTACTGTCGATGTTATCTATTTAGAATTTTCACGTGCGTTCGACACTGTCAGCATATTGATTAGAGTCGCGCGCTTAGTGAGGGCTCTACTGTCGATGTTATCTATTTAGAATTTTCACGTGCGTTCGACACTGTCAGCATATTGATTAGAGTCGCGCGCTTAGTGAGGGCTCTACTGTCGATGTTATCTATTTAGAATTTTCACGTGCGTTCGACACTGTCAGCATATTGATTAGAGTCGCGCGCTTAGTGAGGGCTCTACTGTCGATGTTATCTATTTAGAATTTTCACGTGCGTTCGACACTGTCAGCATATTGATTAGAGTCGCGCGCTTAGTGAGGGCTCTACTGTCGATGTTATCTATTTAGAATTTTCACGTGCGTTCGACACTGTCAGCATATTGATTAGAGTCGCGCGCTTAGTGAGGGCTCTACTGTCGATGTTATCTATTTAGAATTTTCACGTGCGTTCGACACTGTCAGCATATTGATTAGAGTCGCGCGCTTAGTGAGGGCTCTACTGTCGATGTTATCTATTTAGAATTTTCACGTGCGTTCGACACTGTCAGCATATTGATTAGAGTCGCGCGCTTAGTGAGGGCTCTACTGTCGATGTTATCTATTTAGAATTTTCACGTGCGTTCGACACTGTCAGCATATTGATTAGAGTCGCGCGCTTAGTGAGGGCTCTACTGTCGATGTTATCTATTTAGAATTTTCACGTGCGTTCGACACTGTCAGCATATTGATTAGAGTCGCGCGCTTAGTGAGGGCTCTACTGTCGATGTTATCTATTTAGAATTTTCACGTGCGTTCGACACTGTCAGCATATTGATTAGAGTCGCGCGCTTAGTGAGGGCTCTACTGTCGATGTTATCTATTTAGAATTTTCACGTGCGTTCGACACTGTCAGCATATTGATTAGAGTCGCGCGCTTAGTGAGGGCTCTACTGTCGATGTTATCTATTTAGAATTTTCACGTGCGTTCGACACTGTCAGCATATTGATTAGAGTCGCGCGCTTAGTGAGGGCTCTACTGTCGATGTTATCTATTTAGAATTTTCACGTGCGTTCGACACTGTCAGCATATTGATTATAGAGTCGCGCGCTTAGTGAGGGCTCTACTGTCGATGTTATCTATTTAGAATTTTCACGTGCGTTCGACACTGTCAGCATATTGATTATAGAGTCGCGCGCTTAGTGAGGGCTCTACTGTCGATGTTATCTATTTAGAATTTTCACGTGCGTTCGACACTGTCAGCATATTGATTAGAGTCGCGCGCTTAGTGAGGGCTCAACTGTCGATGTTATCTATTTAGAATTTTCACGTGCGTTCGACACTGTCAGCATATTGATTAGAGTCGCGCGCTTAGTGAGGGCTCTACTGTCGATGTTATCTATTTAGAATTTTCACGTGCGTTCGACACTGTCAGCATATTGATTAGAGTCGCGCGCTTAGTGAGGGCTCTACTGTCGATGTTATCTATTTAGAATTTTCACGTGCGTTCGACACTGTCAGCATATTGATTAGAGTCGCGCGCTTAGTGAGGGCTCTACTGTCGATGTTATCTATTTAGAATTTTCACGTGCGTTCGACACTGTCAGCATATTGATTAGAGTCGCGCGCTTAGTGAGGGCTCTACTGTCGATGTTATCTATTTAGAATTTTCACGTGCGTTCGACACTGTCAGCATATTGATTAGAGTCGCGCGCTTAGTGAGGGCTCTACTGTCGATGTTATCTATTTAGAATTTTCACGTGCGTTCGACACTGTCAGCATATTGATTAGAGTCGCGCGCTTAGTGAGGGCTCTACTGTCGATGTTATCTATTTCGAATTTTCACGTGCGTTCGACACTGTCAGCATATTGATTAGAGTCGCGCGCTTAGTGAGGGCTCTACTGTCGATGTTATCTATTTAGAATTTTCACGTGCGTTCGACACTGTCAGCATATTGATTAGAGTCGCGCGCTTAGTGAGGGCTCTACTGTCGATGTTATCTATTTAGAATTTTCACGTGCGTTCGACACTGTCAGCATATTGATTAGAGTCGCGCGCTTAGTGAGGGCTCTACTGTCGATGTTATCTATTTAGAATTTTCACGTGCGTTCGACACTGTCAGCATATTGATTAGAGTCGCGCGCTTAGTGAGGGCTCTACTGTCGATGTTATCTATTTAGAATTTTCACGTGCGTTCGACACTGTCAGCATATTGATTAGAGTCGCGCGCTTAGTGAGGGCTCTACTGTCGATGTTATCTATTTAGAATTTTCACGTGCGTTCGACACTGTCAGCATATTGATTAGAGTCGCGCGCTTAGTGAGGGCTCTACTGTCGATGTTATCTATTTAGAATTTTCACGTGCGTTCGACACTGTCAGCATATTGATTAGAGTCGCGCGCTTAGTGAGGGCTCTACTGTCGATGTTATCTATTTAGAATTTTCACGTGCGTTCGACACTGTCAGCATATTGATTAGAGTCGCGCGCTTAGTGAGGGCTCTACTGTCGATGTTATCTATTTAGAATTTTCACGTGCGTTCGACACTGTCAGCATATTGATTAGAGTCGCGCGCTTAGTGAGGGCTCTACTGTCGATGTTATCTATTTAGAATTTTCACGTGCGTTCGACACTGTCAGCATATTGATTAGAGTCGCGCGCTTAGTGAGGGCTCTACTGTCGATGTTATCTATTTAGAATTTTCACGTGCGTTCGACACTGTCAGCATATTGATTAGAGTCGCGCGCTTAGTGAGGGCTCTACTGTCGATGTTATCTATTTAGAATTTTCACGTGCGTTCGACACTGTCAGCATATTGATTATAGAGTCGCGCGCTTAGTGAGGGCTCTACTGTCGATGTTATCTATTTAGAATTTTCACGTGCGTTCGACACTGTCAGCATATTGATTATAGAGTCGCGCGCTTAGTGAGGGCTCTACTGTCGATGTTATCTATTTAGAATTTTCACGTGCGTTCGACACTGTCAGCATATTGATTAGAGTCGCGCGCTTAGTGAGGGCTCAACTGTCGATGTTATCTATTTAGAATTTTCACGTGCGTTCGACACTGTCAGCATATTGATTAGAGTCGCGCGCTTAGTGAGGGCTCTACTGTCGATGTTATCTATTTAGAATTTTCACGTGCGTTCGACACTGTCAGCATATTGATTAGAGTCGCGCGCTTAGTGAGGGCTCTACTGTCGATGTTATCTATTTAGAATTTTCACGTGCGTTCGACACTGTCAGCATATTGATTAGAGTCGCGCGCTTAGTGAGGGCTCTACTGTCGATGTTATCTATTTAGAATTTTCACGTGCGTTCGACACTGTCAGCATATTGATTAGAGTCGCGCGCTTAGTGAGGGCTCTACTGTCGATGTTATCTATTTAGAATTTTCACGTGCGTTCGACACTGTCAGCATATTGATTAGAGTCGCGCGCTTAGTGAGGGCTCTACTGTCGATGTTATCTATTTAGAATTTTCACGTGCGTTCGACACTGTCAGCATATTGATTAGAGTCGCGCGCTTAGTGAGGGCTCTACTGTCGATGTTATCTATTTAGAATTTTCACGTGCGTTCGACACTGTCAGCATATTGATTAGAGTCGCGCGCTTAGTGAGGGCTCTACTGTCGATGTTATCTATTTAGAATTTTCACGTGCGTTCGACACTGTCAGCATAATGATTAGAGTCGCGCGCTTAGTGAGGGCTCTACTGTCGATGTTATCTATTTAGAATTTTCACGTGCGTTCGACACTGTCAGCATATTGATTAGAGTCGCGCGCTTAGTGAGGGCTCTACTGTCGATGTTATCTATTTAGAATTTTCACGTGCGTTCGACACTGTCAGCATATTGATTAGAGTCGCGCGCTTAGTGAGGGCTCTACTGTCGATGTTATCTATTTAGAATTTTCACGTGCGTTCGACACTGTCAGCATATTGATTAGAGTCGCGCGCTTAGTGAGGGCTCTACTGTCGATGTTATCTATTTAGAATTTTCACGTGCGTTCGACACTGTCAGCATATTGATTAGAGTCGCGCGCTTAGTGAGGGCTCTACTGTCGATGTTATCTATTTAGAATTTTCACGTGCGTTCGACACTGTCAGCATATTGATTAGAGTCGCGCGCTTAGTGAGGGCTCTACTGTCGATGTAATCTATTTAGAATTTTCACGTGCGTTCGACACTGTCAGCATATTGATTAGAGTCGCGCGCTTAGTGAGGGCTCTACTGTCGATGTTATCTATTTAGAATTTTCACGTGCGTTCGACACTGTCAGCATATTGATTAGAGTCGCGCGCTTAGTGAGGGCTCTACTGTCGATGTTATCTATTTAGAATTTTCACGTGCGTTCGACACTGTCAGCATATTGATTAGAGTCGCGCGCTTAGTGAGGGCTCTACTGTCGATGTTATCTATTTAGAATTTTCACGTGCGTTCGACACTGTCAGCATATTGATTAGAGTCGCGCGCTTAGTGAGGGCTCTACTGTCGATGTTATCTATTTAGAATTTTCACGTGCGTTCGACACTGTCAGCATATTGATTAGAGTCGCGCGCTTAGTGAGGGCTCTACTGTCGATGTTATCTATTTAGAATTTTCACGTGCGTTCGACACTGTCAGCATATTGATTAGAGTCGCGCGCTTAGTGAGGGCTCTACTGTCGATGTTATCTATTTAGAATTTTCACGTGCGTTCGACACTGTCAGCATATTGATTAGAGTCGCGCGCTTAGTGAGGGCTCTACTGTCGATGTTATCTATTTAGAATTTCCACGTGCGTTCGACACTGTCAGCATATTGATTAGAGTCGCGCGCTTAGTGAGGGCTCTACTGTCGATGTTATCTATTTAGAATTTTCACGTGCGTTCGACACTGTCAGCATATTGATTAGAGTCGCGCGCTTAGTGAGGGCTCTACTGTCGATGTTATCTATTTAGAATTTTCACGTGCGTTCAACACTGTCAGCATATTGATTAGAGTCGCGCGCTTAGTGAGGGCTCTACTGTCGATGTTATCTCTTTAGAATTTTCACGTGCGTTCGACACTGTCAGCATATTGATTAGAGTCGCGCGCTTAGTGAGGGCTCTACTGTCGATGTTATCTATTTAGAATTTTCACATGCGTTCGACACTGTCAGCATATTGATTAGAGTCGCGCGCTTAGTGAGGGCTCTACTGTCGATGTTATCTATTTAGAATTTTCACGTGCGTTCGACACTGTCAGCATATTGATTAGAGTCGCGCGCTTAGTGAGGGCTCTACTGTCGATGTTATCTATTTAGAATTTTCACGTGCGTTCGACACTGTCAGCATATTGATTAGAGTCGCGCGCTTAGTGAGGGCTCTACTGTCGATGTTATCTATTTAGAATTTTCACGTGCGTTCGACACTGTCAGCATATTGATTAGAGTCGCGCGCTTAGTGAGGGCTCTACTGTCGATGTTATCTATTTAGAATTTTCACGTGCGTTCGACAATGTCAGCATATTGATTAGAGTCGCGCGCTTAGTGAGGGCTCTACTGTCGATGTTATCTATTTAGAATTTTCACGTGCGTTCGACACTGTCAGCATATTGATTAGAGTCGCGCGCTTAGTGAGGGCTCAACTGTCGATGTTATCTATTTAGAATTTTCACGTGCGTTCGACACTGTCAGCATATTGACTAGAGTCGCGCGCTTAGTGAGGGCTCTACTGTCGATGTTATCTCTTTGGAATTTTCACGTGCGTTCGACACTGTCAGCATATTGATTAGAGTCGCGCGCTTAGTGAGGGCTCAACTGTCGATGTTATCTATTTAGAATTTTCACGTGCGTTCGACACTGTCAGCATATTGATTAGAGTCGCGCGCTTAGTGAGGGCTCTACTGTCGATGTTATCTATTTAGAATTTTCACGTGCGTTCGACACTGTCAGCAGATTGATTAGAGTCGCGCGCTTAGTGAGGGCTCTACTGTCGATGTTATCTATTTAGAATTTTCACGTGCGTTCGACACTGTCAGCATATTGATTAGAGTCGCGCGCTTAGTGAGGGCTCTACTGTCGATGTTATCTATTTAGAATTTTCACGTGCGTTCGACACTGTCAGCATATTGATTAGAGTCGCGCGCTTAGTGAGGGCTCTACTGTCGATGTTATCTCTTTGGAATTTTCACGTGCGTTCGACACTGTCAGCATATTGATTAGAGTCGCGCGCTTAGTGAGGGCTCTACTGTCGATGTTATCTATTTAGAATTTTCACATGCGTTCGACACTGTCAGCATATTGATTAGAGTCGCGCGCTTAGTGAGGGCTCTACTGTCGATGTTATCTATTTAGAATTTTCACGTGCGTTCGACACTGTCAGCATATTGATTAGAGTCGCGCGCTTAGTGAGGGCTCTACTGTCGATGTTATCTATTTAGAATTTTCACGTGCGTTCGACACTGTCAGCATATTGATTAGAGTCGCGCGCTTAGTGAGGGCTCTACTGTCGATGTTATCTATTTAGAATTTTCACGTGCGTTCGACACTGTCAGCATATTGATTAGAGTCGCGCGCTTAGTGAGGGCTCTACTGTCGATGTTATCTATTTAGAAATTTCACGTGCGTTCGACACTGTCAGCATATTGATTAGAGTCGCGCGCTTAGTGAGGGCTCTACTGTCGATGTTATCTATTTAGAATTTTCACGTGCGTTCGACACTGTCAGCATATTGATTAGAGTCGCGCGCTTAGTGAGGGCTCTACTGTCGATGTTATCTATTTAGAATTTTTACGTGCTTTCGACACTGTCAGCATATTGATTAGAGTCGCGCGCTTAGTGAGGGCTCAACTGTCGATGTTATCTATTTAGAATTTTCACGTGCGTTCGACACTGTCAGCATATTGATTAGAGTCGCGCGCTTAGTGAGGGCTCTACTGTCGATGTTATCTATTTAGAATTTTCACGTGCGTTCGACACTGTCAGCATATTGATTAGAGTCGCGCGCTTAGTGAGGGCTCTACTGTCGATGTTATCTATTTAGAATTTTCACGTGCGTTCGACACTGTCAGCATATTGATTAGAGTCGCGCGCTTAGTGAGGGCTCTACTGTCGATGTTATCTATTTAGAATTTTCACGTGCGTTCGACACTGTCAGCATATTGATTAGAGTCGCGCGCTTAGTGAGGGCTCTACTGTCGATGTTATCTATTTAGAATTTTCACGTGCGTTCGACACTGTCAGCATATTGATTAGAGTCGCGCGCTTAGTGAGGGCTCTACTGTCGATGTTATCTATTTAGAATTTTCACGTGCGTTCGACACTGTCAGCATATTGATTAGAGTCGCGCGCTTAGTGAGGGCTCTACTGTCGATGTTATCTATTTAGAATTTTCACGTGCGTTCGACACTGTCAGCATATTGATTAGAGTCGCGCGCTTAGTGAGGGCTCTACTGTCGATGTTATCTATTTAGAATTTTCACGTGCGTTCGACACTGTCAGCATATTGATTAGAGTCGCGCGCTTAGTGAGGGCTCTACTGTCGATGTTATCTATTTAGAATTTTCACGTGCGTTCGACACTGTCAGCATATTGATTAGAGTCGCGCGCTTAGTGAGGGCTCTACTGTCGATGTTATCTATTTAGAATTTTCACGTGCGTTCGACACTGTCAGCATATTGATTAGAGTCGCGCGCTTAGTGAGGGCTCTACTGTCGATGTTATCTATTTAGAATTTTCACGTGCGTTCGACACTGTCAGCATATTGATTAGAGTCGCGCGCTTAGTGAGGGCTCAACTGTCGATGTTATCTATTTAGAATTTTCACGTGCGTTCGACACTGTCAGCATATTGATTAGAGTCGCGCGCTTAGTGAGGGCTCTACTGTCGATGTTATCTATTTAGAATTTTCACGTGCGTTCGACACTGTCAGCATATTGATTAGAGTCGCGCGCTTAGTGAGGGCTCTACTGTCGATGTTATCTATTTAGAATTTTCACGTGCGTTCGACACTGTCAGCATATTGATTAGAGTCGCGCGCTTAGTGAGGGCTCTACTGTCGATGTTATCTATTTAGAATTTTCACGTGCGTTCGACACTGTCAGCATATTGATTAGAGTCGCGCGCTTAGTGAGGGCTCTACTGTCGATGTTATCTCTTTAGAATTTTCACGTGCGTTCGACACTGTCAGCATATTGATTAGAGTCGCGCGCTTAGTGAGGGCTCTACTGTCGATGTTATCTATTTAGAATTTTCACGTGCGTTCGACACTGTCAGCATATTGATTAGAGTCGCGCGCTTAGTGAGGGCTCAACTGTCGATGTTATCTATTTAGAATTTTCACGTGCGTTCGACACTGTCAGCATATTGATTAGAGTCGCGCGCTTAGTGAGGGCTCTACTGTCGATGTTATCTATTTAGAATTTTCACGTGCGTTCGACACTGTCAGCATATTGATTAGAGTCGCGCGCTTAGTGAGGGCTCTACTGTCGATGTTATCTATTTAGAATTTTCACGTGCGTTCGACACTGTCAGCATATTGATTAGAGTCGCGCGCTTAGTGAGGGCTCTACTGTCGATGTTATCTATTTAAAATTTTCACGTGCGTTCGACACTGTCAGCATATTGATTAGAGTCGCGCGCTTAGTGAGGGCTCTACTGTCGATGTTATCTATTTAGAATTTTCACGTGCGTTCGACACTGTCAGCATATTGATTAGAGTCGCGCGCTTAGTGAGGGCTCTACTGTCGATGTTATCTATTTAGAATTTTCACGTGCGTTCGACACTGTCAGCATATTGATTAGAGTCGCGCGCTTAGTGAGGGCTCTACTGTCGATGTTATCTATTTAGAATTTTCACGTGCGTTCGACACTGTCAGCATATTGATTAGAGTCGCGCGCTTAGTGAGGGCTCTACTGTCGATGTTATCTATTTAGAATTTTCACGTGCGTTCGACACTGTCAGCATATTGATTAGAGTCGCGCGCTTAGTGAGGGCTCTACTGTCGATGTTATCTATTTAGAATTTTCACGTGCGTTCGACACTGTCAGCATATTGATTAGAGTCGCGCGCTTAGTGAGGGCTCTACTGTCGATGTTATCTATTCAGAATTTTCACGTGCGTTCGACACTGTCAGCATATTGATTAGAGTCGCGCGCTTAGTGAGGGCTCTACTGTCGATGTTATCTATTTAGAATTTTCACGTGCGTTCGACACTGTCAGCATATTGATTAGAGTCGCGCGCTTAGTGAGGGCTCTACTGTCGATGTTATCTATTTAGAATTTTCACGTGCGTTCGACACTGTCAGCATATTGATTAGAGTCGCGCGCTTAGTGAGGGCTCTACTGTCGATGTTATCTATTTAGAATTTTCACGTGCGTTCGACACTGTCAGCATATTGATTAGAGTCGCGCGCTTAGTGAGGGCTCTACTGTCGATGTTATCTATTTAGAATTTTCACGTGCGTTCGACACTGTCAGCATATTGATTAGAGTCGCGCGCTTAGTGAGGGCTCTACTGTCGATGTTATCTATTTAGAATTTTCACGTGCGTTCGACACTGTCAGCATATTGATTAGAGTCGCGCGCTTAGTGAGGGCTCTACTGTCGATGTTATCTATTTAGAATTTTCACGTGCGTTCGACACTGTCAGCATATTGATTAGAGTCGCGCGCTTAGTGAGGGCTCTACTGTCGATGTTATCTATTTAGAATTTTCACGTGCGTTCGACACTGTCAGCATATTCAAACTTCTCTACAAATGTTCTCATTACGGCATATCCGATCCCTTACTCTCTTGGCTAAAATCTTTTCTCACTAATCGTACTTTTTCTGTCCGTATGGGAGACAAGATGTCCAATCCCCGTCCAGTCATATCAGGCGTTCCGCAAGGATCGGTTCTTGGTCCCGTTCTCTTTATTCTTTACATATCTGATTTAAATTCCATTCTTGAACCATTTCCGAACGTGTGTTACCAAGCATACGCTGACGATGTTAAGATTTATGTTTCGTACAACGAAGAAAACTTCGTTGAACGCTGTCATGAATTACAATTGGCTTTGAATGCTGTATATGATTGGTGCAATTCTAATGATCTCACTCTTTCTTCGTCTAAGAGCACTCATCTGTACATAGGCTCTTGCACTCTCCACCCAGCCTACAAAATCAACGATGTTTCCCTTCCTCAGAAGTGCGGGATCTCGGAATCTAAATCGTACCGTCTCTCCGTCGAAGCCAAGCACTAACTGACAGGGTTTTGAAAGCAACGGCAGCGATGTATTATCTGTTTCGAGCAGTTTCTATCGACGATTCCCAGACACTTGTCAAATGTTTTAAAACATATGTCTTACCTCACTTAGAATTTGCATCTAGCTTTTGGAACCCATATTTTGCCAAAGACATGAAATTGATTGAAAGAGTTCTGAAATCCTTTACACGCATTGTCTTCTATCGTTGTTTTCCCGACTCCAATTACCCACATTCTCTCCCATCATACAAAGATAGATTAGCTAGCCTCAATCTTTCGCCCCTTTACCTGAAAAGAATTCAAGCTGACATGAAAATGGGTTGGAAAATTTATAATAACCTGTCAATAATCGAAAGAGACCGAATCTTTAAAAAATGTTAAACCAACGCGTACAAACCCTAGCGGCATTTTTGTAGAAAGCGGCTCGTTTCCATTCTTTCACTCTTAGAGTTTCAGGTATGTCCGCTCAATTATCTAGAGAAGTTTTGCTGAATACATTTTTCGCTGCCTTTAGAAGTTTTCTGGAGAAATCATCATTTTTAGAAAGTATGGCTGAGTTATTCAATATTCAAATTGTTGATTGAAAGAAAATGTTCTTTCTTTTGAGAACTTCATTGTCTGCTGTTTACATGATGTTCATCATGTCACGCTTTATGAGTTGGTAATTAATTCTCTGGAAACTGTTTTTGCATTTAAAAATGTAGATTTTAAAATTTTTTTTATTATCTGCACTAAAGTTAACCGGAAAGTCCTATCATATGTGCTTCATATATAGAAAGTCCACATATGTGCGCCCTATGTTAGAATACTGCTCTACAATATGGACACCTAGTCAGAAAAACCAAATAAGTCTCTTAGAGAAGGTTCAACGTCGTTACTCCAAAATTGTTTGTAGGAGATCAGGGCTTTCAGAGATGTCTTATCCTGAAAGGCTTCGACTACTCCAACTAGAGTCTTTGGAGGAACGGAGAAACCATGCGGACTTGATGATGACTTTTAAAATCATCACTGGCAGAACCTCAATACCCGCTGAAAGTCTATTCCTGTTTCCTAACCATGACTACAATCTACGAGGTCACAGATACCACCTTCTCATGCCTAAGCTGAAGTCTTCTAAGCACTCTAACATTCTGCCTGTGAGGGTAGTAGACAGATGGAATTCTCTACCAGACTCTATTTTCTCAGCTCAATCCATCAGAGCGTTTAGAACTCTGGTAGTAAGCCTATGATTAATTTTTCATAGGTAACACATAGTATTTTAATAGTTTTTTTTCGTGTGTTTCTAAATGTGTTGTCCTAGTATCCTCTTTCTTTCTCACTTTAGTTAGTAAAGTGTCACGCATGTGTTAATTAAATTGTAACAGTTCATTATTTGCTTCCTTGCCGGTCATTCATACACATCGTGATAAATATTATTATTATCGGAGGTACGAAGATTTGTTTCCGTTCTAAGAATCATTTTGTTTTTGCATATATGGCAGTCTATTTTCCAAATAGTAACCGAAAAACAATAAATAATTCGAAGCTGGCTCTGCGTTCTACAAGCGAATCTAAATTGAACAGCTTGAGAAGTTGGGGATAATTTAGATTAGGGTTATTGCAGCGAGATAACGCCCTCTTTGTAAAGATTCTTTATGGGAACTCCAGTCTTCTTGAACAATCACTGCAAGAAGTTGGTGAAAAAATGTGGTTCCGTATTCTAGAAGAGGCCTGATATATTTGGTATACACAGTTTTGTAACCGTTTAAATCTAGGCACCGAAAAACTTTAAAAACTTGAGCGATTCAACTCAAACTTCTGGCACGTATGACTTCAATGTGCTGTTTAAAAGAGAGCTTACAATATATATAAATGCCTAAGTCACTTTTTAATTCTACATTCCTAATTTATTTTATTGTCTATGTAGTAGTTCTGTTGAGATTGCCCTAAATGATGGCAGCTTATTTTATTAACTGCAAGTGATAAACTGAATTTACATGAACAATTGCGAGCAGATACTATACCAGGCGGTAGCTTGCAATAATATCTCGCGGACCGTAATGCAAACTAATTAAATAGTGGTAGCCTACGTGACCGAGGAATGTGGAATGCGTATCTGGAAGTACGACCTTGACATGGCTCAAAAGTATACATCCTACTTCAAATTTTTTATTATCACGCAATGTAGAGCTTGATTGGGTATTAAGGAAGATTTAGTTTAGCAGAAGTTTGATGAGCTACGGATTGAAGAGCCTGGAAGCGGTAAGGGAAGATGAGAAGGAAGGATAAGGGCTATTGACAGTCGGCCATTTAGGAAAAATGGACACGTGAAGAATGATGAATGGTTGATTTACTGCTGTTACATAGCAGCCGTTCCGGGGGTAAGGGAAGAAGAAGAATGATTTTTTTGAAGAGAAGAAAGAATACTTATTGGAATATAAAGAAAAAGTTAAGAATCTTATATAGAGACCGCAATAGCTAAAATCAAAATAAGAATAGGTAGTAAAATGTTATTTTTATGTGTTCTTAATCACTTAATTCTTTCAAGAAAACATGAAAAAATCAACAAAAAAACAATTACTTTAAAGCAGAAAAATAGAATAGATTAGTTTCGAAAATTCTGCCTATAACAAATCTTGGTACGCTAGAGCGCGGAAGGTCAAGTGCGTCATGTTTGTACTAAAACGCGGCCTTAACTTCGCACTGGTAATCTAGATCAACTTCGAAAGGCCATATTTTTTCGCTATCAAAAAAATTAAAATTTTCTCTACCATCATGTCGACTTGAGTTTTATCATTAATAAAATGAAATAATATCTCTGCTTTTAACAATCGAAAGTTCGCCTTCACATAAAGCAGTGACTATACTTACTCTAGCGCGTGGCTCAACTTCGAAAGGTCTTTTTTTCTCGCTTCCATAAAAATTAAAAATTTCTCCACCATTATGTCGACTTGAGTTTTGTCATTAGAAAAGTGAAATAATATTTTTGCTTTTAACAATCGAAAGTTCGCCTTTACATAAAGCAGTGACTATACTTACTCTAGCGCGTGTCTCAACTTCGAAAGGCCATATTTTTTTCGCTATCATAAAAATTAAAAATTTCTTTATCATTATGTCAACTTGAGTATTGTCATTAAAAAATGAAATAATATCTTTGCTTTTAGCAATCGAAAGTTCGTTTTATATATCAAAATAAAGGAAAATATTTTTTGGTAACCTGAGCTGTGAGATTCCATAAGAACTCCAGAATCTCGACTAAGAACACCGATGAAGAAATTCGAACTGGAATGAGAATTTTTCGCAAGTTTTAAAACGAATTGAGGCATAATAAAATGACTGAATCGCTCAGAATAACATATAGAAAAAAAAAAGTAAATCCGTTGAAAGTTCCAAGTTATTCGATTTATCAAACAGTTTGGAGTTACGGAATATGTATTAGTGTGGCAGACAAAAATGGCGTACCAAAATATTTTCATTGCGGTCTCTAATCTTCTAAGCGAACAAAATGTCGGTTTTAGTTCTCCGAGACAGCAAAGTTTCTAGCTGGAACATTCTAAGTCTCATGTTATACGCAGGAGGTGGAAGGACTGATGTTTGTTTACGGCATCGAATGAACAGTAACCTAGTGAACGTATGTGGAACTCTTTGAATTTTCCTAGTCAGTGTAGGCCAAACAGGCGAAGCAAACTCTAACAGAGGGAGAATGGAAGTTTTGTAACAACGGATGTATGGCACTGGATCTCTAATGCAAAGAGCATGAAACAAAGCATAAACAGATTGCAGAGCACGCTTTGTCATCTGTTCAATATGAAAGTCATAGGACAAGTCCATACCTATGAAGACTCCTAAGTATCGTATAGGTGAATCTGCGATCTTGAACGGAGTCACTCTTTGGGCATTATTTCACACGAAATATGGTAGACGAGGATTTAACTTACCAAGGTGTAGTACGTTACTTTTGCTGCTTGCAACTGACAGTTGCCATTCGTCACAAAAAGATTCAGCAAGCGCAGCCGATGAAAGTTGAGAGTGAGCGAGGCTAGGGTCAGTCGGAGAGAAAGTTACGAACAGTTTGATATCGTCGGCGAATAGGCTAGTTGTTACAAGATGCAAATGAGCAAACCTCGATGTCAAACCCGCAATGTAGAGAGAGAATAGAATAGGGCCAAGTACCGATCCTTGTGGAACACCAGAAGAAATCGAGAAAATACCAGAGAAACTGTTATTAACACGAACACGGGAGTAGCGATCTTTGAGAAAGGATTCAAACCACTTAAAAAAGCTAGACCTAAACCCTACGCTATCTATAGAACACACAACAACTTATCGTGAGAAACGGTATCAAATTCTTTAGCGAAGTCATAGTAAAGAACATCTATAGCATTCCTAGCATCAAGAGCTCTATGCCAAGCTTGAGTACATTCGACAAGATTCCTCTTTACAGACTTACGAGAACGAAAGCCATGTTGACAGTCAGATATTACACTGAAAACATTGCACCAATGCGATATGAATGGTTTAAGACATCGTTCTAAAACCTTAGATGCAACGGGAGAACTCGTTATTGGACGAAAATGTTCTGGAGAACTTGGCGATGAAATCTTATTAATCGGAATAACAATACTATCTTTCCAGATTTCAGGAATCGTGCATAGCTTTAATGAGAAATTGAAAATGAACGAGAGAGGCTCTGCTAGTACTCGAGCACAGTTTTTGAAAATTAAATCTTTTTAAAAATCTTTTTTATCACCAGAGTCAGATGGTAGGAAACAGAGGGCACAGAGTCAGATGGTAGGAAACAGGAAGCTTTCAAACGCTTAAGTTGCTTGAATACTTCTTGCGACATGATTAGACAATCTGAGATGTAATGAGTATTTCGCAAGTTCATATTAGGAGTGGAACCATTGTCCTGAACAAACCTATGACAAATGTGAAGCTAAAGCATTTGCTTTTGCCTTATCAGAAACCACAGGAGCCCCGTTAACAGTTAAACAAACAATGCGACTGTTTCAGCGTATTACTCACAAAACGATATAAATTCTTTGTCGACTTCAAAAGCTTCCGCTCTCTAGATCTATTCAGCTTGTTATCTTCTACTTCAATTGGTTTGCATATCCTTTTATACTAGCAACGACCGGCTTGTAGTTGAGTTTGCGGAATAAAAGATACTTATACTTCAACATTTTCAAAATATGCGAGGGATAGGATTTGAAGGGTTGTTTAAGTCTACGTATAGGAGTATGAACAGATATGAGAGGGAGCAGACTGTTAAGAAAACGAGCATAGAGGTCATTGATATCGAAGAAATCGTCAAATTTAGTATTCCATGAAATAAAAGATAGATCGGCAATCAACGATTCAAAATCACAGCGGTTATAGTCTAGTCTAGGCTCGTATAATGTGGAACGTGTTTCAAAAGAGATTTTGAAAGACACAGAACAATGATCACACAACGGAGAAAAGGGAGATGCGACATTGCATTGAGAGACTGTATCCGTGGGGCCAATAACAACATCGAGAATGTTACTGCATGGGTCACTGTCTTGACAAATTGCTCGAAGGACAAATCATTCACGAGCATGTTGTTGTTGTTGCCGGCAAGCATCCCGCATCGAAGATTCGGTTATGAACACTCTCTTTAATGAGAGAAGTTCTCGTGTTCTTCGGACAAGATGCGTCCGGAGAAGGGTTTTGATGTCCTTTGCAGTTCTGAGACTGTCATGCTGCACCTTGTGAAGGCGGACATCGTTGTAGCAACCTGTTCATGCTATAGGCCTTGTGAGTGGGTGGTCAAGCCGGCCTAGCATCGTTTTGGGTGGGAGTAGAGACGTCTCGCCTGTCGTTGACCGGAGATAGGCAAGAGGCTATTTGACTGGCGCCTCGACTCGCCATTGAAAAGTATAGCGGAGTATCGGCTGATGTTTTGTCCGGTGGCATGCCCAGGCCGGTCCGGCATCGCCCTCCTTTGACGAGCTATACTACCCAGTTTTGGTCCGCCGCGGGATTTCTCCCGCTACCTCCCAGCACGAATTATTCGTAGGGAGGCATCCCTCTATCCGCCACCTGAGGTCGCGCTCGATTCTGGACTGGATGATCCGGCTCCATCCGTGACAGGCTCTTAAGGCTGTAGAGTCACGAATGGCCACTGTTGCCAGTGTGTTTCGAGGTCAATAAGCATCTTATGTTGGCCTGAAGCGGAAGAAGGGTTTGACCAGTCGATAGCCATGTTTAAGTCACCGCAAAGTATGGATGCATAAGGTACACACAGCAAATCAGGAACACTTTTAAATAGCAAAGTATTTTGTTCTTTACTGGTATTTGGTGGTCTATAAACGAGAACAATGCAAAGTGAGTTACTTGAACACGGAGAATGAACATCTAATACAATCAGGTCAGACGAAACCGTTTTAGTAAGTGTAGCACATGATATCGCGAGTTGATCACGGCAAATAGCAACAACTCCACCACCTTTTTTAGTAGAACGGTCAGAACGGAAAACAGCATAGGGCAAATGCGCTACCGATTCGGAATCAACTATCTTAGGGCTAAACCATGACTCACAAATCAAAAACAGATCAGGTTTATAAATATAAAGAAAATTATGCAAATCATGAAGCTTATTGACCAAAGAACGAGCATTCAATAAAACACAATTCAAACCCGAAGAGCTGCCTAGACGATCCGGTTTACGCGCACTGCAGCTGGAGAAGACGAAGGAGACTGCGAGACGGCCGGAGGATTCGAGGGAGTGTTCACAAGCATCGGTGGGAGTAGTGTGCCTCGTGTCCTTGTCGCAATCTCTGCTTTAACCCAAAGTTGGTCGCGGTAGATTACCCTTCCTTGGGACGGGCTAGATCTCTTGAGATAAAGCAGTTGAGCTCGCATCTTTCTCCAATCCTCTCCGACGATGTCATGCTCTTCCTCACTTAGACTCCTTGCCAATCGGGTAGGACTCGCAGCGATTGTCCAGAACGCAGAGCCCTCAAAACATGACCTAGCGTCGGGAGAAACACTTTCATTAAGCGGGGATGGTCATTAGGTCTTCCCATTCGAAAGGTCATTGATGGATGAGCTTCAACTCCAAGCGCGGCAAGCAGAAGAGAGACTTGATCGTCGCGTGCCATGCGTACATTGATGTTTGCACTTGCAGACTCTTGAAGGCCGCAGATCACGATTGATCTCTTCCGGATGTGTCTTTCGTAACTTGTTTCTTCGTCACTTAACAGTTGATGAAGTTTTGCGGGAATCGGCGTAGGACTTGCATTCGTAATATTAGATGAATACCGGCAAGTAGAAGCGGAAAGCTGCTCCACTGTGGTAGAGAGGGTGATCAAGAGGCGGGAAATCATTTCCCACAAGCCTTTAGGAATACCAGATGGGATTCCTCCATTCACAAAGCTGAGGGTCTCATTAATGATTGCCGAGACAACCAGTCCACCAGAGTTCATTGAAGGAAATGGGAGTTTGGCGCTTACTATTAGCTCTAGTTGGTGGCATTTCAAGAGAGAAAACTAGGTCAACGCTCTCTTTGAAGAAATATGCGGAGAAAAGTCTAGAGAGTCTGTTGAAAAAGAAAAAGGGTAGCTCACCGGGTTTTTATTAGCTTTTTCCTCAAATGTGTAGTTTTTCGAGAACTCATTGGCGAAAAGAAAAGCTTTTATTGCAGTATCAGAAACATAAGCATCCCCATTTTTGATTAAAGGAAGACTACTTATAGGTTTCAACTTCATTTTCACCCAGCGATGAATACATCTAGGAGAATCTTAGACCGTCCTTTCACAGCTCCTCAGTTGTTCAGTTTGACTAGCTTTCATAATTTGTTAAATGTTTTTATAATCCGAAGTGAAAGAAGGGTTAGAATACCTAGTTTGCCATATTTTCTTCTTCTTATTAAAAATTTTGCGGAATTTGTCAGGACATGTTCTAGTCTTAGCGGAGCGTTTTCTGAGAGGACAGAATTCACGAATCCCATCATGTATTGGGAGCGTCTTGAAGAACTCGCGTGATCGTGTCCATCACTAGGATGAAAAGGCGAAACGAGAGTGCAGACCCTTGGTGTACGCCGACTTTGTCTGGGAAACTGTCCGAGATACCGTTGAAGTATCGTGACCGAAAGCATAAAAATCCATCCCACAGCTGTGTGGCTATTACAAATAGAGTTTACTGCTCTACTTACTGAGTTTATCAAGGAGATATTTAAATTGACTGGTATTAAGTTTTTGCAAAATTCCTTGTCAGGCTTACCGCCCCGGCCAACTGAAGAAGAAACCGATGTTGCTCGGTAAATTATATAGCAGATCGAACCCGCGTTCATTCGTTTTTTTCAGATCAGAGGTTGTCGCACTCAGCTGCGAGCGCTCACATGCTCATAAACTCTCAACAATTGTTTTCCTTGCGCATGTTTCCGCTTTACAAATGGGTACGGAACGGCTAACACCATTTCTTAATCATTTTGCTTTGAATGAATCTGTCCGGGATGAGGGGGGTCGAACTGGGTGGCCCTCGCACAAAAGTCACGCGAATTACCATTATGCCAAGCCCAGATTGCTCATCAACTTTGATTGCGGTTCCTAAATATCGGAAAATGCATGGTCTTCAGAGAGCGAGAATGATGAGGATATGCTGGAGAGGGAAGCTCGCATCCATCGCCGCGGTGTCACACTGAGAGGCTTTTCTATGAAGCCCTCGCTGATTTCCAGCCCTCGCACAGAGGATTTCGCGAATCTCAGCGAAGGTTCGAGTATTATAAAAACTTGCGCATAGAACAGAAACTAAGGATTGAAAATGTGACGCATTTTTTGTTATCGATTGTTATCGAATCCATAATGACTTCATGAAAACAAAGAAAATTCATTATAAATTTTCTTTCTTCACTTCTTTCAATATCACTGCCTCTTTTCTTCCTTTGTAGCTCCCTTTCTCTCTTTATCTTCCTTCTCTCGCTTTCTCTCTCCTAATACTTCTTTTCCCTACCTATACTGGGTTCCAATCTTACTTCTCTCTTGTTCTAATATTTTTGTCTAGCCATAATTGTAATTCAAAGTTTTGCAAATCTATTAAAGAACTGTAATTTTTCCCCTAAAACTTTGCTTAAATTATTAAGCTAATGATTATTTTCTTCCAATGCTCGAGACTCTGGAGTAAGCTGATGAACGCTTGAGCCGCCACATTTACTTCAGACATAAAGCCTCAGTCTTCCCCGAGCTCAGAAACAAGCACATGGCCGGAAGCGGCGGATGCTTCCATCGGAGACACGCAAGTGAGCAGGAGTTTCCCATTGCTCTCGCTTATTGGATACATCTGGGACTGATTCCGAAACTAGAAAAAAGTACTTTGAAACACATTCATAAGTGAACTCCACTCGTTGAAAAAAATTCGAGTGAAAATGAGTAAAATGAAGAGTGAGTGAGTCTTGACACTCGGTCAACTTGCATTTCAGCCATCCTCTAGGTGCAAAATGCACCAGGAATGCTTGGGATGTACCTCTGTACCAGTTCAACCATGTTGTAACATAAAGGAGTATCAAAATTACTGTGGTTTTGAAAAAAACTACAGTTGTTAATTTTTTCTTGTTCTTTTTTTCCTAATCTTCAATTGCTCAGTTATAAAGTTTAAAGGCAGTGACGCCTGGTTAATATGACAATTGAAGATACCATCGTACGGGAAAAAAAAGATGTTTTCACCGGGCGGGATCGAACCCAGCCAACTCTTTTGGGAGCAAGCGCGTTACCATTACACCACGGTGACACATTGCTATTCCGTGCGATAGTGCTATGAATGAAAGGCTCAAATGCCTTGTTCTCTTAATTGAGCACTTGAAAATTTATCATCCATTTCCCATCACTCTTCTGTCTTATTTGTGAATTATGGAGTTATGCTCCATTCACAACGCTTTTGCTTCATGAGCATGCATGACTGAGAGAGCGAGGCATTAGACCCTTTAATATACATGGTGATCAATATATTTGATGACACGGATTTTACCGCATATTTTTCTTCAATGCGAGCGAAATTCCACTTTCTTCTCAACAAATTTCATTATCTGTCATATGATAATATTCTACAATTTTCGCTCGAAATTACATCCTCTTTTGCGAATGACAGCCTCTAGACGACGGGGGTAGGCATACACCGCGGACCGCAAAATCTCATGGAAAATTCGGTCCCATGCTTGCTCAAGCGAAGTCTTGAAACCTGACATCGAGTTGTGGGTTTTAGCGCAAGCTTCACTCTCCAGGATGAACCAGGAAAGCCCATTGAACTCAAATCTGGACTACATATTAGCAGGCCATTCTTTGTCGGCGATGAAAGAGAAGAAGTTTTTATGATATCCACTCTTGTGTCTTCTTGCTGGTATGAGCAGGAGCGCCGTTCTGCTGGAACGTCCAATTCCATGTCCCGAAGTGCCTCTGGGCCCAAGGCTTCACATGAAGTTCGAGGATCTCCGGAATGTACACTTGCGTATTTATGTTGGCCTTTTTCCTGACGAAAAAGAGGGGATTTCGAGCCATGGAGCAGATGCCAGCGAAAACCATGATATAATAGTTTCCGGATAGGAAACACGTGAGAATATTCGGCTGGACGTATGAGCTTCTTCAGAAGACTGAGCAAGTACCCTTTCATTTTGTTTTTTGTAGCTCATCTCCACAGGGAACGTCTTCTCATCGGTAAAAAGGGTCGTGAGATGCTCTCCAGTCGCGGTCCGAGCAAGGAGAGCAGGGCATTTATCGCGTCCTGCTTCCTTCTTCTTAGGAGTGAGACCATCACGCTTCTGGTACTTGTATGACTTCATACCAAGCTTCTTTCGAACAAAATTTCACATCGTACTGTATGACGTATCCAGTTGGGCAGCCATTTTTCTGATGCTTCAGCCTTTGTTGAGGTGATACGGGAGGGGACGACCACAGCGTGGACGGTCAGTAAGTGTACCTCGTTTGAGAGTTTGGTGCATACTCTGACGGTCGAATCCCAGCCGAAGATAGATCTCTGAAGGAGGGTGTCCAACACTACTCAGCGACAATATTGCGCCCCGACTAGGATAAGATGGCACCATTTTGCGAGTAACAAGTATTAGAGAACAAAATGTTGGTTATAGGTAAATTGAAAGTTAACGAAATTAACGATGTCATTTAAAATCTGCAGATCGACTCGACACGTACCCAAAGTTTTCCATCAAAAATACTGATCACCCTGTACACTGTCGCATGGAACAGCAATGTGTCAACGGGGTGTAATGGTAACGCGCTTGCTCCTGGATTGAGAAGAGATGGCTGGGTTCGATCCCACCCGGTAAAAACAGTTTTTTCCGTGCGATGGTGTCATGAATTATTTTTGTTTAGTTTGTACGTTTCGGAAAGTTGGGTTTCTCCGTAAAATGATTGTTCAGGCTTAGGCAAAAATTTTTTTTCTGAGAGCGAGGATGAATTTCGCTCTTTTTTAGAGGGAAGGGGGATGAATGTCGCTCTAGGGGAGATGAAGGGGGGAATGAATTTCGCTCTAGGAAGGATGAAGGGGGATGAATGTCACTCTAAAAAAGAAGCTTGATATGTTTAAAAATGCACTGTAACACTAATTTTGTATTCTTCAATTCTTCAATTCTTTATTCCGCTTGAAACAAAACATAATGTTAAGTGACGAAACAGATGACACTGTCACAAAAAAAGTGAATTCAGTGAAGGTTATGGAAATTGAGATCTAAATATGACAAGAACAATGAGGAACATTTCATTTTAGGAAAATAGGAAAGCACACAAAAATAGCAAAGAAAGCAAAGCTTGTATCTTCAGTTATGAACTATTCATCAGCGAATAAGAACTATTCATCCGCAATAATAACTTGAAATTCCAAAAATTCAACTCACTCTTTATCATTCGAGAGCTAACCGAGAACACAAATATAATGGAAAAAAAAGAGGAGAAACAAAAACAAAACATTTGAAGAAACAAAGCACTTGAATTAAAAATGTATTCTAGAGTTGGTGACAATGGTCTCACAATCAAGCTTGATAAGTTCATTTCTAAAAATGCTAGAAGAGCTTGTAGAAACCAAAGAACAAGGTAACTTATTCCAGACATTAATCATTCTTGAAGCACAAGTGCTTGTTCTGCTTTGATATTTACACGGCAAGCATATTCTGTAGTTATTCGATTCTCTCAGCGAATAAGGCGATGGGCAAAGTTTAAACATATTTGAGTAATCTACTTGAATATTTCCGTGCAGACATTTATGGATGAACACAAGATCGGCCACATTTCTTCTATATTCAAGCGAGGAGATGGAAAGAAAATTCAGTCTAGCAACATAACTCATTTTGGGTAATCCGGCCCTTTGTAGTAACCTTCGTGTAAATGATCTTTGCACTTTTTCTATGCAGTTAACGAGACCGATAGTTACTGGGGACCATACCTCACTCCCATATTCAATAAGGGGTCTTATGTATGTGGTGTATATTCTGAGCAGAACTTTAATTGATTTGGTTTTAAAGGCTCTGAAGATCATGTTTATACATTTTTGGGACTTTAGGGAGGTTAGTTCAATATGTTTAGAGAATGTGATATCTTCCTGAAATGTAATGCCAAGATCTTTCACTAATGAAGTAGTTGGTATGATATTGTCTTCTAGGTTACATGTTACTTTTGGATTCCTAGGACCACAGTGCATGATAAAGCATTTTTGAGTTGATATCACAAGTCCCCAGGTCTGTGAGTAATCGGAAATGGAATCCAGACTTTTCTGAAGAGAGTCTCTGTTTTTGGAAAAAATTTTGAGGTCATCGGCATATAGAAAACCATGGACATCTGGCTCTATGTGCTCCATGATATCATTTATAAATATTGAAAAGAGGAGGGGTCCAAGGCAACTCCCCTGGGGAACACCACTGTTGTATACTTTAGGGCCTGATAATGTATCTCCGATTGAGACTTTCGAGGACCTGCTCGTGAGAAAAGAACGGATAAGATAGAGGAGGTTGCCCGTTATTCCCACTTTTTCAAGTTTGTGAACAAGAAATCTTATGTTTACAGAGTCGAAAGCCCG
This sequence comes from Allodiplogaster pararmata, assembly GCA_964056735.1. Classification (NCBI taxonomy): domain Eukaryota; kingdom Metazoa; phylum Nematoda; class Chromadorea; order Rhabditida; family Diplogasteridae; genus Allodiplogaster; species Allodiplogaster pararmata. The sequence goes on along the minus strand of OZ057406.1, from coordinate 39,585,136 downwards.
TGAAAAGTCGACTAGACAGATGTCAAAGTCTATTTTTTTATTCTGAAGCGTGAGGTAAATGGAATGAGCCTCTACCAGAGATGTTACCGTGGACCGTCTCCGACGGAAACCATGTTGTTTGGGATGTAGTATGCCATTGGTTTCCAGATATTGATAAGTTATATTGAAGATCAGTTTCTCGAATACCTTTGACATAGAGCACACCATAGTGATAGGACGATAATTTTCGATCTGAGAGCGGGGCCCTTTTTTATGAACTGGTTTGATTATTCCTTTTTTCCAGGCCAGAGGGTAGTGCCCTAAGGTTAGTGAGTTGGTGAAAATGATTGAGAGAGGTATGGCCAGTGAGTCCAGACAATTTTTGAGTAGTCTACTTGGAATAAAGTCAGGGGAAGAGTTCAGTTTCGGAGCTATTCGTTTCAGGATGGAGTTCACCTCAAAAGGGGAGATGTCATTAATGTGGTCGAGGTGAAAATTCGGGCGAGAGATTTGAAGGGGTCCACTGATTGGTAAGGGTTGTAACTTATCAAAATACTCTGCGAAGTGAGTTGCTTGTTCGAAGGGGATACTAGTTGGTTTATTGTTCACTATGAGAGCAGGAATAGATGTGTTGCTTTTAATGCGGTTGGATATAGTTCTGAAGAATACCTTATAGTTTCTCGGGAACTTAAGCTTGTCTTCCCTAAGAACCTCGAATTTGACTAGTTCTTTGTGAAGTTTCTTGGATGTGCGTAATGACGTAATGGAGAGAGGGTTTCGTTTGTTACTTCTCTGTAGGAAGCTGTATAATCTTCTTATCTTGGGGGGATATTTCAAATGTGTTTTGACATTCTTATTTTTTGGAATCCTATTATCCATTATGAATTGGATGATGTTGGTTAATTTATCGACACTTTCGTCAATAGTTAGGTTTGAGAGCATGTAAGTCCAGTCGATGCTAAAGAGGTCTGAGTTGATTATTTCCCAGTCTGCCTTTTTCCAGTCTAACGATGAGCTGGTGCTTGTGATAATACGCTTGGCTCTATCTCTGATTTCAAAGTATATTGAGGCATGATCGCTGGTGGAGAAGGGAGGCCTGACAATACAGTCTTTTATGATATTTGAATTACAGAGCAGGCAATCGAGTGTATTTTGAAGTCTAGTGGGAGAAAGTACGAGTTGTTTAAGATTGTTGTCGCATGTCATGTTTAAGAATGCAAGAGACATACTACATGTATTGGGAGCGGTGAGATTTGCCCAGTCTATCTTGGGGAGGTTCATGTCTCCGCACAGAATGGTGGGAAATACTTCAGTAACATGAGAGGTGATAAACGAGCAGAGATCCTTTGTATTTTCTACTCCACAGCTAGGAGATCGATATATATTAATCAGTCTAATGGCCGAGAAAGCAAACGAGAAAGATGTGTTAGGATAAATGTCTATTACTAACCCCTCGCACTGAGCCTTGCTATATTGAACAACTAAAGATGAGGAGATGGCATTATCTACTAGAATGGCTACGCCTCCTCCTCTTTGTGCCAATCTGTCACCTCTGAATACCGTGAAGGGTAAACTATCGGTTAGAATGGAGTCGGGGAGCTCACTGTGCATCCATGTCTCAGAAAGTAAGAGAATGTGATATTTACAGCAACGAAGAAGAAAATAAAGATCATATAGCTTATTCATCACTGATCTACAGTTGAAATACAAGCATTTGATTACTTCTTTTCTAGCTCTTTTATCCGACTTATCCTATGGTGAATAACGAGAGGTTTTCCTAACATTTCTTCTTCTGGAAACAAATTCGTCTGACTTTCTGGGGCATGAGGTAGATTCTTCGGCGTTTCTGGTATTGCGTCTGCTTCTGACTTGTTGCGGCTTCACGGAGCTTTCCGCCAGAGAAGGAAAGTCAGTTGAAGAAGCCTCGAATGTAGATGTCGACCGGGCCCCAGAGTTCACCAGCGAAGACGATGGCATTTGGGAGTGTTGAGTTGAACTGGCTAATGGGGATAGTGACGAAGAGGGGGGAGGAGGGGAAATTGGTCGATAGGGTACTCGTTTGTAAGACTGGGCAAAACGAGGAAAGGCAGGGATTAGGTGAGCGTCGACCACTTTGGCAGGGGGAAAAGATGGGTTAGTGGATATTCGGATGCAGTCTCTCTCGGCTTGAAGCTCTGCCGGCGAGAGGTCAGCTCGTGAGTAACATCCTTTAGGAAAAGGGTGTTTCGCCTTTCTGCAAAGTTCCAGAAAAAGGTTACGCTTTCCAAGCGAAGAAAACTCAATTTTCATGGGACGGCCATAAGGAGCAGTGAGACGTGGGCGATCAATTGGGTGACGATGATGATTGATATTACCCTTCTCTAGGTCGTCAATAAGGTCCGCTGAATTGAGTCTGGTGATAAGACGTGAGATAAGATCTTTGTCTTTGCAACACGTATCATCTTCTGACTTGCCTTCTGGAAGTCCGATAATAACAGCTCGTTTACCTTTTCCTATGAGCATATCCTTGTCTCGATAAGTGGATTCGACGATAGCTGAATACAAGTGGGGTCTAAGTGTGGCCGGAGAGACAGATGATTTTATGGATTGCATTTCTTCACTAATCCGTAGAAGTTGCTGTGACTGGTCCAGAATTACTTTGTTCATGTCAGAAATCTGTTGGGACTGAGCAAGTATCATCTGTTGAAGCGGCTGCATAACTTTTGTCAGCGTTTCTCGGACAAGACTATCGATGAACGGAAGAGAGACTGTGGGAATGGGGAGGTTGCAAAGATTAGGAGGAGATTTGCCATCAATTGGCAGAGCTCGGGAAGGGTCACCACTCATAGAGAACGGAGATCATTCAATGGTATGGTGAGGTATTTAAGATATGTTTTGAACATTTTAATTTAATCCCTTTCACCTTTAACATCTTTCGATCTCCTATTTATCCTTGAGTATTCTTAAAAATTTCATCGTTCAAGTAGGCTGTTTCTGAATCATCCATTCGCCTTTGTACAGGTATTTTCTCGATCCCTCAATTTCAATGAGTGCTAAGCCATCTCAGCCCTTCACTTAGTGAGTGAGTGTTTAAGAAGTGCTTAAGAAGAAGTTAAGAAGTTCCATTTCAACTCCTCACTTATTGTGAAAATGCTAAGTTCTCTTCAATCCTCCCTGATGGTCCGAATTTAGTCAGTACTCGACCTCTATCTCAGAGTGCTTCGGGATTTCGTCCAATCTCCTCAGAATCTTCTTCCGATTCTCGAACATTCCTCAAAATAAACAAGTTAGTCATTGCGATTTCTGAGCGGGAATGGCTCTCTGGCCATGAATAACTGAACCAAGGAGTTTGAAAACACTCTGGATGCTTTGAGAGAGCAGGTTACCGAGAATTGGCATCATCACATGAGTAGTACTCATGAAAGGAAACTGAATAATTCGTTACCCGAGTTATATTTTCAGTTACTTTGAGAGAAGTTTATCAAACGGTCTTTGGTAGCTGCATTCTGACAATAAGTACAATCGATGAAAAGAAGTGGAAGTTTTCATTTATTCAGTAAGATGCTCATTGTAATCAAAGGAAGCAAGTGTTATTTGAATGATTGATAAAATAGATAAATGAATAAAAACAATTCCCAATACAGAGGCAGATTTTTTGACCAGCCATATTTATACTCAATTTATCAAATCACATTCTTTCTTAGGTTCAATAGTTTTTTTGTATATCTCGACGTTTCATCTAACCCAACTTCAGTTTTGTCACCACGACCCCAATGAATGCGTGAAAAATTTGAATGAAAATGATTTTGATAGAGACTCTGGAGCTGCGGAGCAAAGCAAAGTCGATGAACATCATCATCTCTGGAATGATGCCGAGCATTCTAATGAGAAGAGCAAATCATGGCCTGGTAAGACAAAATGACTTTTTATGGCAAAAATAATTTTTCATAAAGATCATTTTGATAGCTTTAACCGGGTTTAAAAACGTTTTCGAGAGCCTTTTACATAAGTTAAACATAGTGTTCAATTGAAACAAAGAGCTCATTTCAGCTTTTCAAAAATCTATTCATGACTTGAGATTTATGCAGCGTAAAAACTCAGAAAAGTACTTTTCCAGTGTATCTGATATGTACATATGAAGAGAGTGATAATTTCGTATGTTTATCTGTCTCAGCACAATTTTCCGGGAAATGCCAATGTTTTTGAGCACTGAAGGTGTTTTTCTAATAGCTACTTTTCTTTGAAAAGTTATTGCTTCATGTTGGAAAGTGATTGCTTCGTTCAAAAAACATCATTGAAAACAGCTGGAGGGGGATGTAATTTGCACTAGACACTTGACACACATTTCACACATTAATACGATAGAAAACTTTTTTCTCTGTTTACTCGGTGCTTGATGACTTTGTGAACTCTTCCCACCATTGTGATCCCACAAATTCAATCGAATAAACCGCTTAAAAATCTTATTGTGAATCTTTTTTCATGTGATCACCTTCCTAAGCCGTACGGCCTTGTCAGCTGAACCTTTACCGAAGCCTAAGAAATAAAAAAAACAGGAGAAAATACCTTCGAGCTTAAGCCTGAGCAACGAACAACAAAAAACAGTGAAAAGTAACGCAATTGTTGAATGTGCCTCAAGTGTGTAGTGTAAATTACAAAAAACAGTGAAAAGTAACGCAATTGTTGAATGTGCCTCAAGTCTGTAGTGTAAATTACAAAAAACAGTGAAAAGTAACGCAATTGTTGAATTGCCTCAAGTGTGTAGTGTAAATTACAAAAAACAGTGAAAAGTAACGCAATTGTTGAATGTGCCTCAAGTGTGTAGTGTAAATTACATCACCTTCACCAATTTTTGTCAATAACCTGGAAAAGTACCAATATAAACACCGTGATCTATTCGCATTTCACGGCTACTCGTGATGAGATATATGAGCGTTCAAAATTAATCATGCCTTCATCTCACACTAGAAATCTTTTTATTTATTTATTTAATGCTTAATGAGACTTTGGTCTCAGTGGATACTACTAATCTAAGAATAAAACATCTTTGAGAACATGATTTTCGCAATTTTTTCTTGTTCAGAAACTCCACAAAATTCCTTTTTTGTAGATAAATGCAACTTGATGACCTGGATCATCAAAGGTTCGTCCGTTCTTCGAATCATAAAAAGAAACTCCATTTCATTCATTCTTTATTCTTTTTTTTGTATATCAGAATTACTATATAAAGTGAATGATTGTCACGGATTTGAGTTCAATTTATACTACTGCAGAGAGTGAAACATTGTTATAATAATTATTGAAGACACATTGTTTCATAGCCGTGTTCGAGAATTAGGCACTATTCTACATATTTAAGCATATAAGTAATAGAGAATTATGGAAGGCTTGACTCAAAAATTTAGAGACTAGTTCATTTGGTAGGCTATTCCAAACATCAATCATTCTCGATGCACAAGTATTGTGAGCGTGAGAGAGTGAGAGCGGTAGAATTGTGTTTAAAGAATGAGAGATTCTATGGCAGTAGTGAGTGGGTTGAACTGAAAAAAGAGAAGAAAAGTTAAAATCAAATTGGCCAAAAATACGCTTATGAATGAAAGAGAGGTCAGCTATAGCTCTTTTTTATTCTGGAGTATGGAGGGAGAGGATTTAAAGACGATTAGGGTAATCACGTTGTGAGTAGCCAGCTCTATATAATACACGACGAGTAAAATTTCTTTGTTTACGTTCGAGTCTGTTAATGCTACCAATGTCACGAGGTTCGAGTCTGTTAATGCTACCAATATTACGAGGTAATCAAAGTTCTGCTACCAATATCACGAGGTAATCAAAGTTCTGCTCCATATTCGAGTAGTGGCAATATATAAGTCTTGCAAACACGAGTAAGAAAATTGAGTGAGGAAGTCTTTAATTGTCGCACGATCAAATTAACAAAATTCCTAGGTTTGTTGTTGCGTCCACATGTTTGGTGAAAGATAACGATTTTTCAAATATAATGCTCAAACCCTTTACCGAATCTTCTATTTGTAGTGCTGTTCAATCAATGTAGTAAGGGAGACTGATATTTGGGAGACCACAATGCACAAAACAACATTTAGAAATAGAGATCGTTAGTGACCAGGCATGGTCATAGTTAGGAATAGCATAGCATTTTGCATCAGTGAAGGATCATCAGAAAATAACTTGATATCATCAGCGTAGAGGAAACAATTTACACCACTGGGAATAATAATTACAAGTTAATTTACAAAAAAAAACATCAAAGAAGCGTGGGCCAAGACAACTTCCTTGAGGAACACCAGTAGAGTACTATAAGAAAATGAGTTGTCTACCATTACTTTAGATGCACGTTCAGATAAAAATGAGTTGTCTACCATTACTTTAGATGCACGTTCAGATAAAAAGGACTTCATACATAAGCGAGTTTTGATCCGATGAAAGTAACCTAATTATTTTGAACTGAAAACAGTTCAACTTATAAACTGGGCTCCTAATGAGCTCAGGTGATCCTAAAAAGCTGATTTATATGTTCAAAAACTGATTGAATTAATAATTCAATTTTCAACGAATTCTTTTATTCTTCTGTTAATTTGAAGAAAAAAAACTATGTTCACAGTAAAACGATCAAGCCTATTTATTTCAAAAAAACTTCAAAAGATGAAATTGAACTGAGCCGATGAAATGATTTCATGGTGAATAACTTGTTTCTTCAATTTCAGGTTGTCAAGTGCAAGGAGGTTGGTCAGTCGTCTCACGCAATACACAATTCCGGGCGAAATTTAACTTAGGGGGGTCGGGGTGGCGTGCTTTACTTGGGAAAAAAGGTTTTGTTTAGTTTGTTTATACTACTATATCACATCTTTCACTCTGTTCTATTGAACTTTAGTTATTCAATCGACAAAAATTAATAATGAGAGAAATATTTTCATGCGGTGTCGTTCCCAAGCCTCACAGCCTCTTTAGAGTAACCTTTGCCTAAGAAGATAAAACGACAGTGAATAATAGCTGAAAACAGCTAAGCCAATTTACTCAACTAGACTGCATAAAACTAAAATATTGTGGCTAGTCGTTCCATACGACCTCGTTTATAAGCCCGTACGGCATCGTTAGCATACACTTTGACTAAACATGAGCAAAAAAAAATTGATGAAAACTAACCTAACTCCCTCAAGTGAAGCACCCCTCAAGTAACAAAGTGCCCAATTTCGAATGCGAGTCTTACAATGAATCGAATTTCAGAATTTCTGATTTTTTTGATTTCATTTTCTTTTGAGAATTTGAGAATTTTCGCTACTATCGAGCGAATGATTTTTTTTGGCCGGTTTAGAGGAAGCAGCAGTGACGGACAGAGAAGAATATTTGGAGTTTTTTGATAGAAGATATGAGGCAGTATTCATGGAATCGGAAGAGGAATTAGTAATGTATAGAAGTAAAGAGTAGGCAGTGGCAGGATTTGGATCAAACACTACCTCCTGTTTAAAAATAGGCAGTAATTTTTCTCAGAAAAAAGGAACCGTCTTAGAAAAAAAGGAAGGTATTTTTGAATGGGAAAGTAAGTAGGAGGGCTTCAAAAAAACATCGACAAAAAAGGAGAAAATGGTGATTTCCTCCAATCGGGTTCAATATACTTAAATTTTAACTTTCCAGATTGAATTTAAATCAGAACATCTTCAAAACTACTCATACGGTATTAGGACATATTTTTAAGAGCTGAAAGACTTTTCATTATGACAACAATGAGAACATTATAGCAAGTAAGAATAAAGTAACTGAGGTTAGAATCACAAAATTTTTTGTAACAAAAAAAAGTGTTTCATTTCAGCGGAATGCACTGCTTTTCAGGAGCTTCTTAAATGTCAGTTAATGAAAAGCATTCAACTATTGATTATTATTGATAACTAGCATAATATCTGTAAATATGTAGTTAAGCATTTAGCCTATAATACGTCCTACCAAAAAGCGTGTGTACCTCAGCGATGAGTTATTTTCATTTTATGAATGCTCACAGGACTTTGAGGTTGTCAGTGATGATATTACGGTTTCTTTCTTAATCCTTAGGGTCTTTAGCGTAAACTTGATCTGAACCTGAACGATAAAAAAAGTTTCTAAAAAAATCTCCTCGCTGACGTCCACACGCTTTTTTGAAAGCACACTTTTTGGCAATTGCCCGACCTGTGAGAGCATGGTCCTGGATAGTGTGTGCATTATCATAGAAAAATGGTAAAAGAGGTGATAAATCTAATTTAAAATTATGATATCACTGCTAAGACTGTAATGTATGTCGATTACCACGGAATTTTCTAAACAGAAGGATAACTATTTTTAATAAAAGAAACTCAACTTCGAAGCAGAATTGAGAAATGTAAGAAAAATGACGAGAGACAATATTTTTTTGAAATTTCCATTTTTTATTTTAAATAGTTCTGTCTTTGAGAGCGTTTTTTAAAGCTCGCATAGGTCTGTGAACGTTGTTAGGCAACCCATCTATAAATTGTGTGTGAAAATTTTTTTTTATTTGACGCACTATATTGAAAAAACAGCGGACCCTACTCCGACCTCGGCCGGCGCGGGACAACGCTAAGAAGAAGAAGAAGAAGAAGCATTATATTGAAAAAAACGTTCTTTAAAAGAAAAAAAACTGAAGCATTTTTATGGAGTTACGTTGAATGCCGAAATCTTGATCTTATTATGTATCTTATCATGGCCAACGTTAGTCGCTTTCGGGGACGCCCTGTGTTGTATGGGCCTCAAAATATACATTATATTGTGTGCGTGTGTAGCTAATTGGGTAAGAGCTTTCGCCCGGAATGCGAAAGGTCGCGGGTTCGGTTCCCGTCACACAACACGATTTTTGCTCAAGTTTATGAAAACAATCCGCTCCTCTGATCAGTATAAAACTCCGTTGCTTGAGATCAACGAGGACTTTTCTGCCTTTAAATCCATGGCTGTTATCTTTCAAATGGAATTTTCAGGACGGAAACATGTGTGCGTCTTAGATTAGAGAATAAGAAATCGAACGATTTTTTGATCGTCTTTTTAGGTTGAGTATAAACTGGTTTTCGAAATAATTACAATTTGAACTAATAATGCGGTCTTAACGGGTCACAAGGCTCTGGATTCCCATTCTCTCATGGGCAGCTGCTAGGCAAAAAAGTTGGTGATGTCGGTTTAAAAAGCCTTCAGTCGTGGAACTCCCTATCGCCCAGATGTTGCTCAAAAGCTCGTAAGAGATTATTATGGGGGAAGTAAAGTCTGCAGGGTACGGCTAAGGGAATAAACATCTAGCCAAAAGCGGCAGTTCGATGCTGTGTATTTCACGCCTCGTATGGATGGGCGTTGTGAAGCAGAAGTAGGATATTAAGGCGTCTTGCAAGTTTCTCCACTATGTGCTTGTAGTCGAAGGAATTTATGTGTATGCTCGTGAAAGGAAGCTAAACGAATGAAGTATTTGGATTGTGGTTGTGAAGTTCGTAAGGCTGTGTTCTCAGATAAAGAATGCCAAAAGCAATGGTTCTTCAATAATGCTCAACGATGCCTGCCACGACTTACTTTACTGATTTATCAGCAATTCTTTATAACTTCCAAACAAATTTACTAACAACCTTACTAACAAATTTCACTAACAATCTTACTAAATACTAATTAGTACAACCAAAATAAACAACAAACGTCTCCTTGTAGCAGACCTGCAAAGCGAATCGAGTGGTGATGCGCGAGCGTGGGGGGAGAGAGGCGATGTGGTGATGCGAGCCAACAAAACTTAGTCTTGACTCCTAATTTAGGCCAAAACATATTAAACAAAAATATAAAATTCTGGAATTAGTAAACGTCGAAAAGTCGACCTCACTAAACACCACCCCGAACGCACTAAAAAGGGTAGCGTAGCTACACTGGGGGCGCGGCGACTATGGTGAGGGGGGAAGGGCATCGGAAAACAAGTTACTCTTCCCAGTGGCAAACCAGTCCTCATGCCAAGGTCGACCTGCCTTGCAATTGGCCAGAGACGGAACTGCCCTGAGCGACAATCCAAAGGTGTCTGCCCGCACTAACTCCAATATGTATTCAGGCCTGCAGTCAGCGTCATAGAGTTGGGCTGTTACTGTGTGGCAGAAGTTCGTAGTAAATACTGTGAGCCCCCTATTAGTAGTTCTTTGAGATTCCAGAACGGTTCATCAAGCATTTCATTCATCAAGCATTTCATTCATATTTGCACTCTTCTTAGCTGCGCTTTTTCTTCGAGCGAACTTCGAAAAGACAATGGCTCTGATTTGATATCTGTTTCTAGAAGACTTCGTTTGATTAGGACGCGAACAAGCGCGCTTATATGCTTTTTCATAACTTTCTAGAGCATTCTAGCAGTCTTTACTGATTGTGAGAGGAAAATCGCATCGAAAAGTCCACTTAGGTGGAGGTTATTGAGCGGGGGTTCCAAGTGCGAGTCATATCTCGGAAAGATCCACCCAAACCAATGGGGTTAAGATATTTTGGCAGTGCTCCGGCACAGCTCAATTTGATTATTAGCGAGAAAAACTCTGGCAACGCATGTGACGCTGTCAAGTTTGAGTAGGTAAAAAAGTTTGAGTATGTAAAAAAAGTAAGGTAAACCTTTATACATTTCTGAATGCATGGAAAGCGCATCTTTCAGTGTGCAAAAGAGATCCAAGATTTCCGCAACCATCGACGACTCCGGACCCTGCCGATCCTCTGAATTTGCGCAACGGGGGTCTTCTAGCCAAAAAGCCTCGAGCTAGACTCATGGGCAACGTAGATCAACTCAGTCGCCCTTCCTTTTTTTACGGTAAGCTAATTCATTGCTTTACTGGCACACTTACTCAGCTTCACTGACACGCGTCGAACAAAGATCAAGTTTTTTTCGAGAAAACTCTTAAACGAACGCTACAGCCATTGGTAAGTCTGTAAAGTTCAAAACATTCATGTTGAGAGATTCGAAAAAAATTGAAATAAAACTATCCTACTCATTAATACCCTTTTACTAAACACGTAGAATTTTTGAAACTACACTTTTCTCTGATTGGACCTCTACTGAGACTCGGGCTTTACCTCGTGAATATTAACTGAGAATTTTAGTCCAATACTCATAGAGTATCGAAGAAGACAAAGACGACATTTAATGCAAACTCTAAGAAAATTATGTGATTGCTCCATATCAAACATAAACTTCACAATCATATTTCGTCGTATTTAACACATATACTTCGTTTACTCGATTGAAAAAGAGTTTAGTATTTGAGAGTATATGTTTTTGGTTGTCGAGTACACTTGACGAAACGGTAGGAACGATTGAGTATCGGTTATACTGATTGACGATCAATATCGGGTTGAGTACAGTAACGTCGTAATTAATTAAAAAGTTGGTTTTATTATTTAAAAAAAACGAAAAGTTAAGAATTATCTCGTTTCAGATGATTGTCATATTCTGCTGCAGTTGAAAGGCGGTTAGTATTTGTTGATGGAAAAAGACCCACCGGTGGGTGTATAAACTCTCTGCCTCAAATAAAGACCCACCGGTGGGTGTATAAACTCTCTGCCTCAAATAATTAACCGATTGAACCGATATCATCAACAAAAAAGGACCGGCAATGCGGATTTATTAAATCATTTACCAAAGATCAACCCAAAAACTGGAAGAGATAACTCCACAACTAATGGAAAAGGACAACTAGAATAAAGTATGGAAGACATCAATGCTCAAAAAAGAGTGAATATGAGGCTGACAGTCAATAATGTCAGACTGTGAACTACCGAGTGTCTACGATGATCCAGATGTTTTCTTCAGGGAGAGCAGGGAAGGAAAGAGATGCGCTAGTCAGTTCCACTTACTCCATAAAAAACTTTTTTTATTATAAAGTGTGGAAATACAAAACAGTTATCTTTTTTGAAGACTTTATTTGTGATTAGAAGTATTCTTCGCTTAAGATGTGGTGTGTCAAATTGGGTCGCTAGGTGTTAGAAGTGAGCGTATCCATATATCTTGTCTTCGGTTTGCCTCGCGGGCGTTTGCCTGGTACTTCCATGTCAAGGGCGTGTCTTGCGATGTTGGTCGCGTCTCTTCGCATCACGTGTCCATATCATCTAACTCTCCCTTCTCGCATCTTGCCTTGTATTGGAGCCACGCCGAGTCTCCCTCTCACAATTGTGTCAGGCACACAATCTAGGCGAGTCAGTCCTAGTGTCCATCTTAACATTTTCATCTCATTCGTGTGGATAATGTTATCGGTTACAAGCGTTGTAGGCCAGGTCTCCGTCGAATAGAGGAGCACGGGTGGGATCGCTGTTATATACATCTTTCCGCGTATGCCAGCTGTGATATTCCTATCACAGAAGACACCTGTAGCTTCTCTCCATTTTATCCGAGCAGCATTTACTCTTTGGCGTGCAGCGGTATTCGTTGACGTGTCTGAGGAGATGACAGAGCCAAGGTACTTGAATCCGGAAGTCTTCGGGAGCGGTTGACCGCTGATGTGAACAGTTCCAGTCGTTTGCACTCCGATTTCCTGGTACTCGGTCTTCTTGATGTTGAAGCATAAGCCATGCCTCCTAACAGCGTCATTCCATTCTTGGGTGCGTTTCTCGTTTTCGACACGCGTAGAAGCAGGAAGGAAAATGTCGTGGGCGTATGCGAAGGTTGACGGAGCCGGCGTCAGCAAAAACCGCCTGACGGTCTCCGAATCATCGTACATCGCCATTGTCCATCAATTTTACTCTTCAGGAACCTGATGATCGCGCAGTGCATAAGAAATAATATCTTGAGGGACTCTGTCGAACACCTTTTCCAAATCGAGGTAGGTCAGATGGAGAGGGGATCTTTTCTATGCGTGCTTCTCGACGAGTAAACAGAGTGAAAATAATGCATCTGTTGTGCCTCTTTCGTTTACGAACCCGCATTGCTGATCTTGGATATCGACGATATCTCGTATGCGTGAATCCAGTATCCTCTCAAATATCTTCATAGTGTGGTTGAGAAGACGTATTGGACGGTATTTCCTGCACACTCTGGCATCGCCTTTTCCTTTGAAGACTGAACGGTCGTGGAGTAGCGCCAGTTATGTGGGATTTGGCCTTGTTTTACGATGCTGTTGAACAAGTGCACGAGATGTGCTAGTCCAACATCACCTGCAAGTTTCCAGGCTTCGGTGGCTATGTCCTTCGGTCCAGCCGCTTTCCCAATCTTCATCTTAGAGAGTGCTTTCTTTACTTCCTCGCCCGTAATGGTTGGCACGGCGTGTACGGCGTGGGAAATCCGGCCGGGACGGTGCTCAAACTCTTGGCCGCTCATTTCTTCGAAATGTTCGCGCCACTTTTGTCTGAATTTTAAAGGATCAGTGACGAGCTTTCCTTCTTTGTCCCTTTTCGTGGTTGATAGCCGCTCAAGCCTTGCTGGGTCAAATTAGGTCTCTGGGTGTTAGAAGTGATCGTCGATAAAGCTGTTTTGCGTCAAATCAGGTCGCCAGGTGTTAGAATTGATCGTCGCTCGAGCTGTGATGTGTCAAATTAGATCGCTAGGTGTTAGAAGTGACCGTCGATCTAGCTGTGAAGTGAAAAATTAGGTCAAGCTGTGAGTTGTCAAAAAATTAGGTCGCTAGGTTTTAGAAGTGATCGTCGCTCAAGATGTGATGTATCAAATCAGGTCGCTAGGTGATAGGAGTGATCGTTGCTCAAGCTGTGATATGTCAAATTAGGTCGCTAGATGTTAGAAGTGATCGTCACTCATGCTTTGATGGGTCAAATTAGGTCGCTAGGTCTTAGAAGTGATCGTCGATCAAGCTGTTATGCGTCAAATCAGGTCGCCAGGTGCTGCCGCTCACTGACCAATTGCTATGTGACAGCACTTCTACGCGAAGCATCTTAGTTCAGATTATTAGGTAAATTTTACTAACCGAGCTACATTTTTTCGTTCTGTAAAAACATATTCGACAGTAGCTGTACTTGTTATGAGTTATGAAAACCAATGAATGTTGAACAATTGAACAAATGCTCATACCAGTTTGAACTTACATGCAGATCTCGGAGCAATCGATATAGCTTACCGGAGACCTCTGTTTGAGTGCCTCTGCCCAGGGTATGGAGTCTCAAGACAGTTCGGAGACTGCAAAGCTCCGCCCCCCGACTATGCTCCAACAACGACGCGATCTAGTATTCTACAGCGTCTAGGAGTAGGAAAAAACCGTTCATCAAACCAATGAACTATTAAAGCATTTTTCACGATGGAAACTCTTGGAGTGTGTACGTGTATTCTCCAAAAACACAGAGTATTAGCTAATTATGTCGAACATGCTGGTAGAGAAGACCGAATTAACCATACCTGGTAGAGAAGACCGAATTAACCATACCTGGTAGAGAAGACCGAATTAACCATACCCAGAATGAAAAGTTATGCAGAAAACCGTCCTGGTGAACAAAACAAACCAATCAGTTCGCTTCAAGGTATCACAGTACATTTGAAGCTTCAATACAAAGAGAATCTTCCAACATGATGAGTTGAGCTCAAGTTTACATTCAGCCTAATAAATTGTAAGGCCGTCCTTAAGATGGTCATGGGTCGTTACCAAATCATGTTGATTGGTAGTTATGGCCAGTTTGAAGGAATGAAGAGAGTTGAACATATTAATAAACGTACTGTCGCCTGAATGACAAAATTGAACCAACTAATTCTTGAACAATAAAAAGTTTAAAGAATATAACTGGTTCATTTGCAAGGTATTTTTGAGTATAAAATGTTTGAGTGTAAAGTTTTAAAAAAAATGTGTTGAGTATGATGTTTTGGCAATACTACTTACGGTGGGTATAATTGAAAGTACATATATATATATATATATATATATATATATGCTTAACCTTGTCCGATAATTAACAGTCTCAGTTGAAAAGGAACGTGATGGCGACGCCTTCGAGGAATGAATGATTATAAATATATTAATACGAGTTCAAGGGGCTGGATGGAATTCTTTTCAATTTCTTGCGATATCTTAGCAAGGCGAAGGAGCTCGAAGACAAAAAATATAATTTTTTTATGAAGCAATGTCAAAAATATGGTTGCCAGCATTCAAAGAACGATTTTTTTCTTCTGCTTTTTTCAGTTCATAGAACACGTGAAAACTCTTTGCCCATCAGAAGTCGAGGAAGTTCGTCAACCATTTGATGTTTACGAAACAAAAAAGGAAAAATATGAGAAGAGGTTTGATCATTCTCAATCGATCCGACGTCACAAGTGACAGGTGCATTATATGTAGAAGAAATGAAGCAAACAACGCATTCAAATCAACTAATTTACGTTCAAGAGAAAAAAAATGAAGCGGACGATTGAGGAAGAGAATGGAAAGAGTGAATGAAATATAACTGTTTCTCTTCCTGATTCTCACACCTTTTTTTTCCTCATGACCACCAAGACACGATGCTATCGAAAGAAGAAGAGAACGATGTATCCGCTTACATTCCGAACTCAGCTCATTAACACAATATGAGAGGAATCCATCGCCTTCTGCTTGTTAGAGTCCCCAGACCTCAATTGTATGATTCCTTGAATCCTGGAACATATCAAATAATATAAGTGATGGTAAACAAGTGAGAAACACATTTGAGTTAATACCTTAGTCCATTCTTTTTTCAGCTATAGCTGCAATTGGCTCTAAAGGCTCGCTGCCACCGCTATCAACAAGCCCTCTCTGTCTCTTTATCAATCCCTTGCTCTCTCTCTCTCTTTTCACTGTCTATTTTTTCTCTCCTTTTTCATCCTTTGTGTTGCTCTATCTCGCTCTTTTCAAATGCAAGTGTTTCTTCATATCGCTCTTGTCTCCCACACTCTCTCTTCTTTTCTCCTACTTGCCCTTGTGTAATTTTTGTTGCGACTCTCCTCTTTGCCCTCTCAGTAGTCGAACGAATGGGAGAGAACGATATATTATATAGTATGAGGATTGGAACAAGAATATAACTAGGCAAAAGGCGTGGTTAAAACGGTTGTGATTTTTTTGTACAGTCTGATGGAATATTTTCTTGCAACTCGTGAAAATCTTTTCTTGCAACTTGTGAAAATATTCGTGTAGCACCTCACTCGAATACCATTCGTAACAAAAAAGAACAATAGAACAAATGTAACCACAGAAATGATTCAAGGTTTTTTTCGATTCATAACAATTGTAAGCACATCAAAAAGTTAGTTTGGTGAGCGGTCAAACCCCGTTTGAAGTTTTAGATGCTAATCATAACTCTTTTTCCTGTTTTACAAAAGAATGAAAAAAATTATTTTCATTAAGAGTGAAACGGAAACAACTTAAATTGTATTATTATCTCGTGAGAACCAGGCGAGCTAGATGTTATTGCTGAACAAATCGAGAAAAACGTCAAAGTATAAAATTGCATTCAGGCAACGTACTTAGATTTTCGAAACAAATGGAAACTCCAAAACAAAGTTTTTTAAATGTTGTTTTCAGAAAAGAGGTTCTTAATAAGATCAGCTATGTATTAATTTAGGAGAATAAGAAAGTCAAAACACGAAAAAACTTCAGTTTTAACTTGTTTCAATGCCATCCTCGTCACAATTTAAAAATGCTCTTCTTAGTTTACCAATTGATGTAATTGTACCCTCTTCTAAACTAAGACTCACATAGTATTTGAGTATTTCTCACCAATTATTAATTATGAACTCACACCTTGAACTTCTCGATCAATTGTAATTTAAATGCAAAAATTACGGTTAATGTACATATGTATTGTCTTATTGCCTCGAACTGAATCACCCTGTGACAGTTATCCATTGTATATCAACCATGTGCAAAGGAATAAAATGAATGAAAATACCTAAATCTCTAACAGAGGTTGATTTCGTGAAAAGAGTATTTGGACTTACATAATAGGTTGAGCATGGGTTTTTATTACCTAAATATAGAACATTGCATTTCTTTTCAGCTATTGCCAACTTCCATGTATCGCAATACCTATCGAATTGATTTATTGCTAAACAGAGTTGGGATTTAGCGATTTGAGCACCTAGTTCATCATAAGAAATATTCAACTTAATGTCATCAGCGAACAGCTTGAAAATAACTGAGGGTAAGTTGGAAAAAATTCGAGGCAAATCGTTGATATAGATCAAGAAGAATAGCGGCCCTAAAACCGATCCCTGTGGGACTCCAGATGATATTTCTCTAGTGTCACTAAATCCTCGGTTGACCTTAACACTGAACAACGTCCTGTTAGAAAACTTCTAGTCCATCTCAAAAGATTTCCACGAATGCCTAAACATTCTAGTTTGTGGAGAAGTTTACAATGCGAGACAACATCAAAAGCCTTAGTCAAGTCATAATAGAGACAATCGACAGATTTACTTTGGTCGAGGGCTCTCGTCCAACTATTAGTTACCGAGAGAAGCTGAGATTGAACTGATCTTCTAGGAACGAAACCATGTTGCTCTTCAGAAAATATAGAATGCTTGTCCATCCACTTTGTTATCCTATCACGAACTATGCGTTCGAAAACTTTAGAAAGTGTGGGCGTGATTGCGATAGGTCGAAAGTTGTCTACATTCAAGGGTGGAGATTTTTTTGGAATAGGAGTGATGTAAGATATTTTCCAAAGAGAAGGAAAATGGCCAAGTTTGAGAGAGAAATTGAAAATGTAGTCGTTGTTCATCTTGTCCCACGCCCTAAATAAATGCAAATTTGAATGAGCTGTCGAGCAGGGCTTTTTCAGTTCTTAACATTATAAACAATCAAGAGGATTTAGATCCGGGCTTCAGGGCAGCCATTCCAAGGTCGAAATAAAGCCAGGAACACTGTTTTGAAGCGAGTCCAGGGTAGTCTTCGCCTTGTGAGCCGGTGATGAATTCTGTTGGAAAGTCCAGCGGCACGTTCAATCTCTGTTTTAATTAGGTGACCGGTCGTGTACCGGCAACGTAGCTCGTTGACTGACACATGAACTTTTGTTTTTTCTTTTTCTTTTTCTCTCTTTTTCTCAGTGTTAAAAACACAGAAAAAGTTGGAAGGTCACAAAGGAGAGCGTGAGCTCATTGTTTCGTTTACGAACTTTTTTAAAACTACGACGTAAACAACGAGCGGTGCGAGAGAATGAAAAATAGACCATAAAGTCGAAGAAGTAGGGATTTCATATACTAGCCTACTTTTATAACGATTAGTGTGCAATGTGTTAACAGTCCGTAATTAGTAGCATTTCGTACAATGGTAAAAGAAGTAAAAAGGCCGTTTGTTATTTGTACCGAACAAGCAACACACTTAAAACACAGTAATTTTAATATAGCTGCCATTGACACTGAAAGTTTTGTCCATAGTGTTAAACACTTAAAGTGTGTTGTGAGGGTGTTTCTTGTTTGGTACAGACAACAAACGGCCTCTCGGCCTTTCGACTTCTTTCTTTCTTTCTTCTCCCTTTGACAATTGCCGAATTTTCGTCTCACTCCAAATTGATGAAAGGGAAATCTGTGTAAGACTCTCAAATCTGTGTAAGGTCGATGATTTTCAAAATTGAACTACGACCTTTTTTCTCTGAGCTGATTATTGAGGTCACCTCATAAAGATAAACGTGCGGCAGTGTGTGTTTTGTAGTGTATCTCGAAGAAAGTGTCCACAGCCTTCACGAGAATCATCCCTCCGAATATTTTGTCTTTATTCAGACACCGGGCTCGATAAAAACGAGCTTGATCTTCCCAGTGGCAAATATATTTGTCCAGACCATCACCGACGACGGTTGTCGGGTTTGCAGCTGTAAGCTGACGTCTTTGCAGCTGTAAGCTGACGTCTTTGCAACTGTAAGCTGACGTCTTTGCAGCTGTAAGCTGACGTCTTTTAGTCATTTCGTATGATGATGATTTTAGTGTGTCATATAATAACCGGTGTACCGATTTTTAACTTAAATACAGATCCTTGTCCATCTTCCTAATACTCCTCTTAGGATTCTGTCTCATTCGATCGCGGACTTTCTTGACATTGAAATGAAGAGTTGCGGTGTGTTTACGCCCCTGTCTGTGCCTCTCAACTGTATTCCTACCTCCTCTCTCCTTCTCATAGCTTTCCACACAGTGCTCCGAACCATATCAAGCTGCCTGGCAATCTCAGAACAGGAGCATCCTTCCCTATTTGACTGCAGAGCAGCGGCTCTGTAAGAATGGGTTCTCATAACTACTTAAAAACGACATTATGTGACGAAAACATGGCACAGTATTGCGCACAGCAAACATTAATTGCCTAATTTTTAAGTAATATTCCCGCTCGAGAGCTTACAAAAGTGTGACCTGATTTTCTTCGCATCCTGTATAAGACCTAAGCTAGAAACCTGGCATGTTTTTTTGCGAAAAAAATCCTTCAGGAGTCGAATTTTCGATAGAAATTTTTTGAACTTTAAAAAGCTGAGCTTCGATTAGAATGTGAACTTAATAATGAAAAGCTTACTGATGACGGTTGTCTAAAAAAACAGATGAATTGTTTACACAAAAAAAACTCTGCTTAGACGTAAGTAAAGGCTTCGCTTAAGAGGCTGTACGGCTAGGGAATAAGAAGTCCATACGACTTAGGAACAAGGTTGTATGAAACAATTAGTCACATTATCATCGTTTGAATTGGTCTAGATAAATGAATTGTCTTAACTGTTTTCAGGTACTTTTCACTTTTTTTCGCTCAGGTTTAGGTCACACCAAAAAGGCCGCTTGGCTTAGGAACGACAACTTATGAAACAATCAGTCACAACATTACTGTCCATTGACTCACGAAAGTTATAAGCGTAGAAAGTGTATGTTTTGTGGAAACCTAACTATTATATTTCATAGAAGTTATCGCGCCACTGAGATACATTTCTTGACCTCAGGCTAGGATTTCTCTTCTAATTTCGTTCAAAAATACTCCACAAGAGTATACCACGCATGCACACATACACATACACACACACATACACACGCATACACACTACAACTTAACTACATGTGCCTCAACTCTCTTTGAAAAATTCTTAACTCACTCGAACTTTTTTTTCAATTCTTCACTATCTCTTTGTTTTCTTCTCAGCCAATTTTTTATTCTCTCACTTATACCCCAAACTAAACCCTCCAGGATACTTTCTAAATGACGGAAAATTGGCTCGAGTCCTGTAAGAAGTTAATAGGAAACAAGTTGAAGGAAAGAAATGGAACGTTTGGCAAGAACGTCATCAAGCTCGTGGGGATTGTCAGTCAATCTGTGCAAACAACATCACTCATCAGACATTCTAAACAAAAGCAAATAGATTAGGATAAAAGAAGAGTGATTTTCTTCGGCTGAAGTTGCGTTGGCTTAACGGATCAAATTGTCTACTTATGTACTAGCGTCCCCTTTGGGTTTGCTCGTAACCTTCTTGTTAGCCAAAGTATACTTCCTTCCTAAGCTTTCTTGCTTTATTTCTTATGTTCTCCTTTTTTATGACTCAGGCAGCTTTGCATACTCCTTTTCTCCCCTCGTGACCGTACTACTCCTCTCGTCTTAGGTTTTCATGCTCTTCTTCCTGGCTAAGGCGGTTTCCCTGCCTTTAATTTATAACTACTCTTCTCTCTGCCTTTGTTTGCACGCTCTTCATCTTCTCATGCAGCTGTGCTGCTTTCGCTCAATTACTCCACCTCTTTTCCTTGGATTGCCTTCGTTTCCTACTTTTCTTCTCCCTGTCTCAGGCAGCTTCGATATTTTCCTTTCCACATCTTATTACTCCTTCTTTTACGCACTTCGAATAGAAGAGACTCGGTACTCCTTCTTTTACTGCCCCAGACCGCTCCAATGCCTGTTTTTTACTCTTCCTCTTCTTGACTCACGCAGCTTCGCTGACTTTGTTTACGTACTCGTCCATTTATTAGTTCCACACGCAGGTTTGATGCCTTCGTTTTTTAATCGACCTTTCTCCTGCCTCCGACAGCTTTTCTGCCTTTGATCTCCAACTTGTCCTTTCCTTCCTTACTCAAGCAGCTCCACAGATTTCTTTTGAGAATGAGCACGTCAAATTCTGTTTAAAATTTTTTTAAAAATGTGAAAAGCGACTGAAGTATTAGCCTGCCGGAGCAGCGTACATTCAAATTTAACTTTCTTTTTTTTTTCTTTTTGTAGGCTTATGCACCTTCGTTGCGTTATTTACTACACTCCAACGCAGGTGCTTGCACTTATTTGTGGTACAGGTAGCTTCGTTGCCTTTATTCTTCTCCTTCTACTCTCCTTCGTTTAAGCATTTTCGCTGACTTTGTTGCTCCCTTTTCTCAAAAATCACAGAAATGCTTTAACTAGAGTGAAAATATTCGTTGAACAGCCTACAACTCGCATTGAGTTATTGAAAAATTTCGAATGATTAGCTCATAGAAGGCTATGATTAAAAAACAGCCCTGATAAATCGTAAGAGTTCTGGACCGGAAAAAAACCCAAATGATTTTCGGTTCCCGCCAGTGAAGGAAAACAGTGTTTATAAAGAGGATCTAATTATCTACTGCTGCCTATAACAAAAAATTACCCGCTAGAATTCGAAGCGAAAATAAGCAAAACATTTTTCAACAATTTTTTTGCGTTGTTCCGCCAGCGTGTAGTTTTGCCCGCAGTTCCATTTCTAATTTTTTTGGCTATTGATTGAAATGCTCCGTCTGGCGTAACACTATCTAACGTAGCATTGAAATTCAAAAAAAGGAAAAGTTAAGTAGAGCGCTGATTTTGTACCTTCTTTAGTCTCACCACGAAATACCGTAAAATGAAAAAGGAATACGGTGTTTTTTATGTAGCTAAAAGTACGAAGCCATCATTGTTAAACAATCTTAAGCAATTAGAAAACATCGTAATTTATTTAAATTTCACGGCAATTCGTGGTGAGGCAAGAAAAGTTACGAAATCAGCGATCCATTTAACCTTCCCTTTTTGAATTTTAACGCTCCATAAGCCAGGGAATTTTTGGAGCACAAAAACCTTTTTTTCTTTAGTGGAATTTTTTTGTAATCCTAATTAACAACTTTAAAAAATTCTAAGAAGACAATTGAATTACGTTTTTAGCTCTAAACGGTCAACGTTGATATTGCTTGAGAGTAGTCGGGCATAGAGGGCGTGGGCGTGAAAATTTAGTCCGGGCGTGACATAGTGGTAGTGTGATAGACCATTGTGCGAAGATTCCCGAGTTCGACTCCCACCCCGGACAGATCCACCCAAACCAAGGGGGTTAAGAAGTGTTGGTAGTGCTCATGCACGAATATGACTCTCCCCACTGCTGCCAATCACACTAGCAGTGATCTAGCAGGCAGTTACTGGTTCTACCAGGATAGGTCTGTCCTGCATCTCAGGGGAGCGCGTACCCTGCCGCGAGGCAGGAACAAGCGTGAGGAAGAAGAAGAAGAAGTCGGGCATAGAAGATCATTTCAAGCAATCTTTGTCCCTTCCCATCTATCATGTGAGAGAACACGTAATTTTTGTACGATAGTTCAATGAGTATCAACTTAAATTACTTGTTTGCTTTTACGAAAAAATCAACGCTTTTTTCTTCGAGGGGACATTCTACTAATTATGTCAGACTTTTCGCTTCTCTGTCACCATGCTAGAAAAGACACAAACACACAAGAGGCTTCATTTCTGAATGGGGGGGGGCACACTTCAGTTCTGCTGTTTTTTCTTCTGTATTCCGACAAATTCCGTCATACTGGCAGAAAATTTATATTGTGAGAAATTTAGTATGGTTCCCAAGAAGTACGGCAACGTAAGCGTTGTCTCAATTTGAGCCTGAGCGATAGAAAACACGGAACAATACCTCAAAACTGCTAAAATAATTAATCTGAATGAAACGGTTCAAGCAGTAATATTGTGAACAATTGTTCCATATGGTCTCGTTCCTAAGCCGTATGATCTCGTTAATGATTTGTATTAGCGTAACCTTATTCTGTGCTCTTTACCGCTTTCATCCCCGTTCGCTTTGTTAGCGTAACTTTCACCTGAGCCTGAGCGAGAAAAACCTTGTTCCATGATGTGAAGTGCGTGCCCCCCAAGTAAAGTGCGTCCCCCTCTTGAAGTTGAAAAGAACAAGCAATAAAGAGGTTGGAAAGTGATTCTCTTGGCACACTAACTCCCACCTTTCTTCCTTGATCCCGCCTTCCTCATTTTTTTCTCTCGTGGATCTGACGTAGAAACGCTGTGAAATTCCG
This sequence comes from Allodiplogaster pararmata, assembly GCA_964056735.1. Lineage (NCBI taxonomy): Eukaryota > Metazoa > Nematoda > Chromadorea > Rhabditida > Diplogasteridae > Allodiplogaster > Allodiplogaster pararmata. The sequence goes on along the minus strand of OZ057406.1, from coordinate 39,562,032 downwards.
CCGTTTTTTCCAGAAGATTTATGTATCAAAACAGCGAGGTTCGTTCTTTTTAGTTGTGAAACATTGATTAGAATACACATAAACAGCCCTCTTTCGTTGAGTTTGAAAAAGGCTTGTTTAAACTTAAATATCGATTCGAATCTCGCTAGCGTTTCAAGTACGCACTGCTAAGCAATATGAAAATCTCATTATCTTGCCAAAATCTAGAACGCCAGCATTCAGAAGTAGAATAAATAGTCTGCTCTCTTCTCAGCACTGGTGCCGAAAGGTGAGAGAGAGAGAGTACACAACGCGGTTCCATGAATTTTCGCATCACGACATTACGCACCGCAACAACTCGCACCGGGATTTCGCCATATTTCTTTATTCAAAGATCTATTTATGCGACTGGTCGTTGTATACGGTCTCGTACTAAGCCGTATACGGTCTCGTACTAAGGCCTCGTTAGCGTAATGCGACTGTGAAGTTTATGGTGTGATTTGTCATGATGCGAAACGTCGTGATACCACGCAACGCATGAAAAGCAGAGAAATAAGGTCTTTAACAAATTGGCCGCCCTTACTCTCTGCCCCGCAACTTAATTGATCGCAAAAAAAATTCAATCGTTTTAACAGAAAAGCCTACTTTCGGTTTGGTACTAGGATTTTTAAGACAGAGTGGCAGAAAATTCAGTGATACCCGGGAAATTTATCTCTGTAGTGGTTGAAGCGGTAGGAAGGGCGGCCGATTTATCTCTGTAGTGGTTGAAGCGGTAGGAAGGGCGGCCGATTTATCTCTGTAGTGGTTGAAGCGGTAGGAAGGGCGGCCGATTTATCTCTGTAGTGGTTGAAGCGGTAGGAATGGCGGCCGATTTATCTCTGTAGTGGTTGAAGCGGTAGGAAGGGCGGCCGATTTATCTCTGTAGTGGTTGAAGCGGTAGGAAGGGCGGCCGATTTATCTCTGTAGTGGTTGAAGCGGTAGGAAGGGCGGCCGATTTATCTCTGTAGTGGTTGAAGCGGTAGGAAGGGCGGCCGATTTATCTCTGTAGTGGTTGAAGCGGTAGGAAGGGCGGCCGATTTATCTCTGTAGTGGTTGAAGCGGTAGGAAGGGCGGCCGATTTATCTCTGTAGTGGTTGAAGCGGTAGGAAGGGCGGCCGATTTATCTCTGTAGTGGTTGAAGCGGTAGGAAGGGCGGCCGATTTATCTCTGTAGTGGTTGAAGCGGTAGGAAGGGCGGCCGATTTATCTCTGTAGTGGTTGAAGCGGTAGGAAGGGCGGCCGATTTATCTCTGTAGTGGTTGAAGCGGTAGGAAGGGCGGCCGATTTATCTCTGTAGTGGTTGAAGCGGTAGGAAGGGCGGCCGATTTATCTCTGTAGTGGTTGAAGCGGTAGGAAGGGCGGCCGATTTATCTCTGTAGTGGTTGAAGCGGTAGGAAGGGCGGCCGATTTATCTCTGTAGTGGTTGAAGCGGTAGGAAGGGCGGCCGATTTATCTCTGTAGTGGTTGAAGCGGTAGGAAGGGCGGCCGATTTATCTCTGTAGTGGTTGAAGCGGTAGGAAGGGCGGCCGATTTATCTCTGTAGTGGTTGAAGCGGTAGGAAGGGCGGCCGATTTATCTCTGTAGTGGTTGAAGCGGTAGGAAGGGCGGCCGATTTATCTCTGTAGTGGTTGAAGCGGTAGGAAGGGCGGCCGATTTATCTCTGTAGTGGTTGAAGCGGTAGGAAGGGCGGCCGATTTATCTCTGTAGTGGTTGAAGCGGTAGGAAGGGCGGCCGATTTATCTCTGTAGTGGTTGAAGCGGTAGGAAGGGCGGCCGATTTATCTCTGTAGTGGTTGAAGCGGTAGGAAGGGCGGCCGATTTATCTCTGTAGTGGTTGAAGCGGTAGGAAGGGCGGCCGATTTGCTATAGATCATGCAAGTTTCCTTTTTTAAACGTTAAAGCAGTGATGAGTTTCTGAGGTGTTTTTACTCGTGAAATTTTGCAGTCCGCCTGTCTCGTCTCTTTCGGCTCGCTCTGCACAATCCGCACAATCGGCTGGCCTAAAACACGGCCTGGCTCAATTTTAAAGTCATTGAGTTGACAAAAATTAATAATAGGAGAAATTTTCTTATGCGGTCTCGTTCGCCTAAGCCATGCGGCCTCGTTAGCGTAGACTTTTCCCTAAGCCTGAGCGTTTTTATAATGTAAAAAATAACTGTTTGATGTAAAAATAAAAATATTGCAAAAATAATTCATCTCAGTGAATTCGAACTCTCGCCAAACTATTCACAAACTAGCACTTTCACGCTACAATACAGTGGTCTGTTAGAAGTAATGCACAAAATGAGATATATTCCACTCAGCCCGTAACAGTCAGCCGATTGTGCAGATTGTGCAGAGCCAGCCGAAAGAGACGAGCTAGGCGGACTGCAAAAGTTTACAAATGTGGTTTTTTTCTTGGTAAGTATTTTTTTTGTAATTTGAATGAAAAATTGAACACAGAGAGGCGTTCGTAGAAAATTTCTGAACAACATGTCTGAAAATGCAAACTTTTGGACATTCTTTTATTAGTACTCGATCTCTCGCACACTTTTTTTCTTACGCACACGCTCTATCACTTTTTCGGCTGTGTACCATCTTTGACCCTTGAGTAATATGATTTAGCAAATGGAATTTTCTGATTTTCGGCATATAGGAGCAGAAAGAGCTAAATTTGTTAAATTTTAAAAAAAAAAGAAATGTAAGTTTTATCATAGTAGCATCAATATGAACCAAGATATGTTCATTTGTGATGAGTTTTTGAAAAAGTTCTCAAAACAACTTGGTTCTACCTAATTAATTGATCATTATATTTAGAAATTTCTAGAACTTGTATTATAGAACTTTATTGTTAGAACTTTGTGCGACTAATACAGAGAATTTCACATGAGCATATAATCTTGTATACTGCACCTGTTGTGCAACAAATACCAACTTCTGCTTTAGAACAGAGTATACCGGCTTAGGGGTTATAACAAACTGTATCATGATTACGATTGGTGCATAACAATGATTGAAGGAAGGCCGCTCATCTTTTTAAAACATACTTAACTTCCAACCCTACGTCATGCAGCGGGCGGCGACTATCTCTGGAAAATCAAAGATTGATGGTATTCGGAGAATAGCTGTGTTGTTTCGCTCTCTAGGTACTTCTGTCTTTCGGCTGTAAGGCTTTTTGTAACTGTTGTACCCCTTTGATTTATAATAGTTTAGGCCTTAGCAACAGAAGCAAAGCAGAATTTACCAGATCTATTCACTGAGTCTGTAGAATCGGTGTTTTTAACGATGGCACGTATCAGATGATGCTGTACAGAAGGTGAATTGCATATACAAAAGATCATCTTATATGAGGCACCCCACGATGAATCTACGGAAAATAAAAAAAACGCCTATCTCTCTTCACAGGTAGATACAAGTAGTCCATGCAACGAGGTAAGAAGCTCTTTCCACTTAAATTTTTTTTCTTCAGTTACTCTTTGTGTCAGAACCAGTGCCGATCCGGAATGTGCAAAAAACAACCGAAATTTTTTCGAGACAAAAACTCGAGAATTTCGAAGGAAAAAAAAGGAAATAAAAATGGTTTTTCTCTTTGATACTTTTTAAACTGTTCTTCTAATGCAAAAGCTATCGGGTGATGTTACACTTTTTGTCGACGAGCCTCTGGTTCACCTTTCACAGGTCTTTGTTTTCTTGAAACAATAAGGAAAACTGAAACCACAAAGGGGGATCCTAAAAAAGTTTTCATCTCTCGAATTTTTTTAATTCTAAAATCGCTTCCTTTTCTCCAACTAAAAAGGACTCGAAAACACTTACCAGAACATAGAATTTCAAAAAAGTGATATTTCACATATTTGCTATGAGGGTGAATATTTGAAAAAAGTCCGAAAAATACACAAAAAAACGTAGTTTTTTGAGAAAATAAATAGTTTTTTAATCTGTTTTTTTCATATAATAATTCTCAGAACTTACTTTTGTAAGAAAAATTTCACTACAGGATTAGGAAAAAAACCTTTAAATCATGCGTCTCCTCGAAATAAGGAGAAGTTCTGTAACAAACTCACTCAATTACACTTTTTTGAAAATCCAGTTGCGCTTCGAAAAAACTAATTAATTCACAAACGCGTTATTTAAGCATTAAAATAATGGAGAATGAGCAAAAACTGCAGATTACGTTGATAAAAAAGATTTAACCATCCTGCCTCCCAGTAAGAGTAAGTTCATTAAACATTCAAGTTCATTACCATAAACGATTTGAAGCTCCTAAAAATTTTTAACGATTTTTCGACAAAAAAATTACGACTTGTCCAAATTTTTTTTCGAACTATGTCGAAAAATTCAAAAATCAAAAAAGTCAAAAACGAGAAAAACCATCCCTGGTACCGATCACCGTGTTATTGACTTCAAACACAACGAAATACAAACAAACAAAAATGTAACGTAAACAAGTTTAATAACACGGAATTATTACGGAAAATTTTCGCAGGTATGAAGTCCGACGATTCTCAAGTTTGTTTACCAGCTTCTTGAAGTGAATATTCATCTAAAACAGATGTCCGAGAGTGATATAACCTTGCAAAAGTTTTAAGATCTACACAACTTTTGAAAAGCTTTTCTAATCAGCATATAACTTCATTTTTTCAGATGCAACAACGAAGCCCTATTGCTGCCCTGTCGGTGGCAGATGGTCAGATTGGATTGAGCTTTCTCCATGCTCAGCTAACTGCGGTGCTTGTGGTACCGAACAAAGAATCAGATTCTGTGATTCACTTTACGAATCAGAGTCAACCTGCGATTGTGCGTGAGTGTTACTTCAATCCTACACTTATAAACAATAATTTCACAAACGATGACTTCATTGAATAAAACGGCTATGAACCTTTTATTTGAAAAGTTCAAAACAGTTGAAATTATGAAACTGTTTAACAGTTTCATAATTCATTCTAAATGAACTAACGAGAAAGCAATTTCCAGTATCTGAATAAGTCCAGAGCATGAGCTCGCTGACTCGTATTCTCTGTCAGGGTTTTTAGGGTCACTCAAGTGAAATTTTTTTAGATCCTCTTGTTAAAATTTACTTTAAATTTTGCATTTGGTGAAAGTTTTTTCTCGATTTTCTAGGTTGAATCTGATACTTAGTGAATTTTACATTCTGAACGAGAAGAACGTTATTATTACATTGAAAATTGTACTAGCGATCGGATTCTAATTCAATGCGCTTTCACTAAAACTACCGTGAACTTTTTTCATAATAATTACAAAGTTGGAGGGTATCAACAAAAAAATATAGTGGCATGTCCACAGGGCGGGGCTCAAATATGTACAACGACAGATGCTTTTACCTTAATTTCATTTATGAGCTTTGAAATCCAGTTAAAGTTTGAAAACTTCATTCTAAACTTTTCCATCGTCAAAGAGTATCAATATTATTATTATTATTATTTAGTTTATCTACATCATACGATGCAAAATCAAAACATATTACAACTAAAATTCGAGCACAAACATTGAATAAGAATACATATAAGATCATCAGCATTCAAGTAAGCGAAACACCTCTCCTATATTATTCCATCGACATCCTACAATGCAAGATTATGGTGAGACACACCATACATACATAGAAAATGATACATACAAAGTATGGCGACAGGTAAGGAAAATTTCTAAATGCTACTGATTATCTAACAATTCAGAGTCTTTTTTGTAAATATGGTTCCAGAAGCAAGAGGCAAACTCCAAATGAGGTAGAACGTATGTCATGAAACACTTAACTAGCACTTTTGGATCATTGAAAGAAACAGCGCGAAGCATAGCATACATGGCTCTGGTAGCCTTTACAGTTCGATCAACAATGGCGTCATGTCTTCGGAGACTGGGAACAACTAGAACACCGAGATTATATATGTCTTTATCTCCACAGGATGACTTGTTGAGGTCATCACTTAAGTGGTATGACAATAGAGCTTTACAATTAAAAGCAAGCAACAACAAAAAAAAACGAATCGAATATATTGATTTCTTCACCCAGTGCTCTATGTATATCCTATTCCTGTCCAAACGTGTCCTCTTCTTCTGCCAACATTGAAATCGCCTCTCTTCTGGAAACCATCCGTTTACAAGCAGACACGATAGCAACTCAAGCGCGAACCATTGAGGCTCAAAACAAGCAGATTGAGTCTCTCACTCAAGAAAAGTTTGCCGTTTCATCAGCAGCCCAATCTACTCATTTCACTTTGTCTCCAGACGCTGTTGCATATGAGGCAGTCAGACGCTGCCTACTCGAAGACAAAGATGTTATTGAAGAGAAGGCCAAGAATATCGTGGTTGTTGGTATGGAGGAACAAGAATCGGACTCAGTCACAGCCGCGAACGATGAAACCTTCGTTTCAAAGTTCATACAAGAACTGGATATCCAGGGCATTTCAAAGGCCTTCAAGAGAGGTGAAGTCAAATACAAGCGATTTGGCAAAGCGGAGCACAAAAGACGAGTTCTGAAGATATATCTACCGTCTACAACTCTTCGTTCAGCTTGTCTGAAAAAGATAAGAACTTCAAGGCTTAATGTCCTGCAGTCTCTTCCCAGAGTCTTCGTCAGAGAAGACTTGACCAGAACTGGACTCGAATTAGAAAAGCAGTGCAGACATATTGCCAGAGAACGGAACCAGGCGGCCGGGCAGATAGAGTGGACCGTCAGAGGAACTCAGCTGTCCAAGCTATCGACGCCGAGACCATTCCGAGAAGAACAGAAGAGGTCATTCGCTAACGTTACCAAAAGAACTTCTCGCTAGGTCAGTGGCAGTGTTAGGAATTCTTTTTCTTGCCCTTTAACGAAAGCATGTTTATTCAATGCGAGATCTATACACAATAAAGTAGCTGATCTTGATTTTTTGCTTATTTACAATAACTATGATCTTGTTTTTGTTACAGAAACTTGGCTTTCTTCCTTAGATTCCGATCATGAGTTTTGAAGGAGCATAAATATTTGTTGTATAGATGTGATCGTTCCCTAAATGATCCTAATCAAGGCGGAGGAGTTGCCGCATTTGTCTCCCTTAATATTCCATCTGTTCTAGTTTCCTCTTTCAAAGATAATGGCATAGAAGTGATGTCTCTCGATATCTTCAACCCTATTGCACTTCCACGGCAAATGCGATACGTAGTGATCTACCGTTCCCCTTCCTGTACATCAGCAACGATGGTCAGATTGTTGTCCTACATTAAATCGATTATTCTTCCCAATATACCTATGGTGGTAGTAGGAGATCTCAATCTTCCATTTATTGACTGGAATACATAGCCTATACACTTCTTACAATGAGAATTATTCCTTGTTCTTAGATTTTTGCTGCGATGAGCATTTTTTTCAATTCGTCTCCCAACCAACACGTGGTACGATCATATTAGATGTTGTGCTGTCTAATAGTCTAGTTGTTTCCGACTGTATTGTGATTGCGCCTTTTTCATCAAGTGACCATGCCACCGTAGAATTTCAAGTGTCTTTCTCAGCTTTTCCTGCTGCTTCGGCTCCTTCTATAAGAAATTTCGCGCTTGCGAATTGGGCTATGATGGAATGGCTGATTGCATCTCATGACTGGACACTTTCTCTAGCTCTTTTCGACTCTGACGCTGCTAATAACTACTTTGTTGACTTCCTTGTCCACCTTATCGACCGTTTCGTCCCATTGTTCTCCGATTTCTCTGATATCGACCTCTATCCACCTAGGCTCCGAACAATGTATTACAAGCTTCAACGAGCTACACTTCATTCTCCTAATTCTGTTTACAGCCACAATCTTTCTGCTGAATTTTCTAAACAGTTACATTTGCACCAGATTGAGTAAGAAAGCAAACTAGTTAGTAAAGGAAACCTGAAATTGTTTTATTCCGAATGTCGCAGTCGCTCTAAGGGCCGTAATTCAGCAATGCCCACAATAGTTGATCAATCTACTCGAACTTTGGTTACTTCATTATCTAAAGCCGAAGCTTTCTCAGATTTTTTCTCTTCGGTGTACTCGACCCCTCGTTCTATTGTTCCTGAGATCTATCCGACGACTCCCTCGAAATTGTACTTTGATTTCATAACTCATGATATGATATTGAATGGTATTAGAAAGTTGAGCAATAAGTGTAATACTTCTCCTGACACCATACCAAATATTGTTTTCAAGAAACTGCGTTTTGTGCTTCTGAAACCGTTATCTATTATTTGTAACAATTCTTTACTTTCTGGAAAGGCACCCTCTCTCTCTGGAAAAGGACGATAGTTAAACCCATCCCTAAACCCAAATCTGCGGCAGATCAACTTTCAAGTTATCGTCCTATTTCGTTAACTTGTTCAATCTCTAAAGTTATGGAAAACGTTTTGATTAGTCAAATTGATGCTTACTTGGAGAACAATTCTATTCTATCTCCTCATCAATTCGGTTTTAGAAGCAAAAGGTCCACAGTAACTTCACTAGTACAATCACATTGTTACCTTGCGGATTTACTGTCTCATGGAAAGGCTGTCGATGTTGTTCTCCTTGACATATCTAAGGCCTTTGACACAGTAGACCATAATCTTTTAGTACGCAAACTTGAAAATATAGGAATTTGTAATCCTGTCCTTGGATGGATTCGTGATTACTTGACTGAAAGAATGCAGACTATTTGTGTTGACAACGAGTTTTCAAGCACTTCCTCTGTAATTAGTGGTGTGCCCCAAGGATCATCAATCGGCCCTAAATTATTCTTATTATTTATCGATGACATAAAGGAAGTTATTCCTTCGACTGTGCAATATTCGATATATGCCGACGACGTGAAACTGTTTACTGAAGTACCACTTTTCTCTTCCGATCTCCAAATAGCCATTAATAACATCTCTAACTGGTGTCAACATTCCAATCTTGAGCTATCTGCTAAAAAATGCGTTGTTTCACTTTTCGGTTCCAATGCCATGATGAATTACTATCTTAACGGAGTGGTCATGCACAAATCTTCTGAAGTAAATGATTTAGGCGTTGTGTTCTCTGATAATCTTTCCTCCAATAAACAAGTCGAGATTGTCTGTAAGAAAGCAACAAACCTTGCGAACCCTATTCTTGCGTACATTCAAGACTAAGTCTCTTGATGTTCTGACACTAGCTTTTGTCACTTATGTACGCCCAATCCTCGAATACGCGACTGTAGTTTGGTCCCCAACAACCATAGGCCTTGTGAAAGACATTGAACAAGTTCAAAGGAGTTTCACCAGAAGAATCCTAGCTAGGAACGGACTTCCTCGATTAGATTACTCTGAAAGACTAGAAATGCTTAATCTAGAGTCACTTGAATACCGCCGCGTTGTTGCTGACCTAGTATTTATCCATAAAAGAATACATTCGTGTTCTGAATTTGATTCTTCCAAACTATTCATTGTTGAACCACTTCTTAAGAATATTAGAAATGCTCACAAGTTGAGAATCGCATTGCCTTTCGCTATAAACAGCTCCCGGTTCTCTAAATGTGCATCAAGAATTATCTCTATATGGAACTGCCTACCTTCTGAAATAGTATGCATTCCTTCTGATATGATGTTTCTGACGAAACTGAAAGAACTTCCTAAACATACTATTTTACCTAGCCCTATTGTTTCTGACTAATGGCTTTAATACACTGCCACTGTATTACCTCACCTTCTTCTTATTCATTTCTTAATTTTATCATATATAAAAATCCATGTTATATTGTTTTTATATTTCGATTCCACGTTAAACACACATGTACATGGAAATAAAGAATGAATGAATGAATACTAATGAAAGGGATAATGGGGACACAAAAAAGAAGAAATCAAAATTGGGGAGGGGGTAAATGAGATCTTTGACTTGAGTCTCTTTAGATAAAGTGACATCATTTAGGCGATAATCAAATGAACATTTAGAGTTTCCTAGTTGCAAATGGTACGTTTTGTTTGCGGATAAGGTGAGCTGATTGTTTCTGCTCCAAGATGAAACGGCATCAAGACAACTCTGCATTTCAGAAACGCGTTCCCTTTCATTCGAGGAATTTTGGGAGATATACAACTTGATGTCGTCAGCATAGGCTTGATACTTGACGTTGGGGGAAAGGCTTGAGGACGTAGTTCAATTCACGGATATAAAGAGTAAATAAAATGGTTCCGAGAACGGAGCCTTGAGGCACGCCAGAAGTAACGAGTTTGGGAGCAGATATAATGTTACCTATTCGAACGGAAAAGTATCGATCAGAAAGGAAAGATTTGAGCCATGACATCAATGTAGGCGACAAACCTATATGGGATAACTTGGTTAAAAGCTTAGAGATGCTGATGGAGTCAAAGGCTCTCGAAAAGTCAAGATATATTACATCAAGAGATAATCCTCTACTAAGATCATATGACCAATCATTCTCACAGACTAAAAGGTTAGTCACAACAGAAGCTTGGGATCTGAAGCCATGTTGGTTATCTGGCAGCAAATCAAAATTCGTTAAGTGAGTTTCTATAGTGGTTCTGATCAAACGCTCCATAACTTTAGAAGCGGGAGATAAAATAGAAATAGGCCGGTAGGATGATGTCAAAGTTGGTTCTTTTCCTGGTTTAGGTATTGCAGTGATGAGAGATTTTTTCCACAGAGAAGGTGTCACACCGAGCCACAATGAAAAGTTGATGATGTGGGCAAGCGGGAGAGCGAGAGATTTGGTACACTTCTTGAAGATATATATATTTTATCTACACTTGTCAGTGCAAAAACAAACATTCAAAAACCACAGATAACAATGGTGTCTTTAAGAAGCAAAGAAAAAAAAAGAAAAGAAATCTAAGACAATTCTTGTAACAATTTATTACAGAGCGCGTCATATGTAGTGTCTAATAATTACATCCATATGTCTGCTGATTCGAAACGGAAAGACTAAAGTGTATCAATGATATTGATGACAGCTTTTTTAAAAACGTGTTCACTCGGAACATTCAACACATCTCTCGATAATCTAGTGAACATACGTGCTACCCTTAATGAGAAACAATGGAAACGGGCCGTATTCTGTGTTGCTTCGACATACAAACCGTTAACATTTGTCCGTGTAATCGGAACCCATTTGAAGAACTTTTCCTTCGCGACAATGGAACTATTGTTGTAAATTTTCCAACCCATCATAAGATCCGCGACTTTCCGCCTGTCTATCAAGGAAGAAAGACCTAGGTTAGCCAATCGACAAGAATAAGAAGGAAGTGCACGTGGATAATCAGGATTAGGAAAGCATCGGTAGTATACAATACGAGTAAAAGCTTCAAGTACCTTCTCGATAATTTTGCAGTCTTTTTTATAATATGGATTCCAGAAGCAAGATGCAAATTCTAGATGAGGAAGTATATATGTGGAAAAGCATTTGAGTAGAATAACTGGGTCGTTGATGGGAACAGCACGGAGGAGTGAATACATGGCTGCCGTTGCTTTGCTCACTCGATCTTCAACAGCTGGGCCTCTGCGCAATGATGAGACAACTTGTACTCCCAGGTCGCGAACTTGGTTGACACGTGATAACAGAACATGGCAGATTGAATAGGAGGCGATGAGAGATTGGTACCCTATATGCAGATGAAGAGTTTTACTGGGAGACAAGGAGAGTTGATTACATTCACACCAAACAGTAATAGCATCGAGTGCAAGTTGTAGTTCTTGACTTCGCTCTAAAAATGTATCTTTGTTATAAGACACATACACTTTAATATCATCGGCAAATGCTTGGAAATGCACATTAGGGAATTGAGCTAGTACATGGTTCAAATCAGTTATGTATAAGATGAATAGCAGAGGTCCAAGGACAGAACCCTGGGGAACCCCTGATGTCACATTAAATTGAGGAGAACGAGTCCTACCAATGCGAACTGAAAAAGTGCGATCTGTCAAGAAGGATTCCAGAAACAATAACAATTGAGATGGTATACCATAATGTCTACACTTGTAGAGAAGCTTAGGAATACTAATTGTATCGAAAGCTCGAGAAAAATCGAGATATATGACATCGGTGGAAAGTCCACTCCCTAGCGCTCTCGTCCAGTCTTCCTCACACATCAATAAATTGGTGACAACAGAAGCCTTCTTTCGAAAACCGTGCTGATAATTAGACAACACATCAAATCTTTCTAGATGCTCTATAATAGTCTTACGAAGTAGGCGCTCTATTGTCTTCGATGCAGGGGACAATATCGATATGGGCCTATAGGAAGAAGGAGACGAGGGTTCTTTGCCTTGTTTAGGAATTGCGGTCACAAAAGAATGCTTCCAAATAGCAGGAGTCGAAGATGTGATAAGACAGAAGTTGTATATGTGGGATAGAGGAACCGAAAGCGAAGAATGACACATTTTGAACACAAGCTGAGGAATTCCATCGGCACCGGTACTACCCGTGTATTTCAATTTAGACAAAGCACGTGAAACAGTATACGGAAGAAAGATACTTAGATTAGCTTGTGGAAAAATGGGATCTCCAGCGGGGCGGGGTAACAAACCGTCATCATGGGTAAAGGAAGAGGCAAACTCAGCTGCTAGTAAGTCACATTTACTTTGAGAGTCAGTCAAAACAGAACCATTTCGATCAATGAGAAAACGAGGAGGATTGGGTTTGGGACGTGTGAGAGAAGAGATATGCCGGTACAAATTACGAGAGGATGTGAGCCTTTTCTTGAGGCAGTGCTTATTCCACTTGTTGATTTGTTTAAGTAGATCACAACTAGCTTTTTCATACAGTTTTCGAACAAGTGGGTAACGAATATTGCGAAATAGTGCATCTCGATAAGAGATCAAGCTACGAATATGGGGTGGATAGGCAGAGAAAGACGAGCGAGGGGCCTTCATTGGAACATACAAGGACAGAGCGTGGTGGAGGAATAGTAGGAAGCGAGAGTAAAGGTCATCTACACAAAAGAACATATCGAAAGCAGCTTCCCAATCTATAGAGGACAAGTAATCATTCAAAGCAGAAAAATCAGTTCGAGAATAGTCTGGAACATGTTCAACGTCGATACGGTCCAAGCATATATGTATATTGGTATCGAATCCTAAATGATCACAAGACGGAAATGAGGGAATAACACGGGACTCGGAGAAAAGAGAAGGATGAGATGTAACGAACCAGTCAAGTGATCGGTTTTGGCGCGTTGGGAGGCGGCACAGAAACGAGAGGTTGAAAGAGGAAATCAGAGAATGAATTATATTATCGGAAAGACTAACAGGAGGACTCAGGGAATCAGAATTGAAATCGCCCACCAGGAAGAAGGGATGATTAGATGTTGAGAAAAGGTCGGATAGAAAATCACAAAAAACTCTTGTCTGATCGGAACTATAACTGGGTGGACGGTAACACACAACAATTCGTAGAAAACAAATTGAAATAAGAACATCGATGGCTATGACTTCTGTACGAGAGAAATCTATTGCTGGCTTAGTAAAAGAGTATACATTACGAATAACAATGCAAACACCACCGCCTCTAGAGTCACGGTCCGTTCTCACAACAACATAAGGGAGATCTCCAACAATTTCACAATCCTTAATCCTACCATGGAGCCAAGTTTCGGACAACGCTACAATATCTGGCTGCTCAGCTTCTAGAAAAATTCGGAAGGCTGCTAGTTTATTACATATAGAGCGCATGTTAAAATATAAGAACTTGAGAGAATTCTTACCCGGACATGATCTTAGTTTGACGGGAAAGAAGATAAAGGTCTAACAGTTTGCAGCCTCGAACGACGAATAGCGTCGGCTTCTGCTCTTGGTATCACTTCTCCATTGTAGACAACGACGTCTTTCCCCTCGGACACTAGTCTTCTTTTCTCTTGCCGAAGCAAGAACTCCTTCTCTCGCATTTCTTTGGTCAGACTTGGCCGAATGAAAATGTTTCTGAAGCGGTTGTCATTCCGAAGTGAAGAGGCACGTGTGAGAAGTTGCCGCTGAAGTGACTTCGCTGGAAGAATGACCTTCAGCGGTCTGGAGGCCGGTCGCCCATTAGAGTTGTGATTGATACCCATCCGAAAATGGGCCAGTCCGTGAACAGCTACGCCAGCTGCGTCGAGTAGCGAGAGAACCAGAGCGTTGTCATGAGCTGTTTGTGAAGAAGGGAGAGCAGTAGGATCCGGATGTTCTGGAGCCTTTTCGATGACAATAGATCGGAGTCTTTTGTCCTCTTCAATTTCGTGCTGGATTAAGTCGACGGTGGGGGACTGAGTGGAATGTATATCTGATAGTTTCTTGATGACAACAGCGCACGTCTTCAGGAGTAGCAAGACGTGAGGAGGCAGGGAAGGCTTCTTTGCTTCTGATTCGGCAGAAATACAGCTGTCGAGTGCTGAAGTCAGAGCAGCAACTCCAGTAGGATCACAATCGTTGGAAGAAGTTTTTTCGGCTCGTCTTTTGGGAGGCATTTTGGGCAGTAAAGGCAGTAAGAGCACGGAAGAAATCGATACACAGAGCACTATGGACACTCACCGCTCGGTAGAGAGAACTGAGACAAGAATGAGAACTGAGACAAGAATGAGAACTGAGACAAGAATGAGAACTGAGACAAGAATGAGAACTGATGATCTAAGGAATTCCGTCCGCGCCAGTAGTGCACGTTGATCTGAGTTTAGAGAGAAGTCTGTAAACTTCACGTGGTAGAAACAAGTAATCAGCATTTTGAGAAGGAATAGAATCTCCAAAGAGAGGAGGAGGCAGACAATCGTCTACCATGAAGGAGGATGCAAACTCGTCGGCCAATAAATTATATTTTTAGGAAGTGTCAACAACAAAACTGCCTATAGAAGTTTTCAAACAAAGAGGAGGAGATGATTTGGGCCTTGTAAGTGAGGATATACTCTAACGATACAGATCAGCAGATCTTTTCAATTTTTTTCCTTTCACAATATCTATTCCATTTCTGAATTTGCTCAAGAAGATCAGAGCTGGCTTTAAAATAGAGATCACGAATAACTGGGTCCCTAACACTGAGGAAAAGCGAATTTCTATAATCAATGAGTCGATGAACATGAGGAGGATAACATGCAAAAGGTGAGCGGGGAATTCGCTTCGAAACATATAACTCAATAACCTCAGTTACCAGAGCTCGAAAACGAATGTATAGATCATCAATGTTATCAAAGCAGTCGAAATTTCTTCCCCAGTTTATCAGCGAAAGACAAGCATTCATTCCGTCATAATCAGCTCTAGAGAAATCAAGAACAACATCAGTATCTGGAGCTAAGTGCTGAGAAAGCAATAAGAATTGAACGCCTAAATGATCACATGTGTGGAAAGGTGGAATATACGGGGACTCGACACAAGACTCAGTTCAGTAGACAAAAGCCAATATATACATACATCTTTCCTGACGAGTAGGTTTCATAAGCATACAACTTAAGGCAGAGTTATCAATGAACGACCGAAGAATCTTGTCAGGTATATTTGTTGGCTCAGTTAAAAAGTCGCAGTTGAAATCGCCACCTATAATAGTCGGAAGGTTACATGACGTCATGAAATCTTCTAACAACTCGCATAGGTTCGTAGTTTGCTCACTTGAGTAACTGGGAGGGCGATAGCATATAATTAATCGGCAGAATGAGTTAACGAGAAATATATCAATTACAACTAACTCACATATGAATATGATTGTTTGATGAAAGTCAGATGATCACGAAGAATGAGAGCGACACCACCACCCCTAGAATCTCTATCTTTGCGTATAACATGATAAGGGAGAAGACCGGTTATTTCAGCATCAGAGACTTTGGAATTCAGCCAGGTTTCACTGAGAGCTAGAAACGAACGAAACAGAGAAAGTTTGTTTTTTAAAGAGCGAATGTTAAACTAGAAGGTATTCAGAACGGTACATGAACCTTGTTTGACGTCTTCGTTGCGGTAGTAGTGTTGGACTTCCTGATTGTTATGTTCTGCTTGCTATGGAAATTGCGAGACTGGGGATTGGAAGGCTGGGTTCGGGAGTGTCGCTTTTTGTCTGCTTCAGATCGAGGCATCAGTTCGCCATTGAAGACGACGAAGTCTTTGCCTTCAGAATTCAGTTTACGTTTCTCTTGCCTAAGGAGGTACTCTTTCTCCCTTTGTTCTTAGGTGAGACTGGGTCGGAATGTTATTCCTTTGAACTGAGCGTGTTTACGAAGAGATGCGCTTGGGGGAAAATGACTTTGAGAAGTCTTCGTGAACTGTTTTCCGCAGTAGTCTGTCTCCTTCCCATTCAGAAATGAGCGATTCCTCCAACAGCGATGTCAGAGGCATCTAAGAGATTGTTGATCAGCTGGTAGTCGTGTTGAATCTGCGAAGAAGGCAGACCATCCGTCTTCTCAGGGGCTCTCTCGATAACAACAGACCGACATCTTTTTTTCTTCCTCGATTACCTTGAAAATCTCGTCTTCACTGATGGCATTTAAGGAGAACTTGTAGATGAGAGCATTACATGTTTTCAGAAGAAGAATTACATGTACGGACAAGGAAGGATTCTTCTCTTCAGCCGATAGAAATTCGTGAAAAGATTTCCACTATTGAAATGCTGGACATTGTTGTGGCGAATGTTGATAAAGTCGATAAAAAAAATTGGACAGAGTCGAAAGGTCACCGCTCGATAGCGAGAACAGAGAGGGGAATGAGAACAGAGAGGGGAATGAGAACAGAGAGGGGAATGACTCTGCTTTATAAAAAAAATGTTTGACTCTGCTCTTTTTCTCTTACTACAGTGCTTAGATTTCAAGCCATACTTCAGTGGAAACAGTTAATAATAAAAATAGAAAAAACCGCTTCTTAGTGGAACCGATTTCTTCGAAGTCACTTGCAACATCGCTGTGTGCGCCGCGCCACGTCCGGCGTGCTGTGGTCGGCTACAATCATATACCGCTCCCCCAAACTCTAGCTATTCCGGCCTCATTTGTGGCACAATCGTTAGTTACTCGTTTAAGATGTTCTGCTTTACGAAACTTTCTAAATAAAACATTTATTTAAATTTGATGAAAATTTTTCAGGGTGATGAAATTCCTCCACGTGCAGTGAATGAGCCTTGCTTCTCTTGCTGCCCTGAAAAAGGCCATTGGGGCGAGTGGTCTTTAGGAACCCCTTGTACCGCTACTTGTGGTGGTTATGGATATACTGTTCGAGAGAGATACTGCTTGACAGCAACCAAAGATTGCGCTTGCACGTTAGCAAAACTTTCGACATTCTAAAACAAACTGAACTAGCTCAGTTATTCTTTTGGTTCTTCTTGGTTTTAATGAACTCCTGATAGTAGAGCACGCAACGGCTCAACTGGTATATCAATTGACTAATATATATTTATTTTCAACCTAATTTCTTGTCCATTCCTCTGAGAATGTCTGATCCGCTTAAAAGTACTGAGTCTTGAAATCCTGTTAATGAGTATAACAGGTATGCACTAGCATGAATGATATTTGCTTGCAGAGGAAATGCTTTCATACTTGATTATTGCCCCGGCTACTACATGACTCCATGTCGAGGCAATAAATGCGAGCCCCCATTGATTATTGATCCTGTTACTGGCCAATGTGGAGGAATAGTCAGTTTATCAGCCGAAACAGATGTTCAGAACACAGTTTGGGAAAGGAATTAAAAAAAAGTTTTCGAATATATCCTCACACTCGAGAGCAACACATAGAGTATGAAAAAAATGAGAAAAAAAAGTTCAGATAGAAGTTAGAGAAGCCCTTGAGAAGAAGAATCGATGTTTGAGAGCATGGTGTGCTCAGTAAATGCCTTTGAAAACTTCTGCCTTAATGATTCTCTTCAAGTGAATACAAAAATTGTCTCTTTGTTTGAAGACAAGCCCGCCAACACCACCGTATGTGTGCACAGCAAATACGACAGCCACATCAATGACCGTATGTCGTTCGGTTTCTGAATAATGAGAAAAAGAGTCCCCGAAAAAAAACATTCTTAATTCACTAATTAGAAGACGTGCTTTGAAACGAGGATTTTAATAAAATGATTACGAAGATACTAATCGCTTCTGCTAGGTGTGTAACTTAATGAATTTGTAATTTGAGTTTAGATTCCATGTTTCAGAAAAGAGTTTGAATGAAAACTTTCAGCACCATAACTAACATACATACATCTACTTTACAGAGAAACTCATTCACTTGTTATGTAAGATAGTTCTCCATTTCAGAATACTTCGACCTCACCCACAACGAGTAGCGCGTCAGCACCCGGCTCGAAAACGACTAGCACATCGACGACCTCGACAACATCAATCTCATTGAGCAGTAAGACGACAACTTACACATCAAATAACAATTTTTACATCGATACTTAAGTTTTTTCTTCCCCTACAGAGATTCTACTAAATAAATTTGTTAATCAACACAAATGCCAGAGCTGGAGTTTGTTCACCAACTCCTTGCAGTGAATAGTCATCTGAAACAAATGTTCAAACAGTGATAAAAGCTTCACAATGATTAAGGTTTTTACACATTTTTTCTTATTAGCATTTAACTTCATTTTCCAGATGTCACACCAACAACGCCCTATTGCTGCCCTGTCGGTGGCAGATGGTCAGATTGGATTGAGCTTTCTCCATGCTCAGCTAACTGCGGTGCTTGTGGTACAGAACAGAGAATCAGATTCTGTGATTCACTTTACGAATCAGAGTCAACCTGCACTTGTGCGTGAGTGTTAATTTAATCCTACAATTAAAAACATCAATTTTACAAACGATGTTTTCATTGACTAACGGTTATAAACCTTTCATTCGAAAAGTTCAACACAGTTGAACCTGTTTCACAGTTTCATAATTCATTCTAAATGAACTAGCGATAAAGCAATTTCCAGTATCTGAATAAGTTCAGAGCATGAGCTCGCTGACTCGTATTCTCAGTCAGGATTTTTAGGGTCACTCAGGTGAAATTTTTTAGATCCTATTCATTCATTCTTTATTCCAAGCATGTAGGTATTTAAGACAAAAGCAAATTACATACATATAAACAGAGGTATGCATGGACTACATTACACATAAAGCTTAGTGGCGGTGTGTAAAGGGAAAAAAAGGGGGGCTGTGATAATGATGAAAAATAACAAGTCTTAATTAAGTATCAGAAACAAGACTAACTGGCACAATCACATTCACAGGCAACGAAAGAAGTTGCTTTCTAAATTTAAGGCTACTAGCTTCGTTGATAACATCAAATGGAAGAGAGTTCCAAACAGACATTTGACGGGAAACACATGTCGATAAAGAGGTCTTATTGATGCGGTGAGGAGGAATAAGTCTTAGAGGATGCGAATGCCGAGTGAAACGCTGAACAGCCGAGATTTCGTATAAATGATCAGTGTCTATGTCTAAGCTATTATGTAAACATTTATGAATAAAAAGTAGATCAGAGATAGCACGACGGTACTCGAGGCTCTGAAGGCCTAGCATTGAAAGCCTCTGGGAATACGGAAGCTTAGGGTGACGGACTCTTCCTAGTACTCTATTGTTAAAAGATCCTTAAAATTTTGTTTTGGAGAAACTTTTTTCTCGATTTTCTATAATGAATATGATTACTAGTGAATTCTACATTCTGAACGGTAAGAACCTCATCATTACATTGAAAATTGTACTAGTGATTGGATTCTAGTTCCATTCGCTTGCCTTAAAAGTACCATGAACTTTATTAATAATACTTACAAAGTTTCAAAGTTTCAAAGTTTCGTTTCAAAGTTTCAAAGTATCAACAAAAAATTATAGTGGCATGTCCACAGGGCGGGGCTCAAATATTCACAACGACAGGTGCTTTTACCTTATATTCATTTATGAGCTTGAAAATCGAGCTAAAGTTCGAAAACTTCATTCTAAATTTTTCCATCGTCAAAGAGTATCAATATGTTTGACTCTGCTTTTTTTCTCTTAATACAGTGCTTAGATTTCAAGCCATAATTCAGTGAAAACAATTAATAAAAAATTAGAAATAAAAGTAGCTTCTTAGTGGAACTGATTTCTTCGAAGTCACTTGCAACATCGCTGTGTGCGCCGCGCCGAGTCCAGCTTGCTGTAGTGGGCTACAATCATATACCGCTCCCCCAAACTCTAGCTATTCCGGCCTCATTTGCGGCACAGTCGTCAGTTACTTGTTTAAGATGTTCTGTTTTCCGAAACTTTCTAAATATGTATTTATTTCCACTGAAGTTTTTCAGGGTGATGAAATTCCTCCACGGGCAGTTAACGAGCCTTGCTTCTCTTGCTGCCCTGAAGGAGGCCATTGGGGCGAGTGGTCTTTAGGAACTCCTTGTACCGCTACTTGTGGTGGTTATGGATATACTGTTCGAGAGAGATACTGCTTGACAGCAACCAAAGATTGCGCTTGCACGTTAGCAAAACTTTCGACATTCTAAAACAAACTGAACTAGCTCAGTTATTCTTTTGAGCCTTCTTGGTTCCTAATGAACTCCTAATAGTAGAGCACGCATCGGCTTAATCGGTAGAGTAGTTGACTAATCAGTGTGGGAGCTGACAAGTCGTGAATCAGGTTTCCACGCTTTCCAAAGCGGTTGTTTTTACGATACCGTTCTTCTAGCATCCACTCATCAGCATGGTTGAACTCGGTATACAACTCGGTATACAGCAGGAATTAGACATATTTAGATTTTACCGTATAATCTGAACTTCAAAACAGTTATAACAGTTATGCACTAGCATGAATATAACAGTTATGCACTAGCAATAACAGTTACAGTTAGGCACTAGCATGAATGAGATTTGCTTGCAGAGGAAATGCTTTCATACTTGATTATTGCCCCGGCTACTACATGACTCCATGTCGAGGCAATAAATGCGAGCCCCCATTGATTATTGATCATGTTACTGGCCAATGTGGAGGAATAGTCAGTTTATCAGCGGAAACAGAAGTTCAGAACACAGTTTGGGAAAGGATTTTAAAAAAAAAAGTTTTCGAATATATCCTCACACTCGAGAGTGACACATAGAGTATAAAAAAAATGAGAAAAAAAAGTTCAGATAGAAGTTAGAGAAGCCCTTGAGAAGAAGAATCGATGTTTGAGAGCATGGTGTGCTCAGTAAATGCCTTTGAAAACTTCTGCCTTAATGATTCTCTTAGAGTGAATACAAAATTTGTCTCTTTGTTTGAAGACAAGCCCGCCTACACCACCGTATGTGTGCACAGCAAACACGACAGCCACATCAATGACCGTATGTCGTTCGGTTTCTGAATAATGAGAAAAAGAGTCCCCGAAAAAAAACATTCTTAATTCACTAATTAGAAGACGTGCTTTGAAACGAGGATTTTAATAAAATGATTACGAAGATACTAATCGCTTCTGCTAGGTGTGTAACTTAATGAATTTATAATTTGAGTTTAGATTCCATGTTTCAGAAAAGAGTTTGAATGAAAACTTTCAGCACCATAACTAACATACATACATCTACTTTACAGAGAAACTCATTCACTTGTTATGTAAGATAGTTCTCCATTTCAGAATACTTCGACCTCACCCACAACGAGTAGCGCGTCAGCACCCGGCTCGAAAACGACTAGCACATCGACGACCTCGACAACATCAATCTCATTGAGCAGTAAGACGACAACTTACACATCAAATAACAATTTTTACATCGATACTTAAGTTTTTTCTTCCCCTACAGAGATTCTACTAAATAAATTTGTTAATCAACACAAATGCCAGAGCTGGAGTTTGTTCACCAACTCCTTGCAGTGAATAGTCATCTGAAACAAATGTTCAAACAGTGATAAAAGCTTCACAATGATTAAGGTTTTTACACATTTTTTCTTATTAGCATTTAACTTCATTTTCCAGATGTCACACCAACAACGCCCTATTGCTGCCCTGTCGGTGGCAGATGGTCAGATTGGATTGAGCTTTCTTCATGCTCAGCTAACTGCGGTGCTTGTGGTACAGAACAGAGAATCAGATTCTGTGATTCACTTTACGAATCAGAGTCAACCTGCACTTGTGCGTGAGTGTTAATTTAATCCTACAATTAAAAACATCAATTTTACAAACGATGTTTTCATTGACTAACGGTTATAAACCTTTCATTCGAAAAGTTCAACACAGTTGAACCTGTTTCACAGTTTCATAATTCATTCTAAATGAACTAGCGAGAAAGCAATTTCCAGTATCTGAATAAGTCCAGAGCATGAGCTCGCTGACTCGTATTCTCAGTCAGGATTTTTAGGGTCACTCAGGTGAAATTTTTTAGATCCTATTCATTCATTCATTCATTCTTTATTCCAAGCATGTAGGTATTTAAGACAAAAGCAAATTACATACATATAAACAGAGGTATGCATGGACTACATTACACATAAAGCTTAGTGGCGGTGTGTAAAGGGAAAAAAAGGGGGAGGTGATAATGATGAAAAATAACAAGTCTTAATTAAGTATCAGAAACAAGACTAACTGGCACAATCACATTCACAGGCAACGAAAGAAGTTGCTTTCTAAATTTAAGGCTACTAGCTTCGTTGATAACATCAAATGGAAGAGAGTTCCAAACAGACATTTGACGGGAAACACATGCCGATAAAGAGGTCTTATTGATGCGGTGAGGAGGAATAAGTCTTAGAGGATGCGAATGCCGAGTGAAACGCTGAACAGCCGAGATTTCGTATAAATGATCAGTGTCTATGTCTAAGCTATTATGTAAACATTTATGAATAAAAAGTAGATCAGAGATAGCACGACGGTACTCGAGGCTCTGAAGGCCTAGCATTGAAAGCCTCTGGGAATACGGAAGCTTAGGGTGACGGACTCTTCCTAGTACTCTATTGTTAAAAGATCCTTAAAATTTTGTTTTGGTGAAACTTTTTTCTCGATTTTCTATAATGAATATGATTACTAGTGAATTCTACATTCTGAACGGTAAGAACCTCATCATTACATTGAAAATTGTACTAGTGATTGGATTCTAGTTCCATTCGCTTGCCTTAAAAGTACCATGAACTTTATTAATAATACTTACAAAGTTGGAGGGTATCAACAAAAAATTATAGTGGCATGTCCACAGGGCGGGGCTCAAATATTCACAACGACAGGTGCTTTTACCTTATATTCATTTATGAGCTTGAAAATCGAGCTAAAGTTCGAAAACTTCATTCTAAATTTTTCCATCGTCAAAGAGTATCAATATGTTTGACTCTGCTTTTTTTCTCTTAATACAGTGCTTAGATTTCAAGCCATAATTCAGTGAAAACAATTAATAAAAAATTAGAAATAAAAGTAGCTTCTTAGTGGAACTGATTTCTTCGAAGTCACTTGCAACATCGCTGTGTGCGCCGCGCCGAGTCCAGCTTGCTGTAGTGGGCTACAATCATATACCGCTCCCCCAAACTCTAGCTATTCCGGCCTCATTTGCGGCACAGTCGTCAGTTACTTGTTTAAGATGTTCTGTTTTCCGAAACTTTCTAAATATGTATTTATTTCCACTGAAGTTTTTCAGGGTGATGAAATTCCTCCACGGGCAGTTAACGAGCCTTGCTTCTCTTGCTGCCCTGAAGGAGGCCATTGGGGCGAGTGGTCTTTAGGAACTCCTTGTACCGCTACTTGTGGTGGTTATGGATATACTGTTCGAGAGAGATACTGCTTGACAGCAACCAAAGATTGCGCTTGCACGTTAGCAAAACTTTCGACATTCTAAAACAAACTGAACTAGCTCAGTTATTCTTTTGAGCCTTCTTGGTTCCTAATGAACTCCTAATAGTAGAGCACGCATCGGCTTAATCGGTAGAGTAGTTGACTAATCAGTGTGGGAGCTGACAAGTCGTGAATCAGGTTTCCACGCTTTCCAAAGCGGTTGTTTTTACGATACCGTTCTTCTAGCATCCACTCATCAGCATGGTTGAACTCGGTATACAACTCGGTATACAGCAGGAATTAGACATATTTAGATTTTACCGTATAATCTGAACTTCAAAACAGTTATAACAGTTATGCACTAGCATGAATATAACAGTTATGCACTAGCATGAATATAACAGTTATGCACTAGCAATAACAGTTACAGTTAGGCACTAGCATGAATGAGATTTGCTTGCAGAGGAAATGCTTTCATACTTGATTATTGCCCCGGCTACTACATGACTCCATGTCGAGGCAATAAATGCGAGCCCCCATTGATTATTGATCCTGTTACTGGCCAATGTGGAGGAATAGTCAGTTTATCAGCCGAAACAGATGTTCAGAACACAGTTTGGGAAAGGAATTTAAAAAAAAAGTTTTCGAATATATCCTCACACTCGAGAGCAACACATAGAGTATAAAAAAAATGAGAAAAAAAAGTTCAGATAGAAGTTAGAGAAGCCCTTGAGAAGAAGAATCGATGTTTGAGAGCATGGTGTGCTCAGTAAATGCCTTTGAAAACTTCTGCCTTAATGATTCTCTTAGAGTGAATACAAAATTTGTCTCTTTGTTTGAAGACAAGCCCGCCTACACCACCGTATGTGTGCACAGCAAACACGACAGCCACATCAATGACCGTATGTCGTTCGGTTTCTGAATAATGAGAAAAAGAGTCCCCGAAAAAAAACATTCTTAATTCACTAATTAGAAGACGTGCTTTGAAACGAGGATTTTAATAAAATGATTACGAAGATACTAATCGCTTCTGCTAGGTGTGTAACTTAATGAATTTGTAATTTGAGTTTAGATTCCATGTTTCAGAAAAGAGTTTGAATGAAAACTTTCAGCACCATAACTAACATACATCTACTTTACAGAGAAACTCATTCACTTGTTATGTAAGATAGTTCTCCATTTCAGAATACTTCGACCTCACCCACAACGAGTAGCGCGTCAGCACCCGGCTCGAAAACGACTAGCACATCGACGACCTCGACAACATCAATCTCATTGAGCAGTAAGACGACAACTTACACATCAAATAACAATTTTTACATCGATACTTAAGTTTTTTCTTCCCCTACAGAGATTCTACTAAATAAATTTGTTAATCAACACAAATGCCAGAGCTGGAGTTTGTTCACCAACTCCTTGCAGTGAATAGTCATCTGAAACAAATGTTCAAACAGTGATAAAAGCTTCACAATGATTAAGGTTTTTACACATTTTTTCTTATTAGCATTTAACTTCATTTTCCAGATGTCACACCAACAACGCCCTATTGCTGCCCTGTCGGTGGCAGATGGTCAGATTGGATTGAGCTTTCTCCATGCTCAGCTAACTGCGGTGCTTGTGGTACAGAACAGAGAATCAGATTCTGTGATTCACTTTACGAATCAGAGTCAACCTGCACTTGTGCGTGAGTGTTAATTTAATCCTACAATTAAAAACATCAATTTTACAAACGATGTTTTCATTGACTAACGGTTATAAACCTTTCATTCGAAAAGTTCAACACAGTTGAACCTGTTTCACAGTTTCATAATTCATTCTAAATGAACTAGCGAGAAAGCAATTTCCAGTATCTGAATAAGTCCAGAGCATGAGCTCGCTGACTCGTATTCTCAGTCAGGATTTTTAGGGTCACTCAGGTGAAATTTTTTAGATCCTATTCATTCATTCATTCTTTATTCCAAGCATGTAGGTATTTAAGACAAAAGCAAATTACATACATATAAACAGAGGTATGCATGGTCTACATTACACATAAAGCTTAGTGGCGGTGTGTAAAGGGAAAAAAAGGGGGGCTGTGATAATGATGAAAAATAACAAGTCTTAATTAAGTATCAGAAACAAGACTAACTGGCACAATCACATTCACAGGCAACGAAAGAAGTTGCTTTCTAAATTTAAGGCTACTAGCTTCGTTGATAACATCAAATGGAAGAGAGTTCCAAACAGACATTTGACGGGAAACACATGTCGATAAAGAGGTCTTATTGATGCGGTGAGGAGGAATAAGTCTTAGAGGATGCGAATGCCGAGTGAAACGCTGAACAGCCGAGATTTCGTATAAATGATCAGTGTCTTTGTCTAAGCTATTATGTAAACATTTATGAATAAAAAGTAGATCAGAGATAGCACGACGGTACTCGAGGCTCTGAAGGCCTAGCATTGAAAGCCTCTGGGAATACGGAAGCTTAGGGTGACGGACTCTTCCTAGTACTCTATTGTTAAAAGATCCTTAAAATTTTGTTTTGGTGAAACTTTTTTTCTCGATTTTCTATAATGAATATGATTACTAGTGAATTCTACATTCTGAACGGTAAGAACCTCATCATTACATTGAAAATTGTACTAGTGATTGGATTCTAGTTCCATTCGCTTGCCTTAAAAGTACCATGAACTTTATTAATAATACTTACAAAGTTGGAGGGTATCAACAAAAAATTATAGTGGCATGTCCACAGGGCGGGGCTCAAATATTCACAACGACAGGTGCTTTTACCTTATATTCATGTTTGAGCTTGAAAATCGAGCTAAAGTTCGAAAACTTCATTCTAAATTTTTCCATCGTCAAAGAGTATCAATATGTTTGACTCTGCTTTTTTTCTCTTACTACAGTGCTTAGATTTCAAGCCATAATTCAGTGAAAACAATTAATAAAAAATTAGAAATAAAAGTAGCTTCTTAGTGGAACTGATTTCTTCGAAGTCACTTGCAACATCGCTGTGTGCGCCGCGCCGAGTCCAGCTTGCTGTAGTGGGCTACAATCATATACCGCTCCCCCAAACTCTAGCTATTCCGGCCTCATTTGCGGCACAGTCGTCAGTTACTTGTTTAAGATGTTCTGTTTTCCGAAACTTTCTAAATATGTATTTATTTCCACTGAAGTTTTTCAGGGTGATGAAATTCCTCCACGGGCAGTTAACGAGCCTTGCTTCTCTTGCTGCCCTGAAGGAGGCCATTGGGGCGAGTGGTCTTTAGGAACTCCTTGTACCGCTACTTGTGGTGGTTATGGATATACTGTTCGAGAGAGATACTGCTTGACAGCAACCAAAGATTGCGCTTGCACGTTAGCAAAACTTTCGACATTCTAAAACAAACTGAACTAGCTCAGTTATTCTTTTGAGCCTTCTTGGTTCCTAATGAACTCCTAATAGTAGAGCACGCATCGGCTTAATCGGTAGAGTAGTTGACTAATCAGTGTGGGAGCTGACAAGTCGTGAATAAGGTTTCCACGCTTTCCAAAGCGGTTGTTTTTACGATACCGTTCTTCTAGCATCCACTCATCAGCATGGTTGAACTCGGTATACAACTCGGTATACAGCAGGAATTAGACATATTTAGATTTTACCGTATAATCTGAACTTCAAAACAGTTATAACAGTTATGCACTAGCATGAATATAACAGTTATGCACTAGCAATAACAGTTACAGTTAGGCACTAGCATGAATGAGATTTGCTTGCAGAGGGAATGCTTTCATACTTGATTATTGCTCCGGCTACTACATGACTCCATGTCGAGGCAATAAATGCGAGCCCCCATTGATTATTGATCATGTTACTGGCCAATGTGGAGGAATAGTCAGTTTATCAGCGGAAACAGAAGTTCAGAACACAGTTTGGGAAAGGATTTTAAAAAAAAAAGTTTTCGAATATATCCTCACACTCGAGAGTGACACATAGAGTATTAAAAAACAAAATGAAGAAAAAGTTCAGATAGTAGTGAGAGAAGCCCTTGAGAAGAAGAAGCGATGTTTGAGAGCATGGTGTGCTCAGTAAATGCCTTTGAAAACTTCTGCCTGAATGATTCTCTTCAAGTGAATACAAAAATTGTCTCTTTGTTTGAAGACAAGCCCGCCAACACCACCGTATGTGTGCACAGCAAATACGACAGCCACATCAATGACCGTATGTTGTTCGGTTTCTGAATAAATAGAAAAAAAGTCCACGTACAAAAACATTCTTAATTCACTAATTGGAAGACGTGCTTTGAAACGAGGATTTTAATAAAATGATTACGAAGATACTAATCGCTTCTGCTAGGTGTGTAACTTAATGAATTTGTAATTTGAGTTTAGATTCCATGTTTCAGAAAAAAGTTTGAATGAAAACTTTCAGCTCCATAACTAACATACATACATTATTTAAACGTCATGAAATCTGTGATCTAATTGAAAAGTATCCAATCTCCTCTTGTAGTACTCCAGATAATTTAAACATGCTCTTTATAAAAAAGATTGCCGTACCTTTATCCATCCCTCTTGAAATCATATATAACGACTCCTATCAGAAGGCTCAGATCCCCCAAAGATGGAAACACTCTATAGTGACTTCAGTCAAAAAGAAGCCCCCTTTCAGCAGCCCATCTAATTATCGCCCAATTAGTATAACTTCTCTCTTCTGTCGTATATTCGAAAAACTTTTATCTAAAGAAATTGATAATCACTGTGAAAGAAATGATATTCTTCATGATGACCAGTATGGCTTCCGTCGCAAGAGATCCATAGAACAACTTATGCTCTTATTTCTAGACGAGTGTACATCAGAGATTGATAAGAAGAAATTTACAGATATAATTTACTTCGATTTTGAAAAGGCTTTTGATAAAGTTTCTCATATTAAACTTATCCATAAACTCAAAGAATATCAATTTCCAATTAAGATAGTTTCTTGGATAGAAGAATACTTAAGTAACAGAACCTATCAAGTTAGGGTTAGAGACGCACTTTCCGATAGCTTCACTGTGAGCAGTGGAGTCCCCCAGGGCAGTGTTCTCGGCCCATTACTTTTCATCATTTTCACTTCAGATATTGTTTCTAAAATTTCCTCTTCTTCTTGTAAAATAAAGGTCTTCGCCGACGATATGAAAGTATATAAGCACTTGTCTTCTAATGACTCTCATACTCCTTTGCAAAACGCTATAGATTCTGTTCTTGATTGGTCAAAAGCTTGGCAATTACCGTTATCTCTTCCCAAATGTAAAGTTTTAAGAATAGGTCCCCAACAACCCCCTCGTTATCCTTACTCATTGAACGGATCCAACCTTGAATATTGTCATGAGATCCGTGATTTAGGTTTCATTGTAGATAATAGATTAACCTTTTCTTCTCATTGCTCTATAATCGCATCGAAAGCCAAACGTAAATGCTATCTCATTCTAAAAGTTCTCAAAAGTAAGAGCACGAAAGTGCTCATTGATGCCTATAACATTTATATCAAATCTATTCTTCAACATTGTTCCACTGTCTATTCCCCCCATTTCGTTAAAGATATTAGAAAATTGGAAAACGTCCAAAACTTTTTCACTCGCCGAGTTTTCTATCGCTGCTTTGGTACTGATTACATAAACATGCCAAACAGTCAAATTAGAAACAAAAAATTAGGCCTTCTTTCATTGGAAAGCATAAGTGAATCGAACGATTTGAGTTTACTTTTAAAACTAATAGGGGGAAAAACAACTCTTTCAGACAGAAAACCCCATTTCTATAATTTAAGACAATCCGCGACACGTGGATCTAACTTCAAATTACATTTTCGTGCCCCGAAAACAATTTGTCGTATAAATTCATTCGCAATAAGATCTGCTCGTCTGTTTACTGAATTAAATTCAAGTGTTTAGTTAGTATTTATAATATTGTTCCGCTCAATGTGTTTATGTGTTCAGTTGTAATGTTTATGATCTAATGTTTGGTTTGTTCCTTTAATGCTTATTATCTTCCAACTTGTTGGAATCACTATAACCCACATGATGTTTGTGTACTATCATTGTATATTATATGAGTAACATGTAATAAATAAATAATAAATAAATAAATAAATACGTCTACTTTACAGAGAAACTCATTCACTTGTTATGTAAGATAGTTCTCCATTTCAGAATACTTCGACATCACCCACAACGACTAGCGCGTCAACATCCGGCTCGAAAACGACTAGCACATCGACGACCTCGACAAAATCAATCTCAATGAGCAGTTAGACGACAACTTACACATCAAATAACAACTTTCACATCGATACTCATGTTGTTTTCTTTCCCTACTGAAATTCTACTAAATAAAAGTGTTAATCAACACAAATGCCAGAGTTGGAGTTTGTTCACCAACTCCTTGCAGTGAATAGTCATCTGAAACAAATGTTCAAACAGTGATAAAAGCTTCATAATGATTAAGGCTCTTAAACATTTTTCTTATCAACATTTAACTTCATTGTTCCAGATTCCACAAAAACAACACCTTATTGCTGCCCTGTCGGTGGCAGATGGTCAGATTGGATTGAGCTTTCTCCATGCTCAGCTAACTGCGGTGCTTGTGGTACCGAACAAAGAATCAGATTCTGTGATTCACTTTACGAATCAGATTCAACCTGCAATTGTGCGTGAGTGTTGCTTTGATCCTACACTTATGATCAATAATTTTACAAACGATGACTTCATTGAATAAAACGGCTATGAACCTTTCATTCAAAAAGTTCAATGTTTACATTTTCGTAATTTTTTCTTAGAAACTTTAACTTTACGAACGAAGAATTCATTGAATGAAATGGTAATTTTTATCTTTTATTCGTAAAGTCCAATGTTTTAATGTTTCAAATTTTTTAAGAAACTCTAATTTTACGAACGATAAATTTATTAAATGAAACGGTTATGAACCTTTCATTCAAAAATTTCAACGTTTTACAGTTTTTTTTCTAAATCAACCAGCGATTGAGCATTTTCAAAAAAATTAAATGAATCCAGAGCATGACCTCGCTGATTTTTTTCTCAGTCAAAACTTTCATCAGACTCTCAGGTGAGAATATTTTAGAACCTGAAGTAGAAATTTTCTAGAAACCTCTGAGTTGAATTTTTTTATCTTGGTGATTCCATTTAAAATTCGTTTCCTAGTAGATTCCATGTTTTGAGCGAAAAGAAAGTCACGATTAGATCATAATATACGGTATCATCAATCTTTCTAGTTGATATTGATATTCTTTATCGCCAAAGGACAACTGGTTCAGGGTCATCGCTAACATGGTTGACAATGAGAAAATGAAAAAGTAGAAAATCTTCGGAAGAGGAATAAGCAACTGTGGCGTTGCACTGAAGAGTCTTGGTAGACCACTTAGCGTTTCAACCTCATACCGAAGAGATTCACGAAGTCTTGAGTCCCAAGAAGACAGAAGAGAAATTTCGTAATTCAATGAAGTAGAGACGAGTAGAAGTCAGTGTGAAGAGAAAATGATAGACCCGACCATCTCCGGGGTTTGAAAAAGAAAAGAATGAAAAAGAAAAGAATGGCGTGTGTTGAACCGGTCGTGTGTTGTCGAACCGATCGTGTGTTGGCGTGTGTTGAACCGGTCGCTTCTCTAAATGCCTGGCAAACGTTCCCCCATTACCCCTCCCCCTTGTAAACGATGCCCCGAATACGAGAAAAGACTTGATGAGATGATGGAAAAAATAACTCGACTCGAGAGTATAGTCGAGCAACTCGTCTCTCGTCTGTCTACTCTCTTTTCCTCGCCTGCCCCACCGTCACCATCGTCTATCCCCTCTCTCCTTTCCCTCCTCCCGCACATTTTCGCCTAAGACGCCGCGGTTCGAGCGATGACTGTGGATCGGAAGATGATTGAAGAGAAAATGGAGAACATCGTGTGTGTTGGGCTCCCGGAGCACGACAAGGATGAGTCAACGGATGCAGTGGATCAGGACTTTCTCAGAGCGCTCTATCGGGATCTCAATCTCCCGGAGATCGCGACTGCTCGGTTCAGAAGGTTTGGTGACCCAGTCAAGAAGAGACGTGTTCTCAAGATTTTTCTTGGATCATCTTCTCTGAGAAATCAGTCTTGCAGCAAATTCGAAGAAGGCGCCCTGCCTGTCTTACAGCTCTTCCGCACAGCTACATCAGGGAAGACTTGACGCGTAAGGGACTCGAGAGAAAGTAGAACTGGAGATGAAGAGAGTGGCCAGGGAAAGGAATCAGATCCCTAGTGGTCAGAAGTGGAAGGTCGTTGGGACTTCTCTTATACCAGTGCGGACGTTCTCATCCTACCAACCACAGCCACCCGAAACTCCGATGAACACTATCTCGTCGTCGCAGAGTTCCGGTCCAGCTTCGCAGAACGTAACAATGAGAAGATAGGTCAGTGGCGGTGTTCTCCCCTTTTTTGACTCTCGTAGCCCATATTCTCCTATTGACATTGACGTTTCGACAATAAGTTGCATTTCATTCAATGCTCGTTCTCTTCGTAACAAACTTTACAGCTTATATTTCTTGCTTAATTCTAATGTTTACGATGTGATAGGGATAACTGAGACTTGGTTAACAAGTCAAGAGAATGATTCATTAATAACAAGTAATACTGGATATCAGATTTCCCGCTGTGATAGAAGCAGTTCAATGAGAGGAGGAGGTGCAGCCTTCTTAGTTTCTTCTCGCATCCCTTGTTCTATCGTTTCGTCTTGCTCAGACGACGGCTTTGAAGCTGTTACCATAGATATTTTTGAGCAATCATTTTCTTCAGTAAAGAGTAAGTTGAGATGTATTTGTGTGTATCGCTCGCCATCCTGTCCAATTTCTTCTTTTTTAAAGCTTTTGTCGTACTTCAAACAGATATTCAATTCTAATACTACTGATATTTTTCCCATCATGATCACTGGTGATTTTAATCTACCATTCATCGACTGGTTCAATCATTTATCACATAGAGATGGTCAACATGAGATGTTCCTTGAATTCATGACAGACATTTTTTAGACTCAGTACGTCTTCTCTCCAACAAGGAACGAAAATATTATTGATTTATTATTCACGAATGTACCCATAATTTCTGAATGTAATGTTATCGGTCGTTTTAGCGGTAGTGACCACAACATGGTCTCATTCAAATTATCTTTAAATGCTACTTAAATTTTATTGTCTCCCCCTTTCAAGTTGTTCACTAAAGCCAACTGGCCCGCTATTGAATCGCTGTACATAATTGGACTCATACATTTTCTACGATGGACGTAGAGTCCGCTAATTATTATCTTGTTTCTTTCATTCGCTCTCTTATTGAGAAGTATGTCCCTAACATTAATTGCGGAGACGAAACGTTTCGTTATCCCAGTTTTCTCCGTGAAATGCATCGCAAGCTGCAATTTCTATATCAGAATTCCCCATATTCTGTTTTCTGTATTAGAAAAACAGTTGAATTTGATAGATTATTACATGAGTTCGAACTTAAACAGGAAGCTAAGTTGATATTGCGGGGCAATCAAAAGTCCTTTTTTGCTGCTTGCAGAAATCGTTTGAGTAATAATGTTAATCAAGCCATGCCCACTTTAATAGACGACCACGGACATGAAATAACTTCGTCATTAGAAAAGGCAGACGCTTTTTCCCATCATTTTTCTTCTGTTTTTTCAAAGCCCTTGCAAGGTCCCTTACCATTTCCAGCCTATCCTGAAGTAAATGAACCATTTAGTCTTGACTGTATAACTGAGGAGATGGTTTTACGCGCTCTCTCTTCTCTTGAATCTAAATGTAATACTTCCCCCGATGGTATTCCTAACATTTTATTGAAGAAATGTCGTTTTGCTCTTGTAAAGCCGTTATGTATAATATTCAATAACAGTCTTCTCTCAGGCATTGTGCCGACTATATGGAGAAGTTCTATAGTTAAACCAGTACATAAGACTGGTTCACGTAACTCTGTTTGTAACTATAGACCAATTTCTTTATGTTGCTCTTTGTCTAAAGTCATGGAAAAAATAGTTTTTAGTGAAGTCTATTCGTATTCAGAAAATGAACAGTTGTTGTCCCATCACCAAGCAGGTTTTAGAGCAAAAAGATCGACTACCACATCTTTGGTAGAATCTCATGTTTTCATTGTTGATTCTCTTGCTCAAGGTTTCTCTGTTGATATTGTTTTTTTAGATATAAGCAAAGCTTTCGACTCAGTTGACTACAGACTGCTTTTGCACACAGTTCATTGTTATGGTTTTCCGTTTAATATTGTTAGATGGCTTTGTAGTTACCTGAATCAACGTACCCAGTCAGTGAACATCGATAATGTGTTTTCCAAACCTATTTCCGTTTTATCAGGAGTCCCTCAAGGCTCCTCCACTTTTATTTTTAATGTACATTGACTCTGTTAAACATGTATTTTCTCCCAATATTCAGTTCTCCTTATATGCTGACGACATTAAAATAAAAGGGACGCGTCCCTCTTTCTGTAAATGAGATACAGTTCGCTCTCAACTGTTTTTCAGCATGGTGCTCAGAGTGGAACTTGTGTTTATCGCTATCTTAATGTAGTGTTTTACACCTTGGCTCATCTAATTCTCGTAATGTTTATCATATGAGCAATATACCCATTCTAGCTAGTGAATCAGCCAAATACCTTGGAGTAATAATATCCGATGGTTTTTCTTATCGTAAACATATAAATGAGAAATGTAAAAAAGCCTCTTCTGTTGTGAATATGTTATTAAAAGCGTTCAAATCGCCATCCCTTCCTCTTTTGACTTCTGCCTTTAAAACCTATGTACGACCATTATTAGACAATGCTAGCGAGCTCTTGAACCCTACGTCCTCGGGACTAGTGAAACTTATCGAGAAATTACAACGCTCATTTACGAGACGAATTCTAGCTAGAGCCGGTCACCCTTTACTTCCGTACTCAGAGCGGCTATTGTTGTTAAAACTTCAAACTCTTGAATACCGTCGAGCCATTGCTGACCTTAGTTTCATTCACAAATGTGAAATGTGACATAGATACTATTCATTCATATAAAATATCAGCTGTTGAACGTTTTTCTCGCCATTCTCATTCTTTGCGTCTTATTCCGCCTAATAATATTAATCAGTCTTTCATATCAACATGTGTTTCTCGTCAGTTATCAGTATGGAATTCATTGGATTTTGAAATCGTAAACGATCCTAATTGCAAGGTATTTAAGAACAATTTACTTAAGTTGCCTGTCAACCTAGTTTTACCAATTACTTTTGTTTCTGATAACTAAAGGCTCGTTTCTCTATTAATAGCATTTTCTATCTCCCCCCACCCCTCCCCTAGTTTTTGCTTACACACACCGCCACTAGAAAGACAGTCCATGCATATCCGCTATTGTTATTGTTCACTGTGAACCGAAGTTGAATATAATCTGTGCAAGGAATAAAGAATGAATGAATGAATGAATTCAGAAATAGCGTGTTCAATAACGGCGAGGAAACGTCCATACAATCGAGAGGAAGTTATCAAATTCGGCTTCCCAGTTAACTGAATTGAAGTAATTATTAAGTTCATCATAGTCAGTTCCTGAATAGTCTAGAACTGGTTCGTCTAAAAGCTAGTCGGTCACAATTGAAAGACAGCAAGCGATCCCTAAATGATCAGAGGACGGGAAGGAGGGAACAGTTCTACAATTAGACAATAGCGAGGGCAGAGTAGTTGGTAGCCAATCAATGCAACGATTAAAACGTGTTGGTTCACGGCAGAATTGGGTAAATCAAAGAGAGTAATCATGTCTACTAAAAATCGATCGGATGAAGAACAAGGAGGAGAGAGGGTGTCACAATTGAAATCACCAGTCACAACTACAGGATAAGAGGTGGAAGAAAAAATATCGGATAAAGAATCACAAAAAAGTCTGGTGTCTTCATTGCTGTAGGACGGGGGACGATAGCAAACAACCAAACGTATGTAACCAGTGGTAGAAAGTAAGTCTACATAAACAATTTCTGAAGGAGAGCATAAAGAACTAGGCTTCAAGAACGTTAAGTGATCTCTCAATACAAAAACAACAAGGGCAATTATGACTATTTAGATCTTTTTAGCAAAGATAAATCGTCCTTTCTTCTGAAAGATTGAACTTTTTAAAATTAGAATTCCGGAAGGTTTAGGTTGACATTGCAATTAGCAAAAACTTTAGCGACTTTCCAACTCGACTGAGCAAGTTTTTATATTATTTCAGCATCTAGCAAAGAAAGTTCCTACATACCTCAAAAAAGTTTTTAAAAAACATTTTTTCGGCGAAAAAATTCAACTAATCATGATTTAAGAATAGGCCCTAATCTATCTCACATAAATGTGACTAAGTGAGTAGCTATATTTTTGAGTATCTAGCTATGAATCTTTCAATTCCTAAAAAAACTCGAAAAGGTTTTTTTTAATGGGAAAGTTTTTGTGGTTTAAAATATTAGTTTGTTTCTTGATTTGAAAATTAAATTGTGCCCTACTTCCTCTTTCTGCATCTTTTCAGAAGAATGAAAGCGGAGAAATAGTAATAAAAAAGGTGAAGTAATGTAACTTATGTTGGGAGAAAAAGTAAACTTTGTAAAAGTTTCACTAGTTTATGCTATGTATTAACAGAATGCTTCAATTGCAGTTATAGAACAATGTAACGTTATTTTGATAAAAATTACTTTATCCACCACAAGACAGTTTTTTGTAACTGTCTTCAACATGAGAAAT
Source organism: Allodiplogaster pararmata (assembly GCA_964056735.1). Classification (NCBI taxonomy): domain Eukaryota; kingdom Metazoa; phylum Nematoda; class Chromadorea; order Rhabditida; family Diplogasteridae; genus Allodiplogaster; species Allodiplogaster pararmata. The sequence continues at coordinate 39,525,763 of OZ057406.1, read as the reverse complement.
AGGTAGAAAAAAGAGAAAAAAGATATGATAATTTTCCCGTGATCGTCAAGACAAATACAGGGGAAGGTTTTCAAAGTGCCTCGAAAAGTTTGACAAAGACTTCGATTTCGGTAATCTGCGGATGTTTTTCTGCGATTTTTCTCCGTAGTGCCCCGACACGCTCGAAAAGAATTGGCGATGCCGGTAGTCTTCTCTATCGAGTATGCGTAACGGGCTTGATCTGTATGAAATTCTGAGGTACCCGTTCGCCCTGAATTCAAATCGGCTTCTGCAAAGTTCACGATTCAAATAACCGTAAGGTATATGAAATAGAAATAATAGGTCATACTTAGCTCCTTTTTTAATTTTACACGTTTCTTTTATTTTAAAGAATGAAGAAAACTGTTTGGAATCTTCAAAATCGGAATGCATGGACTAGTTTTTTTACAAGGGAAACTTTCGCCAATGTAAAACATTTACCTATTCTGAGTAAGTAGAAAATTTTCTTCACTTCTAAAAACAGATTCTAGTGTTTCCTGCGTGTACCTGCATACTGTTTCAGATTATTAATTTTGGTTTAATTGAATTTTTTTCTCTCCTTTTTTCTCTTGGAAAGTTCCGGGCATGGTCTTTAATTAACCCTTCAGTATTAAGAAGGGGGATAAAATTGAATGTTGAACATTTTTTCATCATTTTTCCTCTTTTTTTTTCCATTCAAGGCATTTTTTTCGCTCGTTTTATTTTATGTTCGGAGAGTGAAGCTTTTCTATTACCGAAAGATAAGGTAAAACTAAAGCTTTTCATCAGCAAATTGTACATATATGTATCAACAAAGTAGGGACGTTCCCAACGAGAGAAAAACTCAGCATCGTTATTTGATAATTTGCCTTGTTATGTTTGGAACTACCAGACTTTATTTTCGAAGCTGAACTAAACTTTAAGTGTTATAGGATTTCAACTCCGCTGATTAGGCAAATATTGGAGTTAATATCACTGTTTTGATTGAGAAACAATCCATATCCGCCCATCTTCTGCGATAGAAAAACTACATCTAAGAATCATGCGCATAAAAAAATATTATATGAACCGGCGAACCACGGGAAATCTCATTCCCTATTTCGAGTTATCTTATCTGCTAAAAAGCGTTGAGGAGCGAGGGTGGACGCAGCTAGAGCCGCGAGACTCGGTCCAATTATGATCCTCTCGATTCCGGTGTCCTGCCCCCTTTTCTCCTACTCCGCCGCGGACTCCTGTTTAAGAGTGGGAACGGACTCCGCCTTTGGTTCCGTGACGTATCGTTTGGGATTCTTGACGTTCTCGTTTAGCAGGGTATAGAAGCGCAACTCTTTTCCTTGGAGGGCGATTCATGTGCCTGCTTGGGCAAGGGTGGGTACGCTGCCCATCGCATCTTCGCGGACCTCTTCCCCTCAAACTTGAGTGATAATAATTTTTTTAATTGTTTTTTGTCATACAAAGCTCCAAAAGCAGCGAAAACTGTTGATTCAATTGAGCAGTTTTCATATCTTACTGCGGACACACAACAACTTTTGCACTCGCAACTCACTTTTAATCTTACTTTCATCTATCGCCAAGATATTCTGAAAAAAGTTGTTAATTATATGAAGAACGCAGTAACCTGTTCCAGAGGAACTGATTTCCGCGAGGACACATGCAATTTCGAAAGCTGCTCCCTCCCGGATCCGGTCTGTTGCGGCAACCGCGTTTTAACCCCACCTCCTTACAATTCCAACATTACCGGCTTCGTCTGTGGCACAATCGTCCGTTAATTTGTTTCAAATAGATTTACTTTTTGCCACTTTTCATTAAAAGTACCTGTAAAAAGCTGCGATCACTTTCCAGGGTGATGAAATTCCTCCACTCGCAGTAAATGAGCCTTGCTACTCTTGCTGCCCTGCAGAAGGCCACTGGGGCGAATGGTCTGTAGGAACAGCATGTACCGAGTCTTGCGGTGGTTATGGGTATACCGTTCGAGAGAGATACTGCTTGACAGAACGTCAAAACTGCTCTTGCACGTCAGTGATTTTCATTTCAATCGCTTCTCGATTCAATTTCGTTATACTATGTATACAATATTGGAAATGGAGTTTAATTGTTCCAAACCAATTTTTTAGCTGTACATGAGGACCTTGCTCCAAATACTCGTCTTCCATATATTTTTTTTCTTAGATTTGTTTTCCGAAATCGTGGTCTTCTGGTAAGTTTTTCTGTTTTTTTTTGTTTCTTTTTTGCCCCTTTCGTCTAGTATATTTGAAATACTCGCACAACAGTATAAATAATATGCCCTTTCTCAAGACGCATTTCTGAAACATTACAGTCTTGTTTGGTTCTTAACATACTCGTTTGTGATGGAAAAGAGTGACCCCTTTATCAAGTTAGATATTGATAGAGATGGGAGTCTATTCTCACTAACTATGTACATACTTCAACCCTAGTATTGACTTTTGCAAGCGTTTTTGAGTAACGATCCCCCCATTAAGTCAAAGTAGTTTTCTGACGGCTAGTGCGGGTAGAACACTCTACATAGTTAATGAATTCACGTTGAACGAATATGGATGGTTTACAAATAAAGAACCATTTTTGAGAAAAGCGACCAACCCTTTTAGTTCAATCATCCGATAGTTCAATCATCCCTTTTTCATTTTTATACCACACTCATGTGACCCTTCAATGTTGAGCCCACATCCGAGATAGATGTTTTTGGCCCCTATCTTCATAATTTAATCTCTAAACACGAATTCACTCCATTTTCTTGAATTTACAGTTTTTTCTTCGTTGAGCAACAGTCCTTAGTAGTTTACAAACTGCTCTTCCCGGAATGAAAAAAAACTTGGCAATAAAACAATACATACTTTTCTCTTATCCATTCATTCTCCTTCACTAACCATTAAGCAATTTCTAATTGGCAGAGATTTTCTGTTAGTCTTGTATTCATATGAGTTTTTTTTTTGTTGTTTTCCGTCAGTACGTATTATCAGAAAAACTACGGGAACAGTTCATCATGCAAGTTTGCAGGGCTTCTTTCGTTCTGAAATTGTTTTTAGCTGATTTATCAGCTTTTTAAAACATCGTCTTACAAAGACCTTCTTATCTACCAGAGGCTCTTCATTTATTAACATTTTTTCCACTATCGTATTAGATATTTTGATTGATTTTTTTTCTGTGCACTCGTCAGTTCGAGCAGAACTTATAAAAAAAAATTCTGCTGTTGCAGAGTTTGCCAAACATCGTTTCACTCTATAAAATAATAAATAAAAATAAACAAGGATTTTTTCAAAGAAATACTTCTCGCTACTATACATCCTCTTGTTATTGCTCACACTCCGATTGTTAGAAGTAAGTTGCCGTTCGAGAGTTATCCGTCTCATATCCGCCATATGCTCAAACACAAAACGAACTATTCGAAAAACTTCATTGTAAACCTGTTTTCGATGAGTATGTGAGGATTTGTAAAAGATTGAGCAAAGAAATAACAAAGTTTAATATTTCGAAAGAGAAATTACTTCTGAGCTCGAACAAAAAGCTGTATAAGTTCATGAAATCTAAGTTTAAAAAGTTCACGAAGATTGGTTGCATAGCTCAATCCGGAACTTTCCTGGTCTCCGACACATCTAAGGCAAAGGCCCTAGCTGACTTCTTCTCCTCTGTTTTCATTCGTGACAATGGTGTACAACCTAATCTATCTTCCCGTAGAATTTAACACGCTACAACTAACTGCTTGATTATGCCTCAACAGCTATTTTTTCTTCTCAAAAAATTAAAGCCTTCCTGTTTCGTTCCAAATGATAACGTTCCCGCCATAATTTATCGCAAATGTGCGCAGGTATCAAGTGAACCACTGTCGTACTTATTTAACATTTCATTATCACTGGGCACCTTTCCGGAGTTGTGGAAACAAGGTATTGTGATCCCCATAAATAAAATACCCGCTCCTGAAATGCCCGAGCATTACCGACCAATAACTATCTGTCCAGCACCGTCCAAAGTTTTTGAAAGAATTGTTTGTGGCCACTTGACCCGCTGGTGCAGCAGATTCTCGCTAATTCCTGAAAACCAGCATGGTTTTCGGCGACATCGTTCTGTGATAACAAATTTGTTGGAGTACACCAATTCTTGGCACAGGGATCTAGATAAGGGAAATTCTGTTGATGTTTTATATTACGACTTCGCAAAAGCGTTTGACACCGTCTCGCACACAAAGTTGCTATTTGTTCTCGATAACATAAGGATAAGAGGTGAACTCTGGAAATGGTTTGAATCCTTTCTTACTGGGAGATCATCTAAGGTCAGAGTAAATAACCTTTTTTTTATTCAATACATAATTATATATGTGACATCAGGATGGCGGATATGACGTGAAGTTAAAACTGAGACATGGAAAATATAGAGAAAAAATATTAAATAATGATAGAAAAATGAAAGAATATGATTATAAATCGAAATGAGGTTATTCGAGCAACAACAACAAAATAACGACACAATTTGTCGTTTTTATCAACAAAGAAAAAAGATTTCAAAACTTATAAATTATAAATTCTCCACATAAACATCAAGGATCCTCAGTAGATTAGGGTAAGATAGAAGGAACTTCTTGAGAAGATTTTGATTGAGGTGGCTGAGTGTTATATCTCCTAGTTTATCCAGAAATCTGGACGTGCGGTAGCCGAAGAAGTTCTTCAGATTCATTCTATTAAACTTTCTTATGGCCAGATAGAATGATGATATTCTACCATGAGACGGAAGAAATACATAAAAAGCGCTTGCCCGTACATTCACATCACATCTAATGATGCGGAATGCCAAAAAAATATCGATCATGATACGTCTCAAATGGAGAGAAGACATGTTGAGTTGACATTGACAAACATGCATTCGCATGATTTTCTTACGACTTCCGGTGTCCCACAGGGATCAGTACTTGCTCCCCTTTTATTCACTCTCTATATCTCCAAACTCTCACTTAAACTTTCCGTGTTGCCGATGGTTACAGCTCAACTATTTGCAGATGATTTGAAATTTTACACGTCATATAACATCCAGAATTGTGATCACGCGCATGCTCAATTAACTAAGGCGACTAGACTCATAAATGAATTCTGTGATAAATGGCAGCTCTCAATTGCCACACACAAATGTAATGAACTCCATATGGGTAAAAAGAACCTAAAATTCCCTTATTTGGTTACGAACTCACCTCCAACTGCATTCATCATCTCAGAATCGCCAATTCGTGATTTAGGAGTTTATGTTGATAATGAGCTCTCATTTGTTTTCCATATTGAACAGGTAACAAGACGAGCATTGAAAATTTTCTATGCCTTATTCAGATAACTATCGATAAAAATAGCAGCACCATATATTTGTTCATAATAGCGGAGTTCCGCAAGGAAGCTGCCTAGGTCCCCTATTCTTCTCTATTTTTATAAACGACATCATAGAATGTACTGACCCCGAAGTCCACTGCTTTCTCTATGCAGATGACATCAAACTATTTTCAAACAGCAGTCAAAGTCTACAACGAGCCCTAGATTCTATTTCCAGTTATGTACATTCCTGGGGGCTTATAATTTCCATTCCGAAATGCTTCATAGTTCATTGTGGCAACAATAACCCTAGCAGCATCTACCACATTGATGGTAAAATCGTTCCCACCTCTTCAACTATCAAGGATCTTGGAATATATTTTGATGCAACACTCAAATTCTCCACCCACATAGAGCAAGTCATAACCAAATCCACCAGATGTATGAACATGATCCTGCGAGCATTCAAAACCAAGTCCATAACCGTTCTTCTCCGCGTGTTCAAAACATACATTCTCCCTTTACTAGATTATGGTAGTGAAATCTGGTCGCCACAGTCCGTAGGTCACATAAACGCAATAGAAAACGTCCAGCGTGCCTTCACACGCAGAATTCTTTATAGAGCTGGGCATCCCAAGATAGACTACCCATCTAGGCTCAATCTGCTCTCTCTGACGACTCTCGAATACAGAAGAAATATTAACGACCTTGCATTCATACACAAATGCATACACCAACACTTTCGAATAGACTATTCCAAACTTTTTCAAGTATGTCCCCTTCCATACAGCAACATACACGCCCATTCATACCGAATTGCTCTACCATTCAGAATTCCGGATACCAAAAGTAATTGTGCATCCAGGGTTATTGACATATGGAACAGCCTACCCCGTCAGATAGTGACAATCAATTTCCCTTTTGTTTTCAAAAAAAACAACTACATAAGTTGCGAGAAGAATTCATAGTGCCCTTTTCTAAAATACGTTACTGAAAGAGCTCCAAATGAACTTTCTTATTCACTGCGCTTATCTCAATGTTCTTTTTAATATTTTTTTCTTTTCTGTCCCTTCATTTTAGATGTTTTTTTGTTTTGTCTCCATAATTTTTCTCTATAATTTCCCTTTATATAATTCGTTTTGAAATGTTTTTTCGAATATAGCTGAACTCACATCCGTGACAACGATCCAAGTTCATCAATGCATGTACGTATGTGTTATTCTATCATGTTAATTGGAATAGATGATTGAATGGAATTGAAGTATATTCATAGTGCCCTTTTCTAAAATACGTTACTGAAAGAGCTCCAAATGAACTTTCTTATTCACTGCGCTTATCTCAATGTTCTTTTTAAGAAATTTTTTTCTTTTCTGTCCCTTCATTTTAGATGTTTTTTTGTTTTGTCTCCATAATTTTTCTCTATAATTTCCCTTTATATAATTCGTTTTGAAATGTTTTTTCGAATATAGCTGAACTCACATCCGTGACACCGATCCAAGTTCATCAATGCATGTACGTATGTGTTATTCTATCATGTTAATTGGAATAGATGATTGAATGGAATTGAAGTATATTCATAGTGCCCTTTTCTAAAATACGTTACTGAAAGAGCTCCAAATGAACTTTCTTATTCACTGCGCTTATCTCAATGTTCTTTTTAAGATATTTTTTTCTTTTCTGTCCCTTCATTTTAGATGTTTTTTTGTTTTGTCTCCATAATTTTTCTCTATAATTTCCCTTTATATAATTCGTTTTGAAGTGTTTTTTCGAATATAGCTGAACTCACATCCGTGCCAACGATCCAAGTTCATCAATGCATGTACGTATGTGTTATTCTATCATGTTAATTGGAATAGATGATTGAATGGAATTGAAGTATATTCATAGTGCCCTTTTCTAAAATACGTTACTGAAAGAGCTCCAAATGAACTTTCTTATTCACTGCGCTTATCTCAATGTTCTTTTTAAGATATTTTTTTCTTTTCTGTCCCTTCATTTTAGATGTTTTTTTGTTTTGTCTCCATAATTTGTCTCTATAATTTCCCTTTCTATAATTCGTTTTGAAATGTTTTTTCGAATATAGCTGAACTCACATCCGTGACAGCGATCCAAATTCATCAATGCATGTACGTATGTGTTATTCTATCATGTTAATTGGAATAAATGATTGAATGGAATTGAAGTATATTCATAGTGCCCTTTTCTAAAATACGTTACTGAAAGAGCTCCAAATGAATTTTCTTATTCACTGCGCTTATCTCAACGTTCTATTTAATATGTTTTTACTATTCTGTCCCTTTATTTTAGATGTTTTTTGTTTTGTCTCCATAATTTGTCTCTATAAGTTCCCTTTCTATAATTCGTTTTGAAATGTTTTTCGAATATAGCTGAACTCACATCCGTGACAGCAATCTAAGTTCATCAATATGCTTTAAAACCTATGTTCTGCCGGTGCTAGACTTTGCTTCCGTTATTTGGTCTCCCCACAAAATTACCTTGATCAGAAAACTAGAGAATGTTCAGCATGTGTTCACAAAATTACTACAGTTACGATGTGTTGCATTCACGGAATGGTGCAATTATGAAAGTAGGTTGATAAGATTTAACCTGACATCTCTCTATGCAAGAAGATTAGAAGCTGATATTCTTTTGGCTTTCAAAATTCTCAAAGGTTACACTGACGTTTCTGTTTGTAAATTTTACATTTTCAATCAGTGTAACGGTCGCACCTCATTTTATGCTTTTCATATAGGGCACACAAACAGAAACTCACTTTTTCACTCTTTCGCTTATCGGACATTTCGATTTTTTATGGAATTACCGGTCAGTCTTCTCAGGAATCAAACCATTCTAAGTTTTCGGATAAATTTGTCATTGCTGGATGTACCAGAGGTCTTAAACATCGATTTAAGTTCATAATAGTCGTTCATTCCCGTTCTCGTTGTATTTTTTCTCTTTTTTTCAGTTCTTTTAATCATCTTTAGTTTTGTCAACAGAGTCTTCCTCGTGTTGTTACATTGCAAAATGTATTTCAATAAATAAATGAATAAATTGTTTGGTTGAGGAGCCGGATTGGTCGGTAGTTGTTGCACATCCTTGCATAGCCTTTTCCTTTGAATATTCACACCAGCTTTGTGGGATAGGGCCTCGTTGTATGATGGTGTTGAACAGTTGTACGAGGTGAGCCAGCCCTGCGTCTCCAGCCAGCTTCCATGCTTCCGTGGCCATGTCATCAGGGCCAGCTGCCTTTCCATTTTTTCATCTTCTAAAGAGCACTCTTTACTTCTTCTTCTGCTATCTTTGGTACTGGTCTGAGAACAGGAGGTAAAGTAGGTATAGGAGGATGCTAAAAATCTTAGCCGCTTTTCTCTTCAAAGTACTCGCGCCACCGGTCTCTCATTTCGTCTGTCCGTGATGAGCTTTCCTTGTTTTTCTCTTATCGTGGGGGCCCTCCTGCCGTCTAACGAGTCGCGGTGTCTTACTTTCGCCAGTCGATATATTTCTTTCTCTACTCCTGGTCGGTCCATGTTTTTGTAGAACTGGCTGAAGTAAAATGCTTTGGCTACCGCCACAGCTCTCTTCGCTGCGCTCTTGGCTGAATTGTACTAAGTACGGTTCTCAATCTCTCTAAATTTCTTCCGTAAATTGTACGCCGATTTCTTCTCTTTTATGGCATCGTGCACTTCAGGCGTGAAGAACCAGGTGTCTTTCTCGAGCCTCGCTTTACCAGGTCTTGTCATTCCTAACACGCTTATGGCTGGTTGTTTGATACTATTTTCTAGAAGCCGCCAGTTCTCTTCGATATGCTTGTAGAGTGCGGTCGGAAGGTGGTTGCCTTGGATGCCGTGTGAGAAAAGAAGACGTTTTGTTTTCCCGTATGCTCGCCATAATTTTATTCGAGTGCACTCAGAATTACGAGTTACTTGCTCACTCTGCCTTTTAAGCTTATAATCGGACGTGAATTAGACATCCGCTAAATAAATCGAAACCACCACCAAATATATGGAAACGTCCACCAAAGAAATCGAAACGTTTACCAAAGAAAATGGTGACATCCACCAAATAAAATGTTAACGTTCAACAAATAAAATGCTGACATCCAACAAATAAAATGGTGACGTCCACCAAATAAAAAAATTCGTTGATACGTCCACCAATTTTTTTCTTCGTGATCTGCGACTCTTCGACAGGAAACCGTTATGAAAGTATCACAACAATTCATGTACCGGTAATTTACCCTGATCAGGATTGCATATTTTTCGATTTTATTTTATTTTTTTTAGGTTTTTCCGGTTTTTCGACAAATGTCGACAAATTTTTTCGAATTTTTTTCGAGCAATCTTCACTCCCAGAAAATCACCCTTACTTAATTCACTACCGGTAATTTACCACGGCAGTATTTCTCACCTCATACCAAACAGTAAGCTTTACAACTGACACCAAAAGTTATCGTTCTGGTGGACATCTCCACAAATTTTTTTTTGGTGGATGTCTCCACAATACTTGGTGGACGTGAGCATTTTATTTGGTGGACGTCGCGTTTTATTTGATGGACGTTAAATATTTCCCCCTTATAATCCATTATGAGCGGGTGGTGTTGGGTTGCAATGTGATCCGATGGGATTACTTTCGCGTTTATAGCATGCCGGAGTTTCGTTCGCCAAATCAGCCAGAAGTCGATCTCACTTTCTTTACCTACACTCTCATACGTGATTTTGTGCGATCTCTTTTTTTTTTGAAGATCGAGTTCACGATCGCAAGATCGCAGCGAGCGTAGAACTCTACCAGACACCTTCATTGTTGAGCATACCGATTGCGTTGCCACCGTCTTCTCTTTCACTTCCAGTACGATCCGAGCCGATGTGGGCGTTAAAGTGGCCACCTATTAGTATTTCTTCGTATGGTTCGCTGCTCTTCAATACTTTTTCGAGCAAATCATAGAAGTCGTCCTTCAAGGCGTCGCTACATAGACTTAATTTATATGAGTTTAGTCTTACTAGTTCATTGTCTTACTTTCAGCATAGCCTTTTAGCACTCTTGACGATTGATGTATCTTGTTTTTAAGTGTATAACCGTCCTTTTTAGTCATTATTTAGTCGTTCGCGAAATTCTGACGTGCCAGAAGTTCACGAACAGGAAAGTTGTGCGTTTGAATAACTTAGAAAGTTCTAATTTACTCGAAAAAATTCAACTTGCTTGCAGTTGGAAAAACATAGAAAGTTCTAATTTACTCGAAAAAACTCAACTTGCTTGCAGTGGAAGCGCAGTCATACTGGATTTCTGCTACCTGACTGCATGTCCAGGTGACTTATGTGTGTCCGGAACAACGTTGGACCCTACTACTGGTCAATGCGATCCACCAGTCAGTTTCTCACCTAACTTTTAATGATCTTTCTAGCACTTGTTTTGTCCTCGAGGCAGGACACGCGCTCTTTTGAAACGTGAGGAATACCTATCCTGGTAGAAAAAGTGGCTGCGCACTGGCTCCATACTATGTATTGTGTATAGTGGCAGTGGCAAGGGTAGGATTTTATGTTGTTGTTGCTTGCCCATTGTAGTCCATCCTTGTATAATGGATCATGAGCATCTCGTGATGTGGCTTCAACCCGGGTCACTGATTCGTAATCTCTCGTATTATTTGTTCATTCAAAAAGTCTAATTCGTACAGAGCGCTGCATGTTGACAGCAACGCCAAAGTTCGTAAAATTGTGATACTGAGAACGAGTATTTTAAATATCTCTTAAAAAGTTCACTTGGTTATTAGATTTTTTATATACAGAGATAGGCATCGATTAGATAAGCAGTATCCGATATTATTAAAAACCAAAGCTTTGTGCTTAAAAGTTTTTTGTGTTAGTACCTCTGATTGATTCTAATGAATAAATGTATTAAATTCAATTCATTTATTCCATGCAATAACAACAACTTGTAATACAACTATGAATGGTAGTTCCAATTAGCATGGACGCGTAGGATAGGGAGAAAAAAAAAATCTTTCATTCAAAGTGCTGAATGACATTCACCTAATCCAAATATCATCTAATAAAAAATGATATGAAGTAGCTATCTATAGTCATTTATAATCAGAAGATTGTATGGCCGGAACTCTATGCGAAAAAAACTTTTTCTAGGCTACCATAAGCACGTCACCGTATACGTGTAATACAACTGCTTTGACAACAATAACAGTGCCAAATACAACCACAGCGTCAACTGCAACCTTAATGCCAACTATAACTACGACTTTATCTACCACAACTACCGTATGTTGCTTCACTCTCTTTTGGATTCCGCGTGAACCGTATTTCTTCAAAAGTGCATGAATGAGAACAGCCATGGTATATTTTAATAAATCAACAAAATTATTCACACGTTTAAAAAAACTGTTTAAGGTTTAAAAAATAGTTAAAAAAAGCAATGAGATTTGCTCATACTCCCGAACTTTGTCATTACATTTGACAATGCCCGTCCATCACATTCAACGAAGCCCCCACTTGAAACCTCTCAAATCGCCCCACCCATCATCTTCAACGAAGAAATTTGTTTGTTTTTTTTTATGAAAAAGTGGACATTTCAAATGCTTTTGCTCCAGTGAGAAGATCAATCTCGTAACAACGAGTTAAATTTAAAAGCAATCAATTATCTGCCATGAAATACGAAAAATGACGTCATTTAATGAAGTTCTTAATGAGCGAAAAACGAAAGAGAAAAATTAGGTCGTTAAAATTTGAAGAGCAGGCAACCTTGTGAGCTCGGGGACAGCCAAATTTATTTATTATGGGAAATAGAATGTGTTGTTGAGGTTTGGCTCTTTATAGTTGTGAACAAACTGCGAGAGTGTACAAAAATTGTAGTGTCCTACTACGTGGTCGCAGTGGACGGAATTTGTGGGTGACTGCACATCGACTTGTGGAAAGTGTGGCGTGGAGAGCAGGAACAGAACATGTTTATGTGGAGCATGCAGGTTTGACAGAAGTATTCTCTCTACCTCGTTTCCTTGCTGTTTTTGGCCTCTTGCAAATCGCAAAGCTACATATGTAGTATAAAAAAAGAAGCTTTGGTTCGATTAGTTAAAAAAATTGAGAACATAATACATGATGGTTTTGCTTATATATGAATGTTTTCAGCGGCGCTTTCACGGAAAGTCGAGGATGCGGGGGGACATTAGTGTGCATGTTTCCGCAAAAAGGTTGCTGCGCACCCTATCGAAAAGCGATCATCAACTCAGCATTTCATTGCGCTTGAGGAGCGCTTTATATGTTTCATGCGGATTTTGTTCAATATATCATATATGATATATATTTTATTCGCCAAATTATGGTTTTTCTGTATCAGGTAAGATACTGTGAAAGAGATATAAAGTTCTGAATAAAATGAAAGGTGTTTAATTCTCCCTCTTACTCGTCCTCCTTAGTGGCTGCCATGTAACAACTCTCTCCAATACTAATTATCCTACTCTATTTTCGTCCACCAAAAACTAATTATCCTACCATATTTTCGTCCACCAAAAAGAGTGTAATGTTATGGATATATCGACTCTCCATTTACTTTCTCGAGTTCCTACCGAGAATTACCATTGAATTGTGCTCCCCAACGCGTACATTTCTTTTTTTCCCATGAAATTCTCTGTCATTTCTCAGACTTTTGAAGATAATTTTCACGCAATGTTAAAAAAATTTGCGTAATAAAGTTTCGATAAATTGATGAAGCGATGAGTCGTTTATAACCTTGATGAAGATTCCAATGATCTCAGAGTTTGCATCAGCGATTCTGTTCCAGAGAGCAACGACACGGTTTTATTAACATATAAAAGTGAGTAGAAGACTCGGCAGATCACGAATGTTTTTGGTCGATAATTCTCAGCTGTAGAATTGTCACCTTTTAGCTTGTAGACAAGCATTTCTTCCCCCTACTTTCCACTGGTCCGGTGCTCGACTGGTAATGAAAGACTAAAGACAATGACAGGGCGAGTGAGAATGCGCAGTTTCACAGATCAAAAAAAAATATAATACCTGAAAAATTCTTTCGACCAAAGAGAAATATAAATCAATTATTCAATTTCGTGCTATCGTGTAGACTTTGGGTTTAAATGAGACACATGCTGATGGATGTCTTCAAACATGATTGAACAGTGAGTTGTTATCAAATCACTATTAAGACAGCTAATCGGTGCAATTTGAAAACATGCAAATCATATCGACAGCCAATCCCCAATGGAGAAGGGAGAAATTAAGTTGGGACTAATTTTTATCATTTCAAACGGCCCCGCCTTAAAATGGCTAAAATTTCGGCGGATTTGAAAATAATTTTAAACCGCGACGCGTTGAATGGAAAATTCGATGAGGGTCCTTTTCGATTCTGAAGAGAAAGCTGCAGTCTTTGCCGCAGGGATCCCATTGTATGCTCTAAGCCTAGCACCACATCTTCGTTAATCTCAAATGTCGATTTCTAACTTCATTTTCTGTTCAATGTTCTACGGAAGCTTCCCAACAAATTTTCCGTCTCTTCTGATAATATCAATCACTTCTTAGTCAAAAATTGCGCCTTATCTCTCGCGCTACCTCTTTCTATGCTCTTCTCCCTCTCTCTGCTTACTAGAGAAATTCCTATAGAATGGAAACGCGGTGAAGTGGTTCCTGTTTATTTACAAACGATCGGGCGACAAATCTCCGGCCGCGAGTTATCGACCCATAACTATAACCTCTGTGTTCTGCCGCATCTTTGAAGTAATGTAAACGCATGTAACCATCTAAAGAATCGTTTACCCAACATTCTCTGTAAGTCTCAGTATGGATTTATCTCTAGACGTAGCTGCGAGCTCCAACTACATAGTTAAAACCATTTGTGAGTGGGTATTCGACTTGAAAAACAAAAAAGGATGTCGACGAAGTTTATTAGAACTTTTCGCGCGCTTTTGATCAGGTCCTTAATGTTGAACTAATATCTAGTAAACTGGAAAGGCTCAATTTTCTGATAGACATTGTGAGATGGATAGCGAACTTCCTAACGAATCGGACCTGTAAAGGGCAATTACCAAACGGAGGCAGGAGGCATGAGGCATGAGGCCGTGAGGCCGTTTGCTGTTTGTACCAACAAGTAACTTTTTTAACCTTTTAACACTAAGGACTACACTTTCAGTATTAATGACAGCTTTTACGTTTGAAATTTAAGGTTTTAATTTTAGTTTTGGTTGAAAGAAATGAGTGTCGAAGAGTTTCACACGCGTTCGAATAACATCCGGATTACAGAATGTCTTAATTTTTTTCTCGATTTTCGTTTTGTTTTTAGAGATGAGTATTGAAGTCTTCTTCACGCGTTCGAATAACATACGGATTACAGAATGCCTGATCAAGCTGGAGGGTTTTTTTGGAAGCAGATCTCGAAGGAGGCGGATTCACGGACGTTGTTGAAGAAATCGTCCGATAGTGTGCTTTTATTACTTGAGTGAGAAAGCACAAGCAACTGAACAAAAGACAAATTTACTTCTGAACTTGAAACACATTGAAAAATGTCTGGTAGCTGTACTTCAAACTCACTAAGAGTCTTTTACGATAATAAAAATTGCAACTAGAGATCTAGAGATCTATAGTAAAACCAGTACACAAGAGCATTTCCCGGAATCTAGTTACAAATTACAGACCTATTTCTCTATGCTGTTCTTTATCAAAAGTTATGGAGAAAATTATTGTTAAGGAAGTATCTTGCTATTTAGAAAAAGAGAACCTTTTATCGTTCTACCAGGCTGGTTTTAGAGCTAGGAGGTCTACTGTGACCTCTTTAGTTGAATCTCATTCTTTCATTGTTGACTCGTTATCCCAAAGCATCCCTATCGATATAATATTCCTTGATATCAGTAAAGCATTTGATTCTGTTGATCATAGATTACTTCTAAATAGGATAGCATCTTTTGTTATCTCTTCTCCAATCGTTAAATGGTTAACTGATTATCTTGTTGGCCTCTCACAAACAGTTATGATCGATAATAGTCTATCCGACCCAATTCCCGTAATTTCAGGTATACCTCAAGGATCATCTTTATGGGACGCGCTACCTCTTGTAATTATATCCAACTAGCTTTGAATCGTATAAATGATTGGTGCCTAGAGTGGAATTTGTCCCTATCCATATCTAAGTGTACTGTACTTCATCTCGGATCATCCAATTCTCGCAGCGTCTATTACATGAACAGTCAATCTCTAGTAGTTGGTAGAGTTGCCAAAATCTTGGTGTAATCATATGTTATCGTTTCTCTTATCGTAATCATGTTGAAGACAAATGTAAAAAATGCTCTGTTCTTGTTAACATGATGTTAAAAGCCTTCAAGTCACGATGTCCGCCTCTTTTAACTTCAGCTTTTAAAATTTTTGTCAGACCTGTTCTTGAATACGCTAGTGAGTTATGGAATCCCTCATCCCCCGGCTTGGTAAAATCTATTGAAAAAGTTCAGCGGTCGTTTACGAGAAGAATCCTAGCAAGATCTGGCCATTCCAGACTTCCTATTCACAAAGAATCTCCATGTTAGGCCTAGAAACTCTTTAATATCGTCGTGCTATATCTGACTTTTTGTTTATTCATAAATGTGTCCACAAAAAATGTGAACTTGAAACTATGAACTTGTTTCCATTTTCCGCAGTACAGAGATTTTCTCGCCATTCTCATGAGCTCAGGCTAAAGACACCTCATAATATTAGCAAATGTTCTATTTCTACATGTGTTTCTCGCCAGCTATCAGTATGGAATTCATTACCTTTTGAGTTCGTCAGTACACCTAATACTGCTAGTTTCAAAAAACAATTATTATCTCTGCCTACTGAAAAGACATTACCTAAACCTTTCGTTAATGACTAATATAATTGTAGATTTTAAGTATATCACCCTCCCCCCTTTTTCATCTATACCGCAACCCCTAAATACCGCCACTTAGTAGAAAGTCCATGTAGTTCGAACGCTCAATCTCTCCAGCAAAGTGTAGTCAATGTTCACAACTGGTCTATTGAAAAAATAACGTTCTAAACCTTTCTAAGAAACGTTAACTCTCTTTACTTCATCGGTGATGAGGGTCTTAGTTCAAAAATTGTAATAAAAGATTTTGCTGTGTCAATTGATTCCTCCCTGAAATTTGACTTGCTAATACATGAGAAGAGCAAGAGCTTTGACCAAGATTTCTCAGATTTTAAAGTCTTTAGGTTCCTCGATTTGGAAGGCTACAAACGCGTCTATCTGTCTTACATCCAACCCCTTTTAGAATACGCCACTGTAGTACTCTCACCAAAATCGTGTATGTAGCGCGCTAGCTAGAAGACTCGAATACCCTCAAAGATTTTTTCGAAAAAGGTACCTACTAGGCGCTGCTTAATATCTTCTATCGATAACCCTGACAAATTGAATGAGTTTTCTATCGACCCAATAAGGCGCGCTAAATATGATATGTTATTTCTGTTCAGGATACTTTACGGAACTTTATACTGCCAGGTCTGCAGATCTCACAAATGCGAAATACAGGGCGAAAAGTGATCTGAAAACGTCATCTAGAACAATTCCTCTTCGATTGCTGCAAGGAAAACAAAAGGAAAAGTAACGGCAACTTCTTTTTTACTCGAGCCATTACGGAACATACTCTGCGATCGGTTCCCCGACGTCGTTACGATCGAAGAATTCATTAATATTGTTGAGAATTGTTCATGACTTTAACTGGATATCTACTCTACGATATTTCGATTTTCTTCGATACCCACTAGATTGTTTTTTCTACTTTATATTCAGAAGTCAGTGCCTGTTGTTTCCCCTTTTTAGTTTTTACTCCTGAAATGTTTTTTCTCGTTTTTTTATGTCTAATTTATAAGTGTTTGCGGCAAAAAGCATACCTTTGGCGAATAAATGAATTGAACGATAAGATTTAACCTGACATCTTTCTATGCAAGAAGATTAGAAGCTGATATTCTTTTAGTTTTCTAAAATTGTCAAGGGTTACACTGACGTTCCTCTTTGTAAATTTCAACCTTTCAAACAGTGCAAGCACCTCTTTCTATGCTTTCCATTTAGGGCACACAAACAGAAACTCACTTTTCCACTCTTTCGCTTATCGAAAATCTCGTTTTTAAAAAAATTACCAGTCAGTCTTCTCAGGAATCAAACCATTCTAAGTTTTCGGATGAATTTGTCATTGCTGGATGTTCCAGAGCTCTTGAACATCAAAATCATTTTATGATAGTCGTTCGATCTCGTTATGGTTGTTGTTTTTTTCTTTTCTTCACAGTTTTTTTTAGTTTTGTCAGCACAGTCTTCCTCGTGTTGGAAAATTTATTTCAATAAGAAAAAATCTTAGATTTGCTTCTTATAGTGGAAATGTTTCCTTGGATTACTTCAGAAAAAACAACAAGGGTCGTCTAAAAAGGAGCTAAGCACTGATTGCGCGGACGCAACATGGAATGTACATTCGAACTGCTTTTTCTGATAAATATGTCAATCTTCAATAGTTGAGCTGGAAGCGACTTTCATGGATTGATACAACGTGTGACACAAGTGCTATAGGATTTGTTAGTCTTGAAAGGAATGGCGATTCTCAAAGGATGTGAGTTACGTTTAACGTAGGGAAAAAGGAAGGACTTTAAGTGAATTAACACTATTAAGCGAACGAAAGGTCGCCCTGCTATGAGATGGAGGGACGACTTTGTCAAAGCCGTTGGTCCCCAATTCCTAAGGAAGGCAGAGAACGCTGAGGAGTGGAGTCGTCTCATGTCGCTACAGATCCCATAATCGATGATGTTATATCCCCGATGTGGCTTGTTGATCTTGATAAAGCGTTTAAATTGATTGAATTGAACACTATCCATGGAAAAGTTATTGTGGAAAATCTGGTCAACAATGCAAACATCAGGAATTTGGCTGTGATAGTCAAGGATAGAGAGGAACAGCGTCTTCAATCGAGCGTGATATTTGGCAGAGGGTAGTCCAAAGCGAATGAATAATATTCTTTTGGTGATATACCGTTGATCTTGCCGATGGCTGTTGAGGAACGTATTTTAGCTTAGAGGAATATGCCAATATGTGGTCTTTGACCATATCAGTGCCGAAGTGTATCGTTATGCTTCTGTGTTTATCGCTACACCGTCGTCTCCTATTATATAAATGTTGCTCCACTTCCTTCCCAATCAAGTGTTAGAGATCTTGGTGTTACGTATAACTCATCTCTCTCATTCGCGAGTCATATTGATGTAACGAGTGAGAAGGCGAGTCATATTGATGTAACGAGTGAGAAGGCGAGTCATATTGATGTAACGAGTGAGAAGGCGAGTCATATTGATGTAACGAGTGAGAAGGCGAGTCATATTGATGTAACGAGTGAGAAGGCGAGTCATATTGATGTAACGAGTGAGAAGGCCAATAACTATATCAACCTTGTTCTCCGAGCTATGAAAACATCATCCATCAATGCTTTGTAACGCGCTCGGAAATGTTAAGCCATTACCCTAATAGAATACGCGTGTGAAATATGGTCTACAACGTCTATTGGCCTCGTGAAAAAACTAGAAAAAGTACAAAGGGTCTTAACTCGCCATGTTTTGTAAAGATATGGTGTTTCCGGTATGAACTATCTCTCCAGCCTAGGAGTCCTTTCTCTGTTCCCAATTTAATACCAACGCTGCATTGCCGACCTCTGCTTTGTGCACAAATGTATTCGAGGAAACGTAGAAATGGATTAATCTTAATTTTTTACTATACATCCATCTTCACGTGGTAGCAGGATCTCCATTGAGAATAGTTCTTTCCCCGGTATCACGACATTTGCTACCGCGACACTTGCTTCCCGAAAATTGCTACCCGAGACATTTGCTACCACGACATTTGCTACCGCGACACTTGCTTCCCGAAAATTGCTACCCGAGACATTTGCTACCACGACATTTGCTACCGCGACACTTGCTTCCCGAAAATTGCTACCCGAGACATTTGCTACCACGACATTTGCTACCGCGACACTTGCTTCCCGAAAATTGCTACCCGAGACATTTGCTACCACGACATTTGCTACCGCGACACTTGCTTCCCGAAAATTGCTACCCGAGACATTTGCTACCACGACATTTGCTACCGCGACACTTGCTTCCCGAAAATTGCTACCCGAGACATTTGCTACCACGACATTTGCTACCGCGACACTTGCTTCCCGAAAATTGCTACCCGAGACATTTGCTACCACGACATTTGCTACCGCGGCACTTGCTTCCCGAAAATTACTACCCGAGACATTTGCTACCACGACATTTGCTACCGCGAAATTTGCTACCACGAAATTTGCTACCACGACATTTGCTACCCGCGACATTTGCTACCCGCGACATTTGCTACCCGCGAGATTTGCTTCCCAAGTGGAATTTTTTAAACAACATTAAAATTAAAAAGAGGTTTTTTTCAAAACTAATGATTACTTACTATTAAGTTTTGATGAAATATATTGTTATGAAAATTTTTCACTAACTGATTTATGACGTTTTAATTGAATAAATTGTTTTTTTTAAATTTCAAACTAACTAATTCACGGAGTGCCGATAAAATACAATGTTGTGACAATTTTCAACTAACAGTTCAAATTTTCGATAAGTTGTTGATTGAACATAATAAAATATCAAAATTTCAAATTAACTGAATTTTGGAGTGCCGATTAAACACAGCATTATGATAAATTTCAAACTAACTGTTTGACTTTATGATAACTTGTTCATTGGATACAATATAATAATAAAATTCCAAACTTACTGAATGATGGAGTGCCGATTAAATACAATTTTGAGATAAATTTCCACTAACTGTTTAACTTTTGGGCACAACTTAATTTGGGGGACGCTTTACTTGGGAAGGGGCTCTTTTCGGTGCGTTCGAAAAAATTTTTTTAAAAATACAAAAAAAATGTAAATTTTCTAATGCGCTCTCATTCGCCTAAGCCGTACGGCCTCGTTAGCGTAAAATTTTTTCCTAAGCCTAAGCGTTTTTTTTATGTAAAAAGAATCTTTTAAAAAGTTATTTTTTTAAAAGCTCCCCTCCCCAAGTAAACCATAACTCCTACAAATCATCACAATTCTACTATCAATCTTGTTCCTGATGAAGCACGAGCGAGAACGTTGAACGTAGAGATAAGAGAATATGGTTCGGACGATACGGTCCGATTCCTGCTAGACACCGAGCTCAACCATGCTGATTAGTAGAGGAAGAAGAATGGAGGTCGGGTAACAACAACTCTTTTGCCAGTCAGAATGGGAGCCGACCCCGCGATTTAAGACCTGCTAGACGCCGAGCTCAACCATGCTGATTAGTAGAGGAAGAAGAATGGAGGTCGGGTAACAACAACTCTTTTGCCGGTCAGAATGGGAGCCGACCCCGCGATTTAAGACCTGCTAGACGCCGAGCTCAACCATGCTGATTAGTAGAGGAAGAAGAATGGAGGTCGGGTAACAACAACTCTTTTGCCGGTCAGAATGGGAACCGACCCCGCGATTTAAGACCTGCTAGACGCCGAGCTCAACCATGCTGATTAGTAGAGGAAGAAGAATGGAGGTCGGGTAACAACAACTCTTTTGCCGGTCAGAATGGGAACCGACCCCGCGATTTAAGACCTGCTAGACGCCGAGCTCAACCATGATGATTAGTAGAGGAAGAAGAATGGAGGTCGGGTAACAACAACTCTTTTGCCGGTCAGAATGGGAGCCGACCCCGCGATTTAAGACCTGCTAGACGCCGAGCTCAACCATGCTGATTAGTAGAGGAAGAAGAATGGAGGTCGGGTAACAACAACTCTTTTGCCGGTCAGAATGGGAGCCGACCCCGCGATTTAAGAGCGCTCTGATAGTCTATTTTTTTTGTCGAATGTGCTTTTTTCTCAGTTTTTTTTTTTGAAACCGAAGCCCACGAGCGCTGCCCCATAAACTGCAGTAGTGCCGAACAATTTTCTAACCACACCGAAAGTTAATTCTTTTTGCGATTCACTAAATTTCCGGTTCCTTGACTTTTCGCATCACAAAAAGTCGCACCGCCGTTCAATTCACACAAGATAACGAAAAATTTTGTCAAAAATCACGGAAATAGGAATAGAAGAGCTGCAACCAGTGAACAAATGTATAACAAATATCCATTTTTGACCACAAAAAAATAAACTCATACAAATCATCACAGTTATAATAATAATAGTTTATCGCATTCAGAAATTTTTATTGAGGAAAAAACAAACAAATGTATAGCACAATTGCAACTGAACGCGTGGCAATTTTTCTAAAGTGAGAAAAGTTGATATAATGAATGAATTCAATAGTTTATGAACAACAAAAAGGCTGAATATCTAAAGGCTTTCACACCGTTCGACGAGAACACAGTTTCTGGTGAATTGTTCGTACCCGCGATACTTCGTATCTCGACTCTTTGTACCAATGTTAATACGACACTTCGTACCGCGATACTTCGTACTCCGAAACTTTTTACCCAACATTTTTTCTTCTTGTTTTTCGATTATGCTGTTTTAGGTGTTGAGTTGAATAATTTTGCTGTTTTAGAAGACCAATTTGAATGAACTTGTTATTTGTTTTCTCAAAGAAGTTCTATATACTTGATCAAATTATTTAAAATGGTATTACATTTGCTACCGCGACACTTGCTTCTCGACATTTGCTACCGGCGACATTTGCTACCTCGACATTTGCTACCCACGACATTTGCTACCGTGACATTTGCTCCCCAAATAGAATTTTCTAAACAAAATTAAACTTGAAAAGAGGTTTTTTTAAACTACTGATTACTGATATTTAATTTTTGGTTATATATATGTAATGAAAACTTTTCCCTAACCGATTCAGGCGCTACTGCAGTTTAATTGATAGCGCCTGGTTAGCTTAAACGCTACGGTTTCATAAATTTTCTTTATAAGTGATCATTTTGAGCAACAAAGACTTCGTTTCAATGAAAAAGTTTTTACCAAAAAATTATTTTTACAATAAAAATTAAGTTTTACATTAATAAACGCTTAGGCTTTGTAATTGTTTACGCTAAAGTTGCCGTACGGCTTAGGCTAACGAGACCTTTTTTTCTTTTCTATTTCTACATTAAAGTATTTTCAAATCAAAAAATTAACTTTACATTCAAATTTGTTTTAACATTAAAAACGATTAGGCTTAGGAGAAAATTGCGCTAACGAGACCGTACTGCTTAGGCTAACGAGACCGTTTCGAAAAAAGCTGATTTAAAAGAAGAAAATTTGGTAGAAAATGTCGCGGTAGCAAATTTCGTGGGTAGAAAATGTCGTGGTAGCGAATGTCGCAGTAGCAAATGTCGCGGGTAGCAAATTTCGGGAAGCAAGTGTCGCAGTAGCAAATGTCGTGGTGGCAAATGTCGTGGATCCTTTTTCCACTGCAGTAATAGGTTGCCATAATACATGTTTCTCGCCACACATCTGGAATAAGCTCTCCGGAGATTTAAAGACAAAAAATCTTCCATGTTATCCAGAATGAAGATGACATTACTTCCTCTCCTCCATTTACCATTGTTCCAGTATTTCGAATTAGATGTTAACATACATACTCGAATTTTTTTATTCCTCTTGTGTTTGTACATTGTTGTTCAAGATGTTGAAAGATGTTGAACATTCTACTCTTTTTTCATCCTCCTAAGCGGCTACTATGTAAAGACTCCCTGTTCTTACTTCTCAACTCAAATTCCCTTCGAAGTGCCTATGAGCCCATGTACTTTTTCTTATTGGTTCTTTCCCCTCAATCCTTCTGTATCCTTATGACTTATATATCCTTCCACGCGATGTTTTAGAAGAAACCGCGTAATAAAATCTGCAAACTGTTTGATCACTCCTGTGAACATTTCTGTGAATACTGATAGCACTTCGGTGACAGTTATTTGGTGTGAATTTTTCATGATGTACACTAGGAATAAAGATTCATTACATTCGTTAAATTTTATCTTTTCATTCATCCTTTTTAATTAGTTCATCTCTTATCAGTGGCAAAAAATGGGCCGATCACATACCATTTGTTTTGAAAACAATGAGATACATGTACAAGGGCTGCTAAATTAGTCTAATGCAAAGTTTCTTTCTCTGATTTTAAACCCACTGATCGAATTAGTCATAATAGGAAATATCCTCGATTTTTCTCATCACTCGTGTAATAAGAATTTAAAAATGAATTTAAAAAAGAATATCTGCGGAATGATTTTGTATTATCCCTTTTTGATTCCTTTTAACTTTCTGGTTGAGTTCTTGTTTCATTTTCATTTCTTTATTCCAAGCACATGAGATATCATTAAAACACAAACAAAAACAAAGTTAAATGCATGGACTTTCTTCTAAGTGGCGGTGTTTAGGGGTTGCGGTATAGATGAAAAAGGGGGGAGGGTGATATACTTAAAATCGACAATTATATTAGTCATGAACGAAAGGTTTAGGTAATATCTTTTCAGTAGGCAGAGATAATAATTGTTTTTTGAAACTAGCAGTATTAGGTGTACTGACGAACTCAAAAGGTAATGAATTCCATACTGATAGCTGGCGAGAAACACATGTAGAAATAGAACATTTGCTAATATTATGAGGTGTTTTTAGCCTGAGCTCATGAGAATGGCGAGAAAATCTCTGTACTGCAGACAACTGAAACAAGTTCATAGTTTCAAGTTCACATTTTTTGTGGACACATTTATGAATAAATAAAAGGTCAGATATAGCACGACGATATTCAAGAGTTTCTAGGCCTAACATGGAGATTCTCTGTGAATAGGGAAGTCTGGAATGGCCAGATCTTGCTAGGATTCTTCTCGTAAACGACCGCTGAACTTTTTCAATAGATTTTACTGTGAGTTCATTAGCTCTTGTGATTTCATTAGCTCTATTCTGTCTTTTTGT
The DNA here is from genome assembly GCA_964056735.1 of Allodiplogaster pararmata. NCBI lineage: Eukaryota > Metazoa > Nematoda > Chromadorea > Rhabditida > Diplogasteridae > Allodiplogaster > Allodiplogaster pararmata. Next base: position 39,501,574 of record OZ057406.1, on the reverse strand, counting down.
GAACTCTCTAGCGGGTAGAAATTATAGCGTAAGCAAAAAAGGCATCAATGCTAGAAAGACTGTTAATATGTGGTTGGCAGTTCATGTTGGCAGAATGTGAACTGCCAAGTGTCTCCGATGATCAAATGTTTTCTTCTGGGAGAGCAGGAAAGGGAAGAGAGGCGCTACAGTTTCCACTTATCCCATCAAAAACTTCACAGTTTTAGAGTGTGAAAATGACAAAATAATATTTTATAAGTAATTTAATTACTAGAAGTGAGACTTCCTCCCAAGGAATCGTAACTGAGCTACTTAGGTGAATGTTATCAACTAAGCCACATTCGTTAATTCAATTTTTTTTTAAAAAGTAGTCGTACTGATCGTGAGTTATGATGACCGAATGAATGTTGAATAATTGAACACATGCTCATAACAGTTTGAACTTACACGCAGAGATCTTGGAGCAATCAATATATAATACATAGCTTATCTCTGTTAGAAAGTCTTTGCTCGACGTATGGAGTCTATAGAAAGTTCGGAAAATGCAAAGCTCCGCCCTCCCCCTTAGACTTTGTTTCAACCACGAGACGAGCTATTATTCTAGAGCTTTCAGGAGTAGGAAAAAAAATCGAATCAATGAACTACTGAAGCGTTTACAATGGAACCTCTCAGAATGTGTACGTGTGATTGTGAAAACATAATATTTTCGGATTGTGTCGAACATTCTGGAAAAGAAGACCGAGAATACCGAAGTGTTTTGGTTTCTTTTTCGTTCCTTACTTCCTGGTCGGAGAACACGTGGGAGATTACTTGCCCAGTGGAAGGCAAGTAAGTTCTTCAACCACCTGGCAAGTACGGAACGAATAATTTCCAGAGAAAATAGGAGAAAAAGTTTTGATCAGTCTCAACCGATGCGACGTAACCAGCGGCAGGTGCTTTAATGAGCAGGTGCAGCAAACATTCCATTTCAATCAACATATCTAGGCTGAGGAAAAAGCCTTTGTTTCCAAAATCTTTTGTTTCTGGATATGAATGGAAAATTTACGAATCGGTGATGCATATCAATACTTATTATAATCTTGATTTTTTTGATTTAGCACGTAACTCACTGGCTGGTATTTTTAAAGTTTTTTTTTTAATGGGCAACCGCTAAGTGTAGGTATCCAAGAGAAAAAAATTCTATACAAAAAGCTTCTCATCACATTTGTGCGTCTTATGTTGAAATACTGCTCTAAAATGTTGGCACCCAGTCTGAAAAAAAAAATAGGTGTTTTATAAAAGGTTCAAGGTCATCTCTCCAAATTTATTTGTATATATATATATTTTATCTACATCTTTCGATGCAATAAGGCACAAATTTAATTACAATTGAAAATGAGTAATGAATAGATCAGCTAAACAATTGTCAAATACGATAACAAAAGCGATACATCAATTTGACTTTACAGGGTGGTTCATAAATAGTGTTACAAATGTTTGAGAACATTTCCTGAGGAAGTGACCGCACGTAGCGGTCACTTTTCTTGTTTTTTCCGATTCCCCGTAATTTTTTATACGTGTCAAGTGAGTTTCGATTGAATCCATCGATTTTTAGGGTAATGACAGCGTCGAATCGCTTGCGAACTGCGATCATTCGCCTACACACTCTTGGCCACGCCCCTGCTCGCATTGCTGAAACGCTTCGCCTGCCTCGCATGACAGTGTATCGAGCGATCAAACGATTCGAGGAGCTTGGCACATCTTTGGACCGTCCAAGGCGAGGTCGTCCTCGCACTGCTCGCACGACACAACTCATCGAAACCGTTCGGAGTCGGATCAACCGAAATGCACGACGAAGCATCAGACAGATGGCGCAGCAGTTCCCGATGAGCCGAACTTCATTGGGACGAATAGTCACGGAGGAGCTGGGACTCAGGTCGTATCGTACACGGAAGGCCGCTTTTCTGTCGGCTCGCAACAAGTCGGAAAGAGTCAAAAGATGTCGCGACCTTCTTCGTCGTACGCAACAAGGCGAACATTTCAATATGGTGTTCTCTGACGAAAAGCTGTTCACCGTGGAAGAAGTCCACAACTCCCAAAACGTCAGAGTGCTTGCGAAGGACGCAGAGCAAGCCGATAGCAAGGGTAGAACGGTCCAACGCAGTGCACATCCAACTCAAGTCATGGTCTGGGCGGGGATCTGCGCAACAGGAAAAACACCGCTTGTTTTCGTCGAGAAAGGCGTCAAGATCGACACGGAATACTATCTGAAACATGTTCTGCAAGACGTGCTCCATCCATGGTCTCAATCGCATTTCAATCAGAGGACATGGACCTTTCAACAAGACTCAGCACCAGCCCACAAAGCTAAAAAGGTTCAAACGTGGTGCAAGGAAAATTTTCCCGGCTTCATCACAACAGCAGAATGGCCGGCCTCATCACCCGACCTGAACCCGCTCGATTATTCCGTTTGGGCCTACTTGGAGTCCAAGGTAAACTCTCGCTCCCACCCAAATATTGATTCCCTGAAGAATGCCCTTCAGGCAGAATGGGAAAACATCGGAGTCGAATACCTTCGTACAGTGGTGGAGGCGTTCCCAAAGAGACTTCGAGCTGTAGTTCGGGCAAAAGGAGATCGTTTGAGCTGAACTTTTGCGTGAATGTTGACATTTATGTTGTTGATAAAATATATTAATTTGAGAAGATTTTCTCTGTTTTGAAAAAAGGTATAACAATTCCAATTTGTAACACTATTTATGGACCACCCTGTAATATAGCGAATTAAACGGGAAAAAAAATGAGAACAGAAGGCTTCTAGTTCTCGAACTACTTCATTTCATTTAGTTCATTTTTTTCATTTATAACTATAGTCTTCGGAGGAACGGAAGAACCATGCAGTCGTGGTGATCACCTTCAAAATCATCACTGACAGGAGCTCAATATCCGCTGAAAGCATATTCCTGCTTTAAAGCAGAACTAAAATCTGCGAGCTCCCAGATACAACCTCCTCATGCCTAAGCTGGAGTCTTCTAAAGCAGGACTACAATCTGCGAGCTCCCAGATACAATATCCTCATACCTAAACTGGAGTCTTCTGAACATTCTCCCTGTCCGAGTAGTAGATGCAGTCTTTGGAAATGGTAGACGAGGATTGAACTTTCCAAGTTGTAATACATTACACTTGTTGCTTGCAACTTCTTATTCTTATTCTTCCTAGCGTTGTCCCGCGATGGCAGGGTCCGTTTTGTAGATCTTCTTTCTCCACTTGTCCCGATCGAGGGCATCTTTCGGGCTTAGGCTTTCAAGTCCGCATTGAGGATGTCTTGCCATCGCTGCTTTGGTCAATTGCCATTCGTCACAAAAAGATTCTATAGCTAGCACAGCCGATGACAGTTGAGAGTGTGCGAGATTGGGTCAGTCGGAGAGAATGTTACGAACAGTTTCATGTCGTCGGCGAATAGGCTAGTTGTTACGAGATGTAAATGAGCAAACCTCGACGTCAAACCCGCAATGTGGAGAGAGAATAGAATAGGGCCAAGTACCGATCCTTGTGGAACACCAGAAGAAATCGAGAAAATATCAGAGAAACTGTTATTAACACGAACACGGGAGAAGCGATATTTGAGAAAGGATTCAAACCACTTCAACAAGCTACACCTAAACCCTACGTTATTTAGAACACATAACAACTTTTCGTGAGAAACTGTATCAAATGATTTAGCGAAGTCATAGTACAGAACATCTATAGCATTCCTAGCATCAAGAGCTCTTTGCCAAGCTTGAGTACATTCGACAAGATTCGTCTCTACAACTTACGAGAACGAAAATCATGTTGACAGTTGGGTATTAGAGTGAAAACATTGCACCAATGCGATATGAATGGTTTAAGACATCGTTCTAAAACCTTAGATGCAACGGGAGAAATCTTAATTGGACGAAAATGTTCTGGAGAACTTGGCGATGGGATCTTATTAACGGAATAAAAATAGTACTTTTTAGATTTCAGGAATCCTGCCTAGCTTCAATGAGAAATTTAAAATGAGAATGAGAATCATTCTTTCCCTTCCCCTGACCTCGAGGTGGTTGCTTTTGCTAGTCTACAATCTTCAACTGCCCCGTGAAACCATCAATCCCTTTCCCTCTCACTTCATGACTCCACTTCAAACTACATTTCACTATTCCCATCGCCTTCTTTCTTCTGATTCCTCTTTTCTTCTTCTCCACTCCACCCTAATTTGTCATGAGGTCGCTTCGGGTCCCAAAAACCTCATCAGATGAACTCCAGCTCGTCAGAAAAACCCCTCATGAGGTCGCTTCGGGTCCCAAAACCTCATCAGATGAACTCCAGCTCGTCAGAAAAACCCCCTCATGAGGTCGCTTCGGGTCCCAAACACCTCATCAGATGAACTCCAGCTCGTCAGAAAAACCCCCTCATGAGGTCGCTTCGGGTCCCAAACACCTCATCAGATGAACTCCAGCTCGTCAGAAAAACCCCCTCATGAGGTCGCTTCGGGTCCCAAACACCTCATCAGATGAACTCCAGCTCGTCAGAAAAACCCACTCATGAGGTCGCTTCGGGTCCCAAACACCTCATCAGATGAACTCCAGCTCGTCAGAAAAACCCCCTCATGAGGTCGCTTTGGGTCCCAAACACCTCATCAGATGAACTCCAGCTCGTCAGAAAAACCCCTTCCTCATGTATTTGGTGCTTTTAAACTCGCATTAGCGACAAAAAAATGAACGAGAGAGGCTCTGCTAGTACTCGAGCACAGTTCATGAAAATGAAAGAGAACACCCAATCAGATGGTAGTAAACAGGATGCTTTCAAACGCTTAAGTTGCTTGAATAATTCTTGTGGCATGATTAGACAATCTGAGATGTAATGAGTATTTCGCAAGTTCTTAGGAGTGGAACCATTGTCCTAAACAAATACTGAGGAGAAATTTGAATCTGAAGTATTTGCTTTTGCCTCATCAGAAACCACAGGAGTTCCTTTAACAACCAATGCGATTAGACTGTTTCAGCTTATTACTCACAAAACGATACAAATTCTTTGTCGACTTCAAAAGCTTTAGCTCTCTTGATCTATTCAGCTTATGAACTTCGGCTTCAATCCGTTTGCATATCCTTCTACATATACTCAGCAATGACCGGCTCGCAGTTGAGTTGGCAGAATAAAAGTGACTTATACTTCATCATTCTCAAAATATACGAGGGATAGGATTCGGAGGGTTGTTTAAGTATACGTAGTATAGGAGTATGAGCGGATATGAGAGGGAGCAGAATATTGAGAAAATGAGCATAAAAATCATTGATATTCAAAAAAATCGTCAAATACAATATTCCATGAAATATAAGATAGATCGCCAATCAATCAATCGAATCAAGCCAATCAATCGCCAACCAACCAGTCAATCAAACAATACAATACAATACAATATATATATATATTTTATCTACACTTGTCAGTGCAAAAACAAACATTCAAAAACCACAGATAACAATGGTGTCTTTAAGAAGCAAAGAAAAAAAAGAAAAGAAATCTAAGACAATACGATACAATACGATACAATACAAAACAATACAATACAAAACAATACAAAACAATACAAAACAATACAATACAAAACAATACAATACAATACAATACAATACAATACAATACAATACAATACAATACAAAACAATACAATACAATACAAAACAATACAATACAATACAATACAATACAATACAATACAATACAATACAATACAATACAATACAATACAATACAATACAATACAATACAATACAATACAATACAATACAATACAATACAATACAATACAATACAATACAATACAATACAATACAATACAATACAATACAATACAATACAATACAATACAATACAATACAATACAATACAATACAATACAATACAAAACAATACAAAACAATACAATACAATACAATACAATACAATACAATACAATACAATACAATACAATACAATACAATACAATACAATACAATACAATACAATACAATACAATACAATACAATACAATACAATACAATACAATACAATACAATACAATACAATACAATACAATACAATACAATACAATACAATACAATACAATACAATACAATACAATACAATACAATACAATACAATACAATACAATACAATACAATACAATACAATACAATACAATACAATACAATACAATACAATACAATACAATACAATACAATACAATACAATACAATACAATACAATACAATACAATACAATACAATACAATACAATACAATACAATACAATACAATACAATGATTGAAAATCACAGCGGTCATAGTCTAGACTAGGCTCATATACAGCGTCCATTTTTTTGACTAGGCTCATATACAGACATGTAATGTGGAACGTGTACCAAGAGAGATTTTGAAAAACACAGAGTAATGATTACACAAAGGAGAAAAGGGAGATGCGACATTGCATTGAGAGACTGCATCCGTGGGGCCAATAACAACATCGAGAATGTTACTGCCATGGGTCGCAATATCGAGAAAAGATCATGATATTGCGAGGTGATCACGGCAATTAGCAACAACTCCACCACCTTTTTTACTAGAAGGGTCTGAACGGAAAAACGCATAGAGCAATTGGGCTACCAATTCAGAATCAACTATCTTAGGGCTCAACCATGACTCACAAACTAAGAGCAAATCAGGTTCAAAAAAAAGAAAAAAAATGCAAATCATGAAGCTTATTTACCATTGAACGAGCATTCAATAAAACACAATTCAAACCAGAAGAGCTAACTAGACGATCCGGTTTACCCGCACTGCAGTTGTAAAAGACGAAGGAGACTGCGAGGCGGTCGGAGGATTCGAGGAAGTGTTTACAGGCATCGATGGGGGTAGTGTGCTTCGTCTCCTTGTCGCAATCTCTGCTTTCACCGACAGTAGGTCAAGGTAATTTACCCATCCTTGGGACGGGCTAGTTATCATGAGATAAAGCAATTGAGCTCGCATCTTTCTCCAATCCTCTCTTTCCGAGGATGTCATGATTCTCCTCACGTAGACTGCTTGCCACTCGGATAAGACTCGCAGCGATTGTATAGAACGTAGAGCCCTTAAAACATGACCTCGCGTCGGGAGAACCACTTTCATTAAGCGGGGATGGTCATTAGATCTTCCTATTCGAAAGGTCGTTTGTGGATGAGCTTCAACTCCAACCGCGGCGACCAGAAGAGATTTGATTATCATCGTGTGCCATGCGTACATTGATGTCGGTACTTGCAGACTCTTGGAGGCCGCAGATCACAATTGATCTCCTCCGGATGGGCTTTTCCTAACTTGTTTCTTCATCACTTGATAGATGATGAAGTTTTGCGGGGATCGGCGTAAGAATTGCTTTCTTAATATTAGATTAACACAGGCAAGTAGACGCGGAAAGTTTCTCCACTGTGGTGGAGAAGGTTATTAAGAGGCGGGAAATCGTTCCCCACAAGCCTTCAGGAACACCAGATGGGATTTCTCTATTCGCAAAGCTGAGGGTCTCATTAACGAGTGCCGAGATACCCAGTCAACCAGACTTGATTGACCTAGTTGACCGCTGTCTTGGAAAAACAAGGCTAGAGTCAGAACAAGGCTAGATTGAGAACAAGGCTAGAGTGAGAACAAAGTTAGAGTGAGAACAAGGCTAGAGTGAGAAAGATAATGAAAGGTGGCTAGAGTGATTATGAAACGTGGAAAGTTTAGAAGAACATTAATAGAAGATAGAAGTGAAGCAAATAAATTTGAGGTTGAAAAAATTGAACGGGAAGAGCGTCGTCATCAAGCTCTTTCAGACTGTCAGTCAATCTGTGCAAATAACAGCACTTATCAGGAAAAGTTGGCGAAGCGTTCAGGATAAAAGAAGAATTATTTTCTTCAGATGAAGGTGTGGTGGCTCAACGGATCAAATTTTCGTCGTGTTATATAATACCATCAAGTGATATTTTTTTCAAAAAGTTTTTTCAACGTCAAACTTTGTACTTTTTGCTTCGCCACGAAGCGATATCTGGAACTACTGCTAAATAAACGCTAGGAATACTCAGAAATGGAGTACCCATTGTACTGGATCTTCCTCTAAATGATACATTGTCCTTCTCCTAGGCTCATATTTCATGATTTAAATCTTCCATTTTTTCTGACATAAATTTTCATCAATTTTACTTCAGTAATTCTTATATTTCTTCCTGTTCACTTGAGTTGAAAGATTGTGGTGAGCCTTCAGTTCCCAGTCCAAGATTGTGGTGAGCCTTCAGTTCCCAGTCCAAGATTGTGGTGAGCCTTCAGTTCCCAGTCCAAGATTGTGGTGAACCTTCAGTTCCCAGTCCAAGATTGTGGTGAGCTTTCAGTTCCCAGTCCAAGATTGTGGTGAGCCTTCAGTTCCCAGTCCAAGATTGTGGTGAGCCTTCAGTTCCCAGTCCAAGATTGTGGTGAGCCTTCAGTTCCCAGTCCAAGATTGTGGTGAGCCTTCAGTTCCCAGTCCAAGATTGTGGTGAGCCTACAGTTCCCAGTCCAAGATTGTTGTGAGCCTTCAGTTCCCAGTCCAAGATTGTGGTGAGCCTTCAGTTCCCAGTCCAAGATTGTGGTGAGCCTTCAGTTCCCAGTCCAAGATTGTGGTGAGCCTTCAGTTCCCAGTGGAAGATTGTGGTGAGCCTTCAGTTCCCAGTCCAAGATTGTGGTGAGCCTTCAGTTCCCAGTTCAAGATTGTGGTGAGCCTTCAGTTCCCAGTCCAAGATTGTGGTGAGCCTTCAGTTCCCAGTCCAAGATTGTGGTGAGCCTTCAGTTCCCAGTCCAAGATTGTGGTGAGCCTTCAGTTCCCAGTCCAAGATTGTGGTGAACCTTCAGTTCCCAGTCCAAGATTGTGGTGAGCCTTCAGTTCCCAGTCCAAGATTGTGGTGAGCTTTCAGTTCCCAGTGGAAGATTGTGGTGAGCCTTCAGTTCCCAGTCCAAGATTGTGGTGAGCCTTCAGTTCCCAGTCCAAGATTGTGGTGAGCCTTCAGTTCCCAGTGGAAGATTGTGGTGAGCCTTCAGTTCCCAGTCCAAGATTGTGGTGAGCCTTCAGTTCCCAGTCCAAGATTGTGGTGAGCCTTCAGTTCCCAGTCCAAGATTGTGGTGAGCCTTCAGTTCCCAGTCCAAGATTGTGGTGAGCCTTCAGTTCCCAGTCCAAGATTGTGGTGAGCCTTCAGTTCCCAGTCCAAGATTGTGGTGAACCTTCAGTTCCCAGTCCAAGATTGTGGTGAGCCTTCAGTTCCCAGTCCAAGATTGTGGTGAGCCTTCAGTTCCCAGTCCAAGATTGTGGTGAACCTTCAGTTCCCAGTCCAAGATTGTGGTGAGCCTTCAGTTCCCAGTCCAAGATTGTGGTGAGCCTTCAGTTCCCAGTGGAAGATTGTGGTGAGCCTTCAGTTCCCAGTCCAAGATTGTGGTGAGCCTTCAGTTCCCAGTCCAAGATTGTGGTGAGCCTTCAGTTCCCAGTCCAAGATTGTGGTGAGCCTTCAGTTCCCAGTCCAAGATTGTGGTGAGCCTTCAGTTCCCAGTCCAAGATTGTGGTGAGCCTTCAGTTCCCAGTCCAAGATTGTGGTGAGCCTTCAGTTCCCAGTCCAAGATTGTGGTGAGCCTTCAGTTCCCAGTCCAAGATTGTGGTGAGCCTTCAGTTCCCAGTCCAATATTGTGGTGAGCCTTCAGTTCCCAGTCCAAGATTGTGGTGAACCTTCAGTTCCCAGTCCAAGATTGTGGTGAACCTTCAGTTCCCAGTGGAAGATTGTGGTGAGCCTTCAGTTCCCAGTCCAACACCACATTCATTCATTAGAAATTAGAATAGTCTTTTTGTATTCAAAACTAAGTCTATTATTCGTTTCTGAAACATTACGGAAATAATTAATATTCATTAATTTCACAAATTTGGCAGGTAACTGAGATATTCCATCCCAGCAAACGGCTGCTTTTTGTGGGGTGAACCCTGCAATTGCTTATCGCTTCTTGAAGGGTGGAGCAGAGCAGCGAATTCCTTCTTACACGTTAGTACATATTCGTGTAGAGACGAACTAATGATAGTGTGAGTTGAGAAAAATTAAACCGATTGCGAATGTTATATAATATGTAAACGAAGATCAAAAATTGATCTCTCTACCATCATCATTCTGTCTTTATCATGGATTGTGGAGTTACACTCCTTTCATGACGCAATTGCTTCATGAGCATGCGTGACTAGAAGGAACGGTCATCGTGCCTTAGACATAGCAAGAAATCGCATGGGACAATGTGTGCTCGGTTGGTGTAATGGTTCTACGAGCCCCGATTAGGCAGCGTAGTTTCGGTCTCAGCCGAGTGCCAATTTTTGCCCGTGCGATGGATTTAATTCATTATATGTTAAAGTTTGACTGGAGATCATTTGTCGTGAATTTACCTATCAATTAAATTTTGATGTAACTATGTAGTTTGATAGGCGGAATGCTTCCTATTTTTTGAAAGTTTAACCGCATGTACATGGAGCCGTATGTAGAGTCAAGGAGCAAAATATCGGTTCATAGGATAGGGAACGATGTGGTATAGGAGAGAATAAGGTAAGAGACTCAACACAAGGCAAGATACTCGGCTCTTATTGCCTGCTTCAAGACAGTGTTTGGTAGTGATACCTAACTCAAAATTCGGTCCACGATTCAGCAGATGGTCCCTGGTTGAAGTAAGACGTGAAAAATTCGACGACTAGCACATCGACGACAGGAAGCGTAAAAAATGAGTAAGGAAAAAAACTGGTGGGATTTTTTTTGTTTTTTTTTTTTTGAGAAAAAAACCAAAGGTGCTTCAATACATAGAGAGCTCTGATTTTGTTTTTTTCACTTCTCCAACATGAAAAGAATCTCAACAACGGAGGAATTCAGACAACGAACGAAAACGCGGCTTTTGGGGTAAAACCTTTTTTTTCTGAAAGATCCTTTCACAGTCACACACAGAAAAAAGTTTTTTGATAGAGTGAATTATTGTGGCATATTACATAGAGCACCTTTCCCAGTTTTTTCTCTGAAAATTAAAATGTAAATTAGTTTTACCATTGATAAACCTATTTTTTTCAAATTTAAAACGTCTGAAAAATTTGCATTCATAGTTTTTTTTGGACTGGAAAAACATTCTTGGCTTTTAATTATCTCTATTGACTTTGACTTGAGCCATTTTGAGAGTTGAAAGTACACAACCCTACTCATTTCTACTGGAATTCGCACTACGAGGTTAGGTTCTTTGTCGCTTCTGGTCTATTCTATCAACAAAGTTCTTGAGCTCAGTCGATTCTTACAAAATGATTTCAAAGTCCCTCACTTTGTACGTAGTCAAAACAGCAAACTCGCCTGTTAGCCTGACGCATAGGAGAGAGGATTCTCTTCCGTTGTTTTGTTTTTCAAAAATTTTTGGAAAATAATTGTTCAAGAGAATTGCATGATTAGAAAAAATAAGTTTATATAAGTAGTTCACAACTTCCTAAAAGGTGGTTTGCCGATATTGTCGAGTTTGCCGATATAGTCGAGAAGGAGGACTAATTCGTAAACTTTTGAAATCAAAAATTTTTTCAGCGTAATGAAAAAGATTATATCATTCAATATTTGAGCTAAAACCGATTTTTTTCTTTTCAAGCTTGACGCATAATGATGTTTTTACTGAACAAATATGACTGTATTTTGTTTCGAGAGTGTTATTGATCTTTGACATAGTTCGCCCTAGAAAAATTTGTTCAAACCTATCGTTATAGAAAGTGGAAGATGGAGAAAAGAATAAGCAAGTTTGCATTGCACTGGCGACAAACACTCTTGGTTGGCCTTTTTGTATGACCGCTCAGTATCAACCTTCAGTTCAGTGCTTTATTAAGACGAGCCAGATGTAACAAAAGCAGCCGACTAATGAAAAAGAGTAAGGGAAGACTGATTTAAGAAAGTAATCATGATCGAATCTAGTCATTGAATATAGCTGTGATTCTTTGAACAGTTTTTTTAACTAAGAAAAAATTATTCATCGTCTCTCGGAATTAATGAGAAATCATTTCTGAAGAGAATTAGGAGAAGATAGGTTTGACTCATCCAATCTGTAATAGAATTAATCATAAAGTAATTGACTCTATTTACTAAAAAAAATCGACGCGATCTCCGCTAAAATCTTGGTTTAATAGCTCCTCGTCTGTTCTTGTCAACCTGCTGCCTGTTGTTTTTTTCCGAATACTGCGAAAACTTATGTCAAAGGCTGCATATGAGGTCGAATGCAAGTAGATGAGACGTCTCAGGCCTCGGAAGACAACGCTACGGAGTTTTTTTTAGAAAGCGTCTTTTTCTCTTCACAGGTAGAGAGACAAGTTGTTCATGCAACAAGGTTAGGAGCTCTTTTTTCCAAAAAAATCTTTAATACTCTGTGAGCCTGTACATAATGGGACATTAATGATTACAAACACAAAGAATAACAAAAAAGGACATAGAAAGAAAAATACTTCAAACTTTGAAGTTTGTGGTTAAAACGAAGAATTCTCGCAGGTAAAAAGTCCGTGAGATACCCGGTTATTGAGATGAAATTCCTTTTGAAACAGACGACCAAATAGTGATATAAACTTTATAATGTTTCAAGTTCTAAAAAATTTTTTAATTTTTTTTCTAATCCTCATCTTACTTCACTTTTCAGCTGGCACAACAACCCCGCCCTATTGCTGCCCTGTCGGTGGCACATGGACATCATGGATACCGTTTGAACCATGTAATGCAACATGTGGAGCTTGTGGAATAGTGGACAGTTTCAGAATCTGCCAAAGCTCATATGAGTCTGAATTCACCTGCGTTTGTGTGTAAGTGTTGATTTACCGTTTCTTTCTAATTTGAGAAAAGTAAGAGAAAAATTATGAAATTGAATTCATTCCTCGCAAATACATATTGAATATTCACAAAGGAGGAATGTCGCTAATGCGAGTTCAAAAGTATCGAATACAGTAGGAAGGGGTTTTTTCTGAAGAGCTGGAGTTTATCTGATGGAGTGTTTGGGAGCCGAAGCGACCTCATGATAAATGAGGTTGGAGTGGAGAAGAAGAACGAGGATTCAGAAGAAAGAAGGCAATGGAAGTGGTTTAAAGTGAAGTCATGAAGGAAGAGGGGACGGTATTGATGGTTTCACGGAACAATTGAAGAGTGGAGACCAGCAAACGCAACCATCTCGAGAGCAGGGAAAGGGAAAGAATGAAAACAAATACAAAAATCCATAGTCTTGTTTTTTGATTCTCAACTTGAACTTTCCTAATCAAATGAAAAATTCCCGGAACAACTCAATCAGCTCTTTTAATAACTTATCAGAACAATCATAAACATTTCATCTGTGCGAAGTGAAATTTTTTTAGTCGGTTCTTGTGAGAGTTTTAACAAAAACATTTATCAGTGGAACCGATATTCGTTCGGATCGATGTGGCCTCGAAGTTTGTCCCGACGGTTCTTGCTGTTTTAACCTGAATCAATATCCACCGCCACCTAATTCCATCTTCACAACAAACACTTGTGGTTCAATTGTCAGTGAATCGGCTCATTTGAAATCCAACGCTTTTCCATACGAGTATTCGAAATTCTTTTAATCTGGTTCAGAGCGATCCGATTCCTCCGCCGGAATCTGGTCAGCCTTGCTACTCGTGTTGTCCTCCGGGAGGTCTCTGGGGCGAGTGGTCTATAGGATTTGCTTGTTCTGTGGGATGCGGTGGTTTCGGGGATACCATCAAGAAGCGCTACTGTTTAACAGAATTACAAAACTGTCCTTGCACGTCAGCGATTTTTTTCTCACTTTTTTCCAAATGGCTTGATTGTTCCGGGGAAAAAAACGCAGACATACACAGCAAGTTCCATTTGCTCGCTAAGAATTATGTTCAAACTTCTGAGAAGAAGATGTTCAAGAAAAAATGCTGTTTGGAACTTTCCCATGCTGTAGTGAAAACAACCATTTAGAAACTTTAATTGAATAAATTCGAACTCTTTGATTCTCTGAAATCGATAGAATCTGATATTCTTACTGTGTGAATCGAGTTGAAGCTTCCCATAATTGTCCGATATTACCTAGTTATTGACTAGTATTTTTTGCATCATGCTTAAATCAACAGTTCATCTGAGTTGCTAATCCAAAACATTAAAACATACCCGGTTACTAATAAGCAAAAAAATTATAATGGTACTCTGCTCACCAGAAAAATTCCATAAAAACTTAGTTGTTTGCAGCGGTGATGACACTAAACTCGACTTCTGCACAGAGTACTACACGTATCCATGTACAGACGGTTCATGTGTATCGAACTACACAGTTCAATCCGACGGTAAATGTGGAGTGTTTGTCAGTTTTTTTCTTCGAATTCTTTAACTGTTTTCTCGTAAGTTTTGAAATACAAACAAAGTATAAAGAGAGAGAGAGAGAGAGAGAGAGAGAGAGAGAGAGAGAGAGAGAGAGAGAGAGAGAGAGAGAGAGAGAGAGAGAGAAAGAGAGAGAAAGAGAGAGAGAGAGAGAGAGAGAGAGATAGAGATAGTTTGTCTATAAGAATGGATTTGTAGGCAATGTAAAAAAAAGCTTTTTTAGCCACAAGCTCCAAAGCCGACGTATACGTGTCCAACAACATCAACGGAAACCACAACAACCGTATGTTGTTTACTTAGAGTCATTTTTTTCTTCGATAAGCCTTGCTAAGCCTCATTCGGTGATTCAGTCCAATTTACCTGTCCGATTGTTTATTTCGCTTCATATTTCCGATTCACGTTACATAGATTGACATAAAGTTCAATGGTAATCACATCTACAGGCGAAAAACGAGCATAGCTAAATTTTTTAACAAAAAAAAACAAATCCCGAAAACGTGTTCAAACTTGAAATGGTGCTTTTCACTGATTTATCTGCAGCACTCCTCAAAAAATTCGATTTGTTCTACTTTGGGAGGAACAACGGTTAAAATTTTCTGTGGGACGGCATCTATCACAGAACTATCACAGACCTCAATTTGTCATCAACTACTGAAGACTATTCTAAAGAGCTTCTTGGAAAAAAATCTGACGGAGAACTATTGAATTTTGTTCTGCCGAAATTACAACATGGCTAAATCTGAGTGATTGGGATCAGATGAAGAGCAGGGTATTTATAAGCTGTTGATGGAATGCTTCAGAAGTATCAAATGGTACATTTCACCAGGGCGTCAACCCGTGCTAGGAGACCTGAAGCGGTTGTCCGTTGTGTAAATCTAAACGTAAAAATTTACTCTTCAAAAAATGTGATTCACATGGTATCCATGGCCGATTTCGAATCTTCGTTCTAAAAAAGGAGAGAAGTTATGTCTTTCACAAAATTCTTGCAGAAAATTACCTTTGCTTTACGTGGAACTCGATGTATGATTTCACGTAGTTCATTTACTTTTTTTCTTCTCAAAGTATCAATTTATTCGCACATTTGCGGAGGCCGTGGGAATTTTTCAATATGAACAGACTCTGGCTCGACAATCTGTAATTAATTAAAAATGATCGTGCAATCGAAGAAGCCACGCACAGAACCTTTTTGTTTCTGAATCTTTTACGGTTGAGTGTACTTTGGAGGTGAAATATGCGATGATCTTCGTTTTCTCCAACGATTTCTCTAAGGCTTTTCCATGACAACGGTAGCTCCGAAGAGATTTAAGCATTCCGACTAATATGCTTCTTCACGACCTCAACCTTATCTAGTCTGCTCACAAAGTGACCACGATTCGATGCTAGTGTTTCAACTTTTTCGAACCGTAAAATTTGACAAGGTAAGACGACGAGATTGTTACTGCTGCGCGTAAACAAACAACTAGGTTTGACAAAATAAAAGTACGTACTCGAAATGATAGAATAATTTCTACAGAAATCAGGATGCAATGAGATTATTCACGTTTTTTGGAAACACATTTAAGAAAATTAAGTATAACATTTAAACTCAATAGAATTGGTGATCAAATGAGAGACGACCGTAGAACAGCTCTGTGAGAAGCTCATTCACTTGTTATGTAAAGGGAAATTTTTCATTTCAGAGCACTTGGACCTCAACCACAACGACCAGCTCTTCTGCGAGCACTTCAACGGCTACGTCAACATCGAAGACCCCATCAACGAGCACAACGAATTCAACAAAGACTAGCACTTCGACGCCAACTCCGACAACAACTAGCACTTTGACGACAGCCTCTACAACGACTAGCACTTCGACGCCAACTTCGACAACAACTAGCACTTTGACGACAGCCTCTACAACGACTAGCACTTCGAAGACAACTTCAAAAAGCCCAAGCACGTTGACGACAACCTCGACAACGACTAGCACATCGACTACAATCTCAACAACCACCAGCACATCGACTACAACCTCAACAACGACAAGCACATCAACATCAACACCAACAACGACTAGCACATCGACTACAACCTCAACAACCACTAGCACATCGACTACAACCTCAACAACCACCAGCACATCGACTACAACCTCAACAACGACTAGCACATCAACAACAACATCAACAACGACTAGCACATCGACTACAACCTCAACAACCACAAGCACATCGACTACAACCTCAACAACGACAAGCACATCAACATCAACACCAACAACGACAAGCACATCAACATCAACACCAACAACGACTAGCACATCGACTACAACCTCAACAACCACCAGCACATCGACTACAACCTCAGCAACGACTAGCACATCAACAACAACATCAACAACGACTAGCACATCGACTACAACCTCAACAACCACCAGCACATCGACTGCAACCTCAACAACGACGTGTGTGTGCACATCGACCCCAACTAGCACATCGAATAGCACATCAACGAACTTGTCAACATCAGCGTCAACGGACAGTGAGACGACAACTTCAAGAACAACTTCCATTTCAGGTCCCAAATTCGAAATCAAAACTTAAGTTTCTGTTTTTTCTCTTCTGAGATTTTCAAAATTCAAATAAATTATCGACAGAAACGCCGAGTAATGAGTTTTCTCACCAGCTTCTCGAAATGAATACTCAGTCAAAATATTTGGTCAAACAGTGATATAAACTCTACTATGTTTCAAGTTCTAAAAAACTTTCCTTTTTTTTCTAATCTTCTAACTTCACTTTTCAGCTGGCACAACAACCCCGCCCTATTGCTGCCCTGTCGGTGGCACATGGACATCATGGATACCGTTTGAACCATGTAATGCAACATGTGGAGCTTGTGGAATAGTGGACAGTTTCAGAATCTGCCAAAGCTCATATGAGTCTGAATTCACCTGCGTTTGTGTGTAAGTGTTGATTTACCGTTTCTTTCTAATTTGAGAAAAGTAAGAGAAAAATTATGAAATTGAATTCATTCCTCGCAAATACATATTGAATATTCACAAAGGAGGAATGTCGCTAATGCGAGTTCAAAAGTATCGAATACAGTAGGAAGGGGTTTTTTCTGAAGAGCTGGAGTTTATCTGATGGAGTGTTTGGGAGCCGAAGCGACCTCATGATAAATGAGGTTGGAGTGGAGAAGAAGAACGAGGATTCAGAAGAAAGAAGGCAATGGAAGTGGTTTAAAGTGAAGTCATGAAGGAAGAGGGGACGGTATTGATGGTTTCACGGAACAATTGAAGAGTGGAGACCAGCAAACGCAACCATCTCGAGAGCAGGGAAAGGGAAAGAATGAAAACAAATACAAAAATCCATACAGTCTTGTTTTTTGATTCTCAACTTGAACTTTCCTAATCAAATGAAAAATTCCCGGAACAACTCAATCAGCTCTTTTAATAACTTATCAGAACAATCATAAACATTTCATCTGTGCGAAGTGAAATTTTTTTAGTCGGTTCTTGTGAGAGTTTTAACAAAAACATTTATTAGTGGAACCGATATTCGTTCGGATCGATGTGGCCTCGAAGTTTGTCCCGACGGTTCTTGCTGTTTTAACCTGAATCAATATCCACCGCCACCTAATTCCATCTTCACAACAAACACTTGTGGTTCAATTGTCAGTGAATCGGCTCATTTGAAATCCAACGCTTTTCCATACGAGTATTCGAAATTCTTTTAATCTGGTTCAGAGCGATCCGATTCCTCCGCCGGAATCTGGTCAGCCTTGCTACTCGTGTTGTCCTCCGGGAGGTCTCTGGGGCGAGTGGTCTATAGGATTTGCTTGTTCTGTGGGATGCGGTGGTTTCGGGGATACCATCAAGAAGCGATACTGTTTAACAGAATTACAAAACTGTCCTTGCACGTCAGCGAATTTTTTCTCACTTTTTTTCCAAATGGCTTGATTGTTCCGGGGAAAAAAACGTAGACATACACATCAAATTCCATTTGCTCGCTAAGACTTATGTTCAAACTTCTGAGAAAAATATGTTCAAGAAAAAAATGCTGTTTGGAACTTTCCCATGCTGTAGTGAAAAAACAACCTTTTAGAAACTTTAATTGAATAAATTCGAACTCTTTGATTCTCTGATATCGATAGAATCTGATATTCTTACTGTGTGAATCGAGTTGAAGCTTCCCATAATTGTCCGATATTACCTAGTTATTGACTAGTATTTTTTGCATCATGCTTAAATCAACAGTTCATCTGAGTTGCTAATCCAGAACATTAAAACATACCCGGTTACTAATAAGCAAAAAAATTATAATGGTACTCTGCTCACCAGAAAAATTCCATAAAAACTTAGTTGTTTGCAGCGGTGATGACACTAAACTCGACTTCTGCACAGAGTACTACACGTATCCATGTACAGACGGTTCATGTGTATCGAACTACACAGTTCAATCCGACGGTAAATGTGGAGTGTTTGTCAGTTTTTTTTCTTCGAATTCTTTAACTGTTTTCTCGTAAGTTTTGAAATACAAACAAAGTATAGAGAGAGAGAGAGAGAGAGAGAGAGAGAGAGAGAGAGAGAGAGAGAGAGAAGAGAGAGAGAGAGAGAGAGAGAGAGAGAGAGAGAGAGAGAGAGAGAGAGAGAGAGATAGAGATAGTTTGTCTATAAGAATGGATTTGTAGGCAATGTAAAAAAAAAGCTTTTTTAGCCACAAGCTCCAAAGCCGACGTATACGTGTCCAACAACATCAACGGAAACCACAACAACCGTATGTTGTTTATTTAGAGTCATTTTTTTCTTCGATAAGCCTTGCTAAGCCTCATTCGGTGATTCAGTCCAATTTACCTGTCCGATTGTTTATTTCGCTTCATATTTCCGATTCACGTTACATAGATTGACATAAAGTTCAATGGTAATCACATCTACAGGCGAAAAACGAGCATAGCTAAATTTTTTAACAAAAAAAACAAATCCCGAAAACGTGTTCAAACTTCAAATGGTGTTTTTCACTGATTTATCTGCAGCACTCCTCAAAAAATTCGATTTGTTCTACTTTGGGAGGAACAACGGTTAAAATTTTCTGTGGGACGGCATCTATCACAGAACTATCACAGACCTCAATTTGTCATCAACTACTGAAGACTATTCTAAAGAGCTTCTTGGAAAAAAATCTGACGGAGAACTATTGATTTTCGTTCTGCCGAAATTACGACAACATTGCAAAATCTGGGTGATTGGGATCAGATGAAGAGCAGGGTATTTATAAGCTGTTGATGGAATGCTGCAGAAGTATCAAATGGTACATTTCACCAGGGCGTCAACCCGTGCTAGGAGACCTGAAGTGGTTGTCCGTTGTGTAAATCTAAACGTAAAAATTTACTCTTCAAAAAATGTGATTCACATGGTATCCATGGTCGATTTCGAATCTTCGTTCTACATAAAAAAGGAGAGAAGTTCTGT
Organism: Allodiplogaster pararmata; assembly: GCA_964056735.1. Lineage (NCBI taxonomy): Eukaryota > Metazoa > Nematoda > Chromadorea > Rhabditida > Diplogasteridae > Allodiplogaster > Allodiplogaster pararmata. Next base: position 39,481,781 of record OZ057406.1, on the reverse strand, counting down.
CTTTCACAAAATTCTTGCAAAAACTTACTTTTGCTTTACGTGGAACTCGATGTATGATTTCACGTAGTTCATTCATTTTTTTTCTTCTCAAAGTATCAATTTATTCGCACATTTGCGGAGGCCGTGGAGATTTTTCAATATGAACAGACTCTGGCTCGACAAGCTGTACTTAATTAAAAATGATCGTGCAATCGAAGAAGCCACGCACAGAACCTTTTTGTTTCTGATTCTTTTACGGTTAAAAAGTACTTTGGTGGTGCAATATGCGATGATCTTCGTTTTCTCCAACGATTTCTCAAAGGCTTATCCATGACAGCGGTAGCTCCGAAGAGATTTAAGCATCCCGACTAATATGCTTCTTCACGACCTCAACCTTATCTAGTCTGTTTACAAAGTGACCACGATTATCCATGGCCAATTTCGAATCTTCGTTCTACAAAAGGAGAGAAGTTCTGTCTTTCACAAAAACCCTTGCAAAACTTACTTTTATTTACGTGTGTTTCAACTCTTTCGAACCGTAAAATTTGACGAGGTAAGACGACGAGATTGTTGCGCGTAAACGAACAACTAGGTTTGATAAAATAAAAGTACGTACTCGAAATGATAGAATAATTTCCACAGAAATCAGGTTGCAATGAGATTATCCGCGTTTACTGGAAACACTTTTAAGAAAATAAAGTGTATAATTTAAACTCAATAGAATCGGTGACCAAATAAGAGACGACCGTTGAACAGCTCTGTGAGAAGCTCATTTACATGTTACGTAAAGGGAAATTTTTCATTTCAGAGCACTTGGACCTCAACCACAAGACCGAAGTCCTCATCAACGAGCACAGCAACCTCAACAACGACGTGTGTGTGCACATCAACAACAACTTCAACAACGACTAGCACATCGACTACAACCTCAACAACCACCAGCACATCGACTACAAGCTCATCAACGACTAGCACATCAACAACAACCTCAACAACGACTAGCTCATCAACAACAACATCAACAACGACTAGCACATCGACTACGACCTCAACAACCACCAGCACATCAACGATAACCTCAACAACGACTAGCACATCAACATCAACGACCAGCACATCAACATCAACAACGACCAGCACATCAACTACAACCTCAACAGCGACTAGCACATCAACATCAACAACGACTAGCACGTCGACTACAACCTCAACGACCACCAGTACATCAACGACAACCTCAACAACGACTAGCACATCAACATCAACAACGACTAGCACGTCGACTACAACCTCAACAACCACCAGCACATCGACTACAACCTCATCAACGACTAGCACATCAACTACAACCTCAACAACGACTAGCTCATCAACAACATCAACAACGACTAGCACATCGACTACGACCTCAACAACCACCAGCACATCAACGATAACCTCAACAACGACTAGCACATCAACATCAACGACCAGCACATCAACATCAACAACGACTAGCACGTCGACTACAACCTCAACAACCACCAGCACATCAACATCAACAACGACTAGCACGTCGACTACAACCTCAACAACGACTAGCACATCGACTACAACCTCAACAACCACCAGCACATCGACTGCAACCTCAACAACGACGTGTGTGTGCACATCGACCCCAACTAGCACATCGAATAGCACATCAACGAACTTGTCAACATCAGCGTCAACGGACAGTGAGACGACAACTTCAAGAACAACTTCCATTTCAGGTCCCAAATTCGAAATCAAAACTTAAGTTTCTGTTTTTTTCTCTTCTGAGATTTTCAAAATTCAAATAAATTATCGACAGAAACGCCGAGTAATGAGTTTTCTCACCAGCTTCTCGAAATGAATACTCAGTCAAAATATTTGGTCAAACAGTGATATAAACTCTACTATGTTTCAAGTTCTGAAAAACTTTCCTTTTTTTTTCTAATCTTCTAACTTCACTTTTCAGCTGGCACAACAACCCCGCCCTATTGCTGCCCTGTCGGTGGCACATGGACATCATGGATACCGTTTGAACCATGTAATGCAACATGTGGAGCTTGTGGAATAGTGGACAGTTTCAGAATCTGCCAAAGCTCATATGAGTCTGAATTCACCTGCGTTTGTGTGTAAGTGTTGATTTACCGTTTCTTTCTAATTTGAGAAAAGTAAGAGAAAAATTATGAAATTGAATTCATTCCTCGCAAATACATATTGAATATTCACAAAGGAGGAATGTCGCTAATGCGAGTTCAAAAGTATCGAATACAGTAGGAAGGGGTTTTTTCTAAAGAGCTGGAGTTTATCTGATGGAGTGTTTGGGAGCCGAAGCGACCTCATGATAAATGAGGTTGGAGTGGAGAAGAAGAACGAGGATTCAGAAGAAAGAAGGCAATGGAAGTGGTTTAAAGTGAAGTCATGAAGGAAGAGGGGACGGTATTGATGGTTTCACGGAACAATTGAAGAGTGGAGACCAGCAAACGCAACCATCTCGAGAGCAGGGAAAGGGAAAGAATGAAAACAAATACAAAAATCCATACAGTCTTGTTTTTTGATTCTCAACTTGAACTTTCCTAATCAAATGAAAAATTCCCGGAACAACTCAATCAGCTCTTTTAATAACTTATCAGAACAATCATAAACATTTCATCTGTGCGAAGTGAAATTTTTTTAGTCGGTTCTTGTGAGAGTTTTAACAAAAACATTTATCAGTGGAACCGATATTCGTTCGGATCGATGTGGCCTCGAAGTTTGTCCCGACGGTTCTTGCTGTTTTAACCTGAATCAATATCCACCGCCACCTAATTCCATCTTCACAACAAACACTTGTGGTTCAATTGTCAGTGAATCGGCTCATTTGAAATCCAACGCTTTTCCATACGAGTATTCGAAATTCTTTTAATCTGGTTCAGAGCGATCCGATTCCTCCGCCGGAATCTGGTCAGCCTTGCTACTCGTGTTGTCCTCCGGGAGGTCTCTGGGGCGAGTGGTCTATAGGATTTGCTTGTTCTGTGGGATGCGGTGGTTTCGGGGATACCATCAAGAAGCGATACTGTTTAACAGAATTACAAAACTGTCCTTGCACGTCAGCGAATTTTTTCTCACTTTTTTTCCAAATGGCTTGATTGTTCCGTGGAAAAAAACGTAGACATACACATCAAATTCCATTTGCTCGCTAAGACTTATGTTCAAACTTCTGAGAAAAATATGTTCAAGAAAAAAATGCTGTTTGGAACTTTCCCATGCTGCAGTGAAAAAACAACCTTTTAGAAACTTTAATTGAATAAATTCGAACTCTTTGATTCTCTGATATCGATAGAATCTGATATTCTTACTGTGTGAATCGAGTTGAAGCTTCCCATAATTGTCCGATATTACCTAGTTATTGACTAGTATTTTTTGCATCATGCTTAAATCAACAGTTCATCTGAGTTGCTAATCCAGAACATTAAAACATACCCGGTTACTAATAAGCAAAAAAATTATAATGGTACTCTGCTCACCAGAAAAATTCCATAAAAACTTAGTTGTTTGCAGCGGTGATGACACTAAACTCGACTTCTGCACAGAGTACTACACGTATCCATGTACAGACGGTTCATGTGTATCGAACTACACAGTTCAATCCGACGGTAAATGTGGAGTGTTTGTCAGTTTTTTTTTCTTCGAGTTCTTTAACTGTTTTCTCGTAAGTTTTGAAATACAAACAAAGTATAAAGAGAGAGAGAGAGAGAGAGAGAGAGAGAGAGAGAGAGAGAGAGAAAGAGAGAGAGAGAGAGAGAGAGAGAGAGAGATAGAGATAGTTTGTCTATAAGAATGGATTTGTAGGCAATGTAAAAAAAAGCTTTTTTAGCCACAAGCTCCAAAGCCGACGTATACGTGTCCAACAACATCAACGGAAACCACAACAACCGTATGTTGTTTATTTAGAGTCATTTTTTTCTTCGATAAGCCTTGCTAAGCCTCATTCGGTGATTCAGTCCAATTTACCTGTCCGATTGTTTATTTCGCTTCATATTTCCGATTCACGTTACATAGATTGACATAAAGTTCAATGGTAATCACATCTACAGGCGAAAAACGAGCATAGCTAAATTTTTTAACAAAAAAAACAAATCCCGAAAACGTGTTCAAACTTCAAATGGTGTTTTTCACTGATTTATCTGCAGCACTCCTCAAAAAATTCGATTTGTTCTACTTTGGGAGGAACAACGGTTAAAATTTTCTGTGGGACGGCATCTATCACAGAACTATCACAGACCTCAATTTGTCATCAACTACTGAAGACTATTCTAAAGAGCTTCTTGGAAAAAAATCTGACGGAGAACTATTGATTTTCGTTCTGCCGAAATTACGACAACATTGCAAAATCTGAGTGATTGGGATCAGATGAAGAGCAGGGTATTTATAAGCTGTTGATGGAATGCTGCAGAAGTATCAAATGGTACATTTCACCAGGGCGTCAACCCGTGCTAGGAGACCTGAAGTGGTTGTCCGTTGTGTAAATCTAAACGTAAAAATTTACTCTTCAAAAAATGTGATTCACATGGTATCCATGGTCGATTTCGAATCTTCGTTCTACATAAAAAAGGAGAGAAGTTCTGTCTTTCACAAAATTCTTGCAAAAACTTACTTTTGCTTTACGTGGAACTCGATGTATGATTTCACGTAGTTCATTCATTTTTTTTCTTCTCAAAGTATCAATTTATTCGCACATTTGCGGAGGCCGTGGAGATTTTTCAATATGAACAGACTCTGGCTCGACAAGCTGTACTTAATTAAAAATGATCGTGCAATCGAAGAAGCCACGCACAGAACCTTTTTGTTTCTGATTCTTTTACGGTTAAAAAGTACTTTGGTGGTGCAATATGCGATGATCTTCGTTTTCTCCAACGATTTCTCAAAGGCTTATCCATGACAGCGGTAGCTCCGAAGAGATTTAAGCATCCCGACTAATATGCTTCTTCACGACCTCAACCTTATCTAGTCTGTTTACAAAGTGACCACGATTATCCATGGCCAATTTCGAATCTTCGTTCTACAAAAGGAGAGAAGTTCTGTCTTTCACAAAAACCCTTGCAAAACTTACTTTTATTTACGTGTGTTTCAACTCTTTCGAACCGTAAAATTTGACGAGGTAAGACGACGAGATTGTTGCGCGTAAACGAACAACTAGGTTTGATAAAATAAAAGTACGTACTCGAAATGATAGAATAATTTCCACAGAAATCAGGTTGCAATGAGATTATCCGCGTTTACTGGAAACACTTTTAAGAAAATAAAGTGTATAATTTAAACTCAATAGAATCGGTGACCAAATAAGAGACGACCGTTGAACAGCTCTGTGAGAAGCTCATTTACATGTTACGTAAAGGGAAATTTTTCATTTCAGAGCACTTGGACCTCAACCACAAGACCGAAGTCCTCATCAACGAGCACAGCAACCTCAACAACGACGTGTGTGTGCACATCAACAACAACTTCAACAACGACTAGCACATCGACTACAACCTCAACAACCACCAGCACATCGACTACAACCTCATCAACGACTAGCACATCAACAACAACCTCAACAACGACTAGCTCATCAACAACAACATCAACAACGACTAGCACATCGACTACGACCTCAACAACCACCAGCACATCAACGATAACCTCAACAACGACTAGCACATCAACATCAACGACCAGCACATCAACATCAACAACGACTAGCACGTCGACTACAACCTCAACAACCACCAGCACATCAACTACAACCTCAACAGCGACTAGCACATCAACATCAACAACGACTAGCACGTCGACTACAACCTCAACGACCACCAGTACATCAACGACAACCTCAACAACGACTAGCACATCAACATCAACAACGACTAGCACGTCGACTACAACCTCAACAACCACCAGCACATCGACTACAACCTCATCAACGACTAGCACATCAACTACAACCTCAACAACGACTAGCTCATCAACAACATCAACAACGACTAGCACATCGACTACGACCTCAACAACCACCAGCACATCAACGATAACCTCAACAACGACTAGCACATCAACATCAACGACCAGCACATCAACATCAACAACGACTAGCACGTCGACTACAACCTCAACAACCACCAGCACATCAACTACAACCTCAACAGCGACTAGCACATCAACATCAACAACGACTAGCACGTCGACTACAACCTCAAAGACCACCAGTACATCAACGACAACCTCAACAACGACTAGCACATCAACATCAACAACGACTAGCACGTCGACTACAACCTCAACAACCACCAGCACATCAACATCAACAACGACTAGCACGTCGACTACAACCTCAACAACGACTAGCACATCGACTACAACCTCAACAACCACCAGCACATCGACTGCAACCTCAACAACGACGTGTGTGTGCACATCGACCCCAACTAGCACATCGAATAGCACATCAACGAACTTGTCAACATCAGCGTCAACGGACAGTGAGACGACAACTTCAAGAACAACTTCCATTTCAGGTCCCAAATTCGAAATCAAAACTTAAGTTTCTGTTTTTTTCTCTTCTGAGATTTTCAAAATTCAAATAAATTATCGACAGAAACGCCGAGTAATGATTTTTCTCACCAGCTTCTCGAAATGAATACTCAGTCAAAATATTTGGTCAAACAGTGATATAAACTCTACTATGTTTCAAGTTCTGAAAAACTTTCCTTTTTTTTTTCTAATCTTCTAACTTCACTTTTCAGCTGGCACAACAACCCCGCCCTATTGCTGCCCTGTCGGTGGCACATGGACATCATGGATACCGTTTGAACCATGTAATGCAACATGTGGAGCTTGTGGAATAGTGGACAGTTTCAGAATCTGCCAAAGCTCATATGAGTCTGAATTCACCTGCGTTTGTGTGTAAGTGTTGATTTACCGTTTCTTTCTAATTTGAGAAAAGTAAGAGAAAAATTATGAAATTGAATTCATTCCTCGCAAATACATATTGAATATTCACAAAGGAGGAATGTCGCTAATGCGAGTTCAAAAGTATCGAATACAGTAGGAAGGGGTTTTTTCTGAAGAGCTGGAGTTTATCTGATGGAGTGTTTGGGAGCCGAAGCGACCTCATGATAAATGAGGTTGGAGTGGAGAAGAAGAACGAGGATTCAGAAGAAAGAAGGCAATGGAAGTGGTTTAAAGTGAAGTCATGAAGGAAGAGGGGACGGTATTGATGGTTTCACGGAACAATTGAAGAGTGGAGACCAGCAAACGCAACCATCTCGAGAGCAGGGAAAGGGAAAGAATGAAAACAAATACAAAAATCCATACAGTCTTGTTTTTTGATTCTCAACTTGAACTTTCCTAATCAAATGAAAAATTCCCGGAACAACTCAATCAGCTCTTTTAATAACTTATCAGAACAATCATAAACATTTCATCTGTGCGAAGTGAAATTTTTTTAGTCGGTTCTTGTGAGAGTTTTAACAAAAACATTTATCAGTGGAACCGATATTCGTTCGGATCGATGTGGCCTCGAAGTTTGTCCCGACGGTTCTTGCTGTTTTAACCTGAATCAATATCCACCGCCACCTAATTCCATCTTCACAACAAACACTTGTGGTTCAATTGTCAGTGAATCGGCTCATTTGAAATCCAACGCTTTTCCATACGAGTATTCGAAATTCTTTTAATCTGGTTCAGAGCGATCCGATTCCTCCGCCGGAATCTGGTCAGCCTTGCTACTCGTGTTGTCCTCCGGGAGGTCTCTGGGGCGAGTGGTCTATAGGATTTGCTTGTTCTGTGGGATGCGGTGGTTTCGGGGATACCATCAAGAAGCGATACTGTTTAACAGAATTACAAAACTGTCCTTGCACGTCAGCGAATTTTTCTCACTTTTTTTCCAAATGGCTTGATTGTTCCGTGGAAAAAAACGTAGACATACACATCAAATTCCATTTGCTCGCTAAGACTTATGTTCAAACTTCTGAGAAAAATATGTTCAAGAAAAAAATGCTGTTTGGAACTTTCCCATGCTGCAGTGAAAAAACAACCTTTTAGAAACTTTAATTGAATAAATTCGAACTCTTTGATTCTCTGATATCGATAGAATCTGATATTCTTACTGTGTGAATCGAGTTGAAGCTTCCCATAATTGTCCGATATTACCTAGTTATTGACTAGTATTTTTTGCATCATGCTTAAATCAACAGTTCATCTGAGTTGCTAATCCAGAACATTAAAACATACCCGGTTACTAATAAGCAAAAAAATTATAATGGTACTCTGCTCACCAGAAAAATTCCATAAAAACTTAGTTGTTTGCAGCGGTGATGACACTAAACTCGACTTCTGCACAGAGTACTACACGTATCCATGTACAGACGGTTCATGTGTATCGAACTACACAGTTCAATCCGACGGTAAATGTGGAGTGTTTGTCAGTTTTTTTTTCTTCGAGTTCTTCAACTGTTTTCTCGTAAGTTTTGAAATACAAACAAAGTATAAAGAGAGAGAGAGAGAGAGAGAGAGAGAGAGAGAGAGAGAGAGAGAGAGAGAGAGAGAGAGAGAGAGAGAGAGAGAGAGAGAGAGAGAGAGAGAGAGATAGAGATAGTTTGTCTATAAGAATGGATTTGTAGGCAATGTAAAAAAAAAGCTTTTTTAGCCACAAGCTCCAAAGCCGACGTATACGTGTCCAACAACATCAACGGAAACCACAACAACCGTATGTTGTTTATTTAGAGTCATTTTTTTCTTCGATAAGCCTTGCTAAGCCTCATTCGGTGATTCAGTCCAATTTACCTGTCCGATTGTTTATTTCGCTTCATATTTCCGATTCACGTTACATAGATTGACATAAAGTTCAATGGTAATCACATCTACAGGCGAAAAACGAGCATAGCTAAATTTTTTAACAAAAAAAACAAATCCCGAAAACGTGTTCAAACTTCAAATGGTGTTTTTCACTGATTTATCTGCAGCACTCCTCAAAAAATTCGATTTGTTCTACTTTGGGAGGAACAACGGTTAAAATTTTCTGTGGGACGGCATCTATCACAGAACTATCACAGACCTCAATTTGTCATCAACTACTGAAGACTATTCTAAAGAGCTTCTTGGAAAAAAATCTGACGGAGAACTATTGATTTTCGTTCTGCCGAAATTACGACAACATTGCAAAATCTGAGTGATTGGGATCAGATGAAGAGCAGGGTATTTATAAGCTGTTGATGGAATGCTGCAGAAGTATCAAATGGTACATTTCACCAGGGCGTCAACCCGTGCTAGGAGACCTGAAGTGGTTGTCCGTTGTGTAAATCTAAACGTAAAAATTTACTCTTCAAAAAATGTGATTCACATGGTATCCATGGTCGATTTCGAATCTTCGTTCTACATAAAAAAGGAGAGAAGTTCTGTCTTTCACAAAATTCTTGCAAAAACTTACTTTTGCTTTACGTGGAACTCGATGTATGATTTCACGTAGTTCATTCATTTTTTTTCTTCTCAAAGTATCAATTTATTCGCACATTTGCGGAGGCCGTGGAGATTTTTCAATATGAACAGACTCTGGCTCGACAAGCTGTACTTAATTAAAAATGATCGTGCAATCGAAGAAGCCACGCACAGAACCTTTTTGTTTCTGATTCTTTTACGGTTAAAAAGTACTTTGGTGGTGCAATATGCGATGATCTTCGTTTTCTCCAACGATTTCTCAAAGGCTTATCCATGACAGCGGTAGCTCCGAAGAGATTTAAGCATCCCGACTAATATGCTTCTTCACGACCTCAACCTTATCTAGTCTGTTTACAAAGTGACCACGATTATCCATGGCCAATTTCGAATCTTCGTTCTACAAAAGGAGAGAAGTTCTGTCTTTCACAAAAACCCTTGCAAAACTTACTTTTATTTACGTGTGTTTCAACTCTTTCGAACCGTAAAATTTGACGAGGTAAGACGACGAGATTGTTGCGCGTAAACGAACAACTAGGTTTGATAAAATAAAAGTACGTACTCGAAATGATAGAATAATTTCCACAGAAATCAGGTTGCAATGAGATTATCCGCGTTTACTGGAAACACTTTTAAGAAAATAAAGTGTATAATTTAAACTCAATAGAATCGGTGACCAAATAAGAGACGACCGTTGAACAGCTCTGTGAGAAGCTCATTTACATGTTACGTAAAGGGAAATTTTTCATTTCAGAGCACTTGGACCTCAACCACAAGACCGAAGTCCTCATCAACGAGCACAGCAACCTCAACAACGACGTGTGTGTGCACATCAACAACAACTTCAACAACGACTAGCACATCGACTACAACCTCAACAACCACCAGCACATCGACTACAACCTCATCAACGACTAGCACATCAACAACAACCTCAACAACGACTAGCTCATCAACAACAACATCAACAACGACTAGCACATCGACTACGACCTCAACAACCACCAGCACATCAACGATAACCTCAACAACGACTAGCACATCAACATCAACGACCAGCACATCAACATCAACAACGACCAGCACATCAACTACAACCTCAACAGCGACTAGCACATCAACATCAACAACGACTAGCACGTCGACTACAACCTCAACGACCACCAGTACATCAACGACAACCTCAACAACGACTAGCACATCAACATCAACAACGACTAGCACGTCGACTACAACCTCAACAACCACCAGCACATCGACTACAACCTCATCAACGACTAGCACATCAACTACAACCTCAACAACGACTAGCTCATCAACAACATCAACAACGACTAGCACATCGACTACGACCTCAACAACCACCAGCACATCAACGATAACCTCAACAACGACTAGCACATCAACATCAACGACCAGCACATCAACATCAACAACGACTAGCACGTCGACTACAACCTCAACAACCACCAGCACATCAACTACAACCTCAACAGCGACTAGCACATCAACATCAACAACGACTAGCACGTCGACTACAACCTCAAAGACCACCAGTACATCAACGACAACCTCAACAACGACTAGCACATCAACATCAACAACGACTAGCACGTCGACTACAACCTCAACAACCACCAGCACATCAACATCAACAACGACTAGCACGTCGACTACAACCTCAACAACGACTAGCACATCGACTACAACCTCAACAACCACCAGCACATCGACTGCAACCTCAACAACGACGTGTGTGTGCACATCGACCCCAACTAGCACATCGAATAGCACATCAACGAACTTGTCAACATCAGCGTCAACGGACAGTGAGACGACAACTTCAAGAACAACTTCCATTTCAGGTCCCAAATTCGAAATCAAAACTTAAGTTTCTGTTTTTTTCTCTTCTGAGATTTTCAAAATTCAAATAAATTATCGACAGAAACGCCGAGTAATGAGTTTTCTCACCAGCTTCTCGAAATGAATACTCAGTCAAAATATTTGGTCAAACAGTGATATAAACTCTACTATGTTTCAAGTTCTGAAAAACTTTCCTTTTTTTTCTAATCTTCTAACTTCACTTTTCAGCTGGCACAACAACCCCGCCCTATTGCTGCCCTGTCGGTGGCACATGGACATCATGGATACCGTTTGAACCATGTAATGCAACATGTGGAGCTTGTGGAATAGTGGACAGTTTCAGAATCTGCCAAAGCTCATATGAGTCTGAATTCACCTGCGTTTGTGTGTAAGTGTTGATTTACCGTTTCTTTCTAATTTGAGAAAAGTAAGAGAAAAATTATGAAATTGAATTCATTCCTCGCAAATACATATTGAATATTCACAAAGGAGGAATGTCGCTAATGCGAGTTCAAAAGTATCGAATACAGTAGGAAGGGGTTTTTTCTGAAGAGCTGGAGTTTATCTGATGGAGTGTTTGGGAGCCGAAGCGACCTCATGATAAATGAGGTTGGAGTGGAGAAGAAGAACGAGGATTCAGAAGAAAGAAGGCAATGGAAGTGGTTTAAAGTGAAGTCATGAAGGAAGAGGGGACGGTATTGATGGTTTCACGGAACAATTGAAGAGTGGAGACCAGCAAACGCAACCATCTCGAGAGCAGGGAAAGGGAAAGAATGAAAACAAATACAAAAATCCATACAGTCTTGTTTTTTGATTCTCAACTTGAACTTTCCTAATCAAATGAAAAATTCCCGGAACAACTCAATCAGCTCTTTTAATAACTTATCAGAACAATCATAAACATTTCATCTGTGCGAAGTGAAATTTTTTTAGTCGGTTCTTGTGAGAGTTTTAACAAAAACATTTATCAGTGGAACCGATATTCGTTCGGATCGATGTGGCCTCGAAGTTTGTCCCGACGGTTCTTGCTGTTTTAACCTGAATCAATATCCACCGCCACCTAATTCCATCTTCACAACAAACACTTGTGGTTCAATTGTCAGTGAATCGGCTCATTTGAAATCCAACGCTTTTCCATACGAGTATTCGAAATTCTTTTAATCTGGTTCAGAGCGATCCGATTCCTCCGCCGGAATCTGGCCAGCCTTGCTACTCGTGTTGTCCTCCGGGAGGTCTCTGGGGCGAGTGGTCTATAGGATTTGCTTGTTCTGTGGGATGCGGTGGTTTCGGGGATACCATCAAGAAGCGATACTGTTTAACAGAATTACAAAACTGTCCTTGCACGTCAGCGAATTTTTTCTCACTTTTTTTCCAAATGGCTTGATTGTTCCGTGGAAAAAAACGTAGACATACACATCAAATTCCATTTGCTCGCTAAGACTTATGTTCAAACTTCTGAGAAAAATATGTTCAAGAAAAAAATGCTGTTTGGAACTTTCCCATGCTGCAGTGAAAAAACAACCTTTTAGAAACTTTAATTGAATAAATTCGAACTCTTTGATTCTCTGATATCGATAGAATCTGATATTCTTACTGTGTGAATCGAGTTGAAGCTTCCCATAATTGTCCGATATTACCTAGTTATTGACTAGTATTTTTTGCATCATGCTTAAATCAACAGTTCATCTGAGTTGCTAATCCAGAACATTAAAACATACCCGGTTACTAATAAGCAAAAAAATTATAATGGTACTCTGCTCACCAGAAAAATTCCATAAAAACTTAGTTGTTTGCAGCGGTGATGACACTAAACTCGACTTCTGCACAGAGTACTACACGTATCCATGTACAGACGGTTCATGTGTATCGAACTACACAGTTCAATCCGACGGTAAATGTGGAGTGTTTGTCAGTTTTTTTTTCTTCGAGTTCTTTAACTGTTTTCTCGTAAGTTTTGAAATACAAACAAAGTATAAAGAGAGAGAGAGAGAGAGAGAGAGAGAGAGAGAGAGAGAGAGAGAGAGAGAGAGAGAGAGAGAGAGAGAGAGAGAGAAAGAGAGAGAGAGAGAGAGAGAGAGAGAGAGAGAGAGAGAGATAGAGATAGTTTGTCTATAAGAATGGATTTGTAGGCAATGTAAAAAAAAAGCTTTTTTAGCCACAAGCTCCAAAGCCGACGTATACGTGTCCAACAACATCAACGGAAACCACAACAACCGTATGTTGTTTATTTAGAGTCATTTTTTTCTTCGATAAGCCTTGCTAAGCCTCATTCGGTGATTCAGTCCAATTTACCTGTCCGATTGTTTATTTCGCTTCATATTTCCGATTCACGTTACATAGATTGACATAAAGTTCAATGGTAATCACATCTACAGGCGAAAAACGAGCATAGCTAAATTTTTTAACAAAAAAAACAAATCCCGAAAACGTGTTCAAACTTGAAATGGTGCTTTTCACTGATTTATCTGCAGCACTCCTAAAAAATTCGATTTGTTCTACTTTGGGAGGAACAACGGTTAAAATTTTCTGTGGGACGGCATCTATCACAGAACTATCACAGACCTCAATTTGTCATCAACTACTGAAGACTATTCTAAAGAGCTTCTTGGAAAAAAATCTGACGGAGAACTATTGATTTTCGTTCTGCCGAAATTACGACAACATTGCAAAATCTGAGTGATTGGGATCAGATGAAGAGCATGGTATTTATAAGCTGTTGATGGAATGCTGCAGAAGTATCAAATGGTACATTTCACCAGGGCGTCAACCCGTGCTAGGAGACCTGAAGTGGTTGTCCGTTGTGTAAATCTAAACGTAAAAATTTACTCTTCAAAAAATGTGATTCACATGGTATCCATGACCGATTTCAAATCTTCGTTCTAAAAAAGGAGAGAAGTTCTGTCTTTCACAAAATTCTTGCAAAAACTTGTTTTTGCTTTACGTGGAACTCGATGTATGATTTCACGTAGTTCATTCACTTTTTTTCTTCTCAAAGTATCAATTTATTCGCACATTTGCGGAGGCCGTGGGAATTTTTCAATATGAACAGACTCTGGCTCGACAAGCTGTACTTAATTAAAAATGATCGTGCAATCGAAGAAGCCACGCACAGAACCTTTCTGTTTCTGATTCTTTTACGGTTAAAAAGTACTTTGGTGGTGCAATATGCGATGATCTTCGTTTTCTCCAACGATTTCTCAAAGGCTTATCCATGACAGCGGTAGCTCCGAAGAGATTTAAGCATCCCGACTAATATGCTTCTTCACGACCTCAACCTTATCTAGTCTGTTTACAAAGTGACCACGATTATCCATGGCCAATTTCGAATCTTCGTTCTACAAAAGGAGAGAAGTTCTGTCTTTCACAAAAACCCTTGCAAAACTTACTTTTATTTACGTGTGTTTCAACTCTTTCGAGTTGTAAAATTTGACGAGGTAAGACGACGAGATTGTTACTGCTGCGCGTAAACGAACAACTAGGTTTGATAAAAGAAAAGTACGTACTCGAAATGATAGAATAATTTCCACAGAAATCAGGTTGCAATGAGATTATCCACGTTTACTGGAAACACTTTTAAGAAAATAAAGTGTATAATTTAAACTCAATAGAATCGGTGACCAAATAAGAGACGACCGTTGAACAGCTCTGTGAGAAGCTCATTTACATGTTACGTAAAGGGAAATTTTTCATTTCAGAGCACTTGGACCTCAACCACAAGACCGAAGTCCTCATCAACGAGCACAGCAACCTCAACAACGACGTGTGTGTGCACATCAACAACAACTTCAACAACGACTAGCACATCGACTACAACCTCAACAACCACCAGCACATCGACTACAACCTCAACAACGACTAGCACATCAACAACAACCTCAAAAACCACCAGCACATCGACTACAACCTCAACAACGACTAGCACATCAACAACAACATCAACAACGCCTAGCACATCGACTACAACCTCAACAACCACCAGCACATCGACTAAGACCTCAACAACGACTAGCACATCGACTAAGACCTCAACAACGACTAGCACATCAACAACAACATCAACAACGACTAGCACATCGACTACAACCTCAACAACCACCAGCACATCGACTACAACCTCAACAACTACTAGCACATCAACAACGACTAGCACATCGACTACAACCTCAACAACCACCAGCACATCGACTAAGACCTCAACAACGACTAGCACATCAACAACAACATCAACAACGACTAGCACATCGACTACAACCTCAACAACCACCAGCACATCGACTAAGACCTCAACAACGACTAGCACTTCAAAAACGACTAGCACATCGACGACAACCTCAACAACCACCAGCACATCGACTACAACCTCAACAACTACTAGCACATCAAAAACGACTAGCACATCGACGACAACCTCGAAAACGACCAGCACATCGACCCCAACTAGCACATCGGCAACGAATTTTACAACGAGTAGCACATCAACGAACTTGTCAACATCAGCGTCAACGGACAGTGAGACGACAACTTCCATTTCAGGTCCCAAATTCAAAATAAAAACTTTAATTTTTGTTTTTTCCCTTCTGAGATTTTCAAAAATCAAATAAATTATCGACAGAAACGCCGAGTAATGAGTTTTCTCACCAGATTCTCGAAATGAATACTCAGTCAGAAGATTCGGTCAAACAGTGATATAAACTCTACTATGTTTCAAGTTCTAAAAAACTTTCCTTTTTTTCTAATCTTCTAACTTCACTTTTCAGCTGGCACAACAACCCCGCCCTATTGCTGCCCTGTCGGTGGCACATGGACATCATGGATACCGTATGAACCATGTAATGCAACATGTGGAGCTTGTGGAATACTGGAGAGTTTCAGAATCTGCCTAAGCTCATATGAGTCTGAATTCACCTGCGTTTGTGTGTAAGTGTTGATTTACCGTTTCTTTCTAATTTGAGAAAAGTAAGAGAAAAATTATGAAATTGAATTCATTCCTCGCAAATACATATTGAATATTCACAAAGGAGGAATGTCGCTAATGCGAGTTCAAAAGTATCGAATACAGTAGGAAGGGGTTTTTTCTGAAGAGCTGGAGTTCATCTGATGGAGTGTTTGGGAGCCGAAGCGACCTCATGATAAATTAGGGTGGAGTGGAGAAGAAGAACGAGGATTCAGAAGAAAGAAGGCAATGGAAGTAGTGACATGTGGTTTAAAGTGAAGTCATGAAGGAAGAGGGGACGGTATTGATGGTTTCACGGAACAATTGAAGAGTGGAGACCAGCAAACGCAACCATCTCGAGAGCAGGGAAAGGGAAAGAATGAAAACAAATACAAAAATCCATACAGTCTTGTTCTTTGATTCTCAACTTGAACTTTCCTAATCAAATGAAAAATTCCCGGAACAACTTAATCAGCTCTTTTAATAACTTATCAGAACAATCATAAACATTTCATCTGTGCGAAGTGAAATTTTTTTAGTCGGTTTTTGTGAGAGTTTTAACGAAAACATTTATCAGTGGGACCGATGTTCGTTCGGATCGATGTGGCCTCGAAGTTTGTCCCGACGGTTCTTGCTGTTTTAACCTGAATCAATATCCGCCGCCACCTAATTCCAACTTCACAACAAACACTTGTGGTTCAATTGTCAGTGAATCGGCTCATTTGAAATCCAACGCTTTTCCATACGAGTATTCGAAATTCTTTTAATCTGGTTCAGAGCGATCCGATTCCTCCGCCGGAATCTGGTCAGCCTTGCTACTCGTGTTGTCCTCCGGGAGGTCTCTGGGGCGAGTGGTCTATAGGATTTGCTTGTTCTGTTGGATGCGGTGGTTTCGGGGATACCATCAAGAAGCGATACTGTTTAACAGAATTACAAAACTGTCCTTGCACGTCAGCGAATTTTTTCTCATTTTTTTCCAAATGGCTTGATTGTTCCGGGGAAAAAAACGTAGACATACACATCAAATTCCATTTGCTCGCTAAGACTTATGTTCAAACTTCTGAGAAAAATATGTTCAAGAAAAAAATGCTGTTTGGAACTTTCCCATGCTGTAGTGAAAAAACAACCTTTTAGAAACTTTAATTGAATAAATTCGAACTCTTTGATTCTCTGATATCGATAGAATCTGATATTCTTACTGTGTGAATCGAGTTGAAGCTTCCCATAATTGTCCGATATTACCTAGTTATTGACTAGTATTTTTTGCATCATGCTTAAATCAACAGTTCATCTGAGTTGCTAATCCAGAACATTAAAAGATACCAGGTTACTAAGAAGCAAAAAAATTATAATGGTACTCTGCTCACCAGAAAAATTCCATAAAAACTTAGTTGTTTGCAGCGGTGATGACACTAAACTCGACTTCTGCACAGAGTACTACACGTATCCATGTACAGACGGTTCATGTGTATCGAACTACACAGTTCAATCCGACGGTAAATGTGGAGTGTTTGTCAGTTTTTTTTCTTCGAATTCTTTAACTGTTTTCTCGTAAGTTTTGAAATACAAACAAAGTATAGAGAGAGAGAGAGAGAGAGAGAGAGAGAGAGAAGAGAGAGAGAGAGAGAAAGAGAAAGAGAGAGAGAGAGAGAGAGAGAGAGAGATAGAGATAGTTTGTCTTTAAGAATGGATTTGTAGGCAATGTAAAAAAAAAGCTTTTTTAGCCACAAGCTCCAAAGCCGACGTATACGTGTCCAACAACATCAACGGAAACCACAACAACCGTATGTTGTTTACTTAGAGTCATTTTTTTCTTCGATAAGCCTTGCTAAGCCTCATTCGGTGATTCAGTCCAATTTACCTGTCCGATTGTTTATTTCGCTTCATATTTCCGATTCACGTTACATAGATTGACATAAAGTTCAATGGTAATCAGGGCCTTTCATCGAAAAAAATCGAAAAATTTTTGCAACTTTTTTCTTTTATTTTGAAAGTCGAAAAACTTTTTCGATTTCTTTTTACAAATCAGGAAGTGGTAAACAGTAGAAGTGGAAAAAAAGAAAAAAAACAAAGTCGAAAGAACCGAAATAACGGACTTTTTTCGAAAAACCAAAAAAAACCAAAAAACCAAAAAAGTCGTTTTATTTCGGTTCTTTCGAGTTTGTTTTTCTCATTTTTTTTCCACTTCTGTTGTTTACCACTTCCTGATTCGTAAAAAGAAATCGAAAAAGTTTTTTGACTTTCAAAATAAAAGAAAAAAAGTTGCAAAAATTTTTCGATTTTTTTCGATGAAAGGCCCTGATGGGAATCACAAGTAAAGGCGAAAAATGAGCATAGCTAAATTTTTAATTTAAAAAAAAATCCCGAAAACGTGTTTATACTTCAATTGGTGCTTTTCACTGGTTTATCTGTAGCACTCCTCAAAAAATTCGATTTGTTCTACTTTGGGAGGAACAACGGTTGAAATTTTCTGTGGGACGGCATCTATCACAGAACTATCACAGACCTCAATTTGTCATCAACTACTGAGGACTATTCTAAAGAGCTTCTTGGAAAAAAATCTGACGGAGAACTATTGTCAGCTCTATAACGTACATAAATTAATTTTGATGACTGACTTGGTATCGTTTATTTGATTACTTGAGAGTTTTTCATCGCCAACATCAACCTCGACCTCCACTTCTAATATCACAGTGCCAAATACAACCACAGCGTCATCTACAACGTCAATGCCAACTACAACCACGATTTTATCTACGACAACTACCGTATGTTGCTTAACTCTCTTTTTATTCCGCGTGATACCATATTTCTTCAAAAATACAAGGATGAGAACAGCTATGGTATAGTTTCATCAAAGAAAAAAATTACTCCTTTTTTATAAAAAAAAAAGTTCAAAAAAGTCGTTGAAATAAAAAGCATAAATTTTTTTTTACATAAACCCGAACTTGGTCATTACATTTGACGAAGCTCCGATTATAACCTTTGAGAATGCCCGGCCAACACCTTCAACGAAGCCCCGATTAAAACCTTTAAAATTGACCCGATTCTCCCCTTTGATAATGTACCAACCACCACATTCATTTGAGACTCGCATAAAACTTTTGACAATGCCCGGCCCATCAACTTGAACAGAGCTTCGTTCCAACCTCTGATCAAGCTCCGCCCGTCACAATGTCTTTCGAAAAAGTGGAATCGGCGAAGCGCTTTGTATATTCTTTTCTTCTCAACCTATAGTTACGCGCTTCTCCAACGATGATTCTATCTCTTGTTAAATCTCTGCATGAACTAGGCGAGCGCACGTGAATCGAATACCTAGCTCCTCCCACTCTACGCCACCCCTGTTTTAAATGAACTTTCAAAAATATAATTTATCAGGAAATGCGTGAGCTGATTTATTTCTCCCACGAAAACGAGCGGTGTGAGAAAGCGTTAAAATATCTCACAAAGTTATAAAGTAGAAATTTCATATTTAATGTCAGCCTATTCTCATCATGATTCATTTGCTACATGTCAGCAGGTTGTAATTATAAGCAATTCGTACAATATTCATAAAAAGTACAAAAAAGCACTCATAGTATCTGCGTTGAACCCAATGCGAAACAGAGCCTTTTGCATTCTCTTCAGCTTGATAACACATGAAAAACCTGCAATCAATTTTCAAGACAGCAGTTGGGAACAATAAAGTTCCCTTTATTTTTTAGTTTGTTAAGTTATTCAGCTGTTCCTCTTCTGTTTCTTATAAGTCTTCCAGAAGGCCCTATGTCTAACTCTATTTTATATTGACTCCTACTGTCGTAAACTCCATCCGTCGTCTCATATAACCTTTGTTTGAATACACCCGCCTTCGGGATGTACAACACTTGACCGCAGTGAATAAACCATGAGCGTAGACCAAGGTAGAGACCGTGCACTAGTACTTCTTTCTGCTCTTAGTCCTAGAAAGTACATGAACGGAATGTGAACTCAGACGCTGCCCTAGTTTCACAGAACGTTTTCAGAATATAAGCGCCTGTTACGATTCTATTCACCTTTTTCCTGTAACAAAATGCATCTTAAGGGAAACTTGTTTCTCCCTTTCGAAACTTACTGTAATATGGGATACATTTGCCACAAGGTACTCGACTTTGTAAATCTGCTTCCATGTTCTACTCTCTTACAACCGCCCTAATATACATACAATATTGAATTCAGCTTGTGCAACAATCGCACTGGCAATCTTGTGCAAGTCTGCCCTTTCACTTTCTTCTTTAATCCTAACTACCATCACTTGGCTGTCTCATGTTATCTCCATTATAGTACCTTTCTGTCTGACCTTCTTCCAGTGGTTTTCACTGGAAACCGAATTGCCTCCAATTCTCGTTTTGCCTGGGAAATTCTTTCTTCTTCTTCTGATATATTCCACCCCTCCTCTGCAGTCAACTCGTTTTTAGAAGACGATCTCTTACGCTACTTTCAATGCATCAAATCGGTTGGTTATGTCAGCCAACAACTCTCCTTCTAGAAAACTGCTGATCGGCTTACCTTCGAATCTATTCTCTACCCAGCGTCACAACTCACCTCTTTCTTGTTCCGGAATTTAAATATTTTCTTTCTCCTGTCTGCCTGTTCTAGCTTCACCCCTGACCGATTCGTCATTTGTTGACATCAAACTCGCTTTTCCTCTTATCTCTACATGACATGCATGTATTGCACCAAGTACTTCTTATATTTATTTTGAATTCCGGCCGTGACTCCCCAGCAACGTTACTCAGTCACTCTCATTCGTTACTGATTCTTCTCTCAATCCATTACTGATCTCTTTTCCAATTTTCCGATCAATCTGATACTCTAATTACGAATCCGCTGTCACTTGAACTTGTTCTTCCGCAACAGTTGTACCTGCTTCTTCCAGGTCTTACTCTTGTGCCTGCTTGTTCCAGGTCTTACTCTTGTGCCTGCTTGTTCCAGGTCTTACTCTTGTGCCTGCTTGTTCCAGGTCTTACTCTTGTGCCTGCTTGTTCCAGGTCTTACTCTTGTGCCTGCTTGTTCCGGGTCTTACTCTTGTGCCTGCTTGTTCCAGGTCTTACTCTTGTGCCTGCTTGTTCCGGGTCTTACTCTTGTGCCTGCTTGTTCCAGGTGTTACTCTTGCGCCTGCTTGTTCCAGGTGTTACTCTTGTGCCTGCTTGTTCCAGGTCTCACTCTTTTGCGTGCTTGTTCCAGGTCTTACTCTTGTGCCTGCTTCTTCCAGGTCTTACTCTTGTGCCTGCTTGTTCCAGGTCTTACTCTTGTGCCTGCTTGTTCCAGGCCTTACTCTTGTGCCTGCTTGTTCCAGGTCTTACTCTTGTGCCTGCTTGTTCTAGGTCTTACTCTTGTGCCTGCTTGTTTCAGTTCTTACCCTTGTGCCTGTACGTTACCGGTCTTACCCTTGATCCTTCTTTTTACACGGCTTATCTGTCTGCCCTGAGGCCTATGATCACACTTCCTTCTCACACAATACCACCATCCAAATAAACCCGAACTCCTGATACTCTTCAATCTGAAATCCTGCTAAGTTAGCAACTAATGCCGTGATTGCGAACTAATTGCTCCCGCACCTCCTCCTGCATCGTACTTGAGCGACACTCTCCGGCCCACTGACGCGAACACGTTCAAAAACTTCACTCAAATTTTTTTTGTGCGTTAATGCCAACAACTTACTCGGGAGTTCTCAGTAACTTTTTTTTATTCTCTTATTTTTATACATGGTTCTGTCCACTTTCTACTATGTTAGAAATTCTCACTCGCTATTAACAACTTTCCCGTTCATACTCTTCAAGTCAAAAATTCTTTCACATTTCCTTACGCAATACATATCCTCAAAAACTTTAATCAACTTCTCTCCACAAGTAAATTGGAATACTGGAATACGGCTATGAACACCACTGAGTTTTGATATCAAAACTATGTGTAGTCGGTGACTACCCCTTTTACTCAATGTTGACCCTTCGCTCACGGCTCGCTCCGTTGTTCTTTGACTGCCTAGTACGCGCACTCACACAGTCTAGCTACGCAGCTAAGTTGTCTCGGTCCACATTATGTAATAGCACAAACGAAACTCACATCCGTGATGCTCATCCACTACTCTGTACGATTACCCCGATAAACAAAACTGAGACAAGCAACGAGCGAATAACGCGAACATATCCGAGCACTTAACTGACAATGAGAAGGATCAACTGCGTGCATAGACGCAAAACTCGACTTTCACAATCTCACTCCTTACAAAACTCGACCACCACATGTCCACCCATAACTTGCACAATAATACCGAGTATTCAGCCTTATACATTGCGCAACTTGAAGCGTAATTCAGCAACCGGCAATTCTTAGCCGAATAGACATTCATTAACAATCATATAACACACAACTTGCATGTTTCAGAACCTAACACTCTTCTTGACGCTTCACGTCAAATCTGCGATAACTTTAAAAAAATCACTGACACTCATACTACCACTTAAAGCATCTTGCTTTAACGCACGATAAACGTAGACTGATGGAGCGTTAGAATATCACTTTTCACTTTGCTAAGTGATTTTCTGCTAGGCATTTTTTTTTGAACGCTCCAATGTCTCACCACGAAAACATGCCTACGGTAAAAAGAAAGAACACACGCATTCTAATGGAGTGTTAGAATTCACGAAAACATAATGAAACATAACGATATCCCGTTTGAACTCTCTCGCTGCAAGAAAAAAAGAGATCGCTGCTCATGTCTCGAACGTTATATTTCTCTCACTAATTGTACACATTTTAGGTTAGAACAAGACGTTCACGCAATTAGAAAGAAATTTAATAAAGTTCTTAATGAGCAAAGAAAAAAAGAGAAAAATTAGTTCGTTAAAATTCGAAGAGCTGGCAAACTTCTGAGCTCGAGGACAGACAAATTGAGTTATTACATTAATAAAAAAGAGAATGACTTGTTGAGTTATGGCTCTAGCTGTGAACCAACTTCAAGAGGGAAATTTGCAGTGTCCCCCAACGTGGTCGGAGTGGACGGCATTTGTGGGGACGAACTGCACATCGCTTTGTGGAAAGTGTGGCGTGGAGAGCAGGACCAGAACATGCTTATGTGGAGCGTGCAGGTTTAACTCGGAAATGTTCTCTCTATCTCGTTCCCTTATTCTCTGTCTGGCCCTTTCTGTGTTTCTGTCTGCAAGATGGCAAAATCAGGAAACAAAAGCTGTGGTTCATTTATTTTTAAAGTGAGTACAAAATACATGAATTTTTTGCTAATGTTTAAATGTGTTTTCCTGTTCAGCGGTGCTTCGACGGAAAGTCGAGCGTGCGGAGGTACATCATTGTGCTATTTCCCACAAAAAACGTGCTGCTCGCCCTATGTAAAAGGGATCGTCAACGGAACATTCCAATGCATTTGAGGAGCGATGTATATGCTTCAAGCGGATTTCGTTATGATTATACGTTTAAAAAATTCTTTCGACCAGAAAGAAGTGAAATCAATCATTCATTCTTGTGTTATCATGAAGACTTTTGGTTCAAATCACACACTTGATATCAAATCGTTTTGATATATGTCTTAAGCATTGATACATAAGAAGTTATGGAGAATTCGAGAACATATACACCATTACGACAGCCAATCCGAACAATCTGAGAACATGCATGAGATATCGACAGCTCATTTCTAAAAAGGCAGTCGGCAGATATGAAAAGTATCAACAACGTTGAGCATTCATCCCACGAGTTTACTCATTTATTCGCTTTATGAATGAGTTCATGAAAGATCTCGTAAGCAATGACTTCAATTGCAATTCTTTATCCATGACCAAGGTTATATATAAGACACAAAATATAATAGCAATCACTGACTAAATTAGAAAAAACCCTTATCCCTGAGAGAAGAATAAATCCATGGCGGGCGAGTCAATCGGAGTAAGGAGGATGGAGCTTGTTGTATTTCCATTGGAAAAAACATCGGTGATGGACAATGCGAGTGAACCTCTTCAATACTTTTTATATATTCTTACAAGCTTTCGCAAAATATGGGTTTCATATACAAATTAGTAGCAAAATCTAATGAGGGTATTGAACACGTTTTGAAAATTTTTACTATTATTATAGTGTTAGTGGAGAGGAAATAAGTTGTTCAGCATTAGATTGTGATAAAACACTGTTTATACGATAATCACAAAAGTCTGTTTCGCCCCTACTCAGACAGACTCCTGTGTTCTGGGGGCGGGGCTCATAAGTAAGATCCCAGAGAGTACACATAAGGTAATTTATAAAGGGAAATGAAGTATACAAAACAACAATAACAAAAAAACAAAAAAAAGAAATTAGGTGTTGAATAGAAGAAACAGTTAAAGTCTTTGTCGTGCCAGTGAAGAGATGCGGTGCGGTTTCGTGCAAAGAGTTCGGACGTTTCGCTTTATTTAAAGCATCATCAGCGATATGCAATTACCCTAAAGCAGAATGAAATTGGTAAAAACAAAGCGAAAAAGCATAATTCACATTCAATTCTCTCTTCAATTCTTTATTCCGCTTGAAACAAAACATCATGTTGAGTGACGAAAAAGATGACACTGTCACAAAAAAAGTGAATTCAGTGAAGGTGATGGAAAGTGAGATCTAAATATGACAAGAACAATCATGAACATTTCATTTTAGGAAAATCGGAAAGCACACAAAAAAGCAAAGAAAGCAAAGCTTGTATCTTCAGTTATGAACTATTCATCCGCAATCAAGAACTATTCGTCCGCAATAATAACTTGAAATTCCAAATATTCAATTCACTCTTTATCATTCGAGGATAACCGAGAACACAAATATAATGGAAAAAAGAGGAGAAACAAAACATTTGAAGAAACAAAGCACTTGAATTAAAAATGTATTCTAGAGTTCGTGACAATGGTCTCACAATCAAGCTTGATAAGTTCATTTCTAAAAATGCTAGAAGAGCTTGTAGAAACCAAAGAGCAAGCAAGGTAACTTATTCCAGACATTAATCATTCTTGAGGCACAAGTGCTTGTTCTGCTTTGATATTTACACGGCAAGCATATTCTGTAGTTATTCGATTCTCTCAGCGAATAAGGCGATGGGCGAAGTTTAAACATACATGTTTGAGTAATCTATTTGAATATTTCCGTGCAGACATTTATGGATAAACACAAGATCGGCCACATTTCTTCTATATTCAAGCAAAGAGATGGAAAGAAAATTCAGTCTAGCAACATAACTCATTTTGGGTAATCCCGCCCTTTGTAGTAACCTTCGTGTAAATGATCTCAATTTTTGAGTAGTCTACTTGGAATAAAGTCAGGGGACGAGTTCAGTTTCGGAGTGATTCGTTTCAGGATGGAGTTCGCCTCAAAAGGGGAGATATCATTAATGTGGTCGAGGTGAAAATTCGGGCGAGAGATTTGAAGGGGTCCACTGATTGGTAAGGGTTGTATCGAAGTACTCGGCGAAGTGAGTTGCTTGTTCGAAGGGGATAGTAGTTGGTTTGTTGTTCACTATGAGAGCAGGAATATATGTATGTGTTGCTTTTAATGCTGTTGGATATAGTTCTGAAGAATACCTTATAGTTTCTCGGGAACTTAAGCTTGTCTTCCCTAAGAACCTCGAATTTGACTAGTTCTTTGTGAAGTTTCTTGGATGTGCGTAATGATGTAATGGAGAGAGGGTTGCGTTTGTTACTTCTCTGTAGGAAGCTGTATAATCTTCTTATCTTGGGGGGATACTTCAAATGTGTTCTGATATTCTTAATTTTAGGAATCCTATTATCCATTATGAATTGGATGATGTTGGTTAATTTATCGACACTTTCATCAATAGTTAGGTTTGAGAGCATGTAAGTCCAGTCGATGCTAAAGAGGTCTGAGTTGATTATTTCCCAATCTGCCTTTTTCCAGTCTAACGATGAGCTGGTGCTTGTGATAATACGCTTGGCTCTATCTCTGATTTCAAAATTCCCATGATTTGGAAATCTTCAGTCATTCTCCCACTCCTGAAAGCAGGAAAAGAGGCAACGGATGGACCAGGATACCGACCGATCTCCTTACTCTCACCGATGGCGAAAATCATAGAACGACTTCTATTGGAAGAACTCAAGCCGTACGTAAGAGTAGCTGAGCACCAGCATGGATTCACCACAGGAAGATCCACCACCTCTGCCCTCCTCACTCTTTCAAAAGACGTAGCTGCAGGTTTTAACGCGAAGAGACCAGCTAAACGTACAGTGATGTTGGCAATCGACATGTCAAAGGCCTTCGACAGCATAGACATAGCGGTACTCATAGATCTCGTCCTAAAAACCGACGCCCAAAACTTCGCAAAGAAATGGCTAGCATCGTACCTCAGAGGACGAACGAGCCGTTCATCCTTTCGCAACGTCCTCTCAAGCTCATCCCTGATCAGAAGCGGAGTCCCTCAAGACAGCGCACTCTCACCGCTTCTTTTCAATTTATATCTAAGCGATCTTCCGAACAACGATCCAAACATCAAAATCGTCTCTTATGCTGATGATATAACGCTATGGGCGTCAGATCCGAGCATTTCCACTGCCTCGCTACACATACGATCCGGTCTCCCACACATCGAAAAGTTCATCCACGATCGTGGACTATCTATTTCTCCTGCCAAAAGCCAGCTTCTACTCTTCACACCTTACAGCAAAGAGTACAAGACTATCCTAGATGTCTCGATCGGAGGTCAGAGCGTACCCACCGTGAATACCGCCAAAATCCTTGGAGTTACATATGATTCTATGTTCACATTCAGTCATCATGCGAAAGACATAGCAGGCCGAATGTCGCAACGTAACAATGTACTGAAGGCGCTAGCCGGCAGTACATTGGGCAACCAAAAGGAGACACTCCGTCTCACGTACAAAGCCATTTGCCAATCCATATACAGCTACGCAGCTCCAGCCTGGGCCAGCTTTCTCTCCTCCTCAGCACATACCAAAATTCAAAGAGGACAGAACAATGGCCTGCGTATCGTAACAGGAAACCATCAAATGGCCAGCGTCGACCACATACATGCTGAAGCTAAAGTTATGAGATCGAAATCGCACCTTCACATGCTATCAGCCCAATACTTGGCAAGGACCTTGAGCCAAACTCACTTCCATCACGGATTATTTCTCCAAGGACCCCCACCACGCAACATGAAAGCTGATCTTTACATCGCATGCAGAAGCACTGTTGAAAGAGCCCTGTCGGAAACAGCAGAGAAGAACAACGGGAAAAGCGTCGCCAACCGAGTCCACACAAACATGGTCTCAGAAGAAAAGGAAACCATTCAAGGTCCAGTCATACTGGGCGGCCGACCACCACCGGACATAAATGAAGAAGAAGTGGACCTCTCCAGAAACGCCCGCTGCACGCTGAGCCAACTCCGCTCAGGCTACAGCAGGTACACCAACCACTACTTACACCGGATCGATGACTCGATACCTGACTACTGCCCAGACTGTCTCAATGGACCTCACGACGTGGCCCATCTCTTCAAATGCGCTAGACGTCCAACAAGACTCACGTTGGAAGATCTCTGGATGAAACCAAAAGAAGTAGCCTCATTTCTGAGACTATTGTGAAGGAAAGAAGAAGAGATGTATTTATTTTAAAAAAAGAGAGGAGAGAGAGGGAGAGAGCGGCTCTCCATAGCCAACTCTCTTCGACGCGAGACGTTTGCCGGCAACAACAACAAAACATCTCTGATTTCAAAGTATATTGAGACATGATCGCTGGTGGAGAAGGGAGGCCTGACAATACAGTCTTTTATGATATTTGAATTACAGAGCAGGCAATCGAGTGTATTTTGAAGTCTAGTGGGAGAAAGTACGAGTTGTTTAAGATTGTTGTCTCATGTCATGTTTAAGAACGCAAGAGACATACTACATGTATTGGGAGCGGTGAGATTTGCCCAGTCTTGGGGAGGTTCATGTCTCCGCACAGAATGGTGGGAAATACTTCAGTAACATGAGAGGTGATAAACGAGCAGAGATCCTTTGTATTTTCTACTGCACAGCTAGGAGATCGATATATATTAATCAGTCTAATGGCCGAGAAAGCAAACGAGAAAGATGTGTTAGGATAAATGTCTATTATCAACCCCTCGCACTGAGCCTTGTTATATTGAACAACTAAAGATGAGGTGCGGTGCGGTTTCGTGCAAAGAGTTCGGACGTTTCGCTTTATTTAAAGCATCATCAGCGATATGCAATTACCCTAAAGCAGAATGAAATTGGTAAAAACAAAGCGAAAAAGCATAATTCACATGAAAGTTATCTCAATACAAGAGAGGAAATCTCCTAAAGAAGATAAAAATATATTTAGTGAACAACCGGAATGAACTCGCTGAGGAAATTATTCAACTAGCTCTTATCTCTCTTCCCAGTCTTTGAATTATCTCGCTTTGTAACGCGAGATTTACCATATTTCGCTTCAATCTCTCACTAAATATCTTTTTATCTTCTTTAGGAGATTTCCTCTCTTGTAACCACCCGTCAGACGACCACTTTCGATAGACAAGGCCGGCCCGCAATATTTTGAATAAGATGCGCATGCACGCACGCACAGGCGTACGTACATGCATGGTTTCAAAATGGAAATTGCATGCATGCAAGGATCAGGAGCGTCGAAGTGTACGCGTCGCGGCTGACGCGGGCGCTTTGAATGTGCAATATTGCATTGCGATCGCAAACAAAAAAGTGAAAAAAATGCTCTTATCGATTTTCCATTGAACATTTAAAATGCGCGCGCGCACGCACGCGACTGCGCATTTAAAAATTCTTTTCAAATCCGCCGTCTTTTTAGCTACTTTAAGGCGCGACCGTTTGAAGTAATAAAAATTGCGTGCAAACTTAATTCCTCCTTCCTCCATTGTGTGACGGGGTGTGTCTTGTATTGAGATAACTTTCATGTGAATTATGCTTTTTCGCTTTGTTTTCATCGATTTCGTTCTGCTTTAGGGTAATTGCATATCGCTGATGATGCTTTAAATAAAGCGAAACGTCCGAACTCTTTGCACGAAACCACACCGCATCTCTTCACTGGCACGACAAAGACTTTAACTGTCTAATTAACCTCCACGATGCGCGTCACTCAGTACTCAAAAATTAATAGAAGAAACCACAAAACCTAAATAATTATACATTTATATGATAATTCAAAGAGTCTAGAATTTATATAAATACAAGTGAGAATAGGACAAATGTATGAAATATATTGAGTAAGTGAATTTATCATAACTCATTCCAATATCTCAACCAATGATCTTCTCAAGTCCCCTTCTCAACCCCGAGAAAGCTACGAGTGTTCCGGATGGAGCAAAGTTATTCTTATCGACCGAAAAATTAAGAAGTTCCCTACAACGACCAATTTCGAAATTACTACTGTTCACGAGGACCTGCAAAATATCCTGGTCCGTCTCTCTCTCAAAAATGATCGACTTATGGAAGACAACGATAAGCTTCACTTGACCATTCGAGACTTGAAGGCCAAAGTAGACGCCCTTGCTGAGCGAACTCCTCTTCCAGCTAGTGCTCCCTAATCATGGAACCATGTCAAAACAGCAGTTCGGGAGGTATTCCGTGAGCGCGACAACGATTCCGAGCGCCAAAGAAGAGTTTTTCTCAGAAAAGTTTCTGAGAAAAACGACACTGAAGCTGTGTCAAACATGATTGACAGCTGCAATGCTGACCAGACAGTCAAAACTTTCCGGATTGGAGAGGAGAGACAAGGAGAAGCGGAGCCGAGACCCCTCATAGTGGTTTTCCGCTCCAGATAAGATTCTCACGAAATGGTATAGAAAACCATCTAGTAAAAACATTATCGTTCATTCATCATCATTTCATCCTGTTCACGTGAAACGAGCCATTGTATCTAGTACTATTCGTACCGCTTCTTCTGTAAGTTCATCCAAGTTTCGCACAGAATCAAGAGCAAAAGCTCTGTCTATCCTTTCTCAAAACGGTTATACTGTGTCTGGAAAAACTCAAATCTCTAAGACACAGCAACCGAAAGTGCGAAACGAGGGCAGAATAATTTTTATTATTTTTTACATCTCAGACGCCTTTACTAAGGACATACGCAGAGCCATGATGTTGATCTTGAAAACATCGAAATTGTTGAGAAGGTTGCTCCTTCTCTAGGAAAAATTCTTAGCCGCAATCGGTCTCATGATAATGTCTGTTCCAAACCTAGATCTTGTATTTTCTGCCCTAATGGGAAAATTGGCAGCTGTAACACTTCAGGTTGTATTTATAAGATTTCATGTACATGTGGTAGCTTCTATATAGGACAAACTGGCCGACCAGTTCACATTAGGGCCTCCGAGCATTCTCGAGCGGGTAACAACCCCCATGCTCCATCTTATATCTCGAATGCATTTGCTCAACATGCTATTCTAAAACATTCTGGCTCAAAGATGACTCTATCCGGTGTTATACTCCAAGTTGAACCGAATATTGTACGCCGACGTCTAACCGAAGCCCTTCTTATAAATACCAATGCTCCCGACCTGAACAACCGGAATGAACTCGCTGAGGAAATGATTCAACTAGCTCTTATCTCTCTTCCCAGTCTTTGAATTAACTCTCTTTGTAACGCGAGACTTACCATATTTCGCTTCTTTCTCCCACTAAATAGCTTTTTACTTCTTTAGGAGATTTCCTCTCTTGTATTGAGATAACTTTCATGTGAATTATGCTTTTTCGCTTTGTTTTTTACCAATTTCGTTCTGCTTTAGGGTAATTTGCATATCGCTGATGATGCTTTAAATAAAGCGAAACGTCCGCTGATGATGCTTTAAATAAAGCGAAACGTTAACAGGAGAAAAGAGGTTACATCGAGAAAGTCAATCCCGATGACCCTCCAGATGGCACTGTATACTACAGTCCACTCAGAGCAGTGATGAAACAAGACTCACAGTCAACCAAAGTCAGACTGGTTTACAATGCTTCCAGCAAAATGAAAGGACATTTGAGCGCTAACGATGCTCAGTATGCTGGACCGAACCTGCTCAAGTCTATACCAACAATACTTATGAGGGCCAGAGAAAGACCTCTGCTATTGTCTGGAGACGTAGAAAAGGCCTTCCATCAGGTGAAGCTCAAGAGAGACCACAGAGACCTCACCAGGTTCCTTTTCTTCAAAGATAGAGAAAAAGCACTAGCTGATCCAAAGGATAGCACGAATCTTGTGCATTATCGATTCCGAGTAGTTCCGTTCGGTTTCAAAGCAAGCCCGTATCTTCTCAACGCTACAATCCAACTGCATATATCGGAAAAAGTGCAAGAGTTGGAGAGAGAAGGACGTAGAAAGTCACAAGACAAGGCGGAAGTTGTAACGTGCTACGATGTCAAGGACAATTTGTACGTTGACAACGTGTTCCTTGGCGCAAAAAGTGAGAACGAGCTGAAAATCAAAATGAGAAAAGCGAAAGAGCTTTTCCAAGGATTGCAAATGAATCTGAGACAGTTCGTTACCAACTCTCATAAGATCATGAGCGAACTGAAAGACGAAGAGAAAGGTCTTGATGGAAAAGGAATCTGCAAGTTGCTGGGCATCCCATGGGATCCAGTTAACGATGAATTCGTTGTGAACTACGATGGAGTTTTCAAAGAAGTACATTCCAGCAGTGACGGTATCACAAAAGCTGAAGTCCTTTCTGTGATTGCTTCAGCCTATGATCCACTGGGATGGAGCACACCTCTCATGGTGAAGCTAAGGCTGCTCATGCAAAAGCTGTTCAAAGACGAGGCCAAAGAAACGAAAGCTAAGAAATGGAGAAATCCACTCAGCCAAGAGAGGAGAGACGAGTTTAGCGCATTACTCGAACAAGCGATGAATTACTCCATGAGAATCCCGAGATACTCAGGGAAAATGACCAAGATGAACAGACTGGAGAATTCTCAGGCGAAGATGGTCATATTGTTGCATTCTGTGACGCATCTAAAACTGCCTACGGCACTGCTATTTACTGTGTTGATGTTCTGACAAGAGAACGAGAGAACAGTGTGACACTCATCGAGGGCAAAACAAGGTTGGCACCCTTAAACAACCCCCTGACCATTCCACGGCTAGAACTCAAAGCAATAGTACTGGCTTTGCAAAGAATCAAAGAGATCGTGGAAGCCAGAACAGCAGTGCAGGAGCAGGAAATGAAAGACATATACGTCTTTTCTGACTCCATGATTGCTCTGAGTTGGATCGAATCAAGATCCTCAGACAAAGTTGCGAAAGTGTTCATTCAGAACAGACTCGATGAAATTACAAGACTCGAGCAAGAAATACGCGAAATTCCTATCGCAGGAAATGCAAAGCTGAGAAGAAACGTAATCTTCCAATATGTGAACACAAAGAACAATCCAGCTGACCATTCAACTCGAGGTCTTTCTGCTGAGGCCTCGATGAAATCAGAGTTTTGGTGGCAAGGACCAGAATGGTTGAGAAGGAGTATAGACGAATGGCCATGTGTCCAAGCTCATCTCAACAGTGCAGAAGAGGAAGATATGAACTCTGAAATGACAAAACAAAGCCGACAACCCATGAGGGACTGGAAACAAATATTGGCTGCGCTGCAATGTGGAAGAGAATCTAATGCAGAGCGACTACCCGGAGGAAAACCGTGGACTGAATACCAAACCTTAGAAGACTTGGTACATGATACCATGGAAGTTCTTCAACAAGTGAAAATAGATGGTGACTTCAAGAACAGATTCCTCGAGGAAGGAGGAATAATTCCAGATGAATTGGAGCGGTTGCCAGAAAAAACCGAAGTAAGCAGCGAAAGCTGGAACTTAGCTCTGGAAGTGCTGACCAAAAAAAATAAGAATGAGAGAGAAGAGAAAGCACAAAACTTTCTCCAAGATGAAGCCAAGAATCAAAACACGAATAACCTCTTACTCCGTAAAAACGAGAGAGGTCTGCATTGTGTTTACTACAGAAGATTCATCAACTCGGAACTCTCAAATAGCAGACTGAAACCAGTAATACTATGGCCAGACTCTCATCTCACAAAACTCATCGTGCTGCACATTCACGAGAGTCTCAAACATCTCGGTGCAAGTGCAACATTAGCCAAAGTACGAGAAAAGTACTGGATCGTTAAAGGAAGGAGATTCGTCAATTCTGTCCTTAAGAAATGCTTACCCTGCAGAAGGCATCAAGGGTTTCCTCCAGCGTATCCAAGATACGCGCCACTGCCCGCAGAAAGGCTGCTTCCGCATTGTCCATTCAAAAATATTGGACTGGATTACCTTGGGCCTTTCTATTGTCGAGAGAACGATGGTGAACTGAAGATGTACGTGTTGCTAATAACCTGCTTGAGTATACGTGCGGTTCATCTTGAAGTGGTAGATAGTCTATCTCTGAAAGAATTCATGAATGCTTTGAAGAGGTTTTTCGCCAGAAGAGGCATCCCAAAGATCATCCGATCAGACAATGCCAACACATTCACAGCAGGAGAAAAACTGCTGAGAAGATTGTGGAATTCTCATCGAAAGGAAGATGATCTTATTCGGTTCATCAGCATGCACAGCATTTGCTGGAGATACAATGTCCCAGCAGCTCCATGACAAGGAGGATTCTATGAAAGACTTGTAGGAAGCGTCAAGAAGGCGTACTACAAGACTGTTGGGACCAACAAGCTCTCTAAAGAAGAATTCCTGACTGTGATCACGGAGATTGAAGGAGTACTGAATTCAAGACCCCTCACCAGAGTGGAAGAAAAGATCGAAGAATTCTTAGATTCTCCAACATTGAGGCCTATTGACTTCCTCATGCCCAAATCCGAAATAGTCCTTCCCTTCTGGCAAAAAGGGAATTAAGAAGAATTAGATCCCGACTATTCCGAGAAAAGGGAAGAGCTGCACACTCAGAACCAAGCTTGGAGAAGAATGTCAACAGTCATGAAAGTGTTGAAGAGGTTCTGGGAAAGGTGGAAGCAAGAGTATTTACAAGCTCTAATGGATCGAGAACTCCACCCCGTCATTCAGAATCCGAAGCGGATCACAGAAACTCACAAGACTATATCGCACAAAAGGACAAAGCCAAATGTTGTAGATATCGTGCTTATCGTCCATGATAATGAATCCAGGGCATACTGGCCTTTGGCGAAAGTCTTGAGGTACGACACAGACAGATCAGTATTGCTTGAAAAGAAAGATGGTTCAAAAACCTCGAGAACAATCAATAAAATTGTTCCTCTGGAGCTGACTGAAGAAGAAAAAAGACGGAATGGATTTGAACCACAAGTTGAAAGGAAAAATGAAATTCCGAATGTCAAAGCGCATGATGAACCAAAACAAGCGGGTGAAAGGGCAAAGAAATACAATCTACGACTTAGAAAAAAGTCAATTATGCCCATTCGGAGTACGATGAGGATTCAGAGAGTGTATACCAATTGCAAGAATCCGCAAAAAGAGCCTACATCGACTCGGTTGTGTCGAAACCGCCGGAATCGATCAAATCTGTACAAAAGAGACACAAGCTGAGTACCAGTTACATACACATGTTGTTGCTTGGAATCCTGATGAGTCTGAGTACTGCGGAGGCGTCGCAGCAACTCATATTGAAGTGCCTGAACGGGGGAGGTGCATCAGTTGTGACTAGGCCATGGCAGCCAGTTCAAGTATGCACAAAAGGTAAATGCTACCTCATGAACAATCCATCCGAAGAACAGAGAGTTTTCTTCGAGCCAGAAGCAGTGATCCACCCTCACTTGGTTTCAGCCAAGGTGGTTGAAGAGAGATAAGTGCACCACACAAATGTCACTTGTCCTGCAACCCCGTACTGTGAAGCATTGAAAGATTACTTCACGCTTCAGCGTTTATACTCCCCAGAATGCTGGCCAGTGACGGCCGAAGCTCTCATTGGAGTGATCTCTTACTCCATCTTCCTGACTCTGTGCATATTGGTGTACATGATCTGCAACACACCATTCAGATTGAGCACCCCCGTGTCAAAGGCGTGTCAAATCAACAAAATTTGTCTGAAACTTCTCAAGCGTATTATACTCTGTCCATTCCGACTTTTTCGGTGGGTGGCAGTGGCTGTGTGGCAAAGATGCTACAGCCCGAACAGAGAAACGCAAGTGAACAGGAAGAAATGGAAAAGAGAGCAGATAGCTTACAGACTAATGGTCATCATGTTACTATGCTACATGACAGGTAGTGCAAACTGTTGCCAAGATGTTGTTCTCATAGCGAGCGAGTATGAAAGATGTCAAAACCAGGCATGCTCCAACGAAAGCCATGTTATAATGACAATCAACCCAATCACCAAAGAAGCATGCATCGCTGTCAAGAACGCTGACGAAGAAATAATTGGTCAGATCAAGATAACAATGATGGCAGTCAAAGAGAAGTGCCAACGAAAAGCTTTAGGCTACCATCGCGAAGTCGATGTCAATGTAGCGAGCTCAAAAAGGTGTTATTGGGTAGGAAGCTGCACGGCGGATAAGTGTGCGAGTATTCTACCGTCAGATTCAATTCCAGAACTGTCACATGTGAAGCACTATCCAGGTCACACATATTGCTCCGAAAGTTGTGGAGGATACCAGTGCTTCTGTCTACTATCCAGAAATGGTTGCATGTTCTACAAGACCTATGCAATACCTGTTTCAGAGAAGGTATATGAGACATTTGAATGCTCAGAATGGACCCCAGACCTCTTGTTATCAATTGAAGTGACTCGAGGCAACCATACTGCAGTGAAGGAGATTCATCTTCGACAAAGCTGGAAGAAAACAGTAGAAGGACACACAGTCGAACTACTCTAACTGAATGAACCTTACATTCGCACGAGAAACAATTTCTTCATCTCGGACGGAAAGAGAACAGCTACTTCTGAAAAGCCCATCTCTCCAATACTGAACTGTGCATCAGTAGAGGCAGCACGCGACTTGAACTGTACAGTCAGAGAAGTCTGCAATTGTAGAGCGGCTATTGAGAGACCAAATTGTGACTGTGAAGATTACAAGTTGGAAGCCCTCTATCAGACGGAAACAACTCTTCCGGTTCACTTTCTAACGCATTCAGTTTTTGGAGACAGAGAGATTTACATGAATGTGGAAAGTGAGACAACTGCTCAAATCGCCCTGAAACTCGATAAAGGGAGATTCAATCATATTCAGGAGGTCAACAGTCCGTGCCAAGTGAAGGTGAACTCTGTTGAGGGATGCTATAATTGCGCCACGGGAGCAGTTACAAAATTCACATGCACAGTGAAGAGCAGCCAAGTAGTAGTAGTGACCTGCGAAGAAAATGCATTCTTTATTCCATGTGGACCAGAAGGAATAAACTCGGAAAGAATCCTTGCTTTCAGTACCAAAAGAGTTCATGAGAATTGGTATGTGTCATGCAGTGAATCTGTTCTCATACAAGGAACATTATACAATGACGGACTTTCATTGGAAGACATACATATACCGAGCAGTTATGTCCGGAGAAACTGGCGAACTTGATGCTCCTGGCTTCTATCACTTCATTGAAGTCATCTCAAGTAAATGGAGAACAATACTGTCACTGGTAGCAGTTTTCTTCGTTTTGGTATGTACTACAGCAGCAGTTGTTTATGTGGCTCCAATCTGCCGGATGCTACTCAGATCAAAGAGGAACTCTACTAAGAAACATATGTGAATCGAGGAGAGCAGCTTGCATCACGTCTCTGAGGACGAAGATGAGAGGGAGAGACAGGAAATCATTAAATCATGTTATGTTAGGATTGTATTTGATTTTTGTGTTTGTTTTTTTAGGTCTAGACATTTTGTTCGATGTACTCAATTAGTCTTTTCGCCTAATTAAAATTCATTACTAGACCTTTTCCTTTCTCTTGGGCGGGAGAATGTTGAATATCAACACTTCACTTAGTATTTCATTGAGTATCAATAATCACACGTGAGGGTGTTTCGTGGTTGCATTTCGCAACTCCCCTCGTGTATCTTCATATTCATGCGAAGACTATGATCTTCCAACATTATGGGAGGAATCTGGTTCCCCCACTCTCTCTCTCTCTCTCTCTCTCTCTCTCTCTCTCTCTCTCTCTCTCTCTCTCTCTCTCTCTCTCTCTCTCTCTCTTTCTCTCTCTGGAAGGGCGGAGCCTAAACTTTCTTGCTCGCCTTTCTCTATATATTTCTTATCGTCACTAATTCTTCAATGTCTGTGCTATTGTATATCGTTTAGTAAGGGATAGATGCTTTCTGAATCAGTTCTTCCCTTTAACCCTTCTTGAATAAAGTCGCTTCTACTTTTGCTGTGTTGCTTAAGCAAGTCAGAGTGGGACACAAAGGCGAGCAGCAAACACCACAAAGCACCAAGTTTGGTGCATTTATCAAACTGCTTTTAAGGCGAGCAAAATACATCCCGAACCCCACAATTTCTGCGAGAGTGATGAGATGGGCATTAGAGCTACAGTGTTACGACGTGATAATAGAATACGTAAAAGGAAGCGCGAACAAGGTGGCGGATGCATTAAGCAGATGTGAGTTGATCGAAAGAGTGGAAAGCGAAGAAATAGATGAAAAGACCGAGATCGAAAGAGTCATGAATCGAGTAGGGTTGGAAAATGTGAAAGAAAATGGAAAAGAGCGACTGAGCAAGATGAGTTTGCGAAGCAGTGGATTGTAAGACTGAAGGAAACTGTAGGAGGAATGATAAGAGAAAAGGGAATAAGGTGGTCGCTCTCACCTGAAGAGTTACTAGTAGCGGAATGTTCAAGAGGAAAAAGGTGGTATGTGCCAGAAAAGTTGAGAGAGGAGACTATCAAGGAAACCCACGACGGAAAACTAGGAGGACATTGGGGAATCGCAAAAACGGTGAAAAAGCTTAAAGAGTTCTACTGGGAAAACATGAAAAGAAGTGTTGAAGAGTATGTGAGAAAATGTAAAGAGTGCGCACTATTCAACCCGGTCGAAAAGATGGTACCCCCGCTGAAGCCAATTGAAACGTCAGAACCATTGGAAATTGTAGGAATGGATTTGCTGGAAATAGGCACAGCAGAGTCAGGAAACAGATACTTGCTCACAATAATCGATTCGTTCAGCAAGTACGGTGCCGCGATTCCTCTAGAAGATAAGAGTGCAAGATCGGTAGCAATGGCGTTCGTATCGAAATGGGTAGCTGAAATGGGGTGGCTTCCAAAGACGATTCTAACTGATCAAGGAACAGAGTTCGTGAATAGAGTAATTTCAGAGATTACAAAGTTATTGGAAGTAGACCACATTCTCACTAAAGGATACAACCCGAGAGAGAATGGGTTAACCGAGAGATTCAACCAAACAATCATACGGCTACTGCAGAAAAATGTTAAAGAGGTAGAAAAATGGGATGAAACGGTGCCATTCGCGGTCTGCGCGTACAACATAACTCCTCATGCAACAACAGGAGAAAGTCCAT
Source organism: Allodiplogaster pararmata (assembly GCA_964056735.1). Lineage (NCBI taxonomy): Eukaryota > Metazoa > Nematoda > Chromadorea > Rhabditida > Diplogasteridae > Allodiplogaster > Allodiplogaster pararmata. Next base: position 39,443,165 of record OZ057406.1, on the reverse strand, counting down.
ATTTTATAATGTACGGGAGAGACCCGAAACCGTTTGGAGAAAAATTGGGTAAATTGAAAGAGTCGAAATATGAGGAATTGGATGACTACAAGAGAAGTCTGATAGGAAATTTGAAAATGATATGGGAAGAAGTAAGAGAGAAAGCCAAAGGCGAAAGAGAAAGGATGAAAAGGGAATATGATGAGAGGAATCATGTGGACAAAAAAAAACTACCGGAAATCGGCAATAGAGTTTTTGTGAACGTTCCGACAGAGAGAAGAAGCAGTGCATTTCCAAAATTGATTAGCGAGTGGGAGGGACCATACCGAGTGATAGAAGTGAGTGAAAACTCAGCAGCGCTTAAAGAGATAAATGGACAAAAAGAGTTGAGAATCCCATTTGATCAAGTGAAAGTCGTGAGACCAGGTTTATCCAGCGAGAGAGTAGAAACAGAGAAAAGAAGAGGGCGAAAAAGAATGGTGGCTAATTGCAGACTACCGAGCATCGTTGTGTTGACTTCCACCACGACATGCACTTTCCTGAAAAAGTACCAAGGAATCAGAGTCATCCCGACTGATGAACCTGGAGCGATGGAAGAAGGACTGAGAAAATTTGAGAGCGAGAACAAAGAAGATCTCGCAGGAGTGATAGCGATGATGCCATGGGCAGAGGGGAGCGAATGGCAGCCGGAGGTATGGATGCTCCAGACAGCTTGCCAGCGAGTTAAAGAGAAGATCGGCGAAGCCCCGCTAGTCATCTGCCCATCGATGCCATACTTGGAGCTGAAGAAGGAGGAATATGAAGGAGTAGCGCACGCGCTCGAAGCTCTAGAAGGAAACATCGGGGGAGGTAAGTGTGTGAAGCTGGAGGCGAAGAAAGGTCTGCACCCCATACTCTATATCAACGGACTCAAGCCGAAAAATGAAGAGTTCAAAGTCGCAAATCTGTGGCGCTTCATCGTGGCTATGGCGGAGTACACGGGGTGGCAGATCAACTCGAGCCCCATGAGAGAGCGCAAGGAAGACGAGAGCAAGGAAGACACGAGAGGAAAGAAAGAAGAAGCGGGACCGAAGGCGAGGAATAGTTTCTTCAACGACGACCGAAGAGCGACTGGAGGCTACCGCGGGCGAGGAGCGTAGTCAGGCTACTTCTTCAACCCGTACAATCGCCGTGGACGTCGATTCTGAGGGGCCGGGATATCACGGTCGGACGTTAATTATTTTGTTAATTATGGTTGTTAGTATTAAATGTTAGTATTAATAATATTAAACATAAAAAAATTCAAATTGTTAAATTATTATTGGTAAATAGTTAGTAAGCTATTCTGATAGATTACTTTTGGTGAGGCTGATAATTTTATGTACTGTAATTTTGCTCACGCTGTTCTACGGGACAACTTCCCTACCAGACACGAGAGCGGCAGCGTTGAGGCCGCGCGAGAGGATTTCGTTGGGGAAGGCTGATTGAGTTTTAAGTTAGTGGAGTGTTCTGTTGCTTTGAGAGCGAGTTTGGTTGGATTTGTTTTGGTGATTTGGTGAGAAGACAGTAGCGGCGTGAGTCTTCTTGGGCTGCGTCCGTTACAGCTCCAGTTGTTCTACGGGTTCTACGAGCTCGTAGGGTGACTCGAGTGTCTAAAAGGAGCTGTTTAGCCCGAAAGCGGGGCTGGTGTAAGCGATTGAAGAATTTTGTGCTTCTCTGCGTTGAAGTTGTTTATTTGGTTCTCCTTGCTGAAATAAATATCGGCATCTAAAAACTCTGTTTGTGTTCGGCATTCCAAGTGACAGCGTGAAACTAATCGCGAACTACATTACAACATCAGCGTACAAGATTTATGTGTGTCCTATTTTTGAATATACTTGCGAAGTATGGAATCCTACCTCACCTGGGCTAGTGAAATGTATTGAGAAAGTCCAGTGTTTGTTTACTAGAAGAATTTTGTTGAGATCCGGTCACCTTAGACTCCAATATTCTGACAGATTATTAATATTGGACTTAGATACTCTTGAGTATCGTCGTGCAATTTATGATTTTTTTTCCATTCATAAATGTGTACACAGAAATATTGATACCTTGCATTTATTTAGATCCTGTGCTGTACAGAGATTTTCACATCATTCTCACGAATTTCGACTCACAACACCTCAAAACATTGGTAAATGTTCTACTTTTACATGTGTTTCACGACAGTTTTCTGTTCAGAACTCTGCCCATCGAAGTTGCCAACATACAGAATAGCACTGTCTTCAAGAAACAATTGTTTTGCCTTCCTAAGGAAAAGATGCTTTTTAAGCCATTTGTTAATGATTGAGCTTATATTAATATTGTATCTATTTTTAAATGAGCGTTTGACCTCCAAAACCATACACCGCCACTAAAAAGAAAGTCCATGCAATATTATATTGTGCTTCGTTATTCTTCGATGATTTTATGTGCATGGAATAAAGAAATGAAATGAAGTGACATGAAAGTGACGGGCAAACGACCTCGAGGCAAACCCAAGACTAGACATGGATACGCCCAACCAAGACCTCCGTCTAGAAAGACTCCACCCAGAAGACGCGAAGGAAAGAAGTTTCTGAGAGCTAGAAGCCACACAGCGGACCCAACACCATTTCCAACCTCGGCCGGCACGCTAAGAAGAAGGAGGTTGACAACCCAAGAGAATTGATTAGCTAATAACAAGTAATTGCGGATACCAGTTTTACACTGTCATAGGAGCTGTTAATTGAAAAGAGGGGGTCTTCCTTGTCTTTTCTCGTATTTCCTGTTCTCTTGTTTCCACTTGCTTAGATGACGGCTTTGGAGCTGTGACCATTCATATTTTTTCTCAGTAATCATTATCATCTGCTTTAAATGAGCTAAGATATGTTTGTTTGTATCGCTGCCTATCTAGTTCTACCTCTTCTCTCTCTCTCTCTCTAAACTAGTATTGTATTTTTTTCTGCTGAAGGTCGTCTGTTAAGGGCATTCTGACGCCCTTAACAGACGACCTTTATTGATTGTTGGTAATTTCAATTTGCCGTTCATTGACTGGTTGAATGACATTTCGCATAGAGAAGGCCAGCACGATGTTTTCCATGAATTCAAGATAGATAACTTTTTTACTCAGTACGCTGACTCTCTAACAAGGAACGATAACATTCTCGACCTTTTCTGCCAATGTACCCTTTGTGACTGAATGTTTGTAACATCTGTAATGATCGCGAGATAAAGATGATGATGATGATGATGACGATGATGATGATGATGTAATGTTATCGATCGTTTTACTGGTAGTGACCGCAACATGATTTCTCTCAAATTATCGTTCAATGCCCCTTCATCATCATCTTCTTCTCTTTCAAGTGCTTCTATAAAGTCTTTTCGGTAGTGTGGTAGATCTGGATGTCAAGGGATACTCCCTCAAGGACACCAGAATTCTTTAAGATACAATTCGGGCTTGAAAGCCGTTTCTTGTCTTGCCTACCACGCGGGACTCCCAAAGATAGTTTTTACAGGTTTATTCACAGAACCAACGAACGATTAAATAACGAACTAAAGAACTTACTAACAAGAATAAATGATAGAGAAGGACAAGGAGTGATTAAGAGAGAGAGAGAATTATGAAGAGAGAGAGAGAAGAGAGAAAGAACTAATTAAGAGATAATGAAATTTATGGAGAGAATGAAAATTATGGAGAGAGAATTAAGAGAGAAGAATGAAGTTAATAGAACCCGAAAACTAGAAGTGAAATAAAGAAATGAGTAACTTACGTTACGTTACCCGGTTCACTATCTAAATAGTCCTAATAAGCTAACTTCGCGCCTGTCCGACGGCTTGACTGCCTTCTTCCGGATCTTAGATGAGCGGTTGAGATCGACGAGCGATTGAGACGTGCAACAGGACGTACCTGTCTCAAACTTGGGTAATTAAACCTATGTTCTTGAAACATAGGTGACAATAACGCGCGCGCGGAAGAAGACGAAGAAGACAGACTTCTAAAATTATTGAGTGTTAAGGATAACAAGAAGAAGAAGAAATGTTTCCTACCGGAAGAAAGACCGAGTAAGAATGATGAGGTAAAAAGAGAGAAAATAGAACTTAGAATGATAAGTTATTAACCTCAAAAAGATAACTTATAAAGCTTAACACAACAAAAAACAACGAAAAACAACACAAAAAATGCAGCGACGTGTCGAATGTGGCCTAAAATATTTTAGGAGAAACCTAAATTTGATTAGAGAAAGTTCGAGAAAGGCGTCGCCCTTACACTAAAATTACCTACACCAAAAAAGGGGTAATCATAATATGATTATGATTACAGCTTCAGTAAGGCTAATTGGGCGGCTATTGGATGTCAACTTGCTCTTCACGACTGGACCCATACTTTTTGCTGCGATGGACGTTGAATCAGCTAATAATTAACTTGTTTGCTTCATTCATTTTTTGATTGAGAAGTATGTACCAGTCGCTCATCCCAGAGATGAAACGTTTCGTTATGCCTATATTCTCCGTTGAATGTATCGCAAGTTAGAACGTATCTCTGATACGTCACAATATTCCGATTAATGCATTAGAAAAACGGCTGAATTTGATAGGATGTTACATGAATTCGAACTTCATCAAGAAGCGCAGTTGATATTCCGAGGGAACCAGGATTCTTCCTTCAATGCTTGCGGAAATCGCTTGAGTATTGACATACTATATCAGGACATGCCCACATTGATAGTTGATCGAAAACGAGAAATAATTATGCAATGCGAAAAGGCTGAAACCTCTTCACTTCAACTTTCATCCGTTTTCTCGAAGTCCTTGCATAGTCCACTACTACATCCCTTTGCTTCTGAAGTGAATGAACCATTTGATGTCGATTGTAAATTGTTCAAAAATCGAATTAATGAACCAATTAATAAGCATTGTTCAAAATTCAGGTAATGAATGTGAACAGCGGGTGGAACATTGAAAATGATGTTGCGAATTAAGAAATTAGGTCGTACATGATTCGAGTAAATGGCACCTAGAGATTTTGTATTTTCTGATTGATAACTTTCATTTAAAAAAAAATAATTATGTAAACCCGATACCGGCATCTGCAGATGTTTCCATGAAGGTTCGTGTTGGAGAGATCGGCGAGGGCAGAAAATGACATACTGAATATTGACAGCCTAATCAACATCACCATCTATCCTTCTCCCTCACTTCACAAGAAAAATGAAAAGTGCCTCATGAGTATATTCTGAGGCCGTTTGCAAGAACATCCTCTGTACGGCACAAAGTGTTGTTCGGACAAGGCTGGGCTTTTTTGGTTGTCGGTTTTTCGATGTTTTGTTTTTTTGACTTTTTTTAAAAAAAATATGCCTCAAAAAATCAAAAAAAAATCAAAATTTTCACCAAAATTTTTAAGGTGTTTGTAACCAATTTTGGTTACCTTTTGTCCTACTTAACTACAAAATCCCACAATTAATCATTAATTTTATTAATGTGTTTCTTAAATATTCATTATTCAAACGAATTTCAAACGAATATTTTCAACTTTTCAAAGTTGCTTTTCTTGAATCAGAACTTACAACTCATCGGCCTAGATGAATAAGAATTTTCAAATATGAGAATAGTGATAACTTCATAATAGAAAAGGCTCCAGTTATTTAAATGAAGTTTTTCTCCATTTTTAGTACAGAAAAATCGAAATCACTATGATATAATAAATGTTTTACTTCAACACCATTCCCCTTCCTTTGCTGTTGTTGTAGATTGCCCGCCGTAGGTCTCCGGCTGGGTAAACGAGGTCTTCTTTGACATGGCTCAGAAAACAATAACCTTACTTACATCATTTATCTAATTACATTTATTTCTCTTTCTCTCTCGGGGTTAATTTTATTTTATTTTATTTTATTTTATTTTATTTTGTTTTATTTTATTTTATTTTATTTTATTTTATTTTATTTTATTTTATTTTATTTTTTGTTTATTTATTCATTTTTTTATTTATTTATTTTTTCCGCTTCATTTATTTATTTATTATTATTTATTTATTTATTTATTTATTTTTTGTTTTTTTGAGAGAGAAAGGAATCACTGGTATAAGAACTTAACAACAGACGTCGGGCTATTCCACAAATCTATACTTCTTAAAAGTGTGTGGTCACAGCGACACGAGAATAAATGACTAGTTGTATATGGCTCTTCTAAACATTTTGGGCAGAGAGGGGATTGGGCAGCTCTATTCTGTGTAGGTTGCTGTTAAGGGAACTTGCATAGCCGCTACGTAGTTGCGATAATGTTATTTGTTGTTCCCTGGGAAGTTGATTCGTTGATTTATGGATTCTGGGAGGTTTCTTACCTAGAACAGGGTTAGGGGAGCAGGAGCTAATGAAATTTCTCACAGTCTCAGTATGTATTCTTTTAAGTGCGGCTTTCTGATCACTGTCTATTAACATCAGTTCTAAGTCCTTGGCATGTTTACGAATAGTTCTAGGTGGTTTGGGTTCCATGCATCGACGATGGGAGGGGTGGTTTGGGAGGAGTCTTGCTCTTGCGACGAATTGCTTGGTAAGCATCGTGTTGTGCTCCTTTATGGGTAACATTTCGCTTTCTAGAGCTAAGTGCTCTGTGCCGGCCATTGCTAAGTTTCCTGTTGCTATCCGAATTGCTTTATTTTGGTTTGCCTGTAGTTTTTTCCAGTTCGTCTCGGCCAATTGAGGGGAGTAAATTGGAGCGGCGTAGTTGAGAACGGATCTGGTCATTGTTTTGTAGGTTGCAAAAAGGGTGTTTTTCTGTTGGCCCCATGTTCTTCCTCCGAGGGCACGTAGTATATTCAGTCTCTTGGCCGTTCTCTGTTTAAGGTATTCTGCGTGTTGTCGAAAGGTACCGAGTTGGTCTAAGACGACACCGAGTATTTTGGGTGTTTTAGTTGTCGGCAAAAGGGTTCCATGGATTTCTACCTTGGGTTCTTTTTTACATTCGCCTGTATGGGTTGTGAAAAGAGTGGCCGTTGTCTTTTCCTTGGATATAATCATTTTTCGTTGTTCCAATTCTTCTACGAGTTTGGGTAGGAAGCGGTTGATCTGATCTTCACAGGTTTCAATACAGGGGCTTGAGGAGAGAATTGAGATGTCGTCGGCGTAGGCTGTCATCTGCGTGTTTCCTGTGGGTTGCGGGAGGTTGTTTATGTAGAGATTGAATAAGAAGGGACTGAGCACTGCTCCTTGTGGGACACCAGATCTGCATGTGAGACGTCGACTGCTTTTTCCTTGGAAATCTACCTTGATTGTACGGCCTCTTAGGTAGCTGGACATCCATCGGACGATGGCTCTTGGCATATTCGTTTCAGAGAGTTTCTTGCAGAGAAGGGATATGTTCACTAAGTCATATGCTGCAGTGAGGTCAAGGGCGACCTTGAGAGTGCGGTCCGGGGGTGGTTTCCGATTGAAGCCTTTTGTTATTTTCCCGGTTATTTCCAGAAGTGCGGTAGTGGTCGAGTGCTCTTTTCGGAATCCATGTTGCCAGTCAGCGATTTGAAAGCCTTCCTCCAGGAATGGTAATATGACCCGTTCGAATGTCTTGGCTATAGGTGATAATATTGATATTGGTCTATAGCCGTTCAGGTTGCTCGAGTCCTTTCCTGGTTTAGGTAAAATTATCACTCTTGCATCTTTCCCTCTGGACGGAATAATACCGGTTTGCAGCGTGTTATTGAAGAGGATGCAGAGACACTTTCTGAAGTTTTCACCGGCCATTTTGAGTAGTAGAGGGCAGATGCCTTCAGTGTCTGGACATTTGGAACCTTTGGTTTTCTTGATGGCTTCTTCGATCTGTGCCAGGGAAATTTGGGGAGCGTCTGTCCGTTTGAGGCCTTTAATTAGTCGCGTTGTGCTTCTTGCTGATTTGTCGACCTCCTTAGGGGCTTGTTTGGCTAATTTTCTAGCAAAAGCGTTTGAGGCTGATGCTGGGCATAGACTTTTCCCTTCGTGGGTGATGGTCAAGTGCGTCGGTTTTATTGATTTGCCGTCGATAGCCTTTATGGATTTCCAGAGTTTGTTGCCCGGTCCGTTGTGGCTTATTTCAGATATGTACTTTTCCCAAGCCTTCCTCTTTTCGAGGTTGATGCGGAAGGAGATTTCGGCCATTATTGAGGGGAGAGAGGGGTCCGTAGGATTGTCCCTCCTCATTTGGTCCCGTTCTTTGATCAGTTTCTTCACATCTTGGCTCAAGTGAGGCGTGTATCTTGGCACCTTTCCACGGGGAATGTTGTTTTTCGCCGCTTTGGTCAAGGTGGTGGTCAGGAATTTGTGCATCTGAACTGAGTTGCCGGTGAATGGGAAATCCATGAGAATCTTGTTGATATCCCTTTCGAAGCCCTTCCAGTTCGCTTTGTTGTAATTTGTATAACAACGTGCGTTTGAGATGTTGGATGGCTGTGTTTCGACGTCAATCAGGCATGGGAGGTGGTCAGAGTTCATTCTGATGATTGTTGACCAGTTGCAGTCGATGGCTATGTCGTTCGAGGCGAAAGTGATGTCTGGTGATGCTTTTTGTCTTGTGGGCATCTTTGAGTTGTTGAGACATACAAGATCGCTGTCGTCAATGAAGTCGCATAGTTCATCTCCTCTGTTATACTCCAGACTTTATTGTGTGCGTTGAAGTCTCCACCGACAATGAATGGTTTCTTCTGTGTTAGGAGTCGGTTGAAGTTCGGCGCGTATGTGTTGGGGCAGGACGATCGAGGTGGGATGTAAATGTTGCAGATTCTTATAATTCCTTGGTCAATTGGCACGTCCACGCTGAGTGTTTCGGCTGTCTGGTCCGTCGCTGGGAAAGTCACGTTAGCATAACGAATATTCTCTTTGACTAGTATCGCAAGTCCGCCTCCAAAATTGGAGCGGTCTTTTCTTATGATCGTGTAACCTACGATATTGGGAGATGGAGTACTAGTATCCATTTTGGTTTCTTGGATGAGTGCTACGTGAACATTCAATTCATGTAAAAAGGTCCTCTAGCTCGGTTAATCGGGCTCTAAGTCCATTGGCGTTCCATTGGATTATCCTCAGGTTCGCTACTGTCTGGGAGGCAGTCGGCTGGATCGGGGCTCTCTTACAAATTCTGCATCTCCATTGGGGGTTCCAATCATTGAGATTGTTAAGGTTGGAACAGCGGAAATGTACCCATTTCTTACATTTACTACATTGAACACAATTCGAAGGCGCGTTAAGAGAGCATACAGAACAAGGCCATCTTGGGCCTGGGTTAGTCTCGATACCAGCGATTTGGAGGAGTATTCGGATCAGAGACGCTGGGTCTTTCTGATCCGTGTTAGAAAAAATTAGGGTTCGCGGGAAGCCGTCCTCGTTGTCCCTTGCGGGAGATTCCATTGGGAAGATTTGTTTTGGAGGTCCATTGGGTCCGACGCCTTGCAGCGTCGTCCACAGTCGCACCACGAATAGGTGACCTCCATCGCGACCCCCTTTCTTTGCTCACACTGAGCAGTCGGTGATCTACCACGTCTCATATTATATCATATCGACTCCAACTCTGAAAGAGGAACTGAATCAACTTGCGGCGAAAAACCTAGTGCCAAGGTTACAATCTCTCCAAATGGCACCAAATTGAGTAAGTCAGATTCGAGAATATTCATTCTAACTCATCGCTTCTTTCCGAAGCAAATCTACGTTCAAGTCTAGAATGTCTTCGCCATCAGAAAATACTCAAATGTCCCCGCTGGCTTCTTTTGTTAACAGGATTCGCCCGTCAAGAAGAAAAGCTGATATCGGTACTGGTTCAATAGAAGATCTTCAGCGAATGGTCCAAACTGTCATCGCTCGCAACGAAGAACTGGAGCAGAAATGCATCGGATTCGAAGAGCAGATACATCAGCAAAACGAGGCTATTTCATCTTTGAAAGATCTTGTCGCAACACTTGTTTCTGACATTGGTTCTCAAAATAGAGATATTTTGAGTATAATGAAACAACAGAAAGAAATAACGCCATCCCACCCAGCTCCAAAGACCGCACAGACTCTTGTTCCGAAGCCTCCTCCGATCTCGGACCCCTCATTCCGCTACTTTGAGTCTGCGAATGAAATAGCCGATAGAAGAAAAAAATATCGTTCAGTTGTGCTTTTCCGACTCCCCGAATCTACCTCCCCATCTGCTGCCAGCCGAGCCGATGATGACCATTACAACGTCCGGAAGATCTTGAATGATCTTGACATCCAAGCAATTCCGGAGAAGGTTTATCGTATGCCATCAAATCTCCCTGCTAATCCTCGTCACTCCAATCCTCGCCCAGTCAAAATTGTTTTGCCAACTGTCGACTTCCAATAAGCCGTGTTTTCCAAAGCATTTCTTCTCCAAAAACACAACCTTTACATAAGGCACTCACAGACCAAGTGTGAGCGTGCCTATGATCGCGCTGTCTTGGTCTGGCAAAAAGACCGCTCGAAACCGAAACCATACATACCCCATTTCGCCGCCCCCTTGTCTCGAAATCTCCGCGACCTCTTCTTGATATACCTCTTTCCCGTCCCCCTATGCGACATTCAAACTTCACTATACTTCAGAAGAATATCAATCATCCAAATCACTCCCCTTATAGAACATCGTCAAACTTTCGAAAGATCTCCGGCCATTAAGCAGAAGTGTGAAGTTTAATTGCTATTATGCAAACGTGAGATCTATTGTCAACAAAATTCCAGAACTGCAATTGCTTTTGTTTAATAGCTACTCAATTATATGTAGTTATGACTGAAACATGGCTCAATTCTAAGCATCCCGATTCTCTTCTCCTCGCTAATTTTTCATGTCAATATAACTTGATTCAAGCGATAGATATGGTAAGAAAGGAGGAGGAACGCTCCTGTTCATACACTCATCAATTAGTCATAGGCTTATTTCAAGTCAAAGTATTCCGAACTCTCATGAAATTTTAGTAACAGACCTCGAAATCGATGATCATTGTTTTAGAATAATTCTAGTATATCGTGTTCCTGACGCTAATACTGATTGCAGTGCGAATATCATGAAGATACTGCTAGACTATCTAACTTGTTCGTATCCTTGTATTGTATTAGGAGACTTCAATTATCCTGATATTGAATGGAAAACAAATGTTCCAACTTCCACTAACTCTGTTCATCCATTCGTAGAATTATGTTCTCTCGCTACTCTTTCTCAATTCATTAGACAACCAACCCGGCGAAACGAAGTATTAGATATTTTTCTGAGTAACTGCCCCGACATGATATCTTCATCAGATGTGACGGTTCCCTTTTTTACATCTGACCATAACTCGTTCACATTCACTCTCTCAGTTCATCATCAACTCCCTATATATATATACATATCGTCAGAACTTCACTAAAATTGATTATGATTTCTTAGCATGCGAGCTATGCAATATGGATTGGCATTCAATTCTCTCACCTCTTAGTAATGTCAACGAGATGTTTGATAAGTTAATAGAAATTCTGACAGAAGCCTCGAATTGCTTAGCTCCTTGGGAGAAAGTTAGCATTTCCACTAATTCAATTCTACCCGAACACATAAAAAGAGCTATGCAGAGGCGATTCAATCTATGGAATTCCTATGTCGTTAGTAAAAAAGAAGCTGACTATATAAAGTATTCCCGATCTAGTAAAATATGTAAAGATTACATAAGAAAATTTAACTTGAGTGTAGAAAAGAAAATAATAGAAAGCAAAGACAAGAAGCTATTTTTCAAATATATTCGTTCGTCTCTTTCTAAGAAACCAATGGGTGTTGATACACTCTGTGATGATCAAAATACGATGTTATATTTAGACGAAGAAAAGGCAAATTCGCTCGCTAAATCATTTCAATCTTCTTTTATTATTGATGATAATTTAACTCCTTATTTCAATCCTTCTTTTCCGAATTGTACTCTTGAAAATGATGAAATGCTGTTTCCTAGACATCTCATTTGCTCTTTGATTGAAAAATGGAAGAATTCTTCTTCCAAAACTCCAGACAATCTCAATATATTTTTCATCAAAAAACTAGCTGTTCCTTTAGCTATACCTCTAGAGATAATATTCAATGAGTCATTCAGTCGAAGTCAAGTTCCTGACAAATGGCGTCATTCCCTAGTGACTCCTGTTAAAAAGAAACCACCTTTTTGCCAGCCAAGTAACTATCGTTCTATTTCCATAACTTCATTCTTCTGTAGAGTATCTGAGAAGATTCTTGCCAGTTACATTTGTTTTTATTGTGAATCGAATGAGATAATACCTGATGAACAATATGGTTTTAGAAGAAAACGTTCAATAGAGCAATTGATGTTATTATTTTAAGATTACTGTAGTAATGAAATAGACAGAAAACGTTTTATTGATGTTATTTACTTTGATTTTGCCAAGGCTTTCGATAAGGTCTCTCATACTAAGTTAATACAAAAACTAAAGGGGTATAATTTTCCGATAAAAATAGTAAAGTGGATTGAAGCTTACATGAGTAATAGAACCTTTCAAGTTGAAGTAGATGATTCTTTATCCGAGTCCCTTCCCGTCATTAGCGGAGTACCCCAAGGTAGTGTATTAGGTCCACTTTTGTTTATAATATACACCGCTGATATAGTAAAACCAATTATATTGACTCCTACTGTCGTAAACTCCATCCGTCGTCTCATATAACCTTTGTTTGAATACACCCGCCTTCGGGATGTACAACACTTGACCGCAGTAAATAAACTATGAGGTGTGTAACGTTTTATTCGTGCATATTATGTCGCAGTGAATAAACCATGAGGTTAAAAACAACTCGTACTGTACAGTTGAAACACAATAACATTCACTCCTTGGTGACATTAAATAATTGAAACACACATAACATACAAGGCACATTTATTGTTCACTTTTCCGCATTATCATCTGATAGTTCAACAGTCTGCTTCATTCATATAGTCTTATTGCTACATATCTAGGAAAGTAGTTAAAACAAACATTGCCTCTATTCATATTGACAACACACCTCATGGTGTCTTCAATACATTCTTGACATACGGTGCGATTCCTTGTTGAGAAATCCTCCTTTACCTACGTTTTGCTTACTTCAATGATGCTCCTTTAAATTCTCTAGACGCCTTCTTCTTCTGAGCTGAAGTATGGTGAGCTCGTCCGGCCAGCTCCTTCACAAGCTTGGTAGCACTCTTTTCGTAAATGATCCGTCGATATTGGGTTGCCTATATATACTTCAACAATGGAAACGAGGGCGAGCATTTCTAACTGGGATAAGCTCTATGTACATATGTATGCCATAGGAAACCTGGTTCAGAGTTATTGGTCCCATGGCTGACCGACAAATTATTAAATTGGAAAACACTTGGATATAGGACTGGAATGTGCAACTGTGTCGTCGTTGCGAACAGTCCTAGTACATCGGTTGGTATCTCAACTTTCTATTTCAGTGATTAGTTCAGTCCGAACGTTGAATTCATCACGAAAAACAGTCATTGGAACCGAAAATTGGTAGACGCTATGACATCTGGTGATCGATAACTGAGATAATGTATTATACATATTTGTTCTCCAACTGCTCTTCTTCGGATCTTTAACTTGTCCAATAACTTTAGCACTACCTTTTCCACTTTATTCATTACTTGCTCGTCTAAATCCAGTTGTAATGGAGCCTCCCTTTGATGACACTTCCTCTTAGTAACGCTACTACCTCGGCATATTATTCGAAATGCCACGAGCCCACATTTTGGTCCTTCAATCGTCTCAGTCAGCCTATTTCTTTGAGGTCAGTCTAGGTAACGCTTCTTTTGTTTCTGATGTACTATACTTTCACTCTTGTAATTGGCGACGTAGTCGCTTTGACCGTCCCTAAGATACGACTATAAGCCTTGTATTCTTGCTTAACTCCAACTGCGATTGGATATAATTTTAACTCATATTGTAATGTTAGAGTATCCTCTACTCCTCGCTGTTCGCAGGCAACGGGTCCTGGGATATCCTCTTTTATTAACAACAAAGGCCACAAAACAAAACAAAAGCACTCCGGACCGCGGTCCAATTGATAATCAACAAAATTTCTCTTCTCTATAGGCTGATCAGGCCTCCTATGCGCGCGAGGGTTTTCCTTTCCTCACATAACCCATATCAACCTAGAGAACATAACAATTACACAACTGTCCAACACATCAATACAAAAATAGCATGACGAAAGAATTATAGAAAGATAGCTACTTAAAACCAATAACAATAAAGTAGATCATATAACAACAATACAATAAACGATAAAGAGATTGAGAACATGTACTCCTTACAATATCATGCAGCCATTGTAACTCCAATCCCACATTTCAACGCTTCTTCGTACATTTTCTGTAAGCCATAAACTACCTAAGACATCGGAGTCTGCTGCTCTCCGCGATTGCTCCTGGCGCGACTTCTTAAGGTACTTCATTCAACCTCAGTGTCAGCCATCTCTCAATACTCTAGCGTTCTCCTCCTTCATCTTGATTTTACTTATACTACCACTTAAAGCATCTTGCTTTAACGCACGATAAACGTAGACTGAGTAACTTCCCTCTCTCGTCTCCCCGTATGCTACGCATACGCAACGCACCTACAGTACACTCCCTAAAGCGCGTATTCAAACACCAATTTGACCCATGGAAGGAAGGTGACTCTCGAGTGGCTCTCGAGTGAAAGAGCCACGCGACGCGAGCGAGAGGCGCGTCGCGTGGGAAGAGAGGATATGAAATTTGGGGAAAATTTCATCATTCTAGACTTTGAGGGCGTAGCAGGAAGATTGTGTTTTTCTTCCTGGGTGATTAAAAGTTTTTAATCAACGGTTTTCGTTTGGCGTTTGCTAGTTCGGTGTGTAAAATTGTGCGTCATAGCTTTTTCCATTAATTTGGCCCGAAAGTTGTTGTGTGCAAGAATGATCTGCCTCTCGCGCGCGATGCGTATCGCGTAAGAGAGCGAGACTAAGAATTAGATTGGCTGCATTGAACTATATTTATATTTGGACTCTACACTACTCGGACGATAAAGTTATCATCTCTGGAATCTTTGGACTACAAGGCAAGGTACATAACAGTGGCGATCAGGATTCTGGAAGGAGGACTTCGAAGAGGATTTGGAGGAGGACTTCAAATTTGAAAGAGAGGCAAACGCGCAGAGCTAAAGGTTGCTCTGTGGTCAGTTCCTCATTGAGAGAGGCAAACGCGCAAAGCTAAAAGTTGCTTTGTGGTCAGTCCCTCGTTGTAAGAGAGGCAAACGCGCAGAGCTAAAGGTTGCTCTGTGGTCAGTTCCTCATTGAAAGAGGCAAACGCGCAAAGCTAAAGGATGCTTTGTGGTCAGTCCCTTGTTCGAAGTTCTTCTACTTGTAATCGTACAAGTCGAACTCAAGAGGCCAGAGAAAGAGCAATAAAGTAAAGAAATGGAGGACAAAGGTGTCCAACAGATTTTGCTGGCAATGCAAATGCAACAAGAGCAACATGCGAAGCAACAACAAGAGCAGAGCGCCCTCGTCAATGCCCTGCTAGAAAGACTTGCAATGAGAGAACGTAGCAGTCAGGCTAAACCTGCAGGACCATCGATTGATGCGCTTGAGAAACGCATCACAGACTTCGCATATGAGCCAGAAGAAGGTGCAACCTTCGAGAAGTGGTACAGCAGATATGAAGATCTGTTTGAAAAGGATGCTGAAGCTTTGGAAGAAGATGCCAAAGTAAGAATGTTGCTGAGGCATGTGAATTTCTCTGTGGAAAATCGATACCTGGATACAATCGCTCCACACAAGGCAAGCAACTATACTCTGAAAGAGACGGTTGAGAAACTCAAGAAAATGTTCGGAGACAAAAGCACAATCTTTGAGAAAAGATTGAAGATGCTGAACATGAGAATGAGCAAATCACATACTGATGATTTGAGAGTGATGGCAAGCACAATAAACAGAGCAGTGGAAAGTGCACAAGTGAAAGACATTAAAGTGGAACAATTCAAGACAATGATGTTCCTTACTTCTATTGATCTACCTCAATTTGAAGAAACGCGTTTCCACCTGTTGAGTGTTTTGAGAAAGAACGAAGAGACAAGTATGGAAACACTGCTGGATGAATGTGATCGATTGCATTCATTACATCAAGAGTCAATGGCAGTCCAAACGCAAGGTAGAACATCTCAACTCAATTATGTGAAAAAGAATCAACAACGGAATCCATCGGAGAAAGGAAGGAAGAAACAGTTCGATGAGCAACGGAAAGAGAAATGCAATCGATGTGGATTATCACACAGCAATGAATGTTTCTTCCTAAACAAAGAATGTTTGGCTTGTGGAAAAAAGGGCCACAAGAGCACGATGTGTAAGAATAAGCCAAAAGAGAAAAGAAGCAAGCAGTCAATGAATTCAATCAGAGTGATGAAAGTGAAGTCAGAAGATTTTGAGATAGAAATGCAGATGAATGGGAAAGCCTGTTAGACTACAGGTTGATACGGGAGCAGATCTGACATTCATCTCGAAGGAAATCTGGAAGGACATTGGAGAACCGGAGTGTTCACTTTCGGATTGCAAACCAATTTGCGCAAATGGAACGCCACTAATGATTGTAGGAAAGTTCAAGGCAAACTTGGAAGTCAATGGAAAATGCGCACAAGAATACGTTCACGTTACCACAGCGCCACTCAAACTCCTCGGAAAAGACTTCATTTCACAACTGGAAGTTCTGAAGTTGAATTGGACTAGAGGCGCAACTTCGAATGTATGGAAAGTCATGAATAAGGAGCCGCTGTCTACTAAAGAGTAGGAAGAGTGGATAAAGAAGGAATATCCGGGAATAGTTGAAGAAGGACTGGGCCTTTGCACAAAGGTAAAGGCAACGTTAAAGCTCAAAGAAGGAGCTCAGCCAGTCTTCAGGAATAAAAGACCGGTACCCCTCGCAAGCATAACTAAAGTGGGAATGGAACTAGACAGGCTAGAAAAATTGAATGTCATCAGGAAGGTCGACACAGCCAAATGGGCTGCCCTCATTATAGTGGTGGAGAAAGCGAACGGAAGCACAAGGCTCTGTGCCGATTTTTCCACCGGGTTGAATGAGGCGATAGAGCTTCATGCTCATCCACTACCTCTGCCGGAGACGATATTCGCTGGGCTGAACGGTGGCAAACTTTTTAGTCCGATTGACTTTGCCGATGCTTACCTGCAAGTTGAGCTTGATGAAAAAGCAAAGGAAATGTGCGGTATCAACATGCACAAAGGACTTTACCGGTACGAAAGGTTACCATTCGGAGTGAAGTCGGCCCCAGGAATCTTCCAACAAATGATGGATACAATGTTGGCAGGAAGTGAAGGTGCCGTGGCCTATTTGGACGACCTCATAATAATGGGGAAGACAAAGAAAGAACACGATGATAACTTGAGGGGAGTATTAAGTCGGATCTCTAATTTCGGATTCAAGCTGAAGCTGGAGAAGTGCAAGTTCGGCAGTACAAGCATCAAGTATCTCGGGTTCAATGTGGATAAAGATGGCAGGAAACCGGATCCGAACAAAATCGATGCGATTCGATTGATGCCCGCACCTACAGATGTAGCTACCCTGAGGTCGTTCCTCGGAATGGTGACGTATTACGGACAGTTCATAGCCGGATTGCATGAACTGAGAGCACCACTAGACAATTTGTTGAGGAAAGACGTGGAGTGGACGTGGTCTGAGACATGTCAGAACGCGTTCAAGAAGATCCTCGAAGTGCTAGAAACAGATTTGAGTCTGGTCCATTACGACCCAAGTAAAGAGATTTTCGTGGCTGCTGATGCCAGCGGTCAAGGAATCGGTGCAGTTTTGATGCACAGAGCGTCTAATGGAGCAATGAAGGCTATTTTCCATGCTTCAAGAGCATTGAAACCAGCGGAGCGGAACTATGGGCAAATTGACAACGAAGGTCTAGCACTGATCTTTGCCGTAAAGAAGTTCCACCGGTTCATATATGGACGGCGATTTACCCTACAAACCGACCATAAGCCACTCTTGGCCATTTTCTGTTCCAAGACAGGAGTACCCGTCCATACGGCGAATAGGCTTCAGAGATGGGCAACGATGCTAGTCGCGTATGACTTTCGGATTGAGTATGTGAGCACGAACAGTTTTGGATACGCGGATGCGCTTTCGAGATTGATCGCAAATTGTCCGTCCCCAGATGAAGACGTAGTCATCGCGAGCATTCAGATCGATGAAGACGTCATGAGCTTGTTCAAGCGTGACATAAGAGCCCTACCATTGACAGCTGAAGATGTACGTCGAGAAACTCAGAAGGATATTACCCTGACAAAGGTCATGACATGGCACAAGAAAGACGCATGGCCCAAGAAAGTTTCCAAGGACATTTTACCTCTCTACAGAAGAAGAGACACTTTTTCAATAGTGGGAGAGTGCCTGATGTCGGCTGAAAGGGTTGTGATACCAGTCACACTTCAAAAACTGGTTTTGAAAGAGCTGCATGCAGGACATCCAGGAATGGTGAGAATGAAAGCAATGGCAAGAAGCATTTGTTATTGGAATGGTATCGACGGTGATATTGAGGGAGTTGTGAAAAGTTGCGAAAGATGCGCGAACAGCTCGAAGAATCCCGTTAAAGTTCCATTGGAACCTTGGCCAAAGGCAACCAGATCCTGGCAAAGAGTCCATCTGGATTTTGCAGGACCAATCGATGGAGAAAGTTATCTCATAATGGTAGATGCTTTCAGCAAATGGCCAGAAATTCTATCAACGAACAGCATGACGGCTACCGCTACGGTACGCGCGTTGGAATCCTGTGTTGCTCGGTATGGGCTTCCTGAAGTAGTCGTGACAGACAATGGAACGCAATTCACATCGGCGTTGTTCAAAAACTATTGTGTGAGAAATGGTGTCAGACATATTACAAGCCCACCGTATCATCCACAGTCGAACGGACAAGCAGAAAGGTTCGTAGATACATTCAAAAGAAGTTTGATCAAGATGAAAAGAGAAATGCCCACAGCGGAAATCTTGCACTCTTTCTTGTTTCACTACAGAAAAAACCCGAATGGCCAATGCGAGGAAGGGAAAAGCCCTGCGCAGCTGTTCATCGGAAGACAGATAAGAGGAAGAGTTGATTTGCTGAAGCCTTGTCAAAATTCTCAGGAAGTTGACCAGAAAATGAAAGCACAGTTCGATAAGCATCACGGAGTGAAGCAGAAAAAGTTCTCCGTTGGAGATCGAGTGAAATACAAAATCGGCGTGCCTTAGAACGACGTATACTGGCAAACTGGAGAAATAGTTGCAAAACAAGGCAAGGTTGCTTATTGGGTATTGCTAGATCAAGGCAGAAAAATCAAAGCTCATAGTAATATGATCTTTATTTTCTTCTTCGTTGCTGTAAATATCACATTCTCTTACTATCTGAGACATGGATGCACAGTGAGCTTCCCGACTCCATTCTAACCGATAGTTTACCCTTCACGGTATTCAGAGGTGACAGATTGGCACAAAGAGGAGGAGGCGTAGCCATTCTAGTAGATAATGCCATCTCCTCATCTTTAGTTGTTCAATATAGCAAGGCTCAGTGCGAGGGGTTAGTAATAGACATTTATCCTAACACATCTTTCTCGTTTGCTTTCTCGGCCATTAGACTGATTAATATATATCGATCTCCTAGCTGTGGAGTAGAAAATACAAAGGATCTCTGCTCGTTTATCACCTCTCATGTTACTGAAGTATTTCCCACCATTCTGTGCGGAGACATGAACCTCCCCAAGATAGACTGGGCAAATCTCACCGCTCCCAATACATGTAGTATGTCTCTTGCATTCTTAAACATGACATGCGACAACAATCTTAAACAACTCGTACTTTCTCCCACTAGACTTCAAAATACACTCGATTGCCTGCTCTATAATTCAAATATCATAAAAGACTGTATTGTCAGGCCTCCCTTCTCCACCAGCGATCATGCCTCAATATACTTTGAAATCAGAGATAGAGCCAAGCGTATTATCACAAGCACCAGCTCATCGTTAGACTGGAAAAAGGCAGATTGGGAAATAATCAACTCAGACCTCTTTAACATCGACTGGACTTACATGCTCTCAAACCTAACTATTGACGAAAGTGTCGATAAATTAACCTACATCATCCAATTCATAATGGATAATAGGATTCCAAAAAATAAGAATGTCAAAACACATTTGAAATATCCCCCCAAGATAAGAAGATTATACAGCTTCCTACAGAGAAGTAACAAACGAAACCCTCTCTCCATTACATCATTACGCACATCCAAGAAACTTCACAAAGAACTAGTCAAATTCGAGGTTCTTAGGGAAGACAAGCTTAAGTTCCCGAGAAACTATAAGGTATTCTTCAGAACTATATCCAACCGCATTAAAAGCAACACATCTATTCCTGCTCTCATAGTGAACAATAAACCAACTACTATCCCCTTCGAACAAGCAACTCACTTCGCCAAGTATTTTGATAAGTTACAACCCTTACCAATCAGTGGACCCCTTCAGATCTCTCGCCCGAATTTTCACCTCGACCACATTAATGACATCTCCCCTTTTGAGGAGAACTCCATTCTGAAACGAATAGCTCCGAAACTGAACTCTTCCCCTGACTTTATTCCAAGTAGACTACTCAAAAATTGTCTGGACTCACTGGCCATACCTCTCTCAATCATTTTCACCAACTCACTAACCTTAGGGCACTACCCTCTGGCCTGGAAAAAAGGAATAATCAAACCAGTTCATAAAAAAGGGCCCCGCTCTCAGATCGAAAATTATCGTCCTATCACTATGGTGTGCTCTATGTCAAAGGTATTCGAGAAACTGATCTTCAATATAACTTATCAATATCTGGAAACCAATGGCATACTACATCCCAAACAACATGGTTTCCGTCGGAGACGGTCCACGGTAACATCCCTGGTAGAGGCTCATTCCATTTACCTCACGCTTCAGAATAAAAAAATAGACTTTGACATCTGTCTAGTCGACTTTTCACGGGCTTTCGACTCTGTAAACATAAGATTTCTTGTTCACAAACTTGAAAAAGTGGGAATAACGGGAAACCTCCTCTATCTTATCCGTTCTTTTCTCACGAGCAGGTCCTCGAAAGTCTCAATCGGAGATACATTATCAGGCCCTAAAGTATACAACAGTGGTGTTCCCCAGGGGAGTTGCCTTGGACCCCTCCTCTTTTCAATATTTATAAATGATATCATGGAGCACATAGATCCAGATGTCCATGGTTTTCTATATGCCGATGACCTCAAAATTTTTTCTAAGAACAGAGACTCTCTTCAGAAAAGTCTGGATTCCATTTCCGATTACTCACTGACCTGGGGACTTGTGATATCAACTCAAAAATGCTTTATCATGCACTGTGGTCCTAGGAATCCAAAAGTAACATATAACCTAGAAGACAATATCATACCAACTACTTCATTAGTGAAAGATCTTGGCATTACATTTCAGGAAGATATCACATTCTCTAAACATATTGAACTAACCTCCCTAAAGTCCCAAAAATGTATAAACATGATCTTCAGAGCCTTTAAAACCAAATCAATTAAAGTTCTGCTCAGAATATACACCACATACATAAGACCCCTTATTGAATATGGGAGTGAGGTATGGTCCCCAGTAACTATCGGTCTCGTTAACTGCATAGAAAAAGTGCAAAGATCATTTACACGAAGGTTACTACAAAGGGCCGGATTACCCAAAATGAGTTATGTTGCTAGACTGAATTTTCTTTCCATCTCCTCGCTTGAATATAGAAGAAATGTGGCCGATCTTGTGTTCATCCATAAATGTCTGCACGGAAATATTCAAGTAGATTACTCAAATATGTTTAAACTTTGCCCATCGCCTTATTCGCTGAGAGAATCGAATAACTACAGAATATGCTTGCCGTGTAAATATCAAAGCAGAACAAGCACTTGTGCCTCAAGAATGATTAATGTCTGGAATAAGTTACCTTGTTCTTTGGTTTCTACAAGCTCTTCTAGCATTTTTAGAAATGAACTTATCAAGCTTGATTGTGAGACCATTGTCACCAACTCTAGAATACATTTTTAATTCAAGTGCTTTGTTTCTTCAAATGTTTTGTTTTTGTTTCTCCTCTTTTTTTTTCCATTATATTTGTGTTCTCGGTTAGCTCTCGAATGATAAAGAGTGAGTTGAATTTTTGGAATTTCAAGTTATTATTGCGGATGAATAGTTCTTAATTGCTGATGAATAGTTCATAACTGAAGATACAAGCTTTGCTTTCTTTGCTTTTTTTGTGTGCTTTCCTATTTTCCTAAAATGAAATGTTCCTCATTGTTCTTGTCATATTTAGATCTCACTTTTCATAACCTTCACTGAATTCACTTTTCTTGTGACAGTGTCATCTGTTTCGTCACTTAACATTATGTTTTGTTTCAAGCGGAATAAAGAATTGAAAAAATTGTAATCAGCTCACCCTAAGTATGGGAAATGTGACAGAGGAAATCAAGAAATCATGCTTGCCTCTGCACATACTGAGCGAAGCCTTTGGGTTGGTTACAGAAAAAGATAATGAGTCAGAAACAGAAAGAGCGGAGCCAAACCACAGAAGTGATGAACCCTCTTTCCCGAGAATTGTCAGAGACCCTGTCTCAACCCAAACGAACGAAGCACAACCTGGTGCCAGTTCACACAGTCGACCAAAAAGGGCTATAAAGGCGCCGGTGCGACTGGAGGTCAATCCTCACAAGAAGTTTTATTAGATTCGAGCATCGAGTCTAGGCAACATATGTATATAGAATTGATAAAATGTTGCCATGTTTGTTTGTTTGTTTAATTTCTAATGCAAACTATATTGCTCTATTATTGTAAAATAATAGCAATATGGTTTATGCTTTGACTTGTTGTTTTCTCTTCATGGTTACGAGAGAAATTTGAAGATTTTTCACTTCCCAAGTGAAGGTGGGCTATGATATGCCTATCTTTTGAGATAATGGTATTTATCTCAAGGGGGAGGTGTTGTGTGCAAGAATGATCTGCCTCTCGCGCGCGATGCGTATCGCGTAAGAGAGCGAGACTAAGAATTAGATTGGCTGCATTGAACTATATTTATATTTGGACTCTACACTACTCGGACGATAAAGTTATCATCTCTGGAATCTTTGGACTACAAGGCAAGGTACATAACTTCCTGGCACAACGGTATCGAGTAGTGTTATTCCCGAGTTTGTGTAATACTGTGTGCGGAATTACCGACACTTTGTACCGCGTCACTTTGTATACGACACTTTGTACCCGACACTTTGTACCCCGTCACTTTGTACCGCGACACTTTGTACCGCGACACTTTGTACCGCGTACGGCCTCGTTAGCTAAGCCGTACGGCCTCGTTATCGTAAACTTTTACTAAGCCTAAGCGTTTTTTAATGTAAAAATATGTTTTAATGTAAAAATAAAACGCACGGCCTCACTCAAGTCGCGGTACAAAGTGTCGCGGTACAAAGTGTCGCGGTACAAAGTGACGGGGTACAAAGTGTCGGGTACAAAGTGTCGTATACAAAGTGACGCAGTACAAAGTGTCGTGATACGCTGTGTGCGGCGTAGTTTTTTTTCTCCATTAATTTGGGCCAAAAGCCCCGTCTATTGTCTGGTCAGGAAGAGTGTGGCTTTCTGCCTGGGCATTAGAATATTAATCAACGGTTTCGATTAGCGTTGTTTTTCCAATTTTGGTGTGTAAAACTGCGCGCGTCACAGTTTTTTTCTCCATTAATTTGGGCCAAAAGCCCCGTCTATTGTCTGGTCAGGAAGAGTGTGGCTTTCTGCCTGGGCATTAGAATATTAATCAACGGTTTCGATTAGCGTTGTTTTTTCCAATTTTGGTGTGTAAAACTGCGCGCGTCACAGTTTTTTTTCTCCGTTAATTTGGGCCAAAAGCCCCGTCTATTGTCTGGTCAGGAAGAGTGTGGCTTTCTGCCTGGGCATTAGAATATTAATCAACGGTTTCGATTAGCGTTGTTTTTTCCAATTTTGGTGTGTAAAACTGCGCGCGTCACAGTTTTTTTTCTCCGTTAATTTGGGCCAAAAGCCCCGTCTATTGTCTGGTCAGGAAGAGTGTGGCTTTCTGCCTGGGCATTGGAATATTAATCAACGGTTTCGATTAGCGTTGTTTTTTCCAATTTTGGTGTGTAAAACTGCGCGCGTCACAGTTTTTTTTCTCCGTTAATTTGGGCCAAAAGCCCCGTCTATTGTCTGGTCAGGAAGAGTGTGGCTTTCTGCCTGGGCATTAGAATATTAATCAACGGTTTCGATTAGCGTTGTTTTTCCAATTTTGGTGTGTAAAACTGCGCGCGTCACAGTTTTTTTCTCCATTAATTTGGGCCAAAAGCCCCGTCTATTGTCTGGTCAGGAAGAGTGTGGCTTTCTGCCTGGGCATTAGAATATTAATCAACGGTTTCGATTAGCGTTGTTTTTTCCAATTTTGGTGTGTAAAACTGCGCGCGTCACAGTTTTTTTTCTCCGTTAATTTGGGCCAAAAGCCCCGTCTATTGTCTGGTCAGGAAGAGTGTGGCTTTCTGCCTGGGCATTAGAATATTAATCAACGGTTTCGATTAGCGTTGTTTTTTCCAATTTTGGTGTGTAAAACTGCGCGCGTCACAGTTTTTTTTCTCCGTTAATTTGGGCCAAAAGCCCCGTCTATTGTCTGGTCAGGAAGAGTGTGGCTTTCTGCCTGGGCATTGGAATATTAATCAACGGTTTCGATTAGCGTTGTTTTTTCCAATTTTGGTGTGTAAAACTGCGCGCGTCACAGTTTTTTTTCTCCGTTAATTTGGGCCAAAAGCCCCGTCTATTGTCTGGTCAGGAAGAGTGTGGCTTTCTGCCTGGGCATTAGAATATTAATCAACGGTTTCGATTAGCGTTGTTTTTTCCAATTTTGGTGTGTAAAACTGCGCGCGTCACAGTTTTTTTTCTCCGTTAATTTGGGCCAAAAGCCCCGTCTATTGTCTGGTCAGGAAGAGTGTGGCTTTCTGCCTGGGCATTAGAATATTAATCAACGGTTTCGATTAGCGTTGTTTTTTTC
The DNA here is from genome assembly GCA_964056735.1 of Allodiplogaster pararmata. Taxonomy (NCBI): domain Eukaryota; kingdom Metazoa; phylum Nematoda; class Chromadorea; order Rhabditida; family Diplogasteridae; genus Allodiplogaster; species Allodiplogaster pararmata. The sequence goes on along the minus strand of OZ057406.1, from coordinate 39,418,165 downwards.
CAATTTTGGTGTGTAAAACTGCGCGCGTCACAGTTTTTTTTCTCCGTTAATTTGGGCCAAAAGCCCCGTCTATTGTCTGGTCAGGAAGAGTGTGGCTTTCTGCCTGGGCATTAGAATATTAATCAACGGTTTCGATTAGCGTTGTTTTTTCCAATTTTGGTGTGTAAAACTGCGCGCGTCACAGTTTTTTTTCTCCGTTAATTTGGGCCAAAAGCCCCGTCTATTGTCTGGTCAGGAAGAGTGTGGCTTTCTGCCTGGGCATTAGAATATTAATCAACGGTTTCGATTAGCGTTGTTTTTTCCAATTTTGGTGTGTAAAACTGCGCGCGTCACAGTTTTTTTTCTCCATTAATTTGGGCCAAAAGCCCCGTCTATTGTCTGGTCAGGAAGAGTGTGGCTTTCTGCCTGGGCATTAGAATATTAATCAACGGTTTCGATTAGCGTTGTTTTTTCCAATTTTGGTGTGTAAAACTGCGCGCGTCACAGTTTTTTTTCTCCATTAATTTGGGCCAAAAGCCCCGTCTATTGTCTGGTCAGGAAGAGTGTGGCTTTCTGCCTGGGCATTAGAATATTAATCAACGGTTTCGATTAGCGTTGTTTTTTTCCAATTTTGGTGTGTAAAACTGCGCGCGTCACAGTTTTTTTTCTCCGTTAATTTGGGCCAAAAGCCCCGTCTATTGTCTGGTCAGGAAGAGTGTGGCTTTCTGCCTGGGCATTAGAATATTAATCAACGGTTTCGATTAGAGTTGTTTTTTCCAATTTTGGTGTGTAAAATTGCGCGCGTCACAGTTTTTTTTCTCCATTAATTTGGGCCAAAAGCCCCGTCTATTGTCTGGTCAGGAAGAGTGTGGCTTTCTGCCTGGGCATTAGAATATTAATCAACGGTTTCGATTAGCGTTGTTTTTCCAATTTTGGTGTGTAAAACTGCGCGCGTCACAGTTTTTTTTCTCCATTAATTTGGGCCAAAAGCCCCGTCTATTGTCTGGTCAGGAAGAGTGTGGCTTTCTGCCTGGGCATTAGAATATTAATCAACGGTTTCGATTAGCGTTGTTTTTTCCAATTTTGGTGTGTAAAACTGCGCGCGTCACAGTTTTTTTTCTCCGTTAATTTGGGCCAAAAGCCCCGTCTATTGTCTGGTCAGGAAGAGTGTGGCTTTCTGCCTGGGCATTAGAATATTAATCAACGGTTTCGATTAGCGTTGTTTTTTCCAATTTTGGTGTGTAAAACTGCGCGCGTCACAGTTTTTTTTCTCCGTTAATTTGGGCCAAAAGCCCCGTCTATTGTCTGGTCAGGAAGAGTGTGGCTTTCTGCCTGGGCATTAGAATATTAATCAACGGTTTCGATTAGCGTTGTTTTTTCCAATTTTGGTGTGTAAAACTGCGCGCGTCACAGTTTTTTTTCTCCGTTAATTTGGGCCAAAAGCCCCGTCTATTGTCTGGTCAGGAAGAGTGTGGCTTTCTGCCTGGGCATTAGAATATTAATCAACGGTTTCGATTAGCGTTGTTTTTTCCAATTTTGGTGTGTAAAACTGCGCGCGTCACCGTTTTTTTCTCCGTTAATTTGGGCCAAAAAGCCCCGTCTATTGTCTGGTCAGGAAGAGTGTGGCTTTCTGCCTGGGCATTAGAATATTAATCAACGGTTTCGATTAGCGTTGTTTTTTCCAATTTTGGTGTGTAAAACTGCGCGCGTCACAGTTTTTTTTCTCCGTTAATTTGGGCCAAAAGCCCCGTCTATTGTCTGGTCAGGAAGAGTGTGGCTTTCTGCCTGGGCATTAGAATATTAATCAACGGTTTCGATTAGCGTTGTTTTTTCCAATTTGGTGTGTTAAACTGCGCGCGTCACAGTTTTTTTTCTCCGTTAATTTGGGCCAAAAGCCCCGTCTATTGTCTGGTCAGGAAGAGTGTGGCTTTCTGCCTGGGCATTAGAAGAGTTGAATCTAATCAACGGTTTCGATTAGCGTTGTTTTTTCCAATTTTGGTGTGTAAAACTGCGCGCGTCACAGTTTTTTTTCTCCGTTAATTTGGGCCAAAAGCCCCGTCTATTGTCTGGTCAGGAAGAGTGTGGCTTTCTGCCTGGGCATT